>JAWWMP010000167.1:6431699-6510154 GCA_035047865.1 Dendrocincla tyrannina
TTTTTGTTGTTGTTTTGTGGTTTGTTTTTTTTTTTCACTGTTATGTCATACAAAAAATTTTCATATCGTGGCATATTTTGACGTTGATAATTTGCAATACCATAAATAGGAACTAGTGTTTCCTCAGTCATCAAGTCTTTGCTAATTATAGTTAGCAAGGACAGTTTTAAATGTTAGTCATCAATTAGTGTGATAAGACAGAAAGGACTATCATAGTATAGTACTTAAAATTTCAGCTGTAATTGAACTATAGCTTGAGTCATTTGCTAGATGTGACAGTATCATAAAGCATATGAACCATCTACATACGTGATTTCCAGAAACCAAGCTGTGAGTTACAGAGAGAAATCAAGCTTTCTTATACACAGCTTATATACAGAGCTTCATCTACATATGGATAATAATCAGATCTATTTATTTGCAACTGTAAATAATCAGAAACTAAGCTGCCTTCAAAATGATAATGTTTATTCCCAGTAACGAAAAACTCTCTGAGCTTAATTTTACAAATAATCCAATTCCTGTCTTCTCTTATAGTTGGAAGATTTGTGAATTAAGATGTGGGTGTTAAATGTAAATACAGGATCAGGTTTTAACCTGCTAGACAAATTTTTTAAAAAATGTTCTGAAATCCCGTAATTAATTAAAAAAAGAGGGAATGAAAGACAGGTGGAGAACCCATTAGTATACCCTAGGGGTGCCTTCAGGCAAGAGCAATTATTTTATGCTTACTTTGTAAAACTAAGCAGTCTCTATCTTGTGAAAGAACAGAGCTATGAATTCTGAAGTGCCAAGAAAGGCTTAAGGTGTGCCTGAAAAAAGGCATGTCCATTATAGCCAGTTCTGAGATCCAACTACGCTTTTGGCTTTTGCAGACCAAGAAGTTCTTCCAGATGTAACTGTGAAGACTGCAAAGAACCCCAGACAGTAACACAGCTTACCAAGCATCTGCAGAGCCTCAAGAGAAAAATTAGGAAGTATGAAGAAAAGTTTGAGCAAGAAAAAAAATACCTGGTAAGATAATAATTGAAAAAGAGAATACTACAAGAGGCAGGCAAGAATCTCAGTGTATTTAAACTTATGCAAAACAATACGAGAAAGGGTATTTTTAGTGAAATGAAATGGGGAAACCTTCAACGAAGGAATATCTTTTTAGCATCTTCCACTGTAAGCAATAGTTCTGAGACTCTAATTTACATTTTCTTTGGATTACCTTTGTTGCAAAATATCCATCTTTGAGAAGTGTGAATCAGTGAAACGTAGCTGACAGGCTTGTGAACCAAAATGATGCAAAAGATAAAAAAAGATGAAAAGCTACTTATTCACTTTGTAGAAGTCATTTGCTTGGAAACTGTTGCTCTGCTGTGCAGACTCTCATTCAGGGAGACTCCTGTAGGGCTCCAAAGCACGGGGCTCAACAGAAGCTGATGGCAGAAATGAGAGAAATAAACCTTTTGGGGTATTGTTTGAGGTCAATGGTGAGTGCTGTGCCCTCTGTGCAGGATTGTTCATATCCAGCTAGTTTGTGTAATGTGAACTGGGTCGTATAAACAGATCAAAACATCCCTGATGCTAAGGACATGTACAATATGAAATAGGGACGTTTTCTAACTATATTAAAAAAGTCCTATATTACCTTGTAATCCCATTGATGAGTGAAAATTTAAACGTGTGAATTTTATGGCCCAATGGTCACCATATGCTCCTAGAAGCAAAATTTCATACATAAACAATCCTCACACTGTAACCAGAAAAGAAATTATTTCAGAGGCTTAATTTTGCAAAACTGTTTTGCCATTTTAAATATCTGAGTTTGAAGATCCAGTGTAAATTAAATTAAATTTGGAGGTAATTTCTAAGTGCAAAGAAAGAACTGATATAAAAAGTTTAAGATGTTTGTTACTTTTGAAGTCACTTTTCACAAGATTTTCATTTGATTATTGAAGCAGGTCAGTTGAAATTTTTTAAAGTGCTGTTTCCCAAGAGAATCCCTGTCTTAAAGCAAGGGCTTATCCCTGCAAGGGACAGAGAGCTTCAGTTACCATCCTGGAAATCACTTAGGAACTTGACTAGAATTAGGTATTTGATCAATCCTTTTGGAGTCACTGAGATTATTTACCCGATTAGTCAGAGATTTAAATGTTGTTGGGTTTTTTTAGGATCAGAGACAAAATACTCAGGTCCATGTAGCACTGTGGCACAATGGGGAGAGGTAAGTCATGCCAAATTAATGCCACTCTCAAGCCAAAGGCTCTGCACGGCACTACGATCCCGTGCAGTGGGAGCACACAGGGCTTTATCTGTTTGATCATTTAACTCTCGATTCCTTCTGGTTTTTTACGTTCTTTACATGTTCCTTTGCATTCAGCCTTCCCACGGTGACAAGACTTCCAATCCTGAAGTTCTGAAATGGATGAATGCTTTGGCCAAAGGTCGTAAGCAGCTCAAAGGTACATAATAGCACATTGTTTCCCTTTATTGCTGGAGCTTTTGGAAGTAGGAGTGTACCTGGAATATCTGAGAGTCAGTTTTCTAACCTCACTGCTCTGCTTATTTCTCACAGCGCATGGCAATAAGTCTCCCAAAGGGAACAAAGATATTAGGGGATATGACTTGCCTTGATTCCTGAAAGCAGGGATTAAAGTAAGCCAGTTCAACCTTCATAACAAGGCTAAAAAGGGGGAAAAGACACCATCTTTCCCTTATCACACTAAACATTCATGCAAAAGGCAGTGCTATTCTGAATATTTTTATGAGTGTCTGAAATAGAGAAGTTAAAAGTTTCCTTGTAATAGCACAAATGTAGGTGAAACTGTTTCTTTAGGACTGAGGATACACATCTCTAAAGACTTCATGTATTTTGATATAAAACTAGATCTTTCCTTAATATTAGATTTGGTCTTGAGGGTCAGGTTTTGCCCTTGACTGTCTGCATACCACTCCATTAACATCTGGGGTTGTATTACATGCTTTCCCTCAGGGACAATGTAGCCAAGACAGATTGATTTTTTTTCTTGAGGCTATTTATAATGTATCTAAAAGCTTTTTCCCTGTTATAAATGGATTCTCACTACTAAATAAATTGTAGTATTATCTTTCATCTCTGCTCTGGATATAGTTAATAATGTAGATATAGAGGCTGTTATTGTGGTAAATAAAGAAGTAGAAACCCATCTTTCAGTAAACTTCTGGAAAGTTCTCCCTTGCATATTATCCTGTATGATTTCATTATTAGTATTATTAATTGCAGTTGTTATTTCTCCTTGAACTTTGTGTTACAAATCCAGGAAGGGCAAATGAGAAGAAATAGTCAATCTACATAGTTAGCTATCTGAAGATTGTCTTTCTGACTCAACCATTGCTTCTCCCGGCCAGGGGTTCCAGTTTTCATGGATCAGCCTCATCCTCACACCTAAAATACCTTGATCCTCTGACAACCCTTGATTTTGTTATCCTCAATAATGGCATTGCTTTTAAGTGAAGCAAGAGTCATGAGGTTCACATGACAAGTACAACTGAAATGGAAAACACTCAAGTGCTTGTAGGTCCTTCTTTGAGTTCATAAGTCTTGTCCACCCTTTCTAGATCTATGGGTTTACTAGGAGTTCCGTTTTTCCCTACAGAGCTGGCCTGTATACTCAGACTGCCACAACTAAAAAATTCTGTCACTGTTTCTGCATGGATTTCAACAAATTTAACACATCTGGAGCCATCAATCTGCTTTGCCCAAGGTGCTTCACCAGCCAGGCTATGTTAGGAACAAAGTCTGGTTTTACAGGAGCTAATTCAGACTGTAATTCCATTTCCTTGTTGCTCTGTGCAGGTCCCTGGAGCTCCAGGGTCTTTGGCTTGGTGTCAAGCTAATACACTCACATCCTTTATCACACCCAGGCAGGTTGCTGACTAGGAAGCTTGAACACACTGTAAACTGTCTGTCTTCTGGGTTGATCAGGTGTTCTTCTGCCAAGGGAAGACATTTAAGGAAGATGCTGTTTCTCCCTGTGAGGACTATTTTAGCCTGGCGGGGAGGGCAGTGAATGGTTTCAGTGGCACTAGAGAACAGTTGGCTGTAGAGACCTGGAGTGCACAGCTCTGGCAGCCTGGCATGGAGGGCTCTGCGGCACAGCTTGGACCCCCAGCCGCTTTCCTAACCCCACCCACACTGAAATCCAGCACTAATTCCTACCCGGACCCCACTCCTTAACCCATTGTCTCTTCAGTCCTCACTTTTTGTGTCAAAGATGGGCTTGGGGGAAAAAGAGAATTAAATACATGCTGTAAATTTCATTGTCATGGACACATGAGAATGTGCCCTGGACCATTGGGTTTCCCTTTAACCAGATAAAAGGTTTACATGTTAAAGTGAAGCAGAATTACTTTCCTATATTTCTGTGGTATGATAGTATTTGTATGCAAAGTTTTGTTTTTGTTTTTCTAGTAGGGTTAGAGAAAATATTTGCTTTGCAAATATTTATAATCCACTTACTTGTCACGTAATTTGCCTTTCAGAGCTGAAACTCAGAATGTCAGAAGAGCAAACCTGTACCTCCACAGCACCCCAAAGAAATGATCCTTGTGAAAGCACTGGGACCTCTAAAGAGGCTGGCACACAGGAAGCCACGAGCATGGAACCAGCTCCCTCAGTGGAAGAAACCATGGACAGTGTATTGAGGCGACTAAAGGAGAAAAGGCAGCACTTCAACCTTCCTGAGACTATTAAGGTATTTAACAAGCATGTGTGTTTCCTTCAGAAGTTTATCACCCGAGGCAGGTATCAGTGTGTAGCTGTCTCAGGGTGTGCCCCTGGGTGTGCATGCTCTGTCAGCTGCCACTGCAGTGTGTCTTCTCTCCAGAGAGATGGGAGCTTTAGTGCAGTTTTCTGAAGTGACTTCTCTGAGAGGAGTTGCTCAGACACAGAAAATGCTTTCTCAAGTAGAGCTAAGCACTTTCTGCACAAAGACGCCTGTGTGAAACTGTTTGCCAGGCACTGCTGGAACCTGTCTACTTGAGGCTGTGTGTTCAGGTAGAGCATATCCCTGTGCATTGAAGATGGTAACAGCAAAAGCAATCCTATCTTGAGCCCACAGAAATTGTGTGACTAAAAACCTTCCTGAAGTTCTTTTGATGATAAAGATCCCCTCTCACCTGAGAAATGCTGAAAGCCTCTGTCCAGCCAATGTGCTGAGGTCATGTTGGAGCAAAACCATCCAGAATGCTTTGCCTTGTGATCTTGTACCTTTACTTGTGCTGATACTGTCCCTGCTCTTCCATGTTCCCAGTTACTCTTCTAAATGTAGGAGCAATATTTCATGAGACATGATTGTTTGGCTGGGCAATTAATTTTTGATTTAAAACTGGTACTTATTTTAAAGTTGTGCTGTACCTTCACATTCCTGGCACACTATAGGGTTGTCTGCAGTGATACATATCACCCATAAAAATACTTTTCTGGGGGCTATTTTTGCTGTCCAGTGATGTTGCTGTCCTGATGCTATACAACCAAGCAAGATAATAAATTCTGCCTTCAAAGGTACCTAAAATCTGAACACTGTCAGTAGTGTTTAGAACTGTGGCTGGTGAAAAAAAGAGGGGATGAGAGGGACAAGAAGGGGGAAGAACTAAATGCTAAACTATGTGAGAACTAAGAAATTATTCTGGGTGCATTTCAGTAGCAGAGAGAACCCAGCTGAGATAATTTTTAATTTTTTTGTTTTGTTTTGCTTCTATTCTTAGTTTTTAAACAACTAGTTGCTATATAAAACCCAGAAGTATGCGTAACAATGCCATGCTTCTGAGATCTTAAGTTCTGCATACATGACTGATTTTTTAATTGTTTCTTTTTATATGCTACTTTTTAAAAACCTGAAATGGAAAAAGTGTTTCATAACCAGAAGATAAAAGAAAGCAACAAAACCATGCTGTTCTCTATATGGTCCTAAAAAAACCCAACAGTGCAGACTGTAGGATAATATTTTCATTTTTAAATTAAATTGGTTTTTATTATGCAAGGAGTGAAATCAGATGACACTGAAACAGATGTCAGTGAGGAAATCCTGGGCAAAAAGCTCTGTAAGAGTAACCTGGGTGTGGGTGTCTGTCCCACTTTTTCAATTTATTGGACTTCTGATTTTCCAAGAGAACCTCCTAAATCTGTGCAGTGGCAGTGCTGTCTTGTAAAACTCTCACAGAGAATACGGTAATGTAAATTAAATGTTTGCACAAGTCAGTATTTTAAAATGTTGTTTTTAAAGGTCTTACTTCTTTCATTCTTGAGGAGAGAGCTTGTGTTGAGAGAAGTGTTTGTTAGCAAAGGTGTTTGGTAATAGTTATACCAAACTGCTGGGGAAATGGAGTCTTGAGCAGGAGTAACACGACATCAAATCGATCTATTTCAAAATGATGTATTTTAGTAGCTCCCTAAGTGTAACATTAAAAAACATTGGATTTTGATTATGACTCATCCTGGACTTTTGGGGGAGAATGAGGTTTATAGCAGTGAGGATGTGAAATGAATCAAGGGTGTCTAATAGTTAGAGCAAAGATCAAAGCCTTCATTACAGATACACACAACTTGGCTGTTACTGTAGATATTTTTTATGTGCAACATTTTATCTTGTATATAATATTTAGATCTTGTACCAGCATCCGAGCCAGATTAATAGTAAATAGCAGCTAAATGTTTCTTTTTCCAATATTTAGTTATTTTGGGCAAGGATAGTGTTTCTGTAAAAGCCTGCCAAGTTCTCCCCTGAAGTTCCACTGTGGAAAGCCTCCAAGGCCCTGCTGAAATACAAATGAGAGATTGTGTGTCCTTCAGAGAGGTGCAGAGTAAAATCCCAGTGTGTCTAAAGAGCACCAACCACAAGATCTGAATACAAAATAGCAGAATGTGGTTTCCAGAACAAAACACCCCTCCTGCAAAAGAGCCTGTATGTAAAGCTATGGAATGAGACGGTGCAGAGATAATTAGGGTTGGCCTGTGAATGGCTCAGTAACCCACAAAGGGATGGCCACCTGGTACTATTTGTGTCACTAGGTCCTTGTGCAGGGAGCTGGTGACTTAGGTAATCGTTCCCCTCATTTCTGCTTTGGTGTTAAATGCTGCTTTGCAGTGTCCCCCACACACACCCACGAGGCAGACTTTGGCCCTGGGAACGTGGACTCTCTGCCTGTGTGGAAACAAAGCACTGCCTCAGGCCCAGCCCTTGCTGTCCTGCTGTCTGTCCTCCTCTCCTCAGTTTGTATTTTTTGTCTGGAAAAACAACAGCGAGGGATGTTGGGAACAACAGGCTAGTAAGGAAGTCAACTACATAGAGCCCTCTGTCCCAAGTTATGAAAACCAAACTAGCACCTCAGCTTTAGGTGAAGTCTTCTTTTTCTTTCTTTATATGCCACAAACAACTTTTGTCTTACGTTCAGTTTGAATGCTTGCAGTCTGTCCCCCAAGGCATTTCTCAGACTGGTTCCCTTTATGTATCTGTCGTTTCATTATTGACCCACTTCAGTTCATCTTCTCCTTGGCTATGAAGCAGTGTTTTTATTTAATTAGCATTGAATTTTCTGCTTGTGTACACAGCCTACAGTCCTAAGATGTCTCAGACCATTCTATAGTTTGTGATTGTAGCTGCCTCCTCTGATTTTGAAATTATCAGCCATTTCAAACCTAGCTGAATATAAACCTGTCTTGAGATTGCTAATAAAATGAACTAATGAAATAGGCTCAAATGTCAAGCCCCCTTGAGATCATTTCTTGAACGTAAAATCAATATTAATGATGATCCCCCATTTCTTCCTAACCATTCAGCTGCTTCTGGCTTAAGTTTTTGAAAGAATTAACCTTGTATTAATTGCAGAACTAGTACTATATAAAAAAAATTAGCTAATTTATAATACTCCTGCATTCTAGTTAGCAGCTTATCTCTTAACAAGAATGACAGACGTTTTTGGTGTGATTAACTCATGCAGACCTTTTAGGCAAAATGTGATTAGCAGTTCTGATTAGTGGCTCTGCAGTGCTTTTGCATTTGAGCAGCAAAAAAGAAAGATTCTGCTCCTGCTGCAGTTAATAGCAAGGCACCCTAACATTACAAGAGTGTTACTTCTTCAGGGCTTGATATATTTTTAAAAGTAGAGTCTAATTAGTAAAAATATTTCTCCAAGTTGTCAGTAAAAAAAAATAAATCTTAGTCATTGACTTTCTTCAGAAAGGCAGTGTGTGTATCCCCAACTCCATGGGTCTTCACATTGCTTAATCTCCTCCAAACCTTTGATCACCTGGCCCTAATTCGTACAGCTCTGCCCTGATGTGACAGAGAGTGTGGAAAATGGCATTAGTTCCTTGGTGTTCAGGAGCAGATCTTGTTGGGAAGAGGGGGAAAGGGAGAAGAGGAGAGAAATACCTGTTAGATTGTGTGCTCCCTGCAGCAGACACCTGTGCACATACTGACAAATTGCGCTGCTGAAAAATCAACATTGCCCTGGTATCAGAGATTCCTATTGTGATTTTTGAACAGAAATAAACTGCCAGGGTGAGATGCACTTTCTGCAGCTCCCCCACAGCAGTTCTCTCTATGCACTGTCCAGGCAGAATTTCCTGCTGGCTGGTCAGTCTTTTGCCATTTCATTTTGTAGGTAGTACCTTTTTCTAGTACCCCCAGCATTTATAGAGTGTTCATCATAGGATTACAAAGGCTGAATATTTAGGGATTTCATAGTGAATCTATCATTCCCCTCCATAAGCAGGTTGGGTTTGCATTGCTGAAGCTTTCTGTTCTATCCCCCTTACCAGCCAAGGCAAATCTGTTTCTCTTTTTTGATGAATAATTATGAAGTTGAGGAATGTTCTCTCTGCATTTTTGCAAGTTTTTGAGTATTCTGAATAGCATGGTGGCTGTTCTCACTTGCTGCAACTAAAGATACTTAATATATAATGGAGAATGCTATTTATGATTTATGAACTGACCTGGCAAATGGACGTTAACATTATTTTCTTATTTCTCTAGAAGATGGATGGGGAAAATATGTCTTTACTTTTTCTCTTACAATGATTATTTGTAAATGTTACCTAAGTTCTAAGTACTGCAATGGTGTCTGTGGGACCTCAATGCCAACACCTTCTACTCATGTGCTGCTGTCACCTTCTATGGACGCGCTTTTCCAAACCCAACTGATGAGACACACCTCGTGTCCATGCAATTTGGCTGTGATATTCCAGCAAAAACTCCTGCTTGTTTAGGCATTCTGTCAAACGGTATTCCCAGAAATTGTTTTTTAGATACAGATTCTGAGCACCATACAAAGATTCTCACCTTATTGACTAGGAACATGGTTTGTACCTTGGGAACATTCCAGAGAAGGCTGCACTGTTCCATCAGTAGCCTAATATCGCTTCCTGGCTTTCAGCTTGTGAAAGGGCTTGTGTACAATAGTAATGTGGAGAGAAATCAAGGCAAGCAAGTATTAGATGCATGACAGTTAAGAAAAATAAGATTCCAGGCTTTCAGTAACCTTTCTTTCCTGTATCTTTCTCTATAAGTTCAGGTCCCAAAGGCTCCACTTTCGCCAGTCAAAGTAAGTACAGTGTATTTCCCACTGGTTAAGGCCTGATAGAAAGCCTACTCCATCAGCAGGAGTATCTCCACAGCTCCCATCAGCTCTGTGTTAGGCCTGGAGAGGATAACATGTCTTTTCATTCATTTAAAAACTCAGTCATGTAATTCTGGACTCTGTTCTTGCTAAGGCAATGCCAAGTCCCCACTGATCTCAGTGCAGACAGAAACAGAATTCACTATTAATGTTTATCTGGGGAGAACAGACAATTAAACAGATATGTATGTACCTGTACCCTTATCATGAAATCCTGACTCATAATCTTATAAATAACTTTTTTAAATAGGATATGACAAAAAAGCAAATGGCTTTGGAAAAAATCAATCTTCAGAAATGTCTACTGTATTTTGAGAGTATTCATGGACAACCTGTAAGTATTCCATAGAAAGATAGGTACATTAAGAATTATCTAACTTCTCTAACAAATATTTTTTGCCTTGTACATTAAATATATTTTTTTAATTAATTTTACACAATTAACATAATTTTAGTTATTTCAAACTGATTTTCAGGTATAAATGTTATTGCCTGATACTGATGAATTTGATTTATAAGTTAGAAATTAAACCAAAATAAAAAGAGTTTCTCTTGGCCCTGTATCTCTCTTCATGATTGGAAAATGCAGGATTTGATGATAAAGTTGGAAGATTATATATCCACAGCAGACCTGGCTCATGCTACATTGGCTCTGCTATGATGTATGGTTAGAATGTTTAGCAGCTGAAAAAGGTTTTATATAGGGCACCCTCTGAGATGTGAACTACAAAATTACATGACTTGTCACATGTTTTTTCCTTTACTACGCAGCAGCACTTAAAACTATTAATTAAAATCCTTTCAATGGACTTCATTGCTGAACGTAGGTGCAAACGAAAAACCATCCCTCCATTGGTGAGATGATGATTAGAAAATGTTTCTATACACCACTGAGGAGTTTCTGTTTGATATCTATGTCTGTATTCTTATGATTGTCTCTGTTTCTGGCTAGCAATTGTTGGTGGAGGAAAAGGGGAGTGGCACCAGCATGTGCCCAAAAATATGCCAGCTGTGAAAACAATTATGAACTGAATCTGAACTCTCTGCATCTTGGCTAAAACCATTTTTGTTCATCCTCTTTGGACTTGGAATGAGAGTGGAGGGATGGAAAAAATAAACAAGGAGAGTATGAATAAATTATACTTCCTAAGAAGGAAAACAAAAAAGAAATTATTAGTGCTACAGAGAGGTAAAAGAGACTTAATTCAAAGATAGAAAAGAGTAATAGGGCCTGCTTTGTAGCATGGGGTTCAGGGAGGGTGTTTCTTCTCGAGGTTGAAGCAGCTCTGTAATCCAGCCTTGAAACACAGCAGAGCACACTGGGGATGATGTTTGCCCTGCTGATGTATAGCACAGCTCAGCACCATCTTCATCCAGACTTACCTGACCAAGGTCAGACAGAGAAAGCACTGACCAGGTTTAAAACAAAAAATGATCTATTCTGGCTTGTTTGGCATTCCCTGGAGCCACTCTTATGTGTTGTAGTCAAATGGCTGGGGAAGAGAAGTGGATGTGCTGGATAGAAAAGCCCTGACATTCTGCAGTGAAATGTGTCCCTAGAAATGGTTAGCCAGACGTATGTGGCATTGTCACGCTGTGTTTGTCTATGTCACCCTTACTCCTGCTGACCAGGCATTTGGCTGTTCCTGAGCAGCTCGAGACTACTGTCTGTACTGTCAGCCAGTCTGTCTCTTCAAATCTGCTGTGTGCTCACTCATCTGAGAGGGGGGATGTTGGCTATAGTGACGTGGTACCCAGAGAGTGTTCCTAGGCATGGGAGCTGATGGTGAACTAGCTTGCAAGTGATCCTGTTTTGACAAGTAATCACTTAGTAATGTGTTATTTTTCTGGGGAGGATGGGGGTTGTTTGCTTGGTTGGAGGCTTTTTTGTCTTGTTTTTTCCCTGTGGAATTTGCTCTTTTTTTTTTTCCTTAGTGCAGTATTTCAGTCTACTACACAGCTGGTTTCCATAAGGTTTATTTCTGTATTTATTTCTGAACATTTGTGACTAGCTCATGTTCTTATCACCTGATTTTAAATCACATTCTCTTCCAAATCAATGCTCCTAGTGCTCCTAAAAGACCAAGAACAAACTAAATGAACAAGCAGTTAATCCTGATTGTGGAGGGCAGTTCCAGTGAGGAATGCACACAGCAATCCTGCATGGAGCCAGCTCCATGTGGAGCCTGTAAAGCTGTATTCCTGGTGCTCTCCATCACACTGGCACGATGAGTGTATTGTCCCAGACAGCCTGTCATGTTCCTGTAGGAAGCCTCTTGCCATTACTACAGCTGAGGTACCAGTGCAAGGCATAGGAGAAACCTGATCTTAACTCTTACTGCTCTATCAGCATCCTTAGAAAGTGAATAATTTATCCTTTGCCTGGGCATGGCTCAAGGGAGTGAGGAAACCACACTGGACATTCTTCATTAGAAAATAGCTTGGCAATTTCCTCTTTAGAAATTTTATGGATTAAGTTACAGTTCCCATGGAATATCTATGGATGCGAAATACACATCTGGTCATGTTTTTCTAATACCTTTTTCAGCTTTGCAGGAGCAAATGAGAATCTTTTTTATTTACCTTTTAATTTTGGAAGACTATATTTTGTTATGATTTCTCTTTAGGTCACCAAGCAAGAAAAGAGTCTCATGAAACCTCTTTATGACAGATACAGAATTATCAAGAAACTTCTTGCAGCTCCATCTTTGATCACAACAATTGTAAGTTGTAAAGAGCTCATATTCATTGTCAAGAAAACATAGAAAATGCTGTGTTTGATTTGTACCTGTATGTCCTGTCCATTTGGCAGCAATAGAACTCTTGATATTCAAAAAATCTGCTCATTAGTTAATAGAGGGTGTTGATATTTCAAACAGAGCAAATACTCTGTAAAATTCGACTTCTAGGCATGTCAGAGGGGTGGCAGCACTTCAGTGGGCTGGCTAAGAGATCAAAGGCTGGCATTAGTTTTCCATTGTGACTAACACCTGCAACACAGAAGGCAACCTCCCTCTTTCCAGGGAGCACTCTGCGGTCACTGTATCTTGCTTCTGTATTTTAGGGACGCAGCTTTTACCTATCATGTAGCACATCGATACCATTGGTAGTACTTTAATACTATATCAGTGTAATGCAACAGTACTGACTGCATGGCGAGTTAAGATAGAGGAGTCTGGCAAGTTGGAAGTTAATTAGCATGTCTTTAAAAAACACTAATCTAATAGTAACTGGGGCTAGGTCGATTAAAAAATTATTATTGTCTTGTTAGACAACAATGGATCTTAAATTTCTTTGAAAAACCCCAGTGTAAAGCCTTGTACATGTACACACAGGTATTTTATTAAATAACTCAATTGAAATGGAATATTACTTGTATTACTTCTTAGAGCTTTGCCCCATGGAATTTTTATGTTTAAGCCTCAGTTTCAATAGCTCAGCTTTTCTTCTGAGGGTGGAGAAACATGAGGAAGACAGCACTATCAATCTATTTTGCTAACATTTAACAGTTAACATTTGTAGCTATAAAACTGTGGAATCTCCCTCCAACTCTTGTTACAATCGGAATTTTTGGACACAACACACACAGTAGTTGGTATGTAAGAGGAGTACAAGTTCCAGCCAGGTTGTACTGCTGGAATAAATACAGGATGTTACTAAAGTATTTGCTACATATTAGGGCTTTTGAGTACACACAAACTGCTGTCTGAGCATATTCAGAAGCAGGGCCAATTTTTGTCCTTTATACTCAGGTAGGCAATACACCCAGTGACCCCACGAGTGCTTTCATGGACAATCTTGGGTAGACGTGGGTAAAGCTTTCAATATATGTAACCTATGTAAATGAATACATCCAGGATGTTAGATCCTAATCCATTTGGTTGTCATCCTATGAACTGTTAGTGTTCTGATTTAAACAATTAATTTAACAATGTCTCATGTTTCACAAGCAGGAGGAGGAAGACTCAGATGAAGACCACTCTCAAAGCAGCCATGAGTTATCATCTGGTCCAATGTCCTGCTTCCCTGTTGAAGAGCACCTGTGTTACTCTCAGGAGGAGAGTGAGCCTGCACACATCTCACCTCTGGATGAAAAGAAGGTTTACAGGCACACAGCCTTGTCTATGTCCAATTTACATGAGGCAACAATGTAAGTTCTCTCTTTTTTCCCTGAATGTTTTAAAATGTGTCATGTAGACTTTGTAAATGAGTCATGCCTGTTGCATAGGAACATTCTATATCAAAGGCGTGATTCAGCATTTTCTTGTGGGAGAGAAGAGGCAGAGATTTGTTGTTTGAGTAGCATACCTGTGGTTTGAGCTATTTATTCAAACAACTTCATGCCAAGTCCAGGAAGAACAAGGTAAAGGAATGTAAGCAGATAGGGGCAATAATGACATACAGAGTGGTAGATACAACATAATGGCATAGTAGGGATATGCAGACCTATATTTAATTGCTGCAAAATTTTTTGCTATCTACCTACTTATGTTCTTACAAAGCTGTCATAAAACTGGAGGATAGTCTGATCCTCTGTGTGTATACTGGGACTGACTGTGTGAGTGATGTAAAAATGCCAGTGACATGAGGCATCCAAACAGCAACAGGGAGCTGCATGAAAGGTCATACAACAACTGGTCACATGGGAGGCCACTGAATGCATGTAAAATCAATTTCTTCCTTGCCTAAGCCTAGTTATTAATGTCTGGCTGCCCTGAAAACTCACCACCACCCTCCATTATAAAACAAAAATACAGCCTTCCTTATGATTTGTAGTTAAGAATTTCAGGTTCCATGAGACAACCAATCTCAACAAGCACGTGTGCTGCTATCACTCAGGCCAGAAAGTTGTTGAAGATTATGCCTTCCAGATATGTTCTCATAGCTTAGAGGATGGTATCTTTTTCTTGTGTTTTGACTGGGAGGTTTTAGATGCATTTAATGAAGCTACCTAGGCTCTACCAAAATTGAGAGTAAATAAAAATTACTTGGATTTCTATGTAAATCAACTATGTGGCAATAGTTTGCTCACAAATGCTGGGCAGATATTTCTGTGCATTTTGTTGTTATGCAAAATCCCAATAATTACTGGGTGCAAATGCCATCACAGAATTCTTTCTCTCCTTAAAAACCTTATTCTCTGACTACTAGCTAAAACACAGCCTCCAAAAAGGATGCTTCTGGGAACAACTGGCATTTCCATTGCATCACTGTAATGAGTGGTAACAGCTGCAAAACATGAGCAGGGCTTGGATGTTGATTTTAATTCAGTTACAGAGATGTGTTTGCTTCTGTGAGATGGTGAGCCCTGTCAACTCCATTAATTCCACAGGGAATTAAGGCCACTAGCAAGACTCAGTCCTGAATGCTTTTCCTCCCATGCTGACCACAGAGTATCTGCCTTCCCTTCATCAGAAGGGTGAGGGTACCAGTAAAAGGGGAGGAGCACAGCTGTGTATCGCTGGCGGGCAGTGGTGGAATGTCTGGGGGCCCTGAGCTCAGTGCCTGCCATGACCCAGCACAGCAGGCTCTTTGTTACCCAAAGCCATGGCTTTTACACTTCCCAGCCCAAGGGGGTCTCATGGTCTTGTGTCTGTTTTACAGGCCCGTTCTGCTTGAACATCTCAGAGAAACAAGAGCTGATAAGAAACGGCTTCGCAAAGCTCTGAGAGAGTTTGAGGAGCAATTCTACAGACAGACAGGAAGGTAATTCACCAAAAGCCCTCTCCTTTCCCCTTTGGGTCCTGTGCAGGCTGCTTGTTTCTGCCTGGGTGGGCACACCAAAGGTGCTGCAGTTGGGGGCTGGAAAATGCCATGGAGGTGTCTGGTCTTTCGGGAGACAAATGCCACTGTTTCTTTCACCGTTAATTAAACAGTGGCTACTTTTCACTCTGTTCTTCTTCCTCCCTTAATTCAGCAAACCTTTTTGTTGAAAACTATGGAGGATATGGGCACTGCTAACAGTTTTCAAAGTACTATGTTATAACCTGTCTGCATATTTGAGAATCAACTAATTATTGTGCAGTTGTCAAGAAAGAAAACTTTCTGGCATATAAAAATTCAGTATTTTAAATAGTATTTTGTTTCTGTCTATTAGAGCTTTTTGGTCCTGTCAAATTATCTTTAATAATTTACAATTAGTTAGAAAAAATTTCAGTCCCCATTAGTTATTGCAGAATTAATTTTAAAGACTGTTTCCCCTCTTACTCATAGAAGTAAGTGATGGCCCTTTTATCTGCTTTTCGTAGGAGTCCCCAAAAAGAAGATCGGGTGCCAATGGCCGAGGAATATTCCGAATACAAGCACACAAAAGCCAAGATCAGGCTCCTGGAGGTTCTCATCAGTAAGCATGATATTTCCAAAACAATTTGAAGTGAATGCAATGCTGTGATGTTGTTATCTAGCAAAAAAAAAACAACAAAAAAAAACCCAAAAAAACACAACAACAAGGAAACAAATAATCAAAAAGATATAGTAATTTTACAGGTCTTGGTCTGCTGCACAATTATTTGACACACTGAGATTTTTGATGCACTTTACCAATTATAATAGCTGGGATGAGAGAGGACAGCAATATGCAAGAATATTAAGCACGGGTGAGTGGACTATAGTTATATTTTTCTTCTTGAAAAAGCCTTGAAGTGCACTGTGAGAATGTTAGAAATTTAAAGGACACTGAAGTATTGTAGATCCTCAGTTTGACCTGCTCTAAAAGTGTGAGGAAATGCTCTCCAGGTTTTTAGCACACCTTAGTACATGATAACGTGCCACACATTTGTTTCCAGAGTTGACATGCACTATAATTAACTATTAATGTTGGCTCTCCGTGTGCTATTGACCAGATTTAATGAAATTAATTAAAAGGAAGGAAGAACTCAGAACATACTCTGGCTTTCAAGACAGGGTTGCCATTCAGCTCCAGTAGCTTCAAAGAAAGGTGAATAGGAAGGACCAGTGCCAGGGCTGGGAGCAGAGCACAGTGATGCTGCTTATGCAAAAAAATAGGACAGAACATGACAGCCAAATGGAACTTATTGGGTTTTCAGAGATAAGAGAAAGTGCTTGGCGAAATGAAATAGATGCAGGTTACTGGGAAGAGAGAGAGAACAAATGTACTGGCTGCTGTTCTTTTCACTAGTTCACAGAACCTGGCTCACAGAGCTTAAACTCAGTAAATAGATCAACTATGTGCTAATTTTGGTTTCTGTATTAAACTCTGCACTTTGTTTTGCCTGACGCTATAACATTTGCTTTTCTGACTACCAAAGCTTGTTTAGACGCATGCACTTTGTAAAATGTTGAAGTACTTCTTGTGTTTTAAATTGCCACATATATATAGATTAAAACAGGACTAGATTATTGCATTATGCTAAGATATTTTGGATAGATAAAGTACATGGTATACAAGTGAGTGTCACAGTTATCTGATGAAGACAGCTAGAATTCTTGTTTACTGAAAATAAGATTATAGAAAGTTATTTTTCCATTGGAATTATACATCTTTCTTAACTTTCAGAGCACCACACTTTGTAATATTAAGGAGAATTTGTCACTATTTGAGATAGACCATTAGTGTGAAAAGTGGACTGTTAATAAAAGGACTATCAGCAGGTTTTGTGTTGGAAACGAAAAGCAGGGATTCTGGGAAATACCCAG
Source organism: Dendrocincla tyrannina (assembly GCA_035047865.1). NCBI lineage: Eukaryota > Metazoa > Chordata > Aves > Passeriformes > Dendrocolaptidae > Dendrocincla > Dendrocincla tyrannina. The sequence continues at coordinate 6,449,001 of JAWWMP010000167.1, forward strand.
TCCAGGCATAAAGGAGGGAAGAATTAGTTAAGAGAAAGAAAAAGGGACTTGAATAAGTTGAATCATGTTTAGTGTTTTGTTTTAACTGTCATTTTGTATTGACCACATAGTAAAAGCAACCTGTTTTCTATCTTGGTAAGAAGATTTTGATTTTATAAAGCCTATTATGTACCAACCATGTTTGTATTTATCTTGTATGTAATGGCATGACTTGGAAGGTGTACACATCTTCAAGTAGTTTGGAGGAAAAAATATGAACACTAAAAAAGGCATTTTTTATTTCACAGATGTTTGTTGTGTCAGTGTACTGACTTAATAATTTATAACTTAACTTTTATGAATCAGAAATGGTCTTCATAAATCTGTTTTAATTAAAGTCATCTAGAGCAACAGGAACAGATACAGAGCTATTTGAAGTTTACAAACTACATCTTTGATAAGGGAAAAATGATTTAATGACATATGTATACAATTGATATTAAAATGTAATCTATATATTCTATATGATTGTATAATATTTTATACAACAGTACAAATAAAATATTTTTCTATTATATTTATTATGTCGAGACACAGTTTCTGTTTTCAGTTAGCTAATATAAATAACATAAATAACACTGTCAAACAACACGTTGGAAGTGCTGACATCTCTAGGCTCTGAAATTCAAATCATGCTGCAATTACAACCTTTCATGCTGTTCAGAGTTATCCCAGTACTTGTTCAGTAGTTAAAATGAATGCATATTTAAACACCATTTATAAGCTGTTATTTTTATTTTGCTAAAGCAGTTTATATAGGATTTTGTTATGTTTGGCAAGAAACAGAAAACAATTTTTGCAGCATCTAGGTATAAAGGGTTGCCAGAAAGAAACCCAGGACTTCTAATCATTTAAAGCATCGGGGGAACAGAAGGGAAAGAGGGCGAGAAGAAATACTAAGGCGGCTATTGGAGATTTTGAAGACTCGTGTTTGCTTTTGGTGACAGCGGCATGTGCATGCTCCCGACAGAAACGTCTGACTATGGAAATGGGCAACAGAGGGTGGAAGGCTCCTAAGTAATGGGGGCACGTTTAACGTCCAACACTGATATTGCAGGTCTTGCAGCTGGGATCTTTCTTTGCATTTGCAGTAGACAAGCTCATTAGTTGGTGACCAGTAATTTCCGCAACTGTGCCGAGGGAGAGATCCACAGGATCAGTGTAAATTACTTCCAAAATAACATCCTGGGCATGATGGTAAACCATGACACCATCTTCTTCATCGCAGGTCAGAAATTTATTATCTTTTATATTTAGCTGAGGAAGGCGCTGCTTACAGAACTCGTCTCCCGGTGACCCCACAGGGGCGATCACGAGGATGACGTAGTGGTAGGCTGTGTACATGCAGTAGAAGTCTCCAAAGTACAAGTTAGTGTTTGGGTTGAAGAGTTTTTCAGCTGCAATCTCATACCTGTATCTTCCATAGGGTGAATCTTGTGGTGGCTTCCCAGTGTTAAATTCAGTGTTGCAGCTGAAGAAGATGCCTTCCAGCTTCCCACTGATTGGAGAGCCATGGCTGCCACTGTTATCCTTAACAGAGGGCTGCATAGCATTCCCGTGGTGCTCTCTACAAATGAATGACTGGGATTGTTTATTTTGTAACACATGGTAAAGGAAAAGCGGAAAGTTAGGACATCATGCTTTTTGGAAACCGTACTGAAGGGACACAAAGGTAAACTGAAAATGTGGTTAGTGTCATGATCATAGAACTAAGAAAATCAAGTGACATCAGACTTGGGAAGAGCTACAGTAACTCCTGCTCAAGGGGAAAATCTGCTTTTCCAGTCTGGCTTCTCTGTCAGATGCTGTGGGTATCGTGCAGGCAAAAAACAGCAAAACCAGAAAAGTCCCCAAACCTATACTGTTTGTTAATGTGTATTTTTAGCATAAGGCAGTATGTAGTTCATGTAGAAAACTGCCAGTGAAAGTTAGTTCTGAACAACGCTTTTCAGAGAGGTTATGGGAAGGAATGTACTATCTGCCATAGTCTATTTTCCCCCAAAATGATAATTTCAAGTCTAATTTGTCTGCTGACTTCAATCAGAGCAGAGCTGGGCACAGAGTATTAGGCAATTTGGTTAGTTTCCACATTGGTTGGCATCAAGCTTTTGCAGTCCTAAGGGGAAAAAACTGTACAAGACTATTTTTTTTCCAAACTGAGCTCAATTTCATTCCAGTGAAAAGAAACATACAATGTACAAGTGAATTTTTAAGCCTCCAAATCCCAAATTGCACTCAGCAGCTTGAGGCTGCTAAACTTAGGAAAACACTCCAAAACACTCCGTCTAATCCTCCTTAGCACCTGAGATTTTATGTATGGCAAGGATATTCCTCAGAATTTGTGCTCCACACCTCTCTGGAAGTGCCCCACTGACAGCTTTGGCTCTCTCTGCACCTGCAACCATGTGATTACCTGAAAGGGAAATATCCCCTTTTTTAAATCCTGCAAACCGTATTTGCTATGCACCCTTAGAAAATTGCCTTTATCCAGTCTGTGGGGCTGGAGAGTCTTATCCCCCCTTGCTTTGCTTTTACTTTTCTTTTATCCCCTCGTTTCCTTCTTACCTTTTTTTTTTTTTTTTTTCAGGAGAAGGGAAACTATCCAAGAAAGATTGTTCTCTCCCTGCTTTTAACTTGCAACAGGTCCAGGTAAAATGGGAGAAGGTTTTACTAGTTGATGAGAGCTAGCAATCATAGCAAAACAATTCAGTGTATACATACAAAACAGCTCTAAATCAACTCAGTAATGTCTCCAGCTGGGTTTTTTTTCCTTATTTCTAATGTTCTCAGCAGCACATTCGACTCTTAAGATAAAAGTTTCAAGTTTTCTGGGCCATTCAAATCACTACTTAATTGTTGTTTCAAGACATTGATTGGGGTGTGGGGCATAATTAGCATTTTATGACTGAAATGATTACCAGGGAGAAAAACCAAAACAATTTGAATCAGTTTGGATACCTCCCTGAAACCTCTGCAACCTGAAAAGAAAGGCTTCGTTCATCTAAAGTCAATTCCACTTCTGTGGCAAGATACTGACATCCAGTGGCCAATTAGGCTAATTATAGGTCGCCCTTTCAGGGGATCTGAGCTGCTTTCTGGCTCTCCCAGCCGAGGTGAGCAGCAGTGACACGAACGCCACTTAGGAGCTCACATTCCAAATCCCATATTTAGGGGCTACTACTTTAGCACCATGAACAGTTGCTTGATTGCCAATGCTACTAGAGCTTTTCCAAGCTTGTTCACTGGTGATGGTACCACCATGGCATAGCATGGCATGACAAGGAATTTTCCCTAAAAAGAAACGTTTAGGGGGTTTAACATAATATGCAAAAGGGTATATGGTGGAAGGACTCGTCCTTGTGACCATTTTGACCTGTTTCAGAGCTAAAAAGGCAACCATCAGGCAGTTACAGGTACTGTAGCGTCTCACTGACCTGGTAAAACACAGCTGTTTGTCTCTAACTCAATAACAGAGAAAACTAACACACAATCACAGAATATTCTAAACTGGAAGGGACCCACAAGGATCATCAAGTCCAACTTCTCTCTATTTACACAGAATCAAGAAAGAAGTTAATAGGAGGGAGGGGGAAAGATACAGTGCAATCAGAGTCATATTTGGCAGAACAAGGCCAAACCCACAGCTAGTAAGACACCTCAGTGGCAATTTTCAACACTAATGAACACAAAAGCAGATGCACTATGATTACATTGCTGAAAACAAAACAACATGAGAATCAGAACCACTACAGGCATTTCCCTTCTGTGGTATCCAGTATGGCATCAGAGATTTACAAGGTCCTCAAGGAGCCTCAACAATCACAATTCATTCTCTGCCTCCACTGAGTTTTGCAGCTTTGTCACTATGTGCAATAAAATAATCCTTCCAAAACACAGAAGGGGAAGAGCAAGCCCATGCTCTAGAATATACAATATACTCTTGGAATCAATCAGAGACTCCTGACTACAAAGAGGGAATGTTTCCAAGGCTGGTGGAACCTGTTCTTTGAAGCTGGATTGCCTTGAGTAATTTTTTTTTCCTCACCAGTTTCAAAAGCTTTCCATTCTAGACAGGTATCAGTGTGACACTCTCATAAAACTGGAATTATGTGGCACAGCAAGAGCCCCATTTCCCGTGCATATTAAAGAAGCATAGTCAGTGCTGTCACCCTTCTGACACTGCTTACCTCTCATCCAGGTTCTTCTAACAGTGGTGGCTACTCCTGCTCAGGCAGCACATGAGCTTGGACTCCTATCAAAAACTCTGCTTTTCTCTTGTGTGCGAGAGCACAGCTGGGTCTCCAAAGGAATAGGGAACCCACCTCCAGCTATCCCATTTATTCATTCCAGCTGAAGCATAGTGTCAATACCTGTCTAAACATCATTCCTTCTCCATTCACACATGATCTGTAAGTTAACACTCAGATTTCAGAGCCCATATTTACTGTCTTTGGACATGGAAATGGCATGGTTGTTTATGGAGAGCAAGTAGTTGAGATGGAACCCTTACATGCAGGCAAATGCCTATGCACACAGTTGTATGCTCCTACTCTCACTCTTCATTTCTTAGTACAATAGAAATAATTGGCTACTAAACCCTCTGTTATGGTAACAGGCACTTTAATCAGGCTGGAAACCCTGTGAGTATCCCAGTTTCTGCCTCAAAACACAGACTTTTACTGCCTAATGGAAGTGCTGAGTTAAGCAAGGGGGACAAAACAAATTATATTTTATTCTTTACCTTCTTCTGAAGAGGCTGTAAAGCACATAGACATTCTGCTCTAGCTGTAGCACAGCTGTCTCCATTTACTTATTTTCATTACTCCCTTAATTTGCCAAACGATTTTGCATATGTTTGCTTTCTTACCTGATATAATCAAAGTATTCTTTGTGCTGATTCCGATAAAAAACAGACAGTTTAAGCATTCGGCCTGCAATCACTTCAGCTTTCTCCAATAGCTGTGTTAGGTGAACTTTTGAATAATCTGGAAAGGAAAACCAAACTGCTAGTACAGGGGGCAGAAAAAACCGCAGCACTCATCAAAAGCTAGACAGACATGCAGGTTTAAAATCGGGAACAGAACACACATCACATTATGCCCCCAGTTTCCAACAGTGGCAACAAAGAAATGGTAGAAACATGCACATGTGATTCTTCCCACTCCTTCCCCCACAAGGACTTTGCAAGCCTACAGCAACTTTCAGCCTAGGATTTCCTGTATTAGAGCTGGTTTCCCCATATTTGGGACTGCAGAGGAGCTGAGAACTGCCCTCTCTCACTGATGTTGGTTGATTACCACACAAAACCTCAGCACATACAAAGCCTAAAGTCAGAATTCCCATTTGCAGGTGTGACTATTAAAGTCTCCCAGCCCAGGCTGCACTGGTAGATGGCCAACCCCTGCTGGCAGCAGAGCCAGCATTAATTGCACAAGCCCTTTGGAACATTTCCCCAGCAATATCACCTGCTGTGCAAAACTCGATGATTTCACTCCACTCAGAAACGACGTAGTCACCGTCCACTTGCTTGGATGCTGTCTGCACTGCTACTGTGTACTCTGTCCTTGGGCTCAAGAACCAGTGCCCACGGACTGTCATAGGCAAAGGGACAGCTTTGGCCACCAATTTAGTGGGTACATCCTGATGGAAACACAAGAACAAAACAGCACACAAGTCAGCAGTGCAATCAAACCAATCCACCACCCTTTCCTTTGTTGTTTTTGCTATGTAATCCCCAACCCCTGACTCTTCTCTGCAAACCTGAGTTACTTCTCAGTTTGGTGGTGCAGCAAAGTGAACAGTGTCTGAGGACAGTGGCATATAAAGTCTTCTAAGAGACATGCTGATAACTCGCCTGTATGAGTTTATGCACAAAGACATGCTACAGAGCACACGGGTACCTTAACTCAAAAACTGCTTGTGCCTTCCTTGCCATTGTTTTCTTTCAGTCACATTAATCAAACTAAATTCCTCCTGCATCAATCCATCCACCTATACTGCTGCTGCTATCTTCCAAACCAAACTTCAACAGAGAAAATTAAACACATTGCACAGTAACTATGTCTGGTTTACATATATAAAAAATACTCATATACAGGAATGGTCAGAACAAGCCAAACATAGAGCTTTTGCCTGTCACTGAACATCTTGATTCCCACCCCACCAGCATTTCAGATCCTGTTTTGCTCTTCCACTGGATCACAGCATCATGGTGCAACAAAGAAGAATGGCTGCTTGTTGTAGTTGAAATACTTAATTTCTACGGTACCAAGGGAAAAAAAGAAAAAACTGGACAGTTTATGCTACAACTGTGGGTGAAAGGACCCATGCACTCAGCACTGTGTACCTGAGGAGCTGTGATAGAATGAGAGGTATTTATTAGTGAATATTTATCAGTAATAACAGAATAGTTAGATGGCTGCCCTGTGAAAAGTGGGCATTTTACATAACGTCCATTTCTGTCCGCCTATAAATACTAGTCCATAGACATCTACCTATAAATACTAGCATAGGAGTTGCTTAAAGAGAAAAGGAATAGGAAAGAGACATTTTCTGTTCATAATCTCTACGCAAAACCTTAAAGATACTTTTTTTGCTTGTCTTCTATTATGGAAAAATATCTTTCTCCTATTGTTTTCCCATCAGCAAAAAATATTCTTTTGTTTCTGTATTAAGAAACCGTAAAATTAGCAGCTTGTGATACTGCAAAAACTGAAATGTGATTGAGTGATAACCAAGGGTAAGATTTTGTTGTCATGATTTCTTTTTTGATTATTCTCATTTAAATGAAATAACAGTTGGGAGAAAACTTTAAAGGAGACAGTTGTGCACTCTACAATAAATACTATATAATGGATTGAAAAAAATTACAAGGAAAAAAAGAAACCCCAAATGACATTTAAAGCTACCACCCTGAAACTATATTGCAAAGGCATCCCACTGGAGTGCTAATGCAGTCAGCAGATGCTACAGTCAACATCATTAATCTTCCTGTCATCTTTTTTTTTTGGTTACAGTAAAAACAGCTTCCACCTGGATCAGATCTCTGTGCTCACACTCCAGTGATGGTTTTTACCCCTATAATTTTTGTCAGTTTTCATGTAACATTAAGAGCCTTGTTGCCCCCAGGTGTCAAAGCCTTACCTTCCAGCTGTGCATCAGGAGCCTCTTCTAACTGTACCAAAAAGGGGCAGACTGCCTAAAGGAAAAGGGGGAGGGGGAAAACTACCACATTAAACTGAGGGGTTTGTTTATCTCTTGCACAGCTGGGGAGGAGGGGCAGATGTGATGCTTTTCATAGCTCTAATCTGTTGTTTTTCTAAGCAAACACCATTTTTTTAAGGTCACTATACTGACCTCAGGAGAAAATGTTCAAATGTTCACATTGAAATTCCTCTGGGAATTCTCCATTTATTCCTTTCATTTCTCTTCTGCTCTGCTGTGGTTCCTGGCTGAGCCCCCAAAGAAGTGCAAAGCAGGATATGCCAGCTAAAGGACAGCCAGGATTCTGGAGTGGCAGATGGCTGCTCCACCACCAGCATCCACCAGACAACCCTAAAGGTGCCTAGATGGCCATAATTTCTAAGAACAACCTGGAAGCTCTGAATAACTAAGCAGCAAGGAATATGAGTCACACTGACTATTTCTCTTTTGGAAAAGAGGCAGCTTTCAAATTTCCAGCTTTCTCCCTTTTCCTGTTATCCTTCCTTTGGCCAGGTCTTCTCATAGAACACATTGTGGGAACTCAGCACAACCAGGTTCTAGTCCTAGCTTTGCTAAATATTTGAGCCTTTTTCCTATTACATGGGAAGAATCACATTTCCATATCTTAAAAAAAAGAGAGGAAGTATGCAAACTGTATTAAAAATAAGACAAAATCTTATTACAATTCTAGTCTTTGCATAAAAACCAATAAAAATCTCCTCATTCACATACTTGATGACAAGAGTTGTAAATAACAAAACTTTATGCACCCTGAGTATGCTGAATATACTTTACATATTTGCCAACAGAAAAAGCACTGAAGGAATGAATGGATGCTGTCCGGGTTACACAAAGAAACAAACAGCTGCCTTTCCCAAGGCACAGCACCTATCCGGTTAAGTCTATATCCCAATTCACCTACTTAAATTAGAAAATAAGCTGGTCCTCTGGTATTTTCCCCTGTGAGACAGGCACTTGCAGGGAGTAATTTAGCCTACCTGTAAGCTAAGGAAGGATGACTTTTCTCCCCTGAAGATGCCGCCTCCTTGCACAGCCTGACTGTTGGATGACACCTAAGAGTAAGTCCCAATGCTGTTTTTCACAACTAAGCAGCAGGACTCACTCTTTTCTTTGCAAAAAGCTCTGCTAGGAAAAGGAGCAGTGATATCTTTCCCCTTCCCCAAAAGCTTTGTTAGGAAGCAAATGGCTGAGTGGGGATCCATTCCAATGGGTGGGTTCTGCGAGCTCCAGCGCTGCAGCTGCTGGGGCGGGGGGGATCAGCTCCCTGCCCAGCGGAGCTGCTGAACTTCGGCTGGGAAACTCGTACAGCCAACCTGAGAGGGAGGAAGGATGCTTGTCTCTACCCTCACTCGGGTAACACATTTTGAATTTGAGCATTTTAATTAGCAACAAAAGTTCATTCTAGAAGATGTGTTAAAAATTCCTTAGTACTAAAGATGCACGAAAGCAAATACATCAGTGCTCTGGCACAGAGCTGTTGGAGTATCCACTCTGTGCTGTTCTCTTGCCCACCCTCTCTGCTCCCTGAATTTCTGTCATTCAGGCCTGGGAATAAAACAACCAAAAAATCAACCAAAAAAAATCTTTACCAAATCACTAACACAATTAGTAGCAAGAAATTTCAAATTAACTATGACAAGGCATCCAACTTCTTCAGCATTTTAATTGACAGACTTTAGCCTCCCGTTCTTGCAAAACCGATTAACTGTCTCATTTGACTAAGCATTTCCTCACAGTAAAAAAGCTACCAAATTGCTGAGAAATACAAAACAAATCTAACAGCTTATCTTTATTTTACTACAATATCCTTCCCCCCGCTCCATTTTAACTCCAGTCTCATCACTGTGATAAAGATTCTGAAGTGCATATAGTGCTTGCTCTGCTAGGATGGCTCTACCTTTCACAGAAATAAATGTTACAACTTCACACTAGTTGGCATATGAATGAAAAAACATGTAAAATAATAAAATGAAAGAAATGAAAAATAATCCATCCTAGTAAGCATTTATATGAGAAGGTATATTTATTCCTGCAGTGTAAAATGGGAATTCAAATTCAAGGGCTGTCAGTCCAAAAGTAGTACTAGTAAGAAAAAAACCAAACATAGCCTGCTTTATTTGCTATTACAATTAAAAATGGGGCATAATAAATGCTTATTACATTAGGCTCAGTAATGCTTTGCACAGTGGTTCCTACCAACTGCAACTTCCTCGCCAAATACATAAAATTCTCCATTTTAGGCAGTAGTAAGTGATTTTTCATTACACTTACTGCATATGTTGCCTCCAATTGCAATTAAAAAAAAAGTCAAGTAAGGAAATGAGAAAATTATACACCTGCTACTAAATGAAATCACATGAAAAGTACTCTCACAATAAAAAGCCTCAGAGAAATTGGTGGAAATATTTTCTGGTTATCGCACTGTCTTAGAAAGCAATAGTAATTTAGGTATTGATAGAGTTATAGCCCTTATATTGGTCTGGATGCTTATTTGTGCCTTTGCAAACCCTATCCTTTAGAGATATTCCCAATGTAATGTTTACATTTGCAGATGATTGTGTTGTTTAATGTTCTATCTCATTCCATGTTTCTTTAGACACCTCAGCATTTCAACTGTTTTGAGGTCAAAGCAAATTTTGCTGGATTTGATGAGTACAGATTTTGCAATGCCTTCAATATGTCCCTGCATCAGTGGCTTGAGGAAAGAGGCCAGATGAATATTCAGGTCACAGTGCTGAATGCTGCAAACTAAAATTGCTGGAAGCCTTCCTAGAAGTGCATTAGAACTCGTGACTCTTCTGTTGAAATGACATGTGTTGCTCTCAGGAGTCTGTCACTGAACAAGGACAGGCAGAGAATACATACAGGGTTTAAATAATCATACAGAACTACTCAAGAATGACAATGGCTGTCTTGCAATACATTGTACAGGTTCCAAAACAGTTTTCAAATGAAACAGAAAAGGTAATGCTCTGTTTTCTGTGAAACAAATGTTTTTTTGTGTGCACACACACAGGCTCGATACCGAGAAGGGATTTTGAGTGGAAAAAAAACACAAAAAAAGTCCATCAGATTAATCAAAACCCACCTTTGCTGGATGCCCAGTACCTGTGTCCTGTGGTCTGGCTTTGAAAGGTTAATAAAACATGGAGATTCATCTGTTTCAAATCAAGTCTTTCAGCCTTGATTTTTAAATGAAAATTACCTTGTGTTTGAATTTGTTGGAATTCTTGTTTTCTTTCTTGTTGAGATCGATGAAGTAATGAGTAATGCGGTCCTTGGATTTAGAATCCATGTCCCAAGAAATCTTGAAGGAATCACACGTGATGTTACTTATTTTGATGTTGTGTGGGACTGGCAGCTCCTCCATCTCTGCAATGCCACTATCTTGTGATTTATTCCCTGCATGGAAAATAAGCATGATCGGTTCAGTTCAGGACCTACTTGATAACTGCTTTGTGTGCTCCAGTACAGCACACCTCTGAACAGCCTTTCACAAAGGCTCACGGGTGGGGTACTCAGCAGCAACTAGGAGGTACAATTATGCAAGGGTCAGGGATGGGAAACATTGGAAAGGGATGAAATTCCTCAGGTGAATAAGCACTAATAACAAGGGAGCAGGCTGCACAGACTGGCTGGCAACACAACTGTGTGTGTTTGTGGGCGGAGAATACAAAATATCTGAAGCTATCTGGTGCCACAATGGTGAGTTAAGATGCCAACAATGTCCCCAGGTAACATAATGGCCCTGTTCACCTCTCAATAAAACAAACACAAACAGAAATCATCATCCCAGACCATTTTTCAAGCACAAACCAATCTCTTCCAGGTTTATAGATGGTGTCAGTATACACACATATTTACACATACATATAAAACCGACTCCTTTGAAATGAAACAATTAACACTGATCAATTTATTGAACCACAGCAAATGTGACAAACACACAAGCTTCATTTTGTGGTCTTTATCCTTTCCATTTGCCCAGCTGAGCCACTGCAGTTTTCTTGGAAAGTTTTTTCTAATTTCTCTAAGTGCATATGGTAGATGAAAAAATGACCATTGACCCCAAAGAGCATCACAGGTTCTAAATTTAGGTTTTCCCTTAGTTCCCAAGGCAACCTAATAGTTCAGCATTCCATGAACATTAAAAGTCAGAAACATTAGGTGTTTGTGCACTTACATAAGACCAAGTCAAAAGTGAACAAACAATGAAAAAGCAGAAATACGAGAAAAATTACTGGGTAAAAAGGAAAAAAAATCTCGAAGATGATGTAAGGAAAGGAGTGAAGAAACAGAGCAGGAAAGTATAAAAATCATACACAGATAAGAACAGACAGAAACAAAGAAGAAAAAAACCAAGACTAATGCCTGTGTAAGAAAGAGGAGCAAGCTCCCAAACTCTGGCCAGATGAGGAAGGTGAGAAGCTCATGCACAAATGCGAGGCAACACATTGTCAGAATTATTTGTAGTCACATCTAATTATAGCAAAAGATGGTATTTATACTCCCATCATAACTGGCAAGAAAGCTGACAAAAAACTGAACACAAGTGTCTGATCAGTAATAAAATAAAAATTTGACTTGGAAAACATTGGGAACATTTCAATCTCTCACCATACACTATTAAACAATCATTCCAACACCTCAGTGCAGGAATATTAAGGTTGGCCTGACTGTTCAAAATTCTCCTCATAGATATGTGAAATTCAATCACAGAGGCTTCACAATTCATACCTCTCCAGCTAGTATTCTGAATAATGTAATTTTACTGATCATTTCGTGAATCAATAAAACCACTGTTCTATTTTTCTTACATTTTAAGCCTTTACGTCCAACAGGTTGTCTATTGTTCAAACATCTTATTGTTTCTTTTTTTCTTTTCCAAATAATATCAAAGTCAGATAGTGAAGGATCTTGCTCAAAATGCCCCCCTATTTGTGCACAATGACATTTTCAACAGCTGCACTGACTGCAACAGACTCAAAAATACCAGTCATTACTGAAAGCTTTCTCTTCATATGAAAGACATGGTAAGTGCTTTTCCCTACATGAGATTTCCGAAAGCCAGCAGGGAGAAAATGGCACTGCTTTCTTTTTGTAAGCAATTTGTATTTGAAAAGTGACTGAAAGCTCTGCCAGGTACACTGGAAAGGCCACAGATGATCGCTCTTGCAAGAGCAAGGCTCTGTGTTTAAGCAGAAGACGCAGTGCTGCTGCTGAGCTTCTCGGACCTGAAATGCTGGACAGCCTCAGGTCACAGCACTCTGAAAACTGAATAAAGACCTGAACAGACATGCAAGTCAGGAAACTGAAGCCAGGTATATCCATAATACATTAATGTGCAATTTCTTTGCTTCAAAAGCGAACTTCAAAAGTGATACTAAGGGCCTTGGCCATGTTACAAACAGCCAAGGGGGTTTCAGCTTCAGGAGACGTGAAAAGCAGCAATAACCATTGACAAAGAGTAACAGAGATGAAAAAAGATTTTGGAGAACACCAATGGCAAAGAGCACAGGTGCTTCTCTACATAGGTATTGCTTTTGTACAATTCTTGGAATTCATATCTGGTATAAATCTGCATTCCCAAGCCTTTTCATTTCGTTCCTTAGGAAGTGAATAAATAGTTTAAGTAAATGTCTAGCAGAAAAATCTCCAGGTAATTTTTAGAAATAATGTAAGCCTGAGAAAAGGAAATCACTTCCATTACTAAGTGTTGAACTATCCCTTTTTTTTTTTTTTTGTGATGGAACAAAATCCAAAATAAACACTTCTCTGAAATCTTTAAAGCTCTTCAAAAGCGGAAAAAAAATCATTTTACAGATTTTGAAATACAAACAGAATATGAAACGAGAAAGTAAAACACCTCACAATCATCACCATGCTCCCATTTCCCTTCTATTTAGAATATCTGTGATATTTGTAATGCATGTATAGATTTTGATACATATTTCTGTAGTCCTGAATGTCAAAATACATTGAGTTGACATTGAGTAATACGGAAGGTGATGATACCTAGAGTGTTAATAAGGAGGACAATGATTCAGTGTATTGGCCAACAGGAGGTTTTGAACAGTAATTGATGTACCACTGCACAGGAAGGAGTTAAAAAAAGGACAGAGCATGAAAAGCTCTTCCTGTCTTTAGTTCTCAGGGGTCCTGGGAACCAAACACACTGGTGACCAGCCCTGCCTACAGAGCAGGGAACCCAGACAGCATTCAGACTACCCGGAATTTTTTAAGAAGCTCTCTGTTGTAAAGCATAAGTTCTAATTCACTGTCTGGGTCCTGCAAAAGTGAATGCTTTTCAATGTTAGGAACAGGGTTTTGTCCCAAGACATACTGGAATATGACATAAGCCTCTTAAGAAATTATCACTATTATAAAAGCTTTACAACTACTACAATATATAGTTATCTATTCATATGAAAAATGAGCAATAACGGGCAGAATTTTCAACAGCAGAAGGGTAACTTTGAGCTACATTTGGAAGACAGGCATTTGAGAAAATATTGTCTGCTGCTAAAGTGGGGGTTCACGTGGGTTTGGTAATAATGTCAACAAAACCAAGTAAATATGCTGTCTCCTAAAAAGGCTGCTTAGAAATTACCTGCTGGTTAAAACTGGAGACCTTAGGTGTGTGCCTAGTGAAATGTAAGTGTCAAGGGGCACAAAACCTGACTAAAAACATAACACACTTGTACCTTGCCTTTTTTTCTGCTTGTACTTTGGTGAATATTTTGAACTGGATTTCATACTGCAAAGCATGTCCATTTCAAGGATCAGTTTAAAGATCAGATCAACATCAGGAAATAGGATGTCTACTAAAAACAGAAACAGCAGCTGAACTTACTCAAAACCAGCATATAGTTGCCCTAAAGCACTCCAAAACTCCAGCTGAAAGGAGCTACTGCTGCTGTGGATGTGAAAACAGGTGGAAAAGGCCTTAGAACTGGCTGCTTTCATGTTGGTCACTTTGCCACTTCACTGAGGCTAAACTGATCTTTGATGAAGCATCACAGTACAGAAAAAACACCTGAAAGCATCATAGGAAATGTTGCTCTGAACAGATTCTTATCAAATTAAAATAGATCAGCTTCCAGTTAAAATGGCTACTTCATTTTGCACATTCCCATTGCTTCAACACTGGAAGTCGCTGTGCGAGCAGGCAAAAGCTGCTTTCAAGTCTCTTTTGGGCAGAAACACATAGAAGAGCTGACAGTCACACAAACCTGGACTCCCCTGCCAAAACCCCCACGAATGTCATCCCTGTGCACTGCAGAAAGACCCGCTTTAACAAACACCCATCTCATTTTCAGAACAAGCAAAAAAGCCCAGTCATTTTTGACCTGTATAATAACAAGTCAAAGACCACTTGTGCTCACAGGTCACGCTAAAAGTATAGGACTTTAAATTTCTTCAAAGCCCAAGAATAAATACAACACGCCAGCTTTACTGAGATCAGCTGGAGAACTGCAAGATTAATGTTTTATGCTCACAGGCTTATCTCTCTCTGCCATATCCAGAGTTAAATTTCAAGTTAAATTGTCTAATCAATTTTAAAGCAGTTATGATACTTCTGCAGCTGAGCCAAAATGCTGGCAAATGGGTAACAAACCAATTTTATTTATATACACAGACACACTTAATTTAGTATCCTCATTATATCTTCTACTTACATAAATTATCTCTGAATGGGAAAAAAAAGGCAGAAAATTCTCATTGAGCATTCATGGCTTTCATCTGTCACTACTGGAAACAAATGATAAGACTTGGAAATTGGTATGTCCACACCAAAAATATCTGGAAAAGAGTGTTGTTTTTTTTTTTTTCTTTTTTTTAATTTGCCTCATCATTCAAAATAAGTCAAACCATGACATCTGCAGCAGTGGAAGAATGGTGAAAAGAACCTTAAAACAACTCTGATTGGTGATTACTGAGCATTCACAATCACCAAATTTTTATAATTTGATCATATTTTTTGCCTTAGTTCTAAAAATGCAGAACATCACAGCAGGGCAAGGTAGTATGTGCCTTCTGATTTTTCATTTCACAGGCAAACTGATTATGTTACCCACAAAAGAAATCCTGAAAGGACTGATTTGTAATCCACCCTCTAAGCATACTTTCAGCTCACTGAAGTGAGTTTTATGAAACTAGACCAATAAAATAATACATTTCTGGGCTCCTGTGACTTTGCTTATGGAAGTTTTGAGTCTGATATTACCTTGGCAAATACATTCCTGCTATTAAGCACCACCAATGGAATCAGTGAGCTATCTTTTTCATGAAGATAAAGAATCCCTTCACACATATCTGTATTCCCCACAGTTTCAATGTAATTTATCATTTAGAAACGTTAAAAAGACAGGTTCATGCTCCAAGGCTCTACACCAGACATTCACCTGCAATGATGCCCATCAAAGCTGGAGAAATTAACAGAAGGTAGGGCCAGGTGAAACCCTTTTCTCTGCTGGAGCCATGAAAACATTCCTTCAGTAACCATGGATGACAAAATATGGTTGTAAAATATTGCTGTTTAACTGCAATTTAGACTTACATACTAGGAGGAATGACCAGTGAAGTAATACAGGAAGGCTTTTCAGATAGCTCTTTTCCCTTCATGGGGTTTAGAATCAATCAATTCCGCTATTTATCCAGTCTCTGGAAAATAATTATTTATGCATTTTACACTGGAAAAAATGTTAAGTATCTAAACAGAGCTTGGAATAAATGTATGTTTGTGTGTTTGGTGTCTGAACTATCACTCAACCAAATTCAGAATTGGTAGTAGTGGAAAGTTGCACATGCCTGAAGTGATGATGTAATTGTGCTTTACATCACAGAGCCCAAACTTGTCAGGAGAACAACCAATAGAAAAGAGAAGAAAGAGATAAAATGGCTTTTCCTTGTACTCCTTTAAAATCTCTTGTCAGCTACGTTTCCTGCTAACACTTTGTCCTTCTGTCCCTCAAGATGCAAATTACATCAGCTTAATGAAGTGTAACTTACAGTTTCATTTAAACCTATTCTGAACCCCCATCAAGATGTACAAAATAGATTTGCCTCTTGGCATCACACTGGAAAATCTCCAGTTGTATGGACAAAGACAAATCATCTGGTTCCCTTGCACTCACGGATAAATCTTCAGTGTCTTTAGAGCCATGTTGTGGGAAACATGGACTTCTGATGCTTTTGGAGCAGACATTCAAAAATCACTATTATGCCTCTCCTAAGCTGCCAGCGCCATTACCAAAGATCTTTGAAAACATGTTCCCAAAGGAATTGCAGAAAACATTGAGGCATTTTGGGCTGTCAGTTTGTACTTTGTGAATCTCAAGCTTGTCCTTGCATCTGAAATGATTGCTATTTAGAAGTTTCTTTATCTGAGGATGGAAGTCTTTGCTTTCAATACAGTCTAGACTTAAAACAAAACACAACACAAACAGTGGAGGGCTTGTTCCAGTGGTGGCTATTTCCAGTTACAACCCTCTCTTTCCTAGCAGGAAGTTACACTGAAACATCCCAAGAGCTCCCTACTCTGGCTACCTCGCTGGCAGCTGACGGGCTGACAGCTAAGCACTTGGAGACAGCAGTTTCTTAAACTTTGATTTCACAGTGATATATGAAAACCTCAGTTTAATTTTCCAGAAGACATTCATGTATTCAGAGATTTCAAATAAGCATAACATTAAAAGTCACAGAATCTAGTATTTCCCAAAGAATTTAATTGAAAATACAGAAACGTCACTACTTCTCAGAGTCAAGGCGCTCATTTAAGGCTCCATTAAAACTTGGTAGATGAACAGCAAAGTAAACAATGGGCTGTACTCAAATTCTGTCTGAAGGCTGGCTGTTCTTTGAATTTACCTCCAGCAGCAATGAAGGAAAAACCAGCTCAAGACACTTACAAAAAATGAGATCTTTTGATGCTTATGTGATGAAAAATGGATTTGTATGGGGGAAAGAGTGATGGAAAACTAGGTGATACAAAATATGTGTTTTAAACAATAAAGAAAGGTAAGTGCACACAACAGGCCAAGCTCCTGAAAAACCTGTAACATTGACTTGTTTCCCAGGATTGGAAGTTTGCTACAAAAAGGAAAGCCCAGATTCAGTGGTAATTGCTTCATTCATCCGGCCTATATGTCTGTACTAAAGCACCTCAGATCAGCTTTTAGGTTGCTGCAATCTTTCATGGCAGGCAAGACATCCAGAAGCTACTGAACAAACGGGGAAAGAAAAATGGACAGGGAAGTCCTGGTGATATCCCTCAGCCAGCAACTGGGAGGGAAGCCAGTGGAATCCCTGTCATGCCACTTCTGTGTCACCACAATGTTCTCCTATCCTGATTGCACTCATCTGGCTCACACAGTTGGTTCACTCCTCTGGCTGCTGTCACGCACAAGAGAGGGCACAAAGTCTCTAGGAAGACACACAAGATATTAACCCCCCAGTTACTTCTGTGAGGTGTCAGCTCCATGAAAATCTAGGAATTTGATAAGGGAAATGTGGCTCAGGTTCATGAGCCAGAGATAGCCACATAGCGTAAAATTAAAAGCCAATGCTGGATCCTTAATACATTCTGGGAAGATATCTGAAAATCAAAAGATATGTCTCTCTTTGGAGACCATAAAAGATCAGGTTTGCATTATACACAGATACTAACAGCATGTCAAAAACACACTAAAAGCCAAACAAGATTTTATAATACAAGTCACTTTTTTTTTTCCAAAAATTTCTCCGTGTTCAGATCTTGAAGTGAACATACTAGGGAAATCATGAAATGCTTTTCTCAAGTGAAGATTTTCAAAACAGTGAGAGCTATAAGCTATGATCTTTTGAAGTAAAAATGTTTGTTGAGAGGGAATCAACTTCATAAGAGCACATAGGTACCATGACACAAGAAATCCTCTTACTGGATGCGGATACTGACAACCGAGAACAACTCATTTCCAAACACTAACTTGCTTAAAATGAACAGAGATATCCTTATACCTTTTCAAACAAAAATTCCTACCTTTCCATTTCTTGATAATTCAGCTGATAGGTTATATATCAGATATATAAAGGTAAAATAATGTTTGTTATTATAAAAATGTGATACAGACCAGCAATGCTTGAGTGCTGTAATTGAGAGTGAATTCTCCAAGTCACTGAGAAGGTATTTAATTTCCTCAAAAATTCAGTGGGAGGGAGAAAACTTTGTTCTGTATAACCATCCAAAGTGACAGGGAAGCACCAGGAAATTACATATTACCTGCATATTTGAAATTTAACTAAGCAAAAACACAGTATCATATTTTTCTCCTGAGCTCTGGAATGAAGGGTCCCTGTCCAACTGCTAGCTATGCATAATTATTTTACAGAGCCAGGACAATATGTCCCTACCAAGCAAATAATTAACCTGAATACCAAGAATTTCAATGTTCACTGCAACACCTCATTCCAAAGTGACAATGAAATCACACAGGGGAAATACAACAACATTCAAAGAATTATCAAATCAAGGCTGTTATTTGCTAAGCCATGTAAGTGGCACTTCTTCAGGATAGCTATTTTATTTCCAAGTCCACCTTGCTACCCATAACAACCGAAGAACATTCATGTTTTATTCGTGCTTCTTTTCATGTACAAAAAAATGAGTGAAGAGTCTCATACTCTCAAATGTTTCTCTCTCCTCTCCCTCAGAATTCTCTTAAACTACCTTCCAATATAGATTTTTATATTTCTATAAGCATATTTAAGAATATTTTCTAAATAAACATCCTTTTAAAATCAATTGCTAAATTAGATAAAGAGGGAATGCCTGACCCTAGAAATCCTGTTAGAGGGATAAAGCCCTCTAAATCTTCTCCTTATTTGCTCCCCTTATCTGATGCTACTCTTGTGCATTTTCTTGTAAGAAATGTGCCCTCTGTCCAACATTTTTAAAAACAGTTTTAGAAATAAAGCATTACTTAACTATAATGTGTATATCTGTATTTACTGAGTGGTTTTGAAATATTCATATACATTCAGATTCTCTTGTTACTTGGTTTTAACTCCAGGCTTAATTTAGCTGTTTCCTGCTAATCTAGGACATTGACTTCAGGAGGAACATTCCACATTGCAAAACCAAGAGAACACAAGTAGATTCTGGGAGCACAATCGTGCCTTTAGCACAGCCATCTTTTTCAACAGAGAACACACCCCAAAGTGTGCCTACATCAATAAAGCGCAGAGAAATCTCTAGATTGTTTCTGTACTGAAGAATTTGTCTGAGTCTCTCACAATGGACTCGATTCTTCCTCCATCTCACACAGAGGATGAATGTACTCTACAAGTGGTCCGATGATTACAGTCAGGAGTAGCCCAGCATCTCAATCCTGCCACTGACAGGGAGAAATGTGTGGAGGGAGCAGCATCCCACTCGCTCTTCTCAGCTCTGGGACTGACACCTGTTCCGCCAAGAGCCTCTCTTGTCACCGAGGTGGCTCAGAGGCTCCACAGCCACCCAGCGGGAGCTGCAGCAGCTCCGGACATGCCCCGGGAAAGCATCCTGCATGGGCTGCTGCAACTTCTGCCACTGGCGTGAACGCCAGCCCAACTGCGATGCTTATTTGGCCCTGAACAAAAGCAAATGGGACTTCAGGGGCTCTGTTTCCTCACCAGGCAAGAGTGGCACACCTGACAGCCAGCGGTAGCAAATAGAGTTACCCCGGTGTATTCTGGAATACAATTACCCTATCAGAATTGTAGGGCTTTGGTTTCTCTGAGTGAGCACTGAATGCAACATTATGCTCATCAGGAAACTAAATATAACTTTACAGAGAAGGCTACCGTAATTAGTGAGCAGAAATTAAATTATAACATTTCTGTGGAATATACATTTTGGCATGGATACAAAATTCTCAAGAGTGGTACATATGATCTCCTTCTAAGTTAAAGATAACAAAGCCCAAATATTTCTTAAATATGAAAGTAGAAACAATAACAAAAAAAAAACCCCAAGGACAACATTCACTCCTGCAATATGACCACAGATATCTATGGAATTACACCTGGAATAAATATCATACAAAAAATTGCATCATCTAATCCAAAACCAAAGGCTACAGTCCAAAAAATTTTATGCCTATGACTTGCAATGGTATTCATGTGCAATTCTGATGTGATGCACTGCTGTGAAAACCACTAATACTTTTACTGTGCTAAGAAAGAAGAAAATACTCACAAAAAACACCAGCCTTGGGCAGTGAGTCTCTTCAGGCTCACTTTCCATTCAGTGAAGAATGGGATAATCTGAGTACCTGCAGTTAGCTCTCATATTTAACTTTGCCCTAGAGGAATCTAATTCCTTTCAGAGACTAGAGAGGGAGGTCACAGAAGTTAAGAGGGAGCTGAAGTTACCCTTTGTAATTATTTCCTAAATTACATTTGTCAATTCTACTGATTCTCATGATGCAACAGCAACCTCTGATAATTTGCAAGATTCTTGCCGAAGAGAAAAAATAAAAAGAACATGGGGGGAAGAGAATGTTTTACACTGCAGGCAATTTCTGAACTCCACAGCAAAGAAATCTACATGTCACTGACACAGAAATATCCTTTGGACTGGTGTTTAAAAGAGATAAACTTTTAAAGAATAATTTCTCTGAATTTCTGTGTCAAATACATCAGAGTTTATCACTTATCCCTACAATATTTTTTTCTGAAAGCACTAATAGGATCAAACATCTCAGGACCATTTAAGCTTCAATGTGGATGAATTTATAACTAGCTAACTGCAATTATAGCTAAATTATTTAATAACTGTAATTAATTTTAATTAAAATAAATAATGCATTTAATTGCATCATTAAACTAATTCCTCAAAATAATTGTTTCCTCTCTTGCTACTACCGTACAGAAAATTCAGATGTATCACTCTAAGTTGAGCTGTCAGTTGGCTATCAGCCAACTGGTGCAAATCAGTGACAATTTTTCCTTTGATTTTTGACCTATCCTTTCTTGAAACCAAAATTTAAGTAACATTTAGTAATATCCTCAGACATACCTAAACGATTTAGAAGAGCCTTACTGAAATCAACAGGATTTCAGCCAAGTTACTCAAGATCTTCTGAAAATGTGACTGCAACTACGCACACAAGTTTCAAAACCCAAAGCATAACACAGAATCTGACTGCAAATCTGATCAATGGCTAAATTGACAAGGCCGACCTTATCCTTTTACTAAGATTTAATTCTTATTTGGTATCCTGACATCTTGGAAGTATTTAATATTTATACCTTACTCATTCAAAACTAACCCATATTTCCAGACTGTCAATAGCAGCCTAGATCCTAGACTGAGTACTAACATGGAAATAGATGCATATCGTCTCTGTTGATACAGTAACTTTTTAGAGTCCCCCTTACTCCTTATGGATACTTTCTGGAGGAATATTTTAATGAAAACTGGATATCTCTATGTTTTTATAGAGTACTTGGTGTTGCACAAGGGTGGGCCAACTATTACACAATAGGAGTATTAACTCAGTGAAATGCAAAGCTAAACACACACGTGTGCATGAAATGTAATTTTCACAGTGTTAAAAATATATGGAGAAAATATGAATAAGGAGGAATTTCATATTCACGAGGAAATATGCAACTGAAAAGTTGTGAATAATCATGTAGGTATACATTGCTTCACTAAGGACCAGGAAAACTGTAAGACTAAAAAACCACCTAGCCTAGAAGATTCAATTGACATACATGTTAGCCTGCCTACCCTTCCCTTTATCTAAGATATGCAGACCTACTGATCCAACTATACTCTAAGGACTGGCCAAATCCTCGCGGGAGAGAGGAGCTGAGAAATGGTGGGATCTCCTTTTATGACCCCTGAGTATCATGACTTGGCCAGGTAAGCTGAGACTGAATGCAAAGACCACCACCAAACATCAGTGTCTTGCTCCTCATCCAGTCTGGGTGCCTCACACATGCAAAACAACTCACACCAACACACTGTTCCCACTAAGGTTCTCAGACTGCTTATACTAAAGATGTGGCTTGATTTTTTACCGTACCTTGTCACGCTGAAGCTAAACAAGCTACTCTGCAACCTTCTGTGGAATGAAAATTGCAGGGTGGCAAAAATAGCTACAGCTGTACTACAGCTCCTAATGGCACACCACTGGTTTTTATGGCCCCAACCATGCGAGCCAGGGAAGGGCAATTCTGACTTCTGGAAATCAAAAAGGACGTTACTGTAGACCACAAACACTAAACCACCACCACATTTACTACTAATTAAATGCTCCATTTTGTTCAGCACAGCAGGCTTGCAGCACATGGGTGGTAAGTGGCTCTTCTCAGCATGCATTGGCTACAAGATACATTTGAAAACCAAATTTTAATTAAAATGTGCATTTCTCAGCTGCTGAAGGGGAAAGAAGGTAACAAGGGGTGTAAAAGGCTTTAAACCATCTTCCAGCTGAATTTAAATGCCAGTTAAAAACTAAAATTAACTTTATAGCCACTGACACATACTAGAATTTGTGTGCATTCCATGCCTTCAGTTATACAGTATTCCAGATTTTGGAAGCAAATAACTATATCAGAAAGACTACTATAAAAGCAGAACGAGCTATGACATGCACTTCATTCATTTAGCAGAAGCCTGAGTTACCAGGTATCTCTGCATCCCTATGAAATGCTCACCGTCCTTCAGACTGCGCTCAGAGCCATTTTGTGGTGTATCTTTAGAAGGATCCTATCTCAGTGCTGTTTTGCTGGAAAACTGAGAATGTCATTTTTCAGCAGACTGCCATGCTGTTGATTACTAAAGGGGCAGATTTTGAAGCAGGAAGGGACGTGGAGCTTCTTATGGCATGAGGTTTTTCTCTTCTGGTGAATAAAAAGTGCAGCTGCCTCTGGGACTGTGGAACTGCCTGTGTCTCCAAGACTAACAACAAAGAAAAACAGATCTCATAGATGAAGGCACTGACTGCATGACCCCAGACAAGTTGCTTGGGGACAGATTCCAATCCAAGTTACACTGCTCTGGGTCACTGGCCTAATTGCTCCGCTGCTCTTCATCTAACAGTGTAACTGAGGCAAAGCATTGCCTTTAATTTTCTACTGTTTTTAATATTAACTGTATATTAGAGAAGGCCTTAACTATATATGAGTGGCCTTTCATGATTTGTGCTTTCACATGTCACTGGACAAAAGAGAGAAACAAACAAACACTTCCATTTCTGTTTATTACTATGAACCTCACACTCATAGTGGTTTACCTCATTCTGCCTCCGCTGGCAGCAACTTGTGCCATTTACTGCAGCTGTGCCTTAATCACAACCAAAAATGTGTTCTCTACTTCAAGTTAAGTCATGTGAGTTCAAACCTAGCAAGAAGAGGCAGCCCTGCATTCACATGAGCTTTAATGTGACCTGCCAGCTTGCCTGAAAACTGCAACTGCCTTGATCACACAAAGATTTTTTCATTTAAATCCCTCTTCCTTTCAACAAAGGGAAGCCCAGACAGAAAGGCAAAACTTGTCGCTTGAAGGGCAGCAAAGAGAATTCAAGGCTGGGGAACAGAGTTTAACTTTCCTTGAGAAAGTAGGGTGCTCAGCATGAGTGGGCTTTTGTAACTCACTGCATACCCCGGCAGTCTGCAGCATGAATGAGCATTTCTCTACTTCAGCACACTGGTAATTGCTGCGTGCTTTTCACACAGATCTCTTGTAAGGAATGGGATTTGGCTCATGTTTACACCACTTTGTGCTTTTTTAACTGCGATTTGAAACATATTACATACTCACAATAGTTCAGGAAATTCTACTTTGTAACTTGTATTTTTTTAAAAAATATTTAAATTGGATGCAGCTTTCAGGCTTTCTCTCAGGCCCTGACAAATAAAGGATATGGAGGGTTTGAGAGCCTTTTTTGGCTGGAGTTGTTCTCTTTTGTTTCATTTTAGCTGGTTTCCTAGGGCAACCAAACACTGTCAAGGTCTTCAGATGTAGGTCTGCCACTGGTTGACTTACTAACTTTTGAACCTCACAGAAGGGCAGAGAGCTCAGAGATAACTTAGGTTGCTGCCAGTTTTGTTGAGGTAGGCAAGCATGCAGAAATGAGACAGGATCTTGTTAAATACTCCCTCCTCAAGAGGAAGGCTACAATGAGTTCAAGGTTTTCCCAGTTAATAAAATGTAAAAATGACATAGTTATGAATACTGTAGTCAAAAGAAATCTTTCAGCAGAGTTTTCACCATGCTGGAATTCACCCCTCACTAAGACATGGTATACCATATAGACTGTAGGGGGCTATTAAAAGTCTTGACTTGTTCCTGTGCTGATGGCATATGTGACACATCTCTCATGTGAGCTATCTAATGAAGATTGTCTCATGAGGAGGAGAAAACTCAATGAGAAGTTTTGATGTAATTCAGTTAAAAGAAACCTAGAACAATTCTGAACCATCAGATTCAAAACCACAGTACCTGATAATTCCAGGATTATTATTTTAAAAAAGCACAGCTCAGTTGAATACTTTCAACAGTTTCCATTACAAATTTTTCTGTAGTCTTATCAGGCAGCCAATCAAATGGCCATTGGATTGCAACAGGTGACCAGTCATGATTGTGGCAAGACAAAAAGTGATTAGCTACAGAGGAACAGCTGCACAACCTTCTACAAATTCACTATGCCAGACAAGTCCCCTTGGGTATGTTCCTTAAAAAGAATTCATATTTAGATTAGGTTTTCATCTTCTGGATTTAGAGCATTTAATAGGATTTCAAGGAATGCTTTCAAGTTCCCTGTCCCTACTATATGAGCTACTCTATCAAGCATACTAAGGTACACTGAAGAATTTGGGTTCACTGTGTGGCTTCCACCTCAAGCACTGCACACTTGCACCAGGGCTGGCAGCCCCACTGGCCAGCTGAGGGGCTTCCCTGATGGTCTGCTCAAGGAAGCAACCCAGAAAACAGCTGAGCATTACACAATATACAAAAATGGGAGGAGAATCACTATTTTTTTTCACATATAGGTTCTGATTCTGTCTTCCCTGCCCTTGTACAGCTATGAGAAAGCACACAGTACTGGCCATATTCCTACCACAGAGGTCATGCTGGGGCATCTGGCTACCTGATGTGTCACAAAACCTGGAATTAAACTCTCATGCTCTAGAAAGGCTGCTATACTGAGATCCTTGTACATCAGATATGATTAAAGAACTCCATGCTACCTAAACAGTGACAAAGTGAAGTACAGATTCAATGGTCTGAGGTTCCAGTCACGGTACAAAGCAGTTCACAGATAGAGGAAACACAGGAATGTACCTGCAGTTTCAGGTGCCTCCATCTAGGAGGGAAGAGAAAGTAACCTCTACAACACATGGGCAGAGGGGATGCAATCACAGTAAGGGTATGTGAAGTCTTTCTGCTCAAATCTGTCCTTCCATGAAGAGTAAGGTGATGGCTGTGTCATCAGAGCACAGGTGACACTGGCTAGAATTCCAGTATATTCCACACAAGAGGGACAAAACTTCGCTGTGATCTAATGGATTCTGTGAGAAGACAGGGGATTTTTAGTTCCTCCGATTAGAAATATGTCTTGAAATTACACTGAAAGTGTAAAGGCTAGAAATTCATCAGAAGCCACATGTTTACTTCCCAACATTTACATTAAATTACTAGCATAAATTCCATCATAAAAGTGGAAGTGCATAATACTTACTTTATGTCAGCAGATGGACCTTATTAGCACCAAAATACAATCCACTGCACATCTTGTTGTTAATTTTATCCCTTCCTTTATATAAACTCACGTATAATTTCCCTTTACATAAATTAGATTAAAAAGAGCAACGACACAGCATGAATCACTCCATGGATACTTGTATACTAGTACTTACAGCTGGCCCAGATTTAAAGAGCCTTTCAACGTCTTTTTATCCTGCCCGTTTTGAAGTCCAAATGTCTTCAATTATGAGTATACATAGAAATGAACAGTAAAAAAATCACCCAGGATAATCTTTTGAAAATGTTATTTCTAACCCAAAACTAAGGACGGATTAAATCCAGCAAAACTGCAACTTAGAGAGAAAAATTCCAAAATAGATGCTTATCTATATGAAATGAGATAGAATACAGATACCAAAAGCCGGGAAAATACAGTAGTTGTAAGATCTCAATCACGCCCCATTATGAATGCAAATTGGTTTCTACACAATGTCTTACTGAAGCCAGTGGAACAGGTCAAGGAAGAAATTTATGGGATGCTTCTGAGGATTGCCAACTGAAGAATTCTCCCAACAACAGCGCATGAATATAGAAAGCTTAGTACAGGAATTCTTCACACTGCGCTTCTCCTAATTCTGCCAGCTGTGTCTGACTTTCTCCAGCACTGGAGACATAAACTCCAGACACCACTCCACACTTGGGACTAAGGAAGAGGGCAACTCTGATAATACTTTCTGTTGCTTTGCAGGAATGAAAGAACACCACCAAACTAGTTGTAAGGTTTCCCCTTTTTGGCAGCAGCAAGAACTGTCAATGCTCAGAGAAACTGTTGTAGATTATAAAAACAGTACAGCTAATCGTTGCTTTTGAAAACATCCATGCAAAACACCTTGCTCATTCAAGCATAAATACAACAAGAACACTCTTAAAACGATACAATAACACTGACTAATGATTCAGCTACAAACACAGTGAAAACGGATCCAGTTACCAACATACCAACTCAGAGTATTCTGCAATTTCTGTAACTACAGTGAATTCTAACCAAACTGTCTGGGCTGAAGGAAATACTTTCAAGGTCAAATAAAGGATGCTCCACTGTATGACAAAACCTGGTGAGGAAACCACAGGAAGTGCTCCTGGAGCAGAGCTTCCTTGAGTTCCAACACCATAAACATCGTATTTGTTCATACCTTCCTATAGCAGTGACATATTTTATACATATATCACGTATTAGAAATGTTAGTACTAATTTTTCAGACATCTTTGCAAATTTTTGGAGAAAGTAGCCTGCAAGTAAAATGCTTAAAACTTCTGTCAAAAGAGAACAGAAGACACAGTGTATGACCGTGAGCTGTGCTCAGCCAGGATTAAATATAGCCTTCCAGGTCACAAAAAGCACGAAAGGCCATGCATGCTCGCAGCTCAGAAGGTGTACCTACTGTACCAAGTGGACTGAGAAAAATAAACCCAGGCTGCCAAACACAGAATCTTTTTTCATCTTTAAAAGGACTTTCAAAGATTACCTTCTCAGTTGTGGTTAAAATACAGGCACTACTTCAGCTGCACAAAGGGAAGTGCCTTATTTGGAAAAGCTGGGGCTCCAAACCTGCCATTTAGAGGCAACGAACGATAAAAGGTGGACAGAATTACAAGGAACGGTAATAGAGGACATGTTTATAGATTTTGAGGGAAAACATGGAAAACTAACGAAGCAGAGAAGTCCCAGAACAAAAAGTCAAGCTCAGGAGGAGAGGTTTCAGCAAGTCTTTGGAGACACAGCAATGCCTGACTGGAACCCGTTCCAAAATGAACAATGAAATACTAGAGAACTCAAGAATGTGATAGAGTCTCTCGTTGATACACCTTACCTGACAAAAGGAATATGGTGGTGGCTCTAGAAGCCATGGTTATGGGACCAGGACCCTCAGTGGAATGCTGCTGTAAAAGCTGAAGTGGCCTTCTGGACATGCTCTGCTCTAGAGTCTGCAGGCATGACTGCAGGGGAAATGTGCAGGTGTGAGCTCAGAGCACTGCTTACTAGAGGTGGCAGAGCCACCAGCTTAGTAGGCTGAGAAGGAATTTGCTAGTAAACCAGAAAAGTCTAGTTTAAGATGGAAGATGAATGAGTAAAGAGGATAGTAATGGCTTAACTCTTCCTCAATAAAAACAATATAAAAATAAAATGTAAAAAAAAGCTTTTGTCTTTGAGATTTACATAAGATATATGAAATTTTAAGTCAGGGATTGGCTTGGCATTCCTGCTTCTCAAGTGCTGGGAGTAGATTTTCTCTTCTCTAAATGACTCCTTCTGCCATTTTCCTTCTAAAGAACTATTGATCTGCAGGGCTGAACAATGGCTGGCAGAGGTGAGACTGACATATAGCAAAACAGGTAAGGAGTTCAGATGCCCACTGGGTTACCATAGAGCCTGTGGCTAGTTCCAGGCTATCTAAGTGTCTTTATGAACAATCTGTAGAGAGAGATCACATTTATGTATTGCAGACAGCATTAAAAGAGAAGGAGCTGCAAGAGAAGCACAGGCAGGAAGTGCTAAAATGGATTCTGTTACAGAATAAATAAAAGAATGCATCTGGGAACTAAATTTGAAACAAACACAAAGAAGAAAGGACATACGTAAGAGACAGTGATGATTAAAGTGCTTTAATTATAACAATAAGTAGAAATTAACTACAAAACCTACATCATATATTTGAGTTTCAACTTAGCAATATCAGCACCAGGAGAGAATGGTGCTTCTGTAGGTGAATGTGGTATAATTACCCATCAAACATTTGAGCTGATTTATAAAGGATCTGGTAGAGTTTCAGTGAAAAATTATTGAATGAAAAGGGGCACAAATAGAATACCAGGCAGGATTTAAATAGCTGATAATATATAACTTGGTCATTGCCAGACAAAATAGCTCATAGTCAATTATACAGATTTGAGTGTCATAAAGCTCTAAAAGAAGATGAGAAGGAAGGATAGAAAATAACTCTAAAAATTAATGAATATAGAGGAAGAATGTGGATAACTACATTTCTTGACACTGGGATGTTGAATAACCAGTTTCCAGCAAAGCCTTTCTAGTTAGTGATGTCATTTTTTACGATATAAAACAGGACAGGATAAAATACTTGCAATGGTGAACTTAAGTGAAAGACAGAGAGACATCACTGGTTTTCTTCTCTTTCACAGTTCTAAAGATCTTTTATGGAAGACTTATTGTTTGGCTCTATTTAGTATTTTTCTGTGTTCTGACAGTAAGGAATATCACATGTGAAATCTTAGTCTCTGGCAGGAATGTAAATCTAACACCATAAGAAGTATTTTTCTTTGCAACAAGAGAGCTTTTGACACAACACAATAGATTTTAGCTCCTACCTGAAGCAGCATTATTGCTTGTCACAAAAAATCCAACCAAACAAAAAAAACCCAATCATCACTCTTTTCAAGTTCTGCCAGGTTAGACATACTTTTATGGAAAAAATAGATTTCTTAGTTGACCATTCCACCATTTTAAACCCTAGAAAAGTGATACAAGTTGGCATTTTGAAGAGACTGAAATTAAATCTCCAAATTTGCAGTTGGGGACTAAAAACAACAGTAAATATAACTGGTTTTTTTTTTTGTCCTAACAAAATATCACAGATACAAGCACCTCTCCATTATGCTGGATAGAAAAATATGAATTTTATATTCCTGTGCTCAGAAGTCTCATAGTTTGGGTTGTTTTTTTTTAAAAAAACCCAAACAACTATGTAAAAAGAACCATTCAGGACACTAAGAATTACTGTGAAATTTGGATCTCTCAGTTGTCCTTCACGTGGGAGTCTACCTAGACATTCAATTTTCCCCATCGCTCAGATGTACATGATAACATTTCAGAAACAGCAGTGATACTGCTCCATGATGCCAAAAGTAGGATTTAAAGAATGCATCCAGAGACTGGATGATGCCATTTCATCCCTTCTGTTTGAAAGGCAAATGTGTACACAATATGGCCATGAAAACCCCAGTTAATGAACTCTAGAAAAATCTTTCTGAATGCTCCAATAAATCCAGAATAATAATAAACTTTTGAAATAAATTAGAAAACATGAGACATGCTTAAATAACACAGAAAGCGCCAAAGATATAAGTTGTTTACATAAAACAAATGACATCTTAACTTGTGTGATGTAATGATTTTATACAAACTTGTTAGACTAAACAGTTTTGATGGTGCCAAGTATTTGGAAGGTGATGAAATTGATTGAAATTGGCCAAGACACCAATTCCAGCTCTGTTCCTGATGCCCAAATGCTAACTTCAAATACATGATGTGAAGACAGAAAAAACCTTTAAAAGCACTTTAGAGAGATTGTATAGTTCAAGCCATCAATAACTAGAAAATACCAGAATGAAGCACACTTGAATAACCTTAAATTGGACACTTTGTTCAGATTATGCTGTAGTCTTTAACTGCATGATTACATACTAATTTTTCCACATAAATCCAGACTCATTCAGCATACATAATGAATAGTGCGTACATAATGAACTATTTTTCCTTGTAACAGCTATTTGCTGTTGTTCAGTGTGGAGTCCCAGGACTTATTTGCAACACATTATTCAGACTCTGCTCTGCAGACAAAATCATGAATTTCACCATGGGTTTTTTTCCATGCACCTCATGGGTTTTCCAGGCTACTACAGTGTCTGGCTGCTTAACAAACATTCATTAGTTTATTTTGAAAACACCTCTGTAAGGGGAGGCAGTAATACTGCTTCCATTTTACACAGGGAAAACTGATGCACAGAGAAGTTAAAATAACTTGCAGTGCCTATTTAAGGTGGATAACTGAATGCTCCTCTTGAAGCATTTAGTACTGTGCTTTGCATTTTCAAAGTCCTGCTCCCACTGAAGCCAGCAGCAGGTGTTGACTCTCAGTACTCCTGGAGCCCTGGTACCCTGGTACAAATTCTTTGCTGGAAAATGAACAAGAAGAATTTGATGTCCTGACCTTTCCCTGGCAGTCACACCAGAACACAGCCTCTTCTGCCCTGTCCCTTGAACTTGTTCCTGTCCCACTCCTTCTACTAGTCCCCAGTTACACTTCAAAAACCCTGTTCTTCAGTCCTAAGGCTGTCCTTTCAGTCTCACTCTCTTTGCTCAGCAAATCCTAGTTTCATTTTTTACTCCTCAGCTCTGTGGTCCACACTGTCCACTTTCCTTCTACTTTTTGTCTCTTCTCTGCAAACAGGTCTCCAGGTTTACTCTTCACACGTTCCCAATCCTCATTTTTTTAAAATTAATATAATCTGGGTGAACACTCCCTCACTTCCCCCCCGTTTTACTTCCCTAGGCAGCTGCCTGAATTCAGATTGCCTCCTTGCTCGTTCATTTTCTTTTCCTGCTCTGATTCAGGGTTATTTTACCCACTTTCATCTTCCCATTTAAACAAATCCTCATCTTGTAAGCCTTTTCTGTTCTTCCACCCTTGACCAGCCACTACTGCAGTCTATCAGTACTTTTGGGGCCAGTTTTCTTGCCTGACTCCCCAGTCCGTGTCTCCCAAATTCCAACATCCTCTTTGAAGGAATGATTCTCTGCTCTTCTCCTTTCTGCATTTTGACAGGTGTTTTCTGCTTTCCACCTGTCTATTTGCACTGCAGGAGTACAGGCAGTGGGTGACAGCGTCCCTGCTCTCTCCCGGGCAGGACACCGGCAGCCAAAGCGCATCATCTGTAGGGGGAGCACGGCACAACCACAACGTGGAGCTTCAGGAAGTTCAGTGCTGACATCTAAGGCTGTTCTACCAAGCTGTGAAAAGCACAGGGTTTTTTTCCAAGGCTTATGATTTTCTGACGTTAGCTGTTTTTTCATAGAATTGGCCTCCTTGTGACACAAAGGGCATCCATCCATCCATCTACCAAAGGTTTAATCCCTAGGTAGAGCTAATACAAATTTTATAAAAAAGGTCACTAAAATTTTCAGCACAAATTAAACATTAATTCCTGGCCTAAGTTTACAGAAATATGGCTACGTTGTCCAAATACGGCAAAGGAAAATAACAAATGTTAAGCTTTTTCCTATACGTGGAGTGCAATTCAGAAGAGTTCTAAGAGGCTACATGTTAGACTGTGCAACAGACTAATACTGAGCTGTGCTACTGGACCCACCTAAGAGAACAAATAATGCAAGATACATTTGTAAATAAGAGAGAATCCTCAAAATAAGAGCTTATAATATTATAATATTGCACTCACTTTAAACGAAATCTTATCAGAGGCTTTTATCTAAAAAGAAAAATATTCAAAATGCATCCATTTGTAATCTGTTACTCAACATTTGTAAGCTCTTAAATGGTCTTGATTCATTAAGAGAGACGCTTGCAAGAACAACACTGAAAAAAACCCCTAAAAATAAACAAACTGTTGTGATATTAATTGCTCACTCCAGTTCCTGCATTTGTGGCTCCTGCATATACCTCTATGGGAGGAATAGCCCAGTTTTCTGAATACAAAATACTAATTCTCTCATCTCGGAAAACAAGAATAATATTTTTCTATCTATGTGAATTTTCTATTATTGCTTATGTTTATACTGCAGCATTGCTTGCAATTCCAAACTAAGTGTGCTGCAGAATTTTTCATAGTTGGATGTGCAATGCTACAATTTCACTGGTTGCCTTTATAGTCACCGCAGCTTAAAGACCAAGTATTTTTTCAGAATATGAAAATCTAGCATATTTTAAATTCACTATGGATAATATATTGATATTTATCACAAAACTTTGTCATCACTGTGGTTAATCAATCACCTTAAGAACTTCATCTTTTACAACAAAGATACCCTAAAATAAATTGCAAGCTTTTATAATATAAACATACTCATGTACACAACCAGGGATCTAAATGTATTTCATATACATTTGTAGACTAATCTAGAAGGATTAATGCCTCAACCTTTCCTTCCTTGTTCCTGTGTTCCCATTAAAACAAGCTCTTTGATACCCAAGTGGCACCTGAAGGAAACCCTGAGGTGCTCTCAGGTGCTGCCGTGTGCCAGTTGAGGCACTGACTGAGCCACCTCTGCCATCCCCAGGGCAGGTGCCTCCCTCGGAAACTCAGCCAAGCACTGAGGAAGCACTGACCCTGTGCGATGGTGGATTGCTTCGTGAGGGGTAGTTTGCAAAGACACCTCTACACAAAAGTTATTGTTTTCCACTGAAGCCTAATCAAAAAGACACTAAAATTACAAACACTGTGTTTTTTCCATTTGCTTGACTGTGTTATATTATTCCATAGAAATCAAGCTGTCCTTAGTTATAGCATGTTGAACCAAATAGAGTTTGCCATGATTAACATGGGATACTTCACTACAATTACTTAGGGTACACAAACACGAAGCATTGCATAATTTATCTATTTGCATTTATCTCTAGTATTCATAAAAAGGAATATATGAAAAAGTATTTTAACAAAAGAACAGTCTAACTTCCCCTACTATAAATATAGTCCAGTTTCCTGTGGCAGTGGGTTAGGCATGAGTGGATGGAAGTGCATATTATATTTTAATTCAAACATTAAAACAAAATAAAAATCAAAGAATTCTAATGTAGCTCTAAAAATAATAACCAAGACCTTGTCATTTTCTTTAAAATTTCAAGAAAAAGAAAGAGCTTTCAAAAATTCAGTTTTTTAAACCTTAAGTCTGCCTAGGCGAAAAAAGTGAAGTATTTAATAATAATTTGCAAAAAGTAAAAGAAAAAACTTGTCCGACTCCTTCTATAACCATCACCTTCAACAGTTATGCTCCAAAAATACACTCACGACAAGGAAATAGTTTCATGAATTCAACTGTGCCAGTCATTGATACAGTATCTCCCTTCCTTGGTGCATTTACCAGGTAACAAATTCCACAACCAAAGCATATTTTGCATCAAAAAAATTACAAGTTATTTTTAATAATTCGATGGGACATGACAGAATAGAAATCACACCAATTATATGCCACTCCACAAGAAAATATTTCCCCATTGTTTGACAGCCAGTGACTCTAGTTTTGTCAGTCACAGTTGTGTACAAACGACATGACTGTTGTACCCCAGCCGGCCGTCAGTGTTGCTTCGACCACGTACACTTGTTTTGGCTGTCCCTCATCACCACCTGACATTTATCTGCTTCCTTCGACACACACACCCTTTAATACCACCGCCTGCAACTCTAAAACCGAACTACACCTGCTCGACGGTCTAGCTTGTGGCTGCCGGGGCACGGACGGACGGACACACTGCCGCTGTCCCCGGGGCACTGCGGTCTCCCGCGGCTGTGCGGGCGCCAGTCGCGGCGCGGCGGGGAAGGCGACAGGGAAGGCGACAGGGCCCAGGGCTCGGCGGTGCTGTCCGCGGTGCTGAACCGCCTCCCTCTCCGCCTCCCCCCGAGCCCCATTCTTGCGAGCCCCGAACCTCGCTCCGCTCGCCCCCTCGTCGCTCGCACGAGCGACCGGCAACAAGTCTGGCCGCTTGCCCACGCCAGCCAGCGCATCCGCCCGTGTGTGCCAGGCACGGGAATTGCCCTACAATACAAAGGAGTTTGGAGACCGTGGGCAACAAAACCCCACCAGGGCCACTAGCCCGTCCGCAGCTCTGGGCTCTCCGCAGCGCGGGCTCTGGCTCTCCTTGCTGCCTCTCCCTGAACAAGCCCCAGCGTCCATTCCTGGCAGGGGCAGGGCTGTGCAGCAGGCTCGCCCGGGGTAATCGCACTGCAACGCCAGGCACGGCTCAGGGAGCGGCAGGTTTCCCTCCCTTCCCTCCAGCAAGGTGCAACCTTCTCTTTCTTCTTTTGTTCTCAAAGGCAGGAGGGTGGCAGCGGCGGCGGGAGGGGTGGGGAGCAATTGCACCTACAAAATTCATGGGGGATAACAAAGGACCATACGCCGCGCGGATTAATTTGCATTAGCATCCATGAGGGCAGCAGCATCTTACGTCTACGGGGATTAGCCGCGCCGAGCCCGGGCTTACCGTCCCTATCGCAGAGCTGAATCGCCTCCAGGCTCAGGTTCTTGATCACCTCCTCGCAGGGGCTCGTGGGGCTGCTCATGGCGTGCGCCAGGCGCGGAGCCTCCATCGCGCCCCTCGCCGCTGCCTGCTGTGCCTCGGCCGGGCTCTGGCGGGCTGTGCTTCCCGGCGGTTCCCGGCGCCGCCCGGCTCGGCTGGGAGCGCTCGGCGGAGGAGGAGGAGGCGGCGGAGCGGATTTGTCGCCGCAGCGAGCCGGGGAGGGGGCAGCAGCGAGCGAGGCGCGCCAGCCGCGTTTAAAGGGGCCGCGGCCGCCGCCTCGGAGCGGACCCTTCCCCCGCCGCTCCTTATGCAACAGCGGCGCTCCCGGGATGTCCAGCCCCGCCGCACCGGCCCTGCCGAAGGGCCGCTCTGGGCCCCACCCAGAGCGCAGATGGTCTCCAGATCTCCTCCATAACCCGAGGAGAAACCCCCCCAAACCACCGTCACCGACTTCCCCTGCCCTAAACACACAGCCCACCGCGACCGCTGTGCGCAATCACCGGCAACTGCAAGGGCTGCGGCGGCCACTCTGACCCTTCGATTATGCAAGAATTTGCAGGGAGAAATATTAGCTAGTTGTACACTGATAAGGCAAGAAGAGCTAGCAGGAGGTTATGGATGGCAGGAGAGGGTACAGGAACGAGCCATTTCTGCCTACCTGCCCTGCACACTTCCCACCTGCCCTTTTTGTGGAACGGACAAATAACCCACACTTTACCGGTGCTATCTGTACCAAGCTTTGTTAAAAATTACTTATCAGTTCACAGTTTCAGGAACAAGAACGGGGCCAGAAAAGGAGAAAATGTGTATAAAGAGTAATAGAATAAATTAAACTTGTGTAGCACATCAGCAGATGTGACTGCTCAGCTCCCTCCCACCACAGGCTCGACAAAGGAGAAGCCTCTTGGCCTCAGGGGCAGCAGGAGTGCAGCACTTCCTCCAGGTCACACACTGACCACACATCACAACAAGCGCTCCTGGCACCCAGTGTG
The DNA here is from genome assembly GCA_035047865.1 of Dendrocincla tyrannina. Taxonomy (NCBI): domain Eukaryota; kingdom Metazoa; phylum Chordata; class Aves; order Passeriformes; family Dendrocolaptidae; genus Dendrocincla; species Dendrocincla tyrannina. The sequence goes on from JAWWMP010000167.1 coordinate 6,485,021, forward strand.
GTGTTTCACTAAACCAAAATTGACCCCATTTGGCCATTGATCTTGAGACACCGGCAGCAGCTGCTTTGAGAAACAGTAGTTCATTGCACACAGGCCCCCAATAAGCTCAAGGCTGTGATGTTTCTTGGTCAGCACTGCATGGCAGCAAGTCCTGAGAGGCCCTAGAGCCCCCACTGCCCTTTCTGCAGTCCCAAGACCACCCAGTTTCCTCTCAGTCCTCACTGATCTGACACAAGAGTAAGCTCCACACACAGCCAGATGTGTGTCACTCAGAGGTGGCTTTCCACTGGACTTTGGGATTATTCCATTGTTTAGGATGGCTTCTAGGGACACTAATCTCAGGAAATGAGCTCTGATGTTACCTTTCACTCAGCCACTGCCAAGTCCTGCAGCCTGGGAGCAAGGACTAGGTTTTAGGAGCCCAGACTCCTCTGGCACCTTCAGAAACCTGTAGTACAACACAGGGAGAAAGTGCAAGGCTGAGCACCCTTCCAGCACTGTCTACTCTTTACACACACACCTCCCCCTGCTTTCTTGCTTGTTTTTTATTTTTTCCTTCTCTTTGTCTCTCTGCTGTTTTTCAACACAATGGAAAATGTGTGCAGAGGGGTCAGGCAGAGGAGAAATAGAATGAGTGGGAAGGGAATCTAAAGGAAGAGAAAATAAGCAATAGAAAAGGAAGCAATAGCAGGGAGGGAGAGTATGAGTCAATAGGGAGGTGGGAAGGGAGAGAAATATATGAATGAATGCACAGACAGAATGAGGACAAATGTAGAATCAGAGAGGAAAGAAATGAAAGTGGGTGAGACTACATTCATCAGGTTTTAATTTTGTCTCTGACAAGCATTAATTCCCTGCACCGAAGCAAAACCTTTCTCCTTGATATTGCAACTGTTCTTAGCACACAGTCATCTCCTACGTAAGACTGGAAAATTTCTTTCTCTGAAGATGGTGGATTTAGTCTCTCAGCCTTATGTTCCACATTCATTCCTTTCCACAATGTGGCAGACGCTTCAGCGGCTCACACAGTCTTGTTACTTCTTTGCTATAACATTATATAAAGTCCATTGGAAACAGACCTTGTCCTTGAATACTGAGAGAATTCCCATTTTATTCTCTCTGCCTCTATTTCATACACCTTTCTCTCCTCTACTTCTTATTCTATGCAACTGAAATCAGGTTTTTAAGAATGGATGGATTTTGCATAGCACTTTGAAAGCAGACAGCTTTGGGGGGATGCTCCCATTCCTCAAAGGCCTCTCATTTCTCAGCTGCCTTGGAGCAATAATCCCTGGCTGAGCTGTATCTATTTCTCTCCCCACACCATTACGCCTTTTTTTTTTTTTTTTTTTTTTTTTTTTTTTTTTTTTTTTTTTAAGAAAAGACTGGTTAAATCTCCAAACACTGGCAGACTTCAGTGTAAGAGTAGAGCAGAGAGACCTTTTCCTCAGCTCCACTTTTCTCAAGCTGGACCTGCCTGAGACAGCATTTTGCAGAGTCACACTTCAGACTTCATGCTTTCTTCAGCCTTTCACTACTACCATCACCTGGGCAAAACGGATCAACATTTTTTAAAGCTCAAATTACTCCCAAATGAGATTCCATGCAATCACTTGGCAATGAATTTAGTCATCAAGCATTTCAGTCTCAAAGCACACAATACTTCCATGGTGTTTTTCTTACCTGAAAGAACTGTACTCTGCCTGTCTTAACAAGGAATAGCATTGTCTGAGGCACAAGTTATGTTTGTGCTAAAGGATGACAGAGTCTCAGCACATAATCAGAAAGTTTATTCTGTGACAGATTATCCCTGACAGTCTTTAGCAAAAAATGTCACATATCACAAATATGGGTCAACATTATGTAACGGAAAGTCTGGCAATGACAGCACAACATTAGAGACGGCAGAGGGTCATGTGTCTAGAACTGCAAAAGCTTGCAAAGAATTTGCCATAACAGCAACCTTTCACACTTTCAACATTAAGATAAACAGAATATTACCAACCTCTGTACTTCAACAACAGTGTGTCTGTCACTACAGCAACCTCACATAAGGAAGGAGAAGCAGCATTGTCTAGCATGATACACATACCAGGAAATGTGAGCTGCGACATGCAGCTCTTGCCTGGCTAAGTTCAACAATCTCAGCTCTCATGCCTTAGCCTGGCATTCACAGTCCCCCAGGTAGGGCACCAAGACCTACTGCAGGGCTACCACTCTACAGCAGAGAGGCTGCCAGCCAGCAGGACAGGTGTGTGGCTTCGTTCCTAAAAGCCACAACATCATTCAAGCCATAAAAGCAAGAGAAAAAGGTGCTGTGCGATCCTTTTCTCCCCACAAAGAAAACCCCACGTGCTATTACAAAGTTCTGTCCCACCTGTGTTTCACTCCATTTTGGGAAAACTGCTCCGCAGAGCACAGCACAGAGCTGGGCAACACCATTCTTACTATTTGAAAACACTTTTGTATTTCATTGTAGCAGGTTTTTATCTGCTAGTTATAAAAGAAACCTCCTTTCTCAGACTTCAGCAAGACTGAGAGTTCCAGCTCTTCCTTCCCACTTGGGAATTAAAACCAACTTGTGTTATTGCTCAGTGGACTGTACAAAGCAGAAGGCAAAAAGGCTACAGACATGGTTTTCAGGAAAGAAAAACAAGTAAGGAAATAAAACCAGCCATTTTTTCTCTATTAATGTGTCACTTCTGAGGAGAAAAGCATAATATTAAATGACAGATAAACAGAAGGATTAAAAACAGTATTGAGCATTTTGGGTCTCTCCTAAAAGGCACATTGACTAAGCTTAGCAAGTAGTCCCTGATGTTTCATGGAAATAAATTCTTTGCAATTTTGCAGTCATTCTTTGTCTTTAACAGACATGTGAAGTGTTTCAAGTGTGCAAAGGCACATACTTGAAAAGGATCGTGTGCAAAATATTCTTGAAATACCATAGGACTACAGTAAGATCCACACACTGGTGACAGAAAAATGAAGAAGAAAAAAAAAAAAAAAAAAAAAGACTTAACGCCCTAAGTGAAAGCTGTGACTCTGTGACACAGCTTCCTACTCTGAGACAGACACTGAGGTATGATAACTTAGAGCACTCGCCACAATGTCTCACTGGGATTCTCTCTGTCTCCTCAAATGCTCAAACAAGGAGGATGATGGCACAGGTCCTCCTTTCTTTCTCTAGGTAAATCCAAGGCAGAGCAGCAGAGTTTATCCTCTAGTTCTGGACTGAGTGTGTCTCCCTCTTTCTCCCACTCTCTACAGAGGTAATAACTGCAGCCAGGCACCCTGACACCAAGTACAGCAGGGAGGCTACAGCTCCCTTGGAGAGGTCTTTGTCTGCTCTTTGCTGCTTTGGTGTTGCTGGAGATGCTGGGAAGCCCTTGCTATTTCTGGGAGCTCTCCAGTAGTTCATATGTCTCAAAATGTCTCTCCTTCCCTTTTAGGAAGGCTTAATTTCAGCAATTGCATTCAGCTCAGGCATACAGGCTTTTCTTGCAAGGCCATAAAGCATAGTTTAAAACATCAAAGACACAATTCTGAGGTAATCCTGTAACTTCTGGTGCCAGGGAACCTACTCATGAATCTGTAGTTTCTTGTATAGTATTATAGGAAAATGGCTTCAGCGTAGGGAAAAGCTAGTCTACTACTCAGCTAAGACGACAGTCCGTGAAAAAGCCAACACAGGGTATATGAGATAGAGATGCACTAAAGCACAAGTAGCACAAACAAGGTGGCCAAAAACTGACTCTGCCACATGTCCCCATACAGGAATTAGAGGGTGTCAATTGCAGTTAATAGCAACCAGCTTCAAAGCAAACAAAAGGAGATGGTACTTTATACAACTGATATTAGAGTTGTAAGACCAAAGGACACTATCATTGCTAGAAGTTTTCATTAACTCAACGAGAGGCTGAAACAGTTCATGGAAAAGAAATCCTTTAGAGCTACTAAACCCACAAGTGACCAAGCTGAAAATTATTAGAGTGCAGGGAAGAGTTACTGAAGACTGTTATATGTGCTTGTCATGCACTTCATCTTCAGCAAACATTCATTTTCAGCCACTGCTGAAGAGACTTTACTGCTCTGGGTAAGTTCTTGTTCTGACCCAGGACAGTCACAAAAATGCTCTGGTATCTGAGCCTTCATTCCTTACCACCCACCACCACGCTGTCCTTGCTCAGAACAAACACTTCAGAGTATGGGGCCCTCCAACTGTATCAGCTGGGTGTGCAAATGTCAACACAATCTAAGCAACATAAACAATTCAAAGGAAATGTTTCTCTCAGACAAACAGAAACATACCAAGCAAATGATAATTTGATTAATGCTACTGATGGTGCTGCTTTCTGAATTTCAGTTTTCTGATCAGCTCTATAGAGTCTGAATAAGCATCTAAGAAAGACATATTCTTTCATAGACAAAAAAAGGTATTTGTAGCTTCATAAAATTTATTTGTTGCCTAATGGGCACAGAGTACTGTTAATGCTTAGCATTATCACTTATTAATTTGCTTTCAAGTTTAGCCTCACTTTATTAGATCCAGAGTAACCATACAGAACAACTAGAACCTTCTGTATTTCCTCTCTCCTCTGAACTGTTAATCATTCTTTCTACTTTTGTAACCATTTTCACATTTAATTAGTGCTTTATCCTCCAAATATTGGACCATATCTTGACCTTTAAAGTATCCTACTGTCTGCTTATCCTTGACAATACTGACTACTATCCAGATTTACTTTCTATCTACAGTTCAGTGGCCAGCCTTTGATATCTTTAAGTGAATTTTAGTCCCAGCTGACTTGTTTCGGCAATTTCCTTAAGATATTATGTGGCACAGCATCAAATGCCTTTGTAAAGTCTCGATGCTGTTCTGTACTCAACTAATCTTCTGGCTTCATCATAAAAGATGTGGAGGGATAAACATTCTAATTGGTCTGGCTTGGTTTACTGCAGTACACCTGTGCCATAGCTGGATCTCATTAGACTATTCACATCTATATGAATATATTTTTCCCTTCTGCTTTACTGTTTACAGTATTTATTTCAATTTGGGGCCATGCCTATAAGCCAATAGTTTCCATAGTTACTCTTAATTCAATTTTTAAAGACTTGTAGCATGCTGACACTTTATTAGTCTCCTGATACTTCTTCAATTCTCTGTGGGTTTTTTTAGCAACTAGCTGTTCCATCAGTTCTTTAAATATCCAAAGGAACACCTCAGATTCATTTGTTCAAGTGATGATATTTCATTATGCATTTCTTAGTTACTTTTCCCCAGCAGTTCATAATTACATCAATGATTTCTAAACCAAGCTTTTATTTAATCGCCTTCCCAATAAACTTCATGGCAAAAGTCCAATTAGTTTTACTGGGAATAAGAACTGGTCTCAAAATTTATCTCCTTGTTACAAATTAATTACAATTAATATTTTCTTGGTCAAGTCATTTTGTGTTATTGTGCCTTTAGGACTTATAACACAGTCTTTTTATATTATCTTTAACTTCTTGGCAGCTGTTTCAGTGTATCCTCATGCTGTCCCTACTTTTCTCATGTGTACTAAAGTTGGAATACAAAAGCCTGTTTTGGTGGCTCTCCAGTTTTCTTTTTGCAGTGCAGTTCATATTTTACTTGCTTAAGTAGCCCACAGTGACCCATTCTCTCTTCAGTGGTTCCCATTTTCATTGGAACACATTTCTGCTGGCTTTCCATTACAGTATCTTCTCATGTCCTCCCTACTGCCCTTCCTATTTCCACAAAACCTTTTGTGAAACTTTTTCCACTGATCTTATGAATGAGATTTTCCTCATAGGATGACATCAAAACTCTTCAAAGAAGACAGCTAAGATATAGTTCATTAATAAAGTTAATGAAGAAAGTTTAAGTGACTAGTTCCTCAATGGCATATACTGATCTTATTTTCTTACAACTATGGAGCTCTAAGTGTTTCGTATAAGCACAAAAGATAGGATCTAGGTTGATGTTGCTGCTTTTGTACCATCGTGATCTGAGGTAATGAGGCAAGACAGGAAAGACACCATTGTCTTCTCCCCCACTGCTACCGTAAGCACAGCTAATTAACTGCTCAGGAAACACAAGGAAAAATACGTTAAATGAATGAGAGAGGGAACACCAAGACATTTCCTCTCCTTGACTCAGAGCCTGGATGCATACTGAGACTAGGCTTAAATTTCACTCACTTGACTCACAGTCACTTACTACAAGCTCCTACACTGTCTTTCAGGTCTATGATTACTTAAATATATGTGGTGGGTTGACCTAGGCTAGATGCCAGGTGCTCACCAAAGTCACTCTGTCACTGCCTCTTCAGCTGGTCAGAGGAGAGAAAATATAACCAAAGACTTATGAGTTGAGATAAGGGCAGGAAGAGAGCACTCAGTAATGACTGTCACAGGTGAAATGGACCTGACTTAGTGATATTAACTGAATTATTAACTGAATTAATTATCAACCAAAATCAGAGTAGGATAACGAGAAGTAAAACAAATCTTAAAAACACCTTCCCCTCACCACCCCCCCCCTTTCTGGGTGCTTCCTTCTCCCCAGCCATTGGCCCAGGGAGATGAGATTGGAGGTTATAGTCTGTTCATCACAGGTTGTTCCTGGTGCTGCTCAGAGAAAGGAGTCTTTCCCCTGCTCCAGTGTGAGGGCCCTCCCACAGGAGACAGTCCTCCACAGACTCCTCCAGTGTGAGTCCTTCCCACAGGCTACAGTTCTTTATGAACTGCTCCAGTGTGGGCCCCTTTCCATGGGGTGCGTTCCCTCAGAAACAGCCTGCTCCAGCATGGATCCCCCATGGAGTCACAAGTCCTGCCAGCAAACCTGCACCAGCATGGGCTTCTTTCTCCATGAGTCTGAGTCCCTCTCAGGAACCTACTCCAGTGTGGGGTCCTCACAGGGTCACAGCCTTCTTTCAGGCATCCAGCTGCTCTGGCGTGGGCCTTCCCACGTGGGTCTCTACTCCCCTGTGAACCTTTGTGGGCTGCAGGGGCACAGCCTGCCTCCCCACGGGCTGCACAGCACCTGGAGCATGTCCTCCCCCTCCTTCTACACTTGGTGTCTGCAGGGTTCTTTCTCTCACATATTCTCACTCCTCTCTTCCCTAGCCACAATTCCTTCTGAGCAGTAACTTTTTTTTTCTTCTTAAATATGTTATCACAGAGGTGTTTCCACCATGTCTGGTTGGCCTGGCTTTGGCCAGCAGTGGGTCCATCCTGGAGCCACCTGGCATTGGCTCTGCTGGACATGGGAGAAGCTTCTGGCAACTTTTTAGAGAAGCCACCCCTATAGCCATCCCTGTCCCCCTGCCCTCCAGAACCCTGCCATGCAGACCCAATGCAATATGTGACCCACAATTAGAATTTCAAAAGGAAATACATTAGAAACAGTAACAATGAGCTGTGTTTTCCATGGTTTTGCTCTGGTAGGAATCCATGTCCACTTAGCACCCATACACAGGTAGATTAGATAAAGGTATACAAACAGATAATAGTGACCATTAGTTTATAGCGCTGCTTCTATATCAATATTCACAAGCATTTTAATTAAAGCATATTTTGCTCAGAATTATGTCCTGCCACTGTTACTTGTGGTCTGCACATACTTCAGCCCTGCAGTATGTTATTTATTGACAGTATAGCAATCTTTACAAATTTCCAGTTGCTGTACATACATAGTGCCCTGGAGTGCTTGAAGTCAAGTGAAGGAATTCTGGCATTCTGTGAGCCTTGAAAATCCTAGAACTGACTCCAAAGTCTGTTAGTGACTGATGTGCTGCTCCTGCTTCTTAAACCAGGCTGCACAGGAGGATAATTGCAAAGGCCATCTTTAGCCTAAGGAGTTTATTTGCCTTAGGATCTTTCAACAGTCAGTGGAGAGTGGAAAAAAAACCCCTCATCTTTGTCTCCAAAGGAGTTCATTGTAGGTGCTTGTAGTTGCCCTAAAGGAAATGCTTTCTCTTGATTCTACAGGAAGCTGAGGGAGAAAAGCATTCTGAGGCTAAAATTAGCCTTTTTGAATGCCCCCTAAATTGTTCTTATGTATGTTTTCAACAGCCATCTTTGATAACTGCAATATATTCTGAAATGAGAAAGGCAAACAAGCATGGCAAAAAACTCTCCTGGAATAACACGAGCTCCTCAGCTCCTTGTCCAAAGTTCAGGGGCTCAATGTACACATGCTGACAGGGACAGTGCTGGCTGCAAGGCAGAACAAGTGGTCATTTATCCAGGCACAGCTGTTGCCTAATGACAGAGGTCTGACAGTGGTTCCTGTGTGATGGAACGTGGGTCTGTGCTCAGACTTGTCCGATCACTGCTTAGCCGGGACCTGTTGAACTCACATCAAATGCCCACCATCTGTAATTTTTTTTCTCTCTAATTCCCTCTATTTCTTCCATGCTAATTGCTAACTGGATATCTTACACAAGCTTTTTATACCAAATTTACCAGAGTTATTTATCTATTTTTTCCTTTCAATACCAGTATGTTTCTTCTTCTTGATTCTCTCTGTTTTTAATTTTATCCATTTTCAGTCTAACCTCACCTACACCCATCTGACTCAGGGCCAGTTTCTGATTAATACCATTATGAATAAATTCAATTTAGCCATTGAGAGTACATCTTTGGGTTCAATCACATGACATCCACCTGGTCATTTCTGGGATGAGAAGAGCTAAAAACCAAAAAATTGCTTTCTATGTTGAAGTAGTTGGTTTTATTTAGTGAAATTTGATTCTATTGGTTTTGCACGGCAAGGTTTAGGTAGCTACAGGGGTGGCTTCTGTAAGAAGCTGCTGGAAGCTTCCCCATGTCCAGTGGAGCCAATGCCAGCTGGCTCCAAGACAGACCCACTGCTGGGGCCAAGGCCAAGCCCATCCACAACAGTGGTAGTGCCTGTGGGATAACAGATTTAAGAGGGGGGAAAAAATCCCTACGCAATAGAAATCAGAAGAGAAGAGTGAGAATATGTGAGAGAAACAACCCTGCAGACACCAAGGTCAGTAGAGAAGGAAGGGGAGAAGGTGCTCCAGGTGCTGGAGCAGAGCCTTCCCTGCAGCCCATGGAAGGACTCAACATTGAGCAAGTTCATGGGGAAACTGTCTTCCATGAGACAGACCCCATGATGGAGCAGGGGAAGAGTGTGAGAAGTCCTGTGCCTGAGGAGGGAGCAGTACAGAAAACGTGATGAACTGACTACAGCTCCTATTCCCCAACCCTCTGCGCCACTGGTTGGGTGGGGAGGTAGAGAAAATCAGGAGTAAAGTTAAGCTGGGGAAGAAGAGGGGAAGGTGTTTTAAGGTTTAGTTTTTATTTCTCATTATCTTACTCTGATTTGATTGGTAATATATTAAGCTAATTTCCCCAAGCCGAGTCCATTTTGCCCACAACAGTAATTGCTGGGTGATCTCCCCCATCTTGATCTTGTTTCACAAGCCTTTCATTACATTTTCTCTCCCCTGCCCAGCTGAGGAGGGCAGTGGCAGAGCGGCTTTGGTGGCCACCTGGTACCAGCCTGGGTCAACCCACCACCTACATTTCTGGTCTCTTGTCCTTGGCAAGCTATTTACAGTAGCTGCTGCTAGACAAGAAAGTTGTCTGTACAGATTTTATCAGTCTCATATTGCTTGTCATGCTGTGGATGTGTGAATTTGTGCATGTAAGTGACAAAAAAGTTTTACAATATCAGAACGAGCACAGCAACAGAAGTAAGGGCATGTATTTTAAATGTCAGTTATCTAGATTAGCCCTTCTCTTTTGTGTGAGCAATAGCTACACTACTACAGGTTATTTCCTTATATTTTTAGAACATTCATTACTCTTTAAAACATATTTTATAGCTGTAGCTCCATCAAATTAATTTAGAGGTTGCACCGGCCTACTTATACACACATCTACAGTGCCACAGCTAATGTCATACAAAAACTGAGCACAACCCTCCCTTAATTTCTGTGTACCACTAAACTGCTCCTGCCAGCAATGAATTAGACCTGGTATTAAGGCAGTGCTGAACCCTGTGCGTAATTCTGGAGCAGATCCAAATGTTCATTTATAGTAAAATCTCTAGAAACTTATTACTACATATGTGTTTGCCTTCATAAAATTTATTCAAGCAAAGTTATTCAGAAAAAGCAGATATGGCACAGCATAAGCCTAAGGAGAGATGGAAAACAAATTCCTTATCACCAACTAAGGACTACTCACATTTGCCTACTAGTGCAATAGAAATGACTGCCACTGATTCTAAATTATATCCAAATCCTCCATTCTCTGCAGAATTTGAGGCCTGAGCAAAAATGCTCCATCACCACCTTTTTATAATTTTTTTTCTTGAAGTTGAGTAATATACCACTATAAACTAGGTGAAGCAAATGAAGGATAAATCAAGCTAAATTCAAGAGTTAATGAGATCAGTAGCTATCAGATCCATGGCCTATCTATAGCCTGCCCACTAAGTCTTATGCCCTCCAGAGTTAATTACACAGCTATCACAAACACCCAAACTGCACATGACTGGCGTCTACCTGAATGGCAAACAAACCTTCTTACTGCCAGCACAGGAGCAATGATGTCCAACAAAAACATGACAGCAAATAATTCAGGGACAAAACACAGGAAGGTACTCCTGAGATCTCTTCAGGGCTTCTTCCCATACTTAGGATGTATAAGGGATGTTTACTGACAAATAAGACAAAAATTGGAAAGCCCAACTGTGAAAGCAGAGATTGGTCCCCTCACTCCTCTACCAGGTAGTTCAAAACTGCCTTCTTACTTAACACTTGCAAAAGATGATTAAAAAAAAGTGCAGTGATCATGGTGGCTAACATGGGGAAAACCAAGCTATCGGGGTCTTGGTTTTATTTTGGTGGAGGCTTCCACAGTTAAAACTGTGCCATGTAGCATTCTGGAGGATAGTTGCTCTCAGTGAGCCCTACGAAATAGCAGAAGTTTGGACAAAGGTGTTTGCCCCCCACGTGTGGCTGTTTGGTTGCAGAAGGCAAATACCAGGAGGTGACCAGAGTGTCAATAAAGAAATGAAAGCAAGCAGTGGGATTAGACTACAGTCAGTTTGAGAGTTTCAGCACTCATTAAAATGACAGCTTGACAGCGCTGTCTAAATGGAAATATTATGCAAACTGTGAATTCAAACCTCCTTCCTGTATCTTGCTGGGAAAAACACTTTATCAACAAATATATCCAGATTGCAATAGATGATGCAGCCAGCTTTAGAGAGAGAGAACATATAGTTGTATCCCTATGTTCTCATTTTGGGTTTCTCCACCCTCTCTAGGGATGGTAGTCTGAACTCCTTTTACTGTCAAACTCTCTCTGACCTCAACAGAAAATTGCTCATCTCAAAACACAGCTGAGCAGAGCAGCCAGCTGCCTCTGCTTGAGTCAGCTGTTCCCAAATGGAGGCTGCAATCCCACAGGCAGGCAACTGAGAGCAGGGTCAGTTCTCCAGCCTTTTGTGTGGTGCTTCCACAGGCTGTGGGAGCAAAAGCTTTGCTACAACAATGATCGTGGGTATCTCCTTTCACTGCTTTTAAATTGTTTTCCCCTCTTCCTCCCCCTCAAGTAGTCATGGAGTCTTATTACTGCTTGATCCATCTGAACCCTAAGGCAAAGTTTTTGGCACTGGGCACACTCCTGCAGAGAGAGTTTTGTATGAATTATAAAGTCAGGGCATTCAAATAGTACACCAATTCGCTTCCCACAGGCTGTCTTCATGAATGCTTATTCATCTTGAAATGATGGTACACTAAGAAGTCACTTAAGCTCTTAAGCTTCCCTGATCTCATGTCACAACTTCAAGTACAACCAAAAGGGAGAACACTTGGAAAAGCATAAAAACAAAACTCCGAGTTAGAAAAATTTCTGTTGCTGCAACTGCCGCTAATAAAAGAGATCACTCCCCGTGCAGATAAAGCATAACAGTGTGTTCTGCTTTATAGCTCATAACAAACTGATTCAGTAATTTCTGTCACCAAAAGATTATTTCTGTGGTGTCCTCCTTGTTTTGGGACAGTAGACCAACAGAAAAGCCCCTTTGCATGCACCCTCCTAGAGACTGTAAAGGAGTAGATGCAAATAGCAAAGGTACCTTCCCCCTGCTTCCACTGGGGAAGGGCTGGTGGCTGTATCTGACAAACAGATTCTCATTCTGGCAGAGACATCCTGAAAATTTTTTCCCCCTGTCATTACATTTAGCAGTATTAGTAGCCTTTACAAAGTGCTCTTTTATTTCAAAGATAACACTACCGCACAAACTCTAGCTGTGCACTTCCAGTAAGGCTAAGCAACACATTTCTCACTGCCTTAAATCAAGTCTTCCGGGCCTGCTGGAAATCAGAGGGGCTTGCACAGGGGAGCAGCTAAGTGCAAGTCACTTGTAATGTTCTACCTGCTAATTAACGAGCCGACAAGCCCTGGCAGGCTGGCTGGAGCTGTGGACACCCAGCACTTGCTATGCCTCATTTCAGAAGTGTAGCATTGCTTGGCTTTCTCTCATGCCCTCTGCCACATGCCAGCAAGCAAACAGGAGTACGGGAGCAGCTGACCACTCCTGGTGCCAAGGACTGTATGTGGTGGACTGTAACAGCCTGTGCTAGCCAGCCCTTCTCAAAGAAAAGGAGAAGGCAGTGTTCCTCCAAGCCTTGTGTGAGGGCAGGGAGGGAAGGGGGAAGGAAGGCTCCTCCATACTCTTTATCCTCTGCTGAGAGCTAAGCAGAGTAAGCCAGATTTAGGAAAATGTATGAATATGAAACCATGGCACGCTTTCCCCTTCCACACGACAAGGCAACTGAAGGAGTGTGTGCCACAATGCCAGCTCTTGATGAAGAATTCACACAGTTTGGGAAAGTGGGGAAGATGGAAACACAGGAACCTGTCTGCACACTGAGGCTCTTTCTTCCCTTCCCAGGGCACAGCACAGTGCCTGGGACAGCCAAAGAAGCACATACTTGGCAGAAGGCCTCTCAGTCTGAAGGAAAAGACAAAAAGGAAGAACAAGGGGCAAATAAAACTCTCCATTTCCAGAGATAGCACAGCACTGCTGCAGGGGTTAGCAGGCACATGGTGGTGATGCTGCTCTCCATGAGGACAGATCAGGGATGTCTAGAGAAACCATAAATCTTAGGGGTCAAGGGGTTCATCTTGACTTGTACATCCTGAGTACCCCCTCCCCACGCTGCCCTAGCACTGGGTCCACACAATCACTGAGCAGGAGCAGGCTGGTGGAGAGAACAGACTCCACATATTTCTGTCATTCAAAGGCAGTTTATCAATTGTTTGAGGACCTGTCCAGGTCAAGTTTGATTCTATTTTCAGAGCTGCGTAATGACTGGTGATGACATCTGCCCATGACTGGGAGCAAACATTGATGAGTACTGTGAATGACCAGCTTCCAAATGTACAGCCACGTGTCTCCTTTCTGCTCCAGGCAGTGGATAAAGATCCATTGATGGTAGTTGCTATTTAATATGGTACATGGTTTTGGAGATTACAGTCTTCTCTTATGTAATCTTCTTACATAAGACTGAGAAAGAAAACATGTGAAGTGCAGAATTTGAACATCAAAACACCAGTGGATCTAGAACTCGTGTTGCCATCTTGAAAGCCTTTTCTGACTATCCAAAGCTATTAAAAAGCCAATGGAAATAAAATTCACTCTCATAAATCTACACAAGAAACTTTTAAATAAGAGTTGCACCTCACCACAGAATCTTGTGTAATAATCCACTAGCTGGTGATCAGCTAATGATGTTCAGTGAATGAAATGGGAGGTAACTAAGCAAGTAAATTTTAATCCTAAGTAAAAGCAAAAAATAACTGACCAAAATGCTTCAAGAACTCCAGCTTAGAGACTGCAAATGGGTTGTTCCTAGCACAGGTTTGGGTTGAGGAAAAACATGTTGTTCTTCCTAACCAGCTAGCTCATGATTACACAGGCAGTTTGAGAGTTTTTGTATGCTCATTTATGATTCTGAGCTGTGCTACTCCATTCAGGCTCCTCATGTGCTGCATCAGCAGCTCCTGATTAAGTGTACAGCTTGTTGCTCCTGTTGCTCATTCCTCATAGCTTATGCTAATAGTAAAGACAGAGGGACTGACTTAAAATGCTTGAAATCTTCAGAGAAGAGAATGGAAAAAAAAAAGATAAAGAGAAGGGGAAAAAAAGTAAAAGTAGCAGAATGGAAGGCAAATGCTGAGAGGCTCTTTTGTCCTTTTCATTCATATCGATTACTGTCTGCTCTGTTCCTCTCCTTATCTTTCTTTGCTGTATCATGTGTCATACTGCAAGCTTTGAGAACATTGTGCTCAGATAAAATGGCAAAAAGCCAACACATGCAAGACCTGAACATGCTAGAGAGATTAACAATGTTCACGGGTGAAGGCTGTTAGCAGTAATGTGAGAAGTTTCATACCTACAAAAGAGAGGTCAGGATCAGGAGAGGGTCTGTCCTGTCTTTCCTTCTGAGGTATAGAGTACTCACAGATTTACAAAACTCAGTAAGTGATGGAGGTTTTTCACTTCATTTAGGTGAGATTTGTATCAGCTCTTAAGAGAGCTGAGAAAAAAGTGGAAAAAAAACCCACCAGCATTTGCTCAAACCTTTTAATGAATTCAGTTCAGCTATGTTTGTGCTTCGTGTACATTCTAATGAACAAATATTCTGGTGATGAGACTCAGAAACTGAAATCATTATGCAGATTATTCAGTGAGGGATCTGGAGTAATGCATTGGTAAAGACTGAATTCTTAAAAGACAAACAACGAAGGAAGTTTCACCTCTGCCCTGTTGCTACACTAGTTACAAACAAAAGGGTTTATGTCTGGGGAGTTTTGGTTCTATTCAAAAAGTTGTAATTCTGAAATTAATATTAAAATGTTTCTCCTGCTGGACTTCATCAGCCTCTCAAATGTAAAACACATGCATATTTTATCAAAAACTTGTCAATTTTTTTTCCTACTTTTTTTTCCTTAAAATGCAAAATCTTGCTTGATATACATTTCCTTGGCAGTAAGATCAAGATCAAACTCGAGAAAAAAATTGTGAAAGCTCCTAACATTGGCTTTACAATGAAAAATCAGAAGCATAACAAATCCCAACACCACAGACGCACCCATCTTCCCTTAAGCCCTGCAGAATGACTCTGGTAGAATGTCCAAAAAGAGAGAGTAAGGAGGAAATATGGGGATAGATGTATTGCATGTTCTTTTTTCGTGGGGAAATACCAGCAATGATGTACTGATCATCTCTAGATCCAATCAATTAAAAAAATGAGACTTTCCCATATTTATTACTGAATTCCTAAACATAAGCGGACCCGTGCCCACAGTGGCTGCAGAGAGGAGCCCCGCTGAGCTCTGTGCCTCTTGCTCAGTGCTATTGCTGCAGGTCCCCTGCTTTGTGCCCACCAAGTGAATGAATTTCTTTGTGTCTCTCACTGGTGCTACACCTGCAGCTGAGGTCATCATACTTTAGACAGACTCCTCAATGCTCCTGGAGAGCTGGTAACCCACAATGTACAGGTATGTACTTGACTAGAATTTCTCAAACAAATGTTCTTTGTGGGGCAGATACTGACAGCAAAAAACAAACAAACAAAACCCAAACCAAACCAACAAAAACCAAACCCCAATGTTTTTAAATTATTTTGCTGAGAAACACAGAGCCAGGGGTGGGGGGAAGAGGAGAGGGTGTGGTGTCTCAAGAAGTTAACTTTGTGCTCAGAGATATCTTTTCTATTAACAGTTTTCTATAAACTATCTCTGCAATTTTCATAATGTTCTTAGAATGCTCCTCCTCCTTCCACTTGGTGTGTTGTTTTCAATCCTAAGCAGTAAGTTGGCTGTCTGGATCTCTTCATTCACTGTGACATTAGGTACTTAAGCCTAAGGCATCAACGTCTTTCAAAAGGTTGCACAGGGTGGCACCGTTTTGATTCTGAAGACAAAAATGCATCCAGGCACGCAGTTCTGAGTTTCGCTTATTTCCTGACCTGTGCTGACAGTGTGCACTCTTTTTTCTCTACTCCTAGGAGGGAGACATTCAGTCATCTAAATATTTCTTTTGGACACAAATATAGCTTCGTTGCAAAAATAACTGGATGTATATGAACAGCAGACCTTATTTATAAGTGCTCTGTTCCATATGTGATTGATCGCCTCCAGGAGGGACATTTAAGTGTAGCTGAGCTGTTTGTGTTGGAGGCAGTGGCTGCAGAGCTGCATCATTTGGTGGTCACCAGATAACTGAGCTTTCTTAGTGCTCCTCTGTATGTGCCCAGTAGACATTATTATTTCAAAATATTATTGGTTATTATTATTCTCAAGTAACATCTTTTCTGTGCTTCTGCAAAACCTTTGCTTTTCTCTCTGCACTGAAGTCATGGTTTTCCTTCTCCTCCTCTCAACCCTCTTTTGTGAAGTTGCCTTTTAATTTGCTCACCTAATAACTCACCATATACATATAATTATTGTTTATTTATATATAACCCCCTACATATTTCCCAAGTAAGGAACAGAGGGCAAGGAAAACTGTACAGATGAAATCTCTTATGAAGCTGCCTAAGACAGAGACTATGTTCTTTCTTCCCAGAGTAAAACCAAGAAGGAAGTTCAATGACTTCAACACAAGGGTTCAAACGGAAGGATTCAGCCCAAATAGCCTCAGTGGACCAGAAGAGAAGGATTTTCACATAAAAACATTGTACAAAGACCTAGAACTCGATGGCACTATATTTCAACAGCTTATTCAAATTATTATTAATAATAATTAATAATTAGTATAGATTAAGATACTTTATACCTGTTACAACACTATCTCAAGTATTTTAAAACTAATATACCCCAAAAATATAAACAAATAATTTGGCAACAACCTGGAGGAATGCTTATAGTCCAGCAAGCCCTGAATAAAGCATAGGAAAGAAGTTACCGGAGTCTGATCAGCAGAAGCCCTGATGCTTTAAAAGATGTACATGTGGATGTCTATTTTTAGACTTTTTAGACTTCTAAGCTATCAAACACGTCCCAAAAATAACATTATCCCAAAGCACAGACTAGGTCTGAAGGGGACACTAGCAAACACCATCACAATGTAGAGACCCTTCAGGTTTCCACTTAAGAGTAAATATTTCCACACAGCTGTGAATATGCAACAAGAACTGCTGAAAGCATTAATTATGGCCTACTCAGGTTTCATCTCTCTGGTAAATGTCCTACTGAGAATAGTAAAATATTGGATAACAGTGGATTACAACATCAGGAGTTTTGAAAGCATTCAAACAGTGAATCCCTCTTGCCTTAGTACACAGACTCCAGAGAAGAACAGTACTGGTGGCAATTTTGAAAATTGTTGGCACATCATTTAGATATAATTTTATAGTCTCAGTTTCTATTTCAAAATACTTGAAGTGACCACTGAGTTCTGAAAGGATGTACCTAAAAATTTGCAGGTTTTTTCCTCACATTTCCATCATCAATAAATGACAGTATGATCTTTACATTCCTCTTGTTCGTCAGAGGGTATAAAATCCATCATGAACAGATAAAAATTATCATTCAATCATAGAAATGTTATGCACCAAATTAGTTTGATTTGTTTTTTTTAAATGTGAGAAGGGTAGCTCCATTAGAAAATTATGTCAACATACTTCTAAGTAAAAAGGGACACAAATTCAAGTCTTGAATATGCCCTTGCAGCCTATTTTGGAGGCCAGCAGGCAGAGACTATCTCAGATCTGAAATAAATACTTCTGAAGATGAAAACTCAGCGGAAATTATCATCACCTTCAGTTCTGTGCACTCAAGTGGGAAATGCAGCTCCCAAGCTTTGCCTAGATAGTGAACACACCGTTATTGGCTGGAGCAGGACAGTCCGTGCACAGAAGGGCAAAACCCGTGTGCACAGTTTAGATGTAAATGCTAAGTATGGAAGTCACCTCATCTTGTTGCAGAGAAGCACCATGCCGTGAGGAATCTTCTGTAGCTGTGTGTTTCTATACTGACCTAAACAATTTGCCCTCCAGCAGGCGCTGCAGGAACCCTCTCCTTGAGAAGGATGGGATGTATGACCTGTGTAACTGCAGGAAAACTTCTGCTCCCCTACAGCTAAAAGAATAATTGTCTGCTCTATGTACTGTATACAAGTGCTCATTTTAATTAAGGTTTAATCTCCTCAATCTCTGCACTAATCCTTGGTTCTCTATAATAATATCCCCACAGAGGACTTCAGGGTATTTTCTGGCATTGAACAAGTCTTAACTGCTGGGTTTGGTCTGATTTTACAGACTTCTGTGTATCCATCTTCATTTTTTATTTTCTGAGAAATATGCAAGGCAGAAAAAAAACCCTATCAATGTTTGAGCATTAATTGCATGATAATGGCAGTTTATGGATTTGAGGAAGAGAAGAGGTGCCACTAGAGTGTGTGAAGTGGGCAGCTGGCACAGTAGCTTTTGCCAACATTTGCGTCAGTGTGGGAGTACAGCAATATGGTAGCTGTTATAGTTGCACTCAGTAAATATGTCCTCGTATGTGAAGACACGACTAGCCTTTTGGAGGTAGAAGCTGAGTATTCTCCACATCCATGGCAGGATTTTATGTGTAATCCCAGCAAATCTGAGCAGGCCTTAATAGGTGCTTAAATACTCTATACATAAAATTGCTTTCTTGAAATCTAGTGCATAGGGAAATAGTGAAATAATAGTGAAATCATTCACACATTGAATTGCCCAGAGAAAAACAGAGTACTGCTCAACAAGGCACTTTTTCCTCAGCTGATCGAGACCTTAAGGAAAAACACACAAACCTGCTGTTGTCCAGCGTATGTGACAATTGTTATTATTTGACTTGGACTCTGTGGTTATATATGTGTGCATCCACAAAAGGAAACACTTTAGTTATTTCCAACTTTTGTTGTTTCTGTTGTTGCTGTTAGAAACGAGAAGGATGTTAAAATTATTCTTTTAAGACCAAGGAAATTGTTTCTGTTCCACATGAATTTGATACATTTCATGACTATTGGAATTAAACAACAAAAACAATATTGTAGATAAAAATGGCACTAGACCTTGGAGGGGTATGTTTCTGCAACTGTTTCTTGCCATGAGGTTTCCTCCTGCGGATTTTCTATAATCCTTACATGACAATTCACTACATTATTTCAATAGGGAATAAAAATCTGGTGTCTATTAGTCACACTGTTTTTGTTTTGCCATGACACACCTCTCTGTGAGCAACGTGCCTACCCCTTTCTTTCTCCACCTTCTTCAAAGAGCCTTCTTTCCGTGCCTCAGTCTAGTACTCCTGCTCTTTGGAGTGTTATCCTTACACAACTACTAATTTTGAGTAATTCCCATAGCCCTATACTTATGCCAGATGCATTCCCTTAGAAGAAAGTTCTCTATAATAAAAATTTATCATGACATCACCAGCTGAAACATCACCATTCTGAAAAGCCAAACTCACAGAGACTTTCAAGAAATTTTGTCAGTGAAACTTCAAAAAGCTTGTTTTATAGATGCAAACAGCAGCAAACAGAACTGGACCAAACGCAAAATATATACTATAACACTTGGCTTGATCTGTTAGTCTATTCCATTCAAAATGAACACACTAGATTTAATAAGGTCATGTAAATAATTGATTATTTTTAAGACCTATGAAAATGCCCAAAAAGTTAATCAATTCCTCATTTTTATGTCTTTCTACAGTGTCCACCAGTACCTCGCTGCTGGCATGTACAGAACCCACAGAGTAATCATGCTTTTTAACACTGGGGAGTTCTAAAACAAACACAAAAAAATCTCCTACCAAACCACTAGTAAAACCAGCTGGCTACTCAGGTAAAGGAAACTTTTCCATCCAGTACTATGGGTGCCTATTCACTCTCCAGTCAGCTGCCAACATGAGCATTCTGTCCACAGAACATCACCTGTGCTTTTACTTTTACATTCACAAATACAGATACTGTCTTGTATGAAGGAATTTGGGAATTCAAAGCAATGGAAGAAAAAATGGCAGTACTAAATGACAGTATTTCAAACTAAAATGACTTACTAAAGTGCTTTGGCTACTATCATGGACAAAAACGCTTTTGTATGCATAGAAATTAAGTTTTATAGTTTCCAATGCAAATATAAGGAGGGTCATTTACACCTTCTTAATGAAAAGTTAATGACTTTCATGTTCTCTAATAAAATACTTCCAATAAGCCTCATTAGTATAGTTATTGACAAAAGCAGGAAAAAAAAGGTAGATACTTTCTCCACCCTGTATGTTAAGCCTAAAAGCCTGACATTTATATTTGTAGAGAAATATCAAACAGCAACGTTTCCTCACAGCAAAGCATAAAACATAAAATTGCACCCTCTGAATAAAAATTACAATCTTGAAATGCTGCCCCAGAAGGTACGGCTGCTGCCCAGTCCGCAGACTGATTTTAGCAGCAGGCAGCCAAAAAAGGTAAGCCAGAGGTGGGTGTAACTTCTTCCTGCCAGCATGGGGTCAGCCCTCCACCTGAGAGGAGTGAAGAGCTCCTGGAGATGGGCCAGACCCAGGGAGGACAGAGGAGTGGGGAACCTGACCACTCTGCAGAGCCACCACTTCTCCTCCAGCAGGAGACCAAGGCTCTATTGTATTGCTGCCTCAACTGGATTTACCAAAGACGGGAAAGAAGAGTCTCGTGCTGCCATCACCAGACTGGCTAAACAACAAAGAAATTGCAGGATGAATCTGCTACTTGTTCTCTCCCGTGGTGTTCCCGGTGTCCTGAGGACGTGGGAGACTCCCATGAGCCTGAATGTGCACGCTCATACATTCTTAGAGATTGCTGAGATCCATCCCTGCATCTGCTGCTTCCAGCTCTGCCTTCTCTTTTCCAGCAGATACTACCTAGCGAGTGAAGCCTGGCCTGGAGCCAGTCTATGGGTAGAGGTCTGCCCTGTTGCCAGTGCTGTGTGGTTTGAGTGCTCGATAATGACAGCATAAGGCTTAAGTCACGGCTGTATTGGCCAGCTTAGAAATGTCTTCAGTATGCCTTCCAAATACCAAACAAATCTTAGGAGAAATGTCAGTAGGAAAATGCTGTAAAACTGCATTTTGGAAAGAAAGTACTCTGCCCTGACATATACAGTGGTATTTCAGACATATTTTCCTAATCAAGCAGTAAACAATCTTGTATCAAAATAAGGACAGCTGGTACTTCATACCCTACATAACTAACTTTCCAATATGAATTAAAGTGAAAAACATAAATCAGTAAATCCAAGCATGCTTATCCATATGTGATTCATGAAAATGGAAGGTCACACGCATGAAATTAATAAAGTCAAGGAATGCTCAGTTTTTGTTTTGTAGTGAACCACTACTCTGGTGGGGTTTACAATCCTAAGGAGACCTGATGCAAAACCACTACAGCTGCACAGTAAAAACACACATTTCTTACAATAAGTACCAAAAGAAATAGTCTGAAATCCCACCCAGTAGAATAGAGCATTTTACACAAATACAAATAAATAAAGCTCCACTCAGAAAACAAGCAACAAACAAACAAGTAAACCTTTATCCTTGAGCATCTGGGATCCAAAGGCATTCAAAACAAACCATATTTGAGCTTTGTCAAATGCTAAAAGAGCTGGTCTAAGCATCTCTTCAGAAGTGGGCACCATCTCTTACATCTTATTCCCAAACCTCATACACATACTCCTCTCCTCCAAAAAAAAACTTTGAAAAGTATTCATTTCATGGAAGTAGCCATATCTTGTTGAACAGAGGGAAAACCTGATGGACTGAGATGCAATGGATCCCTTATTTGCAGAAAATTCTGGTTTTGAAAGTTCTTTTTAGACAGTTTTCTAACTTCATGGCTTAGGAGAAGATCAGCAATGTAGAGTAATTAAATTGTATGTTCATAAATTCTGGAGACATGTGAGAACCAGACAAAAAAGTGTAAGCCAAGTAAAAATTTAAGAAAACTGCATGTCAGATTTGTCCACATAACATGGGTATTCCCACTCAACCCCTTCAGTCATTGCATACTCAGGATTGCCTCTCATTGAATCTTATTTGCCCTGCAGTCAGTGGGCAATGTTCTTTCAAGCCCCTCCATCCTTGTTTCTCTGCCCTCTTTACCCCCTTCCTCTCCTAGCTGCTCAGCTCTTTTCCAGTGCCCTCTTCTCCCTCTTCCCTGTGCCCCAGGAGTGCTGTACCTCGTGCTCAGGGTGCCCAGCTGGGATCCTTGCTGGAGAAGCCACCCTCGCTCTCGCTGGAGATGGCAGCTTCTCCGTGGGCCCTTCCCCGCACCGAGGGCTCTGCACTGCCCGCCTGGTGCTCCTCCCCCGGCTCCTGCCAGTCCCCTCTTTTGGACACAGAGAAGAGAGGTTTTGTTGAAAGTTGTGTTGGGGCCTCGTGAGGGAATTGTCCTGCCCACTCTGGCCACCGGCCAGACTCCATAGACACCTGAAGTGCAGGGTCCATAAGAGTCCTGGGATATGACTACTGGCATCCCAAAGTCAGATGGGCATGAGCTCTGAAGGCAGTCTGCCTACCAAAACCCCTTTGCAGCCAGTGCTCCTGGTAACCTCCCCCTCAGTAACATGCCCTCCCAGTACCAGAACTGGGAAGGGTGAGCAAGGCAGAGAAGGAGGTGGCTGTGCAACCAGACTGCCTCTGTTGCCACTGTCACTGCATTTGCATTGCAGGGACATGATCTGGCTGCCTTTGTGTGGCCCTTTGGCAGGAGCCCAGCAGCATTTCTGTGCCACTGCTCACATTGTACTGCAGGAGTATAAACACAGGCTTGTCCACAGTGCTCTCGACAGCTCTGGAGGAAATCCACGATCACCCCGTGTCAAACAGGCCAGAGAAGCCTGGCTACTTTCTGTACACCAGCTACTGTTCCAATCCTAATTCCCTGTTTCTTGTAGGAGTGTGGAAGTTTGCTGGTGTCAGAGAAATAGGACAAGGTAATATGATGGGACTGCAATAAATATTCAGAGCATGAAGCTACAAAATTGGCTTTGATGCTTCACTGTTTCTAAAGACACAGACTGGACAGTGTTTAACATTTCTTGAGACCACACCAAGTACCACAGAGATAAATAAATGAGGCAGAAAATACATTATGTTTGAGAAGAAAAATAGAGAGTTGCTAGTATAAGGAGAAAAATTACTTTTAAAACCAGATAAGGCCATCTCAGCCAACCCTTTCTCCACACTAAAAATATTTAGAAGCATAAAAGATTTTATCAACACTCTAGTCCCTCCTGTCCAATTTCCCTGACAGGGAGAATAAGCCTGGAAAACATAAAGAGAAGATCTTTCATCTACCTAGAAGTCTTAATACCCTACTGCTAGGCACTATATAGGAGCTACTAGACCATGACACTGACTTTGCCCAAATTTGCGTGACCACGCAAACTTCAAGGCCTGAGAACATAAGAAATAGATCAGTAAAAATCAGCAGGTTGGTTCTCTCCAAGCTTTGAGATCTTTGGACTGGAAAAAATTTCCCTATACTCCCTGAACTTAATGCATGAACCTGAAACCCTCTGGCCTTCCTTGCTGAGTGTCCTGGCTCCCGCAGCTCTAACACTGGTCCACTCTGCCACAAACACTGGGTGTCTGACTTCCCTGCGGCCACACCACCTACAAACCAAGAGCTGATGTTGCTCCTGGAACCCTGGGGAACTTCCAGCAGCTTTAACAGAAGCTGGTGAGTGTGTTATAGCCCCAAATTATGTTTTTTTATTTCCTCTCTCAGCACTCAGGCAGAGCTGCTTTGTCTACAAGGACGGCCCTTCCTGTATGCGGAACCTGGAATCTCGGAAGGTGTAGGTGTGCAAGCAGGACCTCCGTCTGTCCTCCTTTGCCCGTCCCACATCGGAGCAGGCAGAGGGGTGAAGGGCACACAGTAATATACCATCAGCTACTGCTTTACTTGTTTGTAAATCAGAACGTGGCATTTCATGAATAGCCCCTTTTCCACAGAGACAAAAGCAGGATTCTCCTGCCAACTTCCCCAATGCTGCAGTTGATCCAGTGATCAGACTCTTTGGAAACTGATGTCAATTATTGCACTGCCTTCAAAGAAGCCAGACAAATTTATACCCACTGAGGAACTAATCCTTACATATCACTGAAGTAGTGTACTACTGTACAAAGAAATATAGTTACAAATGCAAATATGAATATGAAATCTTTCTTCTTAAAAGCTGTTACTCCACCAGATTTCCACTGGACTATAAAAGTGCAGCCTACAGACTTTATTCTCTCTACCATTCACCTGAAATTAGTAACGTTTTAAACAATACCGACCTTTATAATTTTTTTCCTATCCCAATTCAGTTACCATTTCCTGTTCTGCATTTAATTTTTAATTAGAAATTAAATATGTACTCTGATAAAAAAAATCAATTTCCTTTTGAGTTACCCAAATGTTAAAACTGCACTTCTGTGGCAAAGAGATGGTGGTCTGATGAAGAGTCATCTACAGAAATCTTTTTTATAATGGTGTCCTTCTTTTAAATCCAAACATTTCCTTGATGTAGAATACAAATTGAGCTCTAGTGTATAAGTCAGCTGGGATTTCAAAGTTGGCCTTTATACGTTGCCATTAATTAATTCCGTCAAAGAAATTCAAACAAAGATACGAAAAAAAAGTTCTCTAAATATGTTACATAAGGCATTCAGAATATTCTGATTCATTCCCCTCCAGGAACACAGCAGAGTCAAAGAACAGTGTACACAGCATGTTTAGACAGTATAAAAAGCACTAGAAACTGTAAGAATAGTTTAAAACCCATTTATTTAAAGCTCTCCATTATAAGAGCTATTGTAGAGTATTTGCTAATCAATCTACACTTCTGAGTTCTAAACAATTGTAGGCTTAATGAAGTGTACTTTTCTTCACTTTCAGATGCAGGAACAAAGAGTTTCCTATTAAAAGGGAGGAAATGAAAGCAGAAGGCAGAAGACCTCTTCCAAAAATTACTGGAACTTCTGAGTAATTTAAATTTTGGCCAGAAAGCCAGAAACTCATATTTGGGATCTCTTTTTTTTTTTTTGGGGGGGGGGGGGGGAAAACCTAACCAAAAGACC
>JAWWMP010000167.1:6510164-6541398 GCA_035047865.1 Dendrocincla tyrannina
CCCCCCCCCCCCCCCCAGATCTGACAAAGAGACATTCTTTCCCAATACACCCCATGTACAGCTTTAAGTCAGGTAGGTTATGAGGAAATCCTCCAAAATCTGGCAGGAGAAACTCATACAGATTCCTCCAAATTGTTTAAATTCCATTTTCTTGCAGTTATCACAATACAACTAAAACAGAAGTTGAGAATATGGGTCAGTGGTCAGCCAGTATAGAGAGATCTTTCAAGCTGAGTAATTGAAAATGGTTTGTGCTTGGGAGTAAAGCAACATAGCATGGAGTAAGAACAAAGCAGATATATCTATTCAGCCCGAAAGGAAATTGTTTTCTTTTTCTCAAGATTCACTTAGTTTAACTTGCATAGAAACAAGGAAAACTTATCCCCTAACACCCTTGGCATAAAGGGGACTTTGCTGTGTTCCTTGTTTCTGCTGTGCTGGTGTTACAGTTTCTATAAAAGGCCACAGACCTTAGCTGATACCACAATGCTACAAGTACCATTAACCTCTGTGAGATTTCCCAAGCCCATTATCTCCTACTCTTAGCTCATTATTGGAATCCAACTCCCAGAACACTCATTTCTGGCAGCTCCTTGTTTGTGCTAGGATGTTACTTGATCATCATTTCTGTGTAGCTCATCTCATTATTTTCTTGTAATTTTATTTACAGTGCAGTGAGACGCAGGAAGGTTCCACACCAAACTGTGTACTTTATAGGACTTAATTTCTAACATTTGACTGTGAACACACAGCATGAAAAAGCATATGTTTGACCATCTCTTGGCTTTTTATTTAGAAGCAGACATAAAATAATGGATAATCTTAATAAGGGTTTAGGTTGGAATGACTTGTAGCATTTCCTACAACTGTTTGAGAAGACACAGTTTTTGTAAGGGACAAAGATGAACTCTGGTGTGTATGTGGGCATAGAGGACTGTATATATTTCCGGGTTTTTTTGACCATGTTTATGATAACTAAGACTTAAGAATTACTATATCCCCATCATGCAGATTTTGAGGTATTTGGGTTTGTGTTTAACATACATTCTGACTAATGCAGTCTCTTTAAATATTTATTGATTCCCTTTAGGCACTGAACCACATACACAGAAAGGCAAAAAAGAAGAATTTCACTTACATATTGTAGGAATCAGCTACTGGGAACAATCCAAACCCAAACCAAGAAAAGATCAATGATTTACTTCTTTCCTCTCTGTAATAAATTCCAAATGTCCTGATACAAGTCTTTTTATCCCACCTGAAAATTGAAGATGCAACTAAAACTGTACTGAGACAATGCCTGAGTGTATTGTCTCCTTCACTGAAACATACCAAACCCAAAGGAAGCTGATACCTGCACTCTCATAGCTTATCTCTCTGCAGAGCTTTGCAGTCTCCATTCAACAGTGTGGATTTTGTCTGAGATACGTGGCTTGGAAACAAATCTGACACAATATAATCCCTTTTGTTATGTAATTGCAAAAATTCATCTCATTTTTCATATAAATACAAAAACTCCGCTAATTCTTCCTCTCACTCTCAGTCTAAATATCACTGTCATGTTCTATCTTTGCAATGGGTTAAATTGGCTGTGCCTTGCACTTTATAAAGACAAGAAATTGTTGCATCTTATTGCCTGGAAATTTGGTATGGTGTCTCTACTTATGGTCTGGAAAAAAGATAAATTACTTCTGGAAATATAACTAATAACACCAAGGATTTTGTGAAGGATAAACAAAATCACCTGTGAGTAATAATGAAATGTTGACTTTGATGGGACATGATCAAGTAGGAGCAGTACCCCAAGTCAGAAGCAAGCTAAAAAGTGCTCATAACTTTTAATATTAACATGGGTTTCCAGGGAAAGAGGAAATTCCAGTTTTCCTAAGGAAACAAAGCTCACCTGATCCCACACAGGCTTTGCAATGTATAGGTATATATTCAGGCATGAAAAGCAGGCCTTGCCATTCATCCATGACAAGCAGCATTTTGCAGTGACATCTGTATTTTTATTGTGACTACAGCTTATAGACAACATATTCTGGTGTGTGACAAACAAATTACCTCCACGGCACAGTGTGAGATGATGGCCAGTGATACCAGGGGCTCTCTAAGGAAGGTTTCCATGACAGCGTTCTGTGTATCATTGGTATTTTGGAAATAACATTCAGTTTTGATCTCTGACTTTTATAGGTTTTACTGTTCCCATGAAACATTATATTCAAGCAGAAAAAAAAAGCCATGGCTAGCATGAATATTTTACATACAGCCAGGAATGCCTGGAAGTGATATTCTTGTGATAAACTGCAGAACTATGTGATAAACCACAGAGCTATTTGTTAAATGCACCTATTATACACCTTTAATTATCTTTTCAGCTCTCTGGCCAGTAACCATTCTGTCTTGGGACTTATTCTGACGCTTTATACTGCTGAACAGGTTCAGACAGCTAGCATTTCCAGCCTGCTGTCTACATTAAAATATAGAAATTTTCTTGAAAACTAACCCTGCTTCAAAGCCCAAGAGAAGTTAGTTTCAATTCCAAGCCAAGAAAAAAATAGCTTTTCTATACATTAAAACATGATGGTTTTTAAAGCACAGCATCTTACTCCACAGAGCTGGGGATGAGTTTAGCAATGAAGGAGAAGGAAAAGTTGTGAGAGGAAAAGCCTTGAGAATACTTCACATTCAGATGTTCATAAAAGTTGTTCTGAGAAAGGTTCTAATCTGTTTTGCAGCTGCCTTATTCCTGCACATTTGGACAGGGATTTTCCAAGGGGTCTGAAAGAGCTAGTTGCCCAGTTCCTATTGAATTTCAGCAGCATTCCACCTCTCAACTCCAATGAGCTGCTCTGAAGGCTATGAGATGTGAAACACAGCCTCTGTGCATGAGCTTAAACAAACAGTTAGTATCTGCGATTTTTTCAAGAACAAGGCCAAAATACAGAACTTAGTGCAGCAGAAGGAGAAGTCCTGTGCAACTGTCTGCTAGTTTGAAAGTGGAGACTTTGAAAATCCACTCATGACTCTGATAAAGCAAACTACACTATCAACACTATGCACGTTTGTCTGTAAGCATGTATTTACAACTTGTATACAATAAAATATCTAACTACTTGCAATCTGCTTAAGGAGCTTTTCTCTTAACCATTTGAATTTCAAAGCGTAGAAAAAACTGCAGAAGAATTTTAATTGTGTACAAGATTTGAGCTTAGATAAACGATACACATGGATTCTTAATCTTTTGTGGGCAGCTAGTATGTCTTAATCAGTGTAAAGAAGAATTTAATAATAAACAGAAACACTGAGTGACATTATGAAGGCAGGGATTTTCTAGTACATTTGAAGGTATGGCACACAAAATTCTCCCTGATAAGGAAGAGAAGATATACAGTTTACAAAGTGAAGCTTTTATTAATCAATTTGTCCACATTTCTCAAAGGATTATGAATAAAATCTGAAGCTGTGGTGAATGAACAGTACAGCATTCTTCAGCTACTCTCAGGGACAGAGAAGAGACCTACTCACACACTATTTAAATTGTGAGTGTTTTTCTGTATAAATATCAGGAGCATTAGCCACTGCTGTCCCACTTTCCTGCATGCTCCTCCATTTCAAGCTTCAAATAAGCCAATAGAATATAGCAATGTATATTTACATCTTACAAAGGCTTTTAGTAGCCCTGCATCATGTCAGGAAAGCAGTTTTTCTGGGACATGGCAAGGAAATTAGTCTTTCACTTCTGTTTTGAAGAATGAACAGATTTAACTTCTGAAAAGGTTGTGTGTACATGGTGACCTAATATCATCTGATAACATGCAATATGAAATCAGAGATTCCACAGGAATCAACAAGAGTAAGATGCACTGGTGGCACCCACAGCTAACCCAGCACAACACTTACTTTGCACTGAGCCATGGCACTGCCTGTTGATTAACACAGTAAGAATTTGTATGACAGCCCAGGCCTAGGAGACAGTCTGAGGCCCTTGGCACAACCCTTGCAGAGAGGGTACTACATATGATACTAATCTGTTGCTTCTCTAAATTTACAGGAAGAGAAGGGGTGAGAGAGTCCTGAGGAAAAATACAGAGATGACGCAGGGAGAGGCTAATTTTATTGCAACAACCACTTCCTCCAATGCTAGAAGAAAGCAATACTTAATCTTCTTCAGGGTCAGGCAGAATGCTCAAGAGAGGTGTTTGGTTCTGGTAGTTTCCTTCTAAAGGAAAGGTTGGCGGAGGGGCTAGTTATGAACTTGTAGGCAGACCTACTTTGCTATTTACTTGATTTCCACCCACAAGTCTCATCATAGACTCGTTTCATGTTCTTTGAAAAGGTCTTAGAAGAGATTTGGACAAATTCGGTCTGGGGAAAGAGGCAGTCTTCCACTTTTGAGGAATGCTAGCAATCACAAGAACAGGTGATGGTAAAATAGTTGATGGGATGCCCCTGGAATCTATGTTATTGTCCTGCATGCAGTGCTGTACATTATGCCCTCAGATTATTTATGAAGTCAAAGCAGCACTCTCTTCATAATTAAGGTTTGTTACTTTACAAGAAAGAGAAAATGAAGAGGGGGGGAAAAAAGTGCTGCTCAACTGCTGTCTTCCCCATTTTTCTCACCAGGCTTTTGTTTGATCTTTGAAAGGGATATTGATCCTCGTCTTAAGTACAAAATGGCCATTTTGAGGAGAACATGCATGAGGGCATTTGCAGACTCTTTGGGATACAGAAGCTGCAGAATTTCCCAACTAAGCAAGCACTGAGCCCAGAGAGAGGGCTTGCACTTTGCCCTGCATCTCCAGCTCCAGAGACCCTTCTCACACAGGGGTGTGTTATAAGCCCCACAGGTCTGACAACTGGCTTCTCTCCTGTTTCCACAGTCCTCCTTGTAGCATCACTTTGGAAAACACATTGCACAAACCATGGCACAGCAATCAAACAAACTTAAACTCAAGGGCAAAGTAACACCATGCCAATAGCACATTTTGATGATAAAATGTTCTTGACCAAGACAACCTGGATATATAATGTGTTCAAGCCTAAGTCACAAATAAAAATGAAGTATGAATTAGCAAGCTGTGAAGGAAGCCAAAGAGGAGTTTTGACTTGCTGCCCTTCTGGGTTATCTGGGCACTTGATCAGCTTTTGAGCTGGTGGAGGCTGCCTTAACCCACGTGGGCAGTGCTGCACAAGGGAGGCTGCAGGAAGGCTGCAGAGGGCAGGTACAGGCAGCATCCATGGGCAAAAATTGCGGCACATTTCAGCAAATTAGAGCAGGTAAGAGTGTGAAGCACTTAGATATGTTATTTTTAAAATTATGTGCCATAGGAAAGTGAAGAT
Organism: Dendrocincla tyrannina; assembly: GCA_035047865.1. Taxonomy (NCBI): domain Eukaryota; kingdom Metazoa; phylum Chordata; class Aves; order Passeriformes; family Dendrocolaptidae; genus Dendrocincla; species Dendrocincla tyrannina. The sequence goes on from JAWWMP010000167.1 coordinate 6,515,511, forward strand.
AGATGTATCTTGGGAAGAGTTTTACTTCTGCTCAGACTATGTTGGCAGCAGGGGCCCTGTTATAGCGCACTTAACAAGTTTCCCTAAAATCAAAACCTTAAATCAGTGGGCAAAGTATGCCAATATTTTGACAGCTCAGAGATGGGTTTCCCTTCTATGTTGGTTGTTTTGTGTTTTTTTTTTAATTTGTCTTACCAATGAAAAGTGCAATGAACACTTGAGCTATAGAAAATACAACTTAAACCCCCACTTTTAAACAGACACCAGTTTAGAGAAGTTAGTTCAAGTCCTGTGACTCCCTGCTTGCTTTGGTTCCTTTGTCTGACTGCAATGGGAGCTAGCTAGGTAACATCTGACACCTATAATTCACTCATCAGCAGCTATTTGGTTTGGATTTTGCAGAAGAGAATACCACACAACTCTAATCAGAGTTGAAGTAGATCAATGTGAGCCTTTACTTTCATTATATTTAAAGGGACATACGATTTATTGATTTGTGTATCAAATTTTAGCACGTGTTTTCTGTCGTCTACAATCAGTGCAGCAGATCTGTAGATCCAAATGTCACTCAGCACAAAAGCAGAATAACTGGAAAATGATTAAGCAATGATATTGGCATAGGGCACATTCATTTCATGTTGCCTTTGAGTTTGTAGTATATAAAGATGTCTACTGAAGCACAAAGTTAGAGGCCTGAAAAATCATGAAATCTGAATATCTTTGCTCTCTGTGGGTTTATAACATGGTTGCTTGCTTGACTTAAACATAATGTGCTATTTCTAGGTATTTAAAATTAATTTAAAAGTTAATTTATCTTGTAGTATTGATAATTAGTTGAAATAAGCAAAGATCTGGTTAAAAAAAAAAAAAGAAAAAGCCCCCACATTGTGCTGCTATCTATCCTTTGCTCAATACACCTTTTTCTTTGTGTTTTTCCTAAACAATGTGGTCTGGTTGTACATCTGACACGAGCTTATCACTAGAGGCAGGAATCAGATAGGATTCATGTCACGGGCCATGTACAGGCATGTACATGTTAGAGATTTAGTCTAACAACTATCTAGGCTCCCTCTACAGACAATGCAAGTAGGAAAGGCACTGCACTCTACCCCATCCTCAGCTCAGGATCCACCCCAGTGACTAGCTCTACCTACATGGCTGACCTTGACTACATACCTGAAATCTATAAAGCCAAATGCAGACATATGGATCGCAGTTGCGATGAAAGCTGCTCGTTTTACTTAAAATCATCTTTGCTTAATTTCACTGGTTTGACCCAGTCCCAATACCTCTCTTCAGCAGTGCATTACAGCTCCCTTCCGTGAGATTAGAGCATTCCTCTGTCAGGCAAAAGCAAAGGGGACTTGCTGAATCATGCCCTCAGTCTTAAAGATAGATTGACATTCACTTGTTAAAGCGTATATGAATTACACGCCACGCTTAATAGAATTAACTAACTCAGTTTTGAGGACAAAGAGCAAACCTACAGCTGTATTGCCTCTAACATATGAGGGGGGCTTTTAGCATCTTTGATGTTTCCTGCTCCTTTCCTTGAAGTGCAGAAATATTGTTCATATTTGTTTCCACTTGGAAACAAGGAAAAGAAACATGGAAAATAAGTTAATGTTTATGAATGATAGCATGATTGTCCACCATAGAGGTGTCATCACCCACTAATAATTCATTTTTTCCAGGGCATAAATCACATCATTATATGTATCCTGCACATTAGCAGTGCAGGAGCTGGGGACAGAGAAGAGCAGTTTTACTTTTGCTGGGTGAATAAAAACATGATCCTACGTGAGTGACTCACTGCTGTTGTGTAAGCTTGTAAGCATCTTTGCGTGAAAGATGAAGGCATTTGAGATAAGCCTACTTGAATCAGTGCTGTCCTCTCAAGCTTGAGAACATAGTTCTGAGGAAGATGGACTTGAAATGCAGCAAGATTCAAGCTAATGCATTACTGGAAAAGAAATCCACCAAAGATCAGCTCAGCAGTGTTCTTTACTTCAACACGCAATTCAGCCTGGTCATGGAAATGCCTCTGGTTAGTATTTCTTTTTGAATTATAACTCCAGTTATGCACCATTCCTGAGGGCAGGTGTGGTCAAACTAAATGTATTTTAGGGAGGTGGTAGGTCTGAAACATACACCAAAGGGCAGTTAGTTTCATGGCAATATTTTTAACAGTTGGTTTCAGCAATCAATTTCTTCAATTAATATTCACAGGCTTAAAGGGAAACGTTTTATTCCCTGCCTCCATTTTTCACTGAAGTTGACCTGTGAGGACTAACGTGTGCTCACATGAATCCCCACTCGCCCCTCTGCCCAGCACTGCTGTCATAACCTGAGTACGTGCTGCTGCTCCTGTCTTCCTCTGCTCAGCCCTATCTGCTGCTTGGACTGCTGGGGAGGAGAGGAACTACCCTGGGAGCCTACAGACACCCTGCCACCAGGCCCTTGGCTCAGAGATCCCCTTTTCCTTTCTGTGGCTGCTGGCCATGTCCCCATCTGTGGCCTGATGCATCTACTTGGCTCGTGGCAGCACCCATCATTTCCTGGGGAATGTTCCTGTGTAGGGAGCCTGGGAAGCAGATAGGTAGAGAGGTGTCCCATTTATAGGAATTGGTACATTCTGTTGTCACAAGACTGAAAGTAGGTATGGCCTTTATGAATTTAGAGCTGTTATTTCTGGCACTGGTTCCCACTATCTCATCAACCCTGGAAACACTATTAGCAGGTACTGCACAGATTACATTAATTGCAGCCAAACAGGAAAAATCTTGCAAAAATTTATCACCCTGCATATGCAGTCTTGCCTAAGAGATGACACAAGAAAGATAATACAAACTTGAGAGAAAACTCGTTTAACAGGCCCTTACTCTTTAGTCATCCAAGACAATGTGTTTCTCTGTTGGCTTTGCTTCCCTGGGCAACTGTGCTGAAGCTGGAACACTTCCCTCATACAGCCCAAATGCTGGTTTCCATTTTGTAGAGCTACATAATTCGATTTGCTTTGGTAGTTCAAAAGTTCAGTGGGGAAGGACTCCCGTGGAGAGGAGAGTGTGAGCAGCTCTCCCTAACAAATGGGTGCTTGCCTTGGAAAACAGCACATGTCTGTTCGCATGCATCCAAACTGCAGGATGCTGAGGTGTCCCACCGAGAGCGAGCCTGGCAGGGGAAGCGACTTCACAGATCTTTCAGTCACCAGGAGTAACACAAACAAGAGCCAGAAAAAACATTCTGCTGTTTAAAAGGAAATCATTATACATAGTGCTTGATAAAGTTTATTGTACCAATTCGCAGAATCGAGAGGGAGAACAGTGCCCAGTTGTTTGAGGAAAGCATTCAGATGTAAAATCTGCCCTCAGCTCTGTGGTGGTGTTGTGACAGGATGGAGACAAAAGGATATACAAAACACATAGCTAAGAAAGGGGAAAGAAAAGCTGGTAGCTGAAAGAATCCCAACTGCTGTGTAAGGACAATCACGGTGTGGGAATCGGAAAGGAATCGCCCATGTCCAAGTCCACATCCAGGGCAAGAATTAGTACAAAGGCAGCAGCGCTTTGGAGATTAAAATGATTGTGTATTACTAAGGTCAAGCAAAACAATTTTCAGAGCAAACAAATAATGGTAAAACACACTATTTGTCTTCACAAACAGAGCAGGTCAAAGCAGTGTCATTCCACAGGCACTACGGATCACAAAGAAATACCTTCCTCGAAAGGACTGTCCTGCCCTGCTCCTACAGGACTTAAAGACCTCACGAAGAGAGAAGAATTAGACCTCTAGAGGAAGCACAGATAAGAATTTTTCCACACCAGTGTACTACAGTTATAGGTTATCTCTTATCACGAAGGGCTTGAAAGATATGTAACATGCTCTGCAGTGCTAACAGGACCATTTAGCTACCAATGTGCACAAGGTTCTCAATCAGCCACCCCCTCTGCCTGGAAAGGCTTTCCTGTGGAGTGGCAGCTCCTGGGGGCACTCAGAAAGGCAGGAGGGGAAGGCAGTGCCCAAATCCACATCAACTGGCAGGCAGTGATGTTGTAGTGCTATATAATCCATCTGCCCATTTGAAGGTGCACTGAAACCCAGCTAACCATAAGACTTTTTGGAAGCATTTCTCCGTGCCCATGGTTTATGGATGAACTGTGTGCAATGGTACATCCCAGAGCACCATGCTGTGCATAAGCTACCAAAGAAGCTGCACTACCCACTGAACTTGAGCAGACCTAAAGAAATGATTTAAAGCTGAAGTTACCTGTAGGGCACTCCCAAATTTTTGAGCACTGTGCTTAAAATGTCTACGATCTCTTCCCCTCCCACACAACATAATAGGAGATAATTTGTATGAAAAAGCCAGATGCTGGTAGAGAATGTTGTGAGGTCAAAATATTTTATACTCGTGGTTGAAAAAAGAGCAGTTGCTAAACTGTGATTTACATAAAGTGCTCCTAACATTATTTTTAAAGGCACAGCAATCCCAGAAATAGTCAAGTTGGGTGGCCAGTATTTTTGTTTCAGTTTCAAGCAACTGATGGAAAATAGGAACAGACAAGCCATGAAAACTTAAGCCTAACTTTGGCTGCTTTTCTGGCAAGAAATCACCGCTCAGCCTAAAAATGTTGCCACAGTCTACAAGGAGAAAACTGCAGATGAAAAGGTATCTCAGAGTATGTGTCAGTTTTAATATATGAGGCCTTTATCATGAGGCAGAACTAGGAAAAAAGCCCAAAACCACTGAGGGCATTGTGGTACCTTTTTTCCCATACAGTAACAAAACTCCTGCATGGTGCTATTTGTGGTTTGTGTTTGCACATCAGGAACTTGTGAGTTTTCATTTGTAATTTTCCAGACATAGGACAGGAAATTTGAGCCAAGGATAGGCTTTAATTCTGCTCTGAAATCACTCTTTTTTCTGGCTTGAGATTTTTGAGGAATGACCCTCAAATCCTGAAATTATGTTCTGTGTTCTCATGTCAAACAAGTTACAAATACCAGAAGTCACCTTTAGTCATTTCCCTCATTTGCAACCTTTTTCCTCACTACTTTACAAATAAAAAATAAAAATGTTTCTAACAGTAAGGATAAGCAAAGCCCTTGAGAAATGACCCAGGAAAGAAACACTGCAGTGTTTAAAGAGAAGCTTAAACAAACATATCAGAAATGTGTTTCAAGCTGCAGGAGCTCAGACAGAGCTGCTACTTTTCAGCTGGAGACACAGGGGACAGCTGTAAGGTTGTCAAGGTGGCACTTGAAGGTGAAAGAGCCCAATATCTCCTTTTTTGCCTTCACCAAGACAGGAATTTTGGCTTATGTACTTGGTAAAGTCCCAAAACTGACAGCCCTTAACCCTAACCTGAAAATTTAGACCTACCAAGATGTGTTTTACTCACTACAAGAGAAACCAAAATAAGACTAAAAGGAGAAGATTTACTTCTCACTATAGGTGAGGTGTTCAAAAGGCTTTGTAGGTTCAGTCAGGTTTACAGCAACGTTTAGGTACTCTGGTGACAAAATTGGTTTTTGTGCTTTCTTGTTTTGAGTATTTGTACTTCTTCAGTTGCAGCTCCCACATAGCAGGCTGTGTCCCAACAAAAAGGAAAACTGTGCATGGGAAGAACGACAGCATTACACCTTGCCTTCAAAATCTTTCATCCAAATACCTGATTGTGTGCAAGAGGTGCGTAATGCACCCAGGCAGCCATTTTCTGCACTCACCAGCACAGTCAGAGCTGCTGGGTTTCTAGAGTTCAGCTGTGCTTGATTCATTGTAAATGCTGCTGAGTTCCTTCCTCTGCCTGCAAAGGGACAGCTCTGTGTCCTCATTTTCACTATTAGGATGTTTTTGAAAAACTCTCCATTACTTAGTACTTGGAAAACATGCTGTCTCTTCAAGCATAAAATGTTGGCACTGATAGACTCTGAGGACTTTTATCCAGTAAATTGATCAGATTATTTTGTTTAAAACCATTGTTCTAAATACAATCACAGATTTCTGGCTCTCAGACTGTGTTCATTTTGGCCTCATAACAGCTAAAATTCTGACCTGAAGCCCATATAAATATTTGCCCTTTTGGCATTTATTTTGTTTCTAATCATATTCATAGTTTGATTGCTTTATAAAAATCAGACTAAATTGATTGCTTTGCTGTACAGTTTTGCCACAAATATCTGTTCTGCAGAGCAAAATGTTACTACCAGATTTTTCCGGTAACCTCTGTAAACATTTATTTTACTGCCCTGTAATTGCTTTAACATATATTTTTCACATACAAGCTAACTATTCACCATTAATTTTATGAGCAGGAAGATTCTGCCTAATATTCAAACTCCATAATTTCTTACATTCATTTTTGTTTACTTAAATACCCCAATCACTTCCTTGCAAGTTTTGCACTGTGCTTTACAAACAGGCCACCAGCTACCAATGTGTATGTGAACCTTACAATGAAACACCAACAGGATTTAGGAGTGTGTCCCAAGCCTATTCAGAACAGACCCATTTCAGCCTTCAGGCACATGAATCTCTGACACTGATTTATCCAGGAACAGTGTTTTCCTGTTCACATCTTAGCGCAAATTTTGGCTGTACGTTTGGGTAAGATGAATGGCTGGTAAATTAATATATGTCTGGCTTATAAAAACAGAGTTCAGGCTTTTCTGAACAAAAGCAAAACTCATTTTTGGACAGACTTCAGCCTGCAGACTGACTCTCGCCACATTCACAGGTGTTCTTTGGCAAACACATTTTGTAGTGAGCTAACTCAGGACAGTAACACGGAACCTTTTAACTCAGCATGGCTGGTGCAGATGAATAATTTTTCAGTGTGTTCATAGTGGCAGCCATTCTCTTTTCACAGTGTACACAGCAAAAGTTAGCACTGACTGTGATGTGAAGGCTGCACACTGCTGTGCTGTGATGCTTCTGAGATAGGCAAAGGCAAGGAGGGGCAGGGACAGCACCGAGCTCCCAGCCTGCAGCAAGGCACAGCTCCCAATCTGCATTCACCATGTGTGGTTTATGCAAGATGCAGCACGTTGTTTGAGACCACTTATTTTAAAATACTGACACAGAAATTTATCACAATTATCATGAATTATTGCCTGCCTTGCCAGTTTCTGCAGTAGTCAGTAACTGGTTCTGGAACTATAACAGTCTCAGGGCAGTCACTGGTTTATTGTGGTCAGGCTGAGACACTGGCAAACCTACAGTATTGCTAACTCAGAGAAGCTGCTCTGCAAGCACACACACAACACGGGTGACCTGGCTTTGGGGTTGAAAACACACAATTCCCAAAACTAGAATGCGAGAACTGATACACCACAAATATCTTTTGCCATATGGCACAGGTGCATCAGGAGCTATCTGCGATTCTCCAATGCACACTCAAAATCCTACTCAGTGTCTTTGCTCTGAAAATAATTTAAAAACATTAAAAATCTAATTATATATTTTCAGATGTCGCTCCATTTTTACCAGAGCTTTTAGGAGAGGGAGAAGACATTTATCAAAATCGTATCTAAAGGAAGGTGTACGTTTTTCTAACTATATTTCCCCCCAGAAAATAAAATCATGTTCCAGCCAGTTCAACTTATTATACAATAACAGAATGTGCTGGAGTTGATCATTATACCCAAATAGTGATGCTTCCAGTGTTCTTTACTCAATATATGAATGATACCAGAAAGATAGAAATGGAGAGCCAGCAGAGAAACAAGCAGATGTAGCCAGACCTGCTTATTATTAACAACTCCACAACTGAATCCAGTGACTTTTTGTCAGACTAAAGGATGGTGAAAGGCAGCCAGTAAGGAACTGGATACTTCAGCAGAATACATCACTTCCTTTGACATCCTTTTGCAATTGCAAGTCACTGTTATTGTCAAACGTTCCTGTCTTAGTATTTGCACTCATCTGGCTGCAGCTTCCAGCTGATGATCCTCCTCATGCCTTTCCCCACTAGATTCAAGAACCCATTAGAACCCATTAAAGTATTTATATGTTGTAATCAAGTTGCCCCTCAAGCCTCTTCCTGATATATTAAATAGATTGAGTTCCTTAAAAACCTCTCTTTGAAAGGCATTATCTTTAGCCCTCTAATCAGTTTGGGAATTCTTACCACTCTGCTTGTTTCCTATCTGTTGCTTTATTTTTTTTCCCCTTCATTTGTCCTGCTTTAAAACCACAATCAGACCATCTTCCCCAATACCAGTTTACCAAAGGTACACAAAACTGCATCACCCCTTTTTTCCCATTTGTTATGCCTCATTTAGCCATCTCTGAATCTTTTTCACAGTGCTGAATACGTATTAGGAGTTGCATACGGAATATTTTCTTAGCTGCCTGTCATATCCAGCAAGACATAGCACACCCCTTTCCATATATGTAACTGGCAATCCTTGTTCCTAAAGATGAATTCTTCCAATGAATCAGTTAATCAGTCTAGGAAGTGGCTTGGATATCTCTGATACCCTATTCTTCCTGTTATTTAATATTCTACCAACCACTGTGTTATCCCATTTTTAATGCTTACTCTCAGATTATGGAGAAACTGCACCTCCAACTGAGCCTGTGCACTGAAGTGCACTTTACAGATTTGATTTTGCAATGCTGATTGAAATACACATCATGGTCAAAAAGTAAACCTAACTCAGAGTCTGAAATCAGCTTTGTCTGACCACATTAATTACACTCCTATACTTCCATTCTTTCCATCAGAATTTTCCTTCCCAATTCCTCTCTCTTGCAGAATGATGGTGATATTCTTAACTTTTTCTGCCCTTCTTTTGCATTTCAAAACTTTTAACGTATGCTGTTTGATTTTTCTGCAATTTTTACATTCTGTATTTCTAACTCCTTACTTCATTTTTTTCTAAAGTAGGATATGCTTTTAGCTGAAACAGTATTTTCATATAGCCAAGGAATATTGGCTTTTTGACCATCTAGAAAAATCTTAGAGATCTTTGAGATTTCTTTGACATTTTTGTATTTGTGTACACACATCATATTTGTCATTATTTTTGTTCAGCTCTGATAAAGCATACCTTGGCAATCTGTCACCACAGACAACAGGGATAGGGACAGGTCCTCTCTCCATTGGTCACATCCATGTACTGATGCATTATCATCAGCTTCTCCTCAAGCAAACACTGATTTCTGGCCCACCAAGTAACTCCTTCTACTCTTTATAAATTAAGGTCAAAGTGCAGCTACTGTGTATAAAGAACAGGAATTTTGAAACAGAAAATGTGCCTTTAGAATTAGGAAATTTAATAATGCTCCACTTTGGGTGCCTAAGAACTTTGGCAGATGAGCTTAAGGGTCAAACTGATCTTTTGCTGTAAGCCCTGGGTTTTTTTTCACATTTTGGAGAGAAATTTAAGAAATTGTGTATCATGTTCTCCCATTTTACTTATGATGCACAAAAGGTTCTCCATCAGTATCTTCAGATAGGCTTTGCAATCTTAATGCATTTGAATCAGAACTAATCTGTTCTCATTGGCCAATGTAATTAATACAGGCAAAGGTCCCTATAATACCCCAGTTTACAGACACATGCATCATCAGAAATCTAATTCAGATTCATTCTCGTCCAGGTTCCTAATTTTCACTAAATATTATCTGACTTCTGTGCAGACTAAAGGCTTTTGACAAAGTTGGCAAATTAAATGGTTCCAGTTACCTTCGTACAGATTGCTCCATTCTTCATGGCTTAAAATCCTATCTGCGAAATCCGAATGACTTAGAAACACTGCCATAGAAGAAAAACATAGGCTGCTTATGGTAGTTTGAAAGTCATGTTAGATTACTGTAGAATTTAACTTTTTCTGGATGAAATCCACATGTGTGTCAATTGTAGCAGCTAGAATTGAGTCTCCTGGTTATTTATGCAGTTGGGGTGAGGAGAAAATTCCCTGCACAAGCTGAAGCTGGGATGGCAGCTGCCATGTGCCCCAGCGCAGCCCTCCCTGGCAGCACAGCTGACTGCTGGGCTTCTGCAGCCATCCCCCAGCCTGTGCTCAGTGCTTTCTGCACAAGGGAGGTGCAACTGGAAAACTGCTAAGCCAGAACCCTTCAGAACATTTATCTTTTCATATGCCTTCCCTAGGTGCAAAGCTGCATTGTTCATTTTATGAGTGACTAATACATTGTGTGACTATTTCTATTTTTATTCCTTGTTTCAGTTGACAGATTATATAAATGTGTTGGTGCAGCTTTACATACAACACAAGAAAACTGTGTTTTCAAGCACGTTGTTCTGGAAGCTCAACAAAGGAGACAGTGATAGCAGGGAAGAGCTAACATGAAGAGGAGAGGAAGGCTCAGACCAGTGTGCAACAGGAAGATCAGGAGACAACATTACCTACTATATACTAGCAAGGTAATTTTTCCCTGTAATTGCCTTCTTTCATTGTCAGTGCTGAGTGACACTAAATGTACGGAGAGATCTGATAACCACGAGTTGAAGAGAAAAGGCAATACAAGAGCGGACAGTGTGCACTCACAGCCCAGGCGGCCAACTGCATCCTGGGCTGCATCAGAAGTGGGGCCAGGAGGACAGGGGATTCTCCCTCTCAGCTCTGCCCTTGTGAGACCCCACCTGGAGCACTACGGTCCAGTTCCAGGGTTCTCGGCAGAATGAAGATGTGGACCTGTTGGAGAAGGTCCAGAGGAGGCCATGAAGATGGTCAGAGGGCTGAAGCATCTCTCCTATACAGACAGGCTGGGACAGGTGGGGTTGTCCAGCCTGGAGAAGAGATAGCTCCAGGGAGACCTCATTGCAACCTTCCAGTACCCTAAAGGGAATTATAAGAAGGAGAGAGATGGGCCTTTTATATGGCAGATAGTGACAGAACAAGGAGCAATAGATTTCAACTGAAAGAGTGCACGTTTAGATTAGATGTTAAGAAGAAATTCTTTACTCAGAAGGTAGTGAGGCACTGGAACAGGTTGCCCAGAGAAGCTGTGGATGCCCCGTCCATGGAAGTGTTCAAGGCCAGGCGGATTGTGCCCTGAGCAATCCAGTCTAGGGAAAGGCATCCCTGCCCATGGCAGGAGGGCTGAGACTAGATGATCTTTAATGTCCCTTCCAACCCAATCATTCTCTGACTCTCTGATTCACTGAACCTAAGTACCAAATCCCTGACAAATTAAACAACACCCTTGGCAATCCCAGCCAATTGCTAAAATAGTCAGCTTTCCTGCTTTTCCTGATACCACGCTGGCAGTTGCTGGGGCCCCACTAAAAACATGCAGGAGGAGTATTTTGATCAGCATTAAGGGTGTGGCTCCATAACCCTGCATGGAGCACCAGCCTCTCCCCTGCTGCAGTGAGAGGCCACGAGAACAGCCTGTGCTCTCAAGGTCAGCATGAGAGAATGAAAACTATCTCAGCTGCCCGGAGAAAGCAGTCTTGCATTTAAAAGGTGTGGCACTCACAGCTCCTTTACACTACTAATGCCAGCCTAAAATGACTAATTATTGTCAAAAGTCCAGCCTTCCTACAAGTGTGTCCCAGCCCAGTAATTCAGGAATGCACTGAACAGGAGAGAAGGATATTTAGTGAAAACCAGTGTGTGCTTTGGGACCCTGCTACCTGGAGAGTACTGAGGGTGTTTGAAAGCAGCTCACCATTTAAGTGCAAAAAAATATACACCAAAAATTACCCCCTTTTCAGATGAGACAGGTAGTAGGGGGCACATAAACCATGATGTGCACTACTTGTTTTTCCAGAGACTGCACCAACTAGGAAACTATGTCAAAACACCTGATATAATCACAGAGCTCCCATCAGGCCTTCAGACAAGGACAGATGTCATCAAGCCAAGCCATGGGATTATCATCAGTGGTTAAACTGAGAGCACAAAATGGAAAAACAGGCAAAGAAAGGGCAGAACATTCATAATAAAAACACAATGGGGGACAGATAATTTTATTGTAGCTAACAATGAACAGGAACCAGCATCTGCACTGAAGCAGAAGAAACAATGAGAGAACACAAGACCAGTGACTGTGACTGCAGACTTGCTGAGCTTACTCAGAGCCATGACAAGAAAGGTACAAGCACCTGATGCAAGATTAATGATGCTACCCGCAGGACAAGGTTTGAAGCAAAGCCTGCCACAGGAAGCAAGCAAGAACTAAAATGATATTACTTAAAATGTGTGTAAATAAAATACATTGGCAAATAAAAAAGCCATGGGAATACCATAGGAAGTATCCTAGACACTGGGTTGGAAAACACTGTATCAGCACTTTACCCTGCACAGGAATCATGAGGAAAGGACATTGACAAATGACTGCATGCCTGGACAAGTAAATCAAGTTTTCTACTCATGTATGCCACAGAAAGCTGCAGCAAAGAGCTTCTTGTGTATTTTTCACCCTGCTGTGCTGTCTCAATTTTAGCTGGGAAACTATAATTCAAAAATAATGTGAAACATTCCTACCAGAGCAACAAATCGGAAGTCTTAAGAAACGGAGTTCAGCAAAATGTATGTGCTGGAGCGGACAGACATCTGATACAATTTTTAAACCCCTAGTTTTCCCAAACCTTGTTTATGTGTTAGGTGAAATAAATGTGTTATTTTTTTCTTTTAATGTATGCTCTGATAAAAAACCAGGATGAACTCTCTGTGCTATAATTGGCACTACTCAAAGCATATTTTCTTTTGAAGTCTGTGACTAGCTGAAATATCACTCTTCTTTATGGCCCATGGTCACTCTCTGAAACAACAAGCTACACGGGTTATTTTCAAAGCCACTGTTACTTTTGGCTGTTGCAGAAATTTTTCAGCCGTGATTTTTCAAATTGAACTGGACAGTTTCAGCTGACATGACTAAGTTTAGGCAGGATGTCTTTTATCCCCACCTCCTCCATGTCTGAAGAATTACCATGACCTGAAAAGGCTGATTTCCTTTCACAAGCTGCAGGCACAGGTCAGCACTGATTGCAAGGAAAAGGAACAAACTCCTGCTTCCAGGCTAGTTCCTGATGGACAGCAGAAAAGGACTTTCTGAAAGCCTCTTATTACACTAGAGTTAATAAAAAAGATGTGTTCATAACACAAATTTGCTCTGCACCCACAAGGGAAAGAAAATGGTTTTTGCACATCTTGAAAATGTTTTGGTAAATGCCTTCCCCGCAAAATCATCGATTCTTCTTTTCTTTTATGTTCCCTTTTGGCAGGTCTCTGCAGTGTGTTGGTGGTACCCCCCCCCTGCTCTGTTTCCTTCATTCTGTCTGTGAATGACAACTTGTTTTACTGGGGTGTGACCAGCCAGTCATCTAGCAGGGACTCACAAAGACTCCAATCCAAAAAGCCAATCTCTTCCTAGCTCCAACCCTGCAAGGCTTTAATGAGGTCTTTTGGAGAAGCAGCAGTTATCAGAGATTCATTAAAGAGGAGGACACAATCACACAGCTACTAATTGCTCTAACTCACTAGTTGGTGTTGTTTGTGAAAACTGGAGCCTGCAAAGCAATGCTCTCAATTTAAATTTTTGCAATGCTTTGTGCCTTGCTCTGGAACTTTCCCAGTCTGCGTGTGAATCAAAGCAAACAAGAGATTTATTTTCTTTTTTATTGTGACAGAAGAGAGTTATTCTGCTGGGGCCTATGGATAACCTTGTCCAGATAAATATTCAATGCCTGCAAGCTATGCCATTGTAAACTTTCTGAGGAATAATTATAAAGGTATCATCAATACTATGTCCTGTGATGTTTTACCACTGGAATACAACATTTCTAAACATCCACATGGCAATATTTTGCTGCTACAGGTCTGATGAAAATTAGAGTAAAAACCTAGCCTTTTAAAAAGAGATGTAATGAATCATTACGGGATGAAAACTTATTTCTTCAGTGAAGTCAGAAAGCCTCTGGCATGTATTGGTTTTGATCTCATAAAAAAAAATCCTTTTTGATTCATCTGATCATGCTTTTTATGCATGCAATAATAACTTTCAGTTTACCCAACTGGTCCTTAGCTCTATCTTGTGAACTCTTTAAAAAATACAGCACTTGTCATTCATAACCTACATATCAAAGTTTATATTTGAGGGTGTTTAAATGAAGGACTATATAGATCAGAGCTGTTAGTGCCACTCACTTTGCTTAGAAATGTTAGAATCAAAACAATAGTTTTGTCTCAAGTGGTGGAAAATTATCTTTCAAGCTGCATTTCTACAGACATAACAACCTGCAAAACCGAAGCTCGAGTAATTCCATTAGAAGCATCTGGAGATCATATTAGCACAGAGTTTTGTAAATTAAACACAGCTAGAGATTTTAGATCTCAAAGGGCCATGTTCAGAACAGGCAAATGGCAAGAGATGCCCACCTGCCTCTGCCAGCCAAGCACATGTGACATCGTACCTGTGAAAATTTCCCTCCAGCCCTGGCTTCTCCTCATCTGACCTGCTCACTCAGGCAGCAGATGGGACACTGACCTGACAAGTACAGCAATGATTTAAGTTTTGCTTGTTTTCCTGAATTGCTTTTCTTTCTCAGGGAAATATTTTGCAAATACGAATTGACACTCGAACCAGTTTTTTCTAACTTACTGTAAGAACAGACTCAAAGGAGGGGCAGATTCCCGACAAAGAAGATCTGAAGGAGGAGAAGGGCTTTGCTCCACAGTGTGGATTTTCCTTGAAGTGTCTCACTGGGCCATCTGTGATCTCTGCTATGAAGCTGGAGATGCTTTTGAAATAGCAGCTATGCAGATGCCCCATTTTGATGCTGAGAGTCTGCATTGGTTTAACTGCTTCTAGAGAAATACCTCAAAGCTCTTCTTGGCTGACACTGTCTAGCATCCCTTATGGAATGATCATGGTTAACAGCTTTGCACTACAAGAGAGTCAAACTTTGACCAAAAGGATGTTTACCCAAATAGAAAACAGTGCAAAAATGTGAGACAAACACCTATGTGGCTATAAAAAAAGCAGAAAAGCAAACCAAAACTTCTGAAATACAATTATAAAATCCTAAGCTACAATTCATAAAGGTCCTAACTGCCCAGGTATTGAACAGAGAGACTTGCAAGTGCCACTGTGCTGGCAGTGCCTGAGCATTTCATGCTGGCCACTCGCCAAACTGCTCTGAGATGCTGGGTTGCTACATTGTCCCATCTGAGACTCAAACTCCTGCTATGCTTTAACATCCTCTTCCCACTGGAGGATGATTTTGGTTTCCAGCTAAATTTTCAGGAAATTTGTAACAGCTGAGAACTGAAATACTTTTCACGGTATTTGGAGTGTGTCACAGCTTTTACCAAAGGAGTGACAGGTCATCACAGAAATGACACTCTTTGGGAAAGCAGTGGTTATCACTAACTCTCCTTCCCTAGTCCCCGAGGGTCTGACAGTCTTAAGGAAAGCTGGATTTCCTTTGGCTCTCCAGGTTTCTCTCTAAGCTGCTGGATACAGCCTGAGCAAGCAAATACCCGTTGCTGTTCCGCAAGAGCTCCCTGATGAGCTCTCATCAGCCATCCTCAGCAGGTACCTGCAAGTGGCGTTGCCAGGGTGACCTCCTCGCCAGCAGCCTGTCTCTGCCAGAAGAGCCACAGTTTAGCTCTTGCTGGTTACAGCAATTAGATTCTGACAGTACAGCACTCAGCCAACAACTCCATCCTGCAAGGCTTTAGTGAGCTGCCTGAGAAATGGGAAGCAGCCTCACAGTCAAAATGGAGTTTCCAGTCCTACTGGAAGGCAGACAGAGCTCTCAGGTGCAGTCACACTGTAAACCATGCATGGATATAACCTGGGGTGGCATCTCACAGTGGAAATAGAGGAGCATCTAAAGGTGAACGAGCAGCATAGAGTTCCTCAGAAATTTCCTGGGAAAATCTGTTTGCACAAGACACTCACTGGGCTCAGGGCTCCAGTGCAAGATTTAATAATGGGGCAGTTTTGTTGTACAAAAGTAGGTGACAGGCAAGCAAATGCATGTGCTTCCAGAAAATAGAAAGTGCAATAAGGCAAAATCAAAAACCCATTGTGTTTGCTGGAGGGTCCATAAAGTGAAAACAAACCACAAAACCTCCATGCTGTAAGACAGCAATGCTACACAAGCAAGAGTAAACACATGGATGTTTCTGGAAAGTATTTTAACACAGCAGTCATGTTGTAAAACCTATGCTAACCAGTGTTAAGAGAATCAGAACACAATTGCTGCAAAGAGGAGAAATGTGGAGGGGTGAGTTCAGGGAATTAACATAGCTAATAAGAAGCATGCAGAATAAATTAACCATTATAGCTAATTTATCTTCAATAAACACATTTATATGTAGGCTTACATGAATGAATGGGACAAGCAGACTAACTCTCTGCCGGTAAATGTTCTCCAATTTGTATTCATGCTGATTCTCATGCTGCTGTATCTACACAAAATTATAAAGAGGATGAGAAGTCCCTTTCCTCAGCAGCACTACAGAAGGAAAGGAGGTTTCTCCAGTCACCAGAGACAGTCACAAGCTGCTGCTCAGCTTCACCATGCCACCTCTTGCATCTATGAGATGGGAGCGCTCAGCCCCCAGTAAATTAGTAGCACCACATGATAGATTGGAGGCAGGAGATGCAAAAGTCCTTAAGACAGAGACAAGAATCTGTAGAACTCTAAGGACAGGCATGAGAAAGTGGAATTTCCCTCCTTGTTTCATTCCTTAAAAATTCTGTAATCAGTGATATTTCATATTCTTTCCCTATTAAGGGGCAAAAGCACAGACTTAGGAGCTGCAGCAAGGAGAGCTTCCTCCTTGAACAGGGCTCCAGGTGCCCTAGAACATGGTGCAGGAACCACAATAATCATCATAGACACTTCAAAATGCTCCCATATAAAACAAAGGAAAATCTTTTTTGATGACAACAGGCCTTTGCAGCCTTTCAAAAAGAGTCTGGTATTCAAAATGAATATTCTGCCATTATAGTGGATGAGCACTTGAGTCCACTTACTTCAACAAGATGCCATCTGTTGTCTTTGCTGGTATTTTTCTCTTCTCTCTCCCTTTGTAAACAGTAATTCTGATTAACGATATGTCACCTTATATCAGTGTCTATGGCAGACTATACCGTGGACACAGTGTGCTGTACATGAGCTGCAGGGCGCAATTCTACCTCAAAACAACCCTTGAAAGCACCATGTCCTGGAGCCAGCACTCAATAACACATACATCAACCTTGCAGAGGGATGAGTAAGTCTCTACCCACCAGAGAGAGGGTCTGGCCCCAGATGACAACAAATTAAAAAGGCAGAGCACTACCTAGAGACACTAAAATGGCTTAGATATCTCTTGTGGATTTACACAGGCAAGAGTAATTTGTCTATTGGACAGGTAGGAAGGTGCTGCAGATTTCAAAGGGCTAACCTGTGCCTGCTCTCCAGAAGACAGCTCTGTTTCACAGCTCAAAAGCATACATGGGCTGTTGAGGATCACCAGCTTAAGCATGGTAGTCTGGCTAAATAAATGGTTCATGAACAGCACATCATGCTCATGTGAGTTCACTGCAGCTACATGGGTTCTCTGCTGTACCATTTAGGATCATCCTCCCTGCACAGTAAATAATTTACTGTCCCCTTTTCAAAGAGGACTTTCTGTAGTACAGAACACATGGAAAATCATAATGACTGACAAAAAATTTAGCTTGTGTAAGATTTCTTCCGCTTTCTGACCATGAATAAGTTATGCCCTGTTCACAGGAGCTTAGTGTAACTACAATATTTAGCTGCCATAGTATTCAGTATCATCTTGCCTGCACAGTAAATAATTTATCTGTTTATTTCCACAGGGGACATCATATGAGCAAACTTGAATGGCAGCTGATTGCATGCATAGTATGTATAGCCTGAGAAAGGATTTGCAGCAGCCATGTGACAGGAGTCCTGGCTACTGCTGCGGAACAGCTGGAGAGGGAACACAGTGCCTATTGATAAGCTTTCTTTAGGGGAGCATCCGTCAAGAGATATGTGCAGGGATAGCACACTGGGTACCCTTCAGCAGCAGCTTGCCAGCTCTTCTCAGTGTTTCAGGTAAGCCTGCTAAGGAGAGACTAACAGGTCCTCACTGAAGGTAAAGTTTGGTCACACCATGTCCATCTGTCAAAGTCACCTTGAAGCGTCTCAGGGTAATGTTAAAAAGTCATTCATATGTCTCTATGGTATAGAATTTTTATTTTTTTTCAGGTCAGATTCACTGCTGTTTTACCAGGAATATGCTCAAACTTTTTGGGTACTTGGGGTTTCCAACTGCCAATCCTCACTTTGCCACTATGTGTATCATCCTAAACAAGGCACAGCTGTCTCTGACATGATTGTATTCCCTCACTCATCAAGGAGGCTGCAAGTCTGAGGTAGCACTCTAAAAGCACTTTGAATTAAAAATTACAGCTGCAGTTTACAGATTTTTCTGGTATTCCTTTTCCATTTGACTGATAATGCATTTTTGTGCACAATTTTTGCTGGATGTCTGTTACCATGCCATGTTGGCTTTCATTAAGACATGTTTTATTCCAAGAAGTCTCCCTGAAAGCAGTGGATGAGTCCATATCCAAGGCTGGTTGATCCAAAGGATCAGGTCCCAGCTGCACACTTCATGCCTTAGGCCTTGCAGCAGTGCAGGGGCTAATGTGCTTCTCAGAATAATTAAGGGAAGTAGATTCTGTTGCTAGATAAGCAAATTAATCCAATTTATAAACTTTATGCATCTCTATTGCTTATAAAACATCATACACAAATAAACAGTTGAATTAGCAGGTTATTGATGTGTTCCAAATGAGGATTTGTCACCAATGTAATGCAAGTCTTTTGAACTTCTCCATGAACTTACAACATTCAGCGCTTTGCATGGCTTCTAAGTATTCTGGGTTTGTTTTTAAACATTAATTTGGACTGTGACTTCAACAAGATCTACTTTGTTCTAACAGCAATCATTCAATTCAACATAGTTCAATTAAGCTACAACTGTTTATGCCAGTGTAATTAAGAGGGGAATTTAACCTGATAAGATCCAACATGACTTTAAAACGTAGTGGTTAGGGTGCACTGTAAAATACAGTTGCATGATGAAGTACAGGTAGCATTGCTTTCCTGCTCTGCCAGTCTTGCCAATTCAGAACAAACAGCCAAGGCAAAAAAAATACAATTGCTGGGAGACTTCAGAATTCCTTATTGACCTCCATAATCAACAAAAATGGATTTTATACTGGAATGGAAAGTAATGGTCCTGCCAAGTTTATTTTATTGACATTCTACACTTTTATACAGTATGTGGGTCCCCACTGGCTTGGAAAATCCTGGTGGCTTTCTATTGAAAGTAGACTCAGTTTATATTAAATCTACAGAGACATTTTTGCCACTGCTTGCACTTTGGAAGATATTTTGGTGACTATATTGTTAGTTTCAAAGCTGTATCATTAAAGTTTTGCCTTACAATTAGATGAATTACGCTTAGGATAACTAAAGCTGCGCAGTTGGCAAATAGCGTGGGATTTTTAGTTCCTTGAGCAATAAATTACTCCTGGAACCTGGGTACAAGTCTGCCCAGCAGTGATAACCAAAATGGATACAGTGCAAAAGTCATGCCAGAGTGCCACAGGATGAAAATCTTATTTCTAGAAGAAGGTAAATAGAAAAATAAGAAGCAGAGTGTAAATTCTTCTTTTGGTTTTGATGCTTGCCTGGTCAGGTAATTTGAAATGTTTGCTCCACCTGAACATTAAACTTTTGTTCCTTATCAGATCTTTCCTTGCCTTTCATTTGAACGCTTCCCTAAGACAGTAATAAAGAATCATTTCATTTGTATAGTCCCAGTCCATAACCTTCCTTACATATGCTTTCCAAGGAATCAAATCCACACTAAACATGGAGACAGCTTTGTTTATGCACAACTGTTTTTTTTTCTGACCCTAGTTTTATAGGAAGTCTACTGTCAAGGGAAAAGGGGTTTCTTCTGCTCTGAACGCTGGAATATACTTGTACAGATTATAACAGTGACCTGCTATTAAGTGTGACACCAATTTGTCACATCAAAGGTAGGTGAGATGAATACTTGTTATAGTCTTAAAACCCAAACAGGCAAAAAGGGAATCTGCATCACAAAAATTTCACAGCCTGACAAACACAATTGACAGAAGAAAATAGGATTATTTTATATGGGGAACTGATCTCCATGAACTTGCACACTCCACAGGACAAGATCCACAGTGCCCCCAAGATCCAGTTTAGTATACCAGCCAAGTCTCTCTCTTTGGTATGGTCTACGGAGCAATATTGTATATGAGCTTAAGATCATACAATTTATAATTCTGAGGCAGTAAACAATTTTTTTCATAGATTCGCCTCTGAAAGAAAAATTAAATAACTTATTATTGGAATTCCTTTTTTTCAACACATTGTTAAATAGAAATATTGTCATCGGTACCATGGTTTAGCCCAGCTTCCTTAATGGTTTGGTAAGCTTTTCCTGTGACACTCTCAATTCTCCCTGCTTTGTCTTCTTCCTGGGGAACTTATTCAAATAACTTGGGGCAGAAATGGAAACAAAAAAACCTCAGAAAGCTTAAATGCTGCTCCACAAACTATATTTGTTCTAACTGCATAGTGCTGAAAAACCACTCCAACACCTGCTTATAGTCACCTCAGAAAGCAGAGTTAAGAAACAGGCGCTTGTCCAACACATTTCCCATTCAAAACATGTCACAAATATAAGCTAAACAACCCTTGTAATGTGACCACAAGCCAAGTAATAGGTGGTCTTTACAGAGGTAGGAGACAGGATCTGAGTTGCCAGTGGCTACCAGAACACAAGGTACAAATCACAACACAAACTCAATCTCCCAGCTCCAGGCAGCAGGAGCCCTTTAGTTCTTTATTTACATTTACAAAAAAGATTCACATCTCGTTTTTGCTGGAGTTAAGGTGTCACAATCAATACAGAGAAACAATCCCTCACCCATCTTTTGGTAACAAACTCTCACTAGGACATCCTGATCCTGGTCCTGCAGGGTTGCTGCAGCAGCCTGGTTCAGGCACACAAACCTGGCGAGGTGTCACCTAATGGCTCAGCGCAGGGTGAGGATGCACCGTGGCTGCAGCACTAACACAGGGCAGAGGGACATGTGAATCCATCCACTTGGGACCGTTTTCTGTGTGTTTGTTTTAGCCCTGAATTACGCAAAGCCTGCATCACAGCCCACATGCCTTAGGGAGCCAGCAGTGGGGTTCAGAGGCTGAACTTGCAGGTGAATTGTGATAGTCTTTGAAAAAGCAATTATTCTGCACTGACAGACACCAATTTTAAATTATGAGGTTGAAATTGCGGTACAATTCATATTATGCTTCTGGCAGTTCCACAGTGTCTCATTGAGAAACTTAAATTTATAGAGAAGACAAAAAGAAAAGGTGACAAAGACTGCACATTTTCCCTCAAAATATAAATTATTCAGTAATACTGAAACCACACGAGCAGCAGTCAGGGTTCCCACAATTCTGTGGCATTCTAGTCTTTGGCAGTTTCTATTGAATTCAACAAGAGACTAAAAAGTCTTCCTACCAGTCAGCTTTTTTTTTTTTTTTTTTGGGAGACACTCATTGCTTTATTAACAAATGTAACAAAACAGTCAAGAAAATGTGAAAATCTAACAGCAAAAATTACAGGCATTGGTGGAGAGCACATTAAGAACAAAAAAAAATTCAATTTTTTTGTCTTACAACAGTGTATCTTGGGAACACTAATAATAGGTGCCTCTTTTCTCTCTGAAATGACTTCCCCTTTTTCTTTGCACATGATCTGATACAGGATTTGTCTAGCTGCAACATCTAGATGCAAAGCAAGTGAGAAAAGGAACCTTTGTCTGCTATTTTAAAAGCAGGAATTCTGACTGGGGAAGGGACGATTAAAATGCTGTGTGTGGCAACGGTAGACAGAGTGACTGTCTCCTTGACAACAACAATAATGCTCATATGAATAAAATTCCATGTTTACATAAAAGTTTGGAGATTCAGGTCCTAGAAATGTCAAAAGCAGCTGAGCCTGGCATATCATTGAGTATCGTTATTGATTTCTTAATTATCAGGCATGAAACATGTTGATATTCAGCTTATTCTATTTTTAGTAGAGTTTTCTCTTTTTCTTTTTTTGTTGCTGTCTCAGAAAGAAATGTCACATTTTTAGAACTGTGGTTCCAATAGCCTTATTTTCCCCAGCATGTGCTGTTAAATTCAAAGTCTGATAACATTTATTGCTTTACAATTTCTTAACTGATTCATTACATTAAGGAAGAACATTATTTGGTTTTCTTTATTGCCACAAGGCATATTTATATCAATTAATTGCATTAGATGTTCACATAATTACCCCTCATTTCTGGGAAAAATATACAAAGTTAATGTTGTGTAACTCTGGGCAAACGATTCCATTAGACCCTTTGGAAGAACCCTGACAGGAAAGGTGCTTAATCTCGGCAAAATATGGGTTTAGGCTTCAGAGCCAATTGCTTTTTTCACAGTTTAAATGAAGCAGCATGCATCCATAACTTCATTATGGCTGAGAAAGAAGGTGCTGGTGAGCTGTAATCAATAGATAAGCACCGGTTCCCTGAGTTAACACACATCTATTCAGATTAATTGCAATCCAGAGGCTTTCCCGCCTGCATGGCCTCAGTGCCCTGCACCTGCTGAGCATGGTCTCATGTGCTGAGGCGGGTGCGGGGGCAAGTATTCAGCAGAGAGCCTGTGGGACTGAGAGCTGGAGCCAGGGTCTTGCCAAGCCCTGGATGCTGAGAGTTCTGCTAAGCTGTCAAGCAGCAGCTGGAGCAAGGTCTCCCATTTCTTCCAAAACTATCCTAACCACTGTGGAGAGTCAGACTCTCCTTACAGCTGGGCTCTTATGTCCAATTTGTTTTTATACAAGTCAGGAATATAACGTACTAAACATTTTCCCCCCTCTAAGTCTCCCCAGATGCTGTGCTGAGACTCCACCAGGACCATGCTGAGCCCGGGACAGCCCCAAGATGTGCAGAGGGGCACAGACAGGAAAGGTCTTCATCTCTGTCTGGGCATGGTGGTTGTAAACTAGACTTACTTAGTGTGACTTACACCAAGCTGACCCTGTCTTTCTCCTTGCTTGTGCAAATCAAATGTCAGTAAACTGCTCCCAGAGCCAACATCTTCCTCACAAAACCGCACATCATTTTTCTTCCACCCACACCAGCATTTGTTACGGACACACACAAGCTGCAGCAGAAGCAGGCTGACCCATACTGCATTCGGAAGTGCCGCCAAAACCTCTGGGACAGAAAATCACCCAAGAGGGCAGGCTCTCCCAGCGGTGCTGGGGGCTGTGGGGCAGCGCTGCAGCCCAAACCTGTTCTGGGGGCCTTGCATCCAGCCAAGATCCCTGGAGAAGCCACCTTTACAAAAAACTTCCTGCAGTGACTGCCGACACATGAGAAGGAAATTATTCATACGGCATCGATTGTCATTTTAATGGGCTACTTATCACACCATTGCTACTCCTGTCTGCTACAGTAGCGCTCAGGTGCGTAATTGTTCTGAGCACTGTACTAACATAGGGAAAGGTGAGACCCTGCATGCTAATAGTCTTTCTCAAATTATGGTCTATCTTCCTTTAGATATAGGGTAGGGAGGAAAACCCACCTATAAATGCACTGCTCAATTTTCAGATACAGCTTTGATAGCAGAAGAAAAGTAATTAGTAATGTGGTCCCTGACAACCTGAAAATAATCATTTCAGAGGTTTACTTTGAATACTTACTTCCAGAGTATCTATTCAGAATACATTAGTTTAATTTCTAGGGGATGACTAGAAGATAGCAAGTCAAATAGTTTTCCTTCCTTTGTTACAGAAAGGTACTTCAATTTAAAAAGAACTTGAAGTAATAATAAAATCATACTCAAAGTAAATGAAGTTCAATTTTGAACTATTGGTTAGAAACAATAGTAATACATGCTAATTGAGTGAAATGAAGTAAAAATTTACAGTAGTATCAAAAGATAACTACAGTATATGCTTGTTTATGTAGCTGTTTTTCAGTTGATTTCAGCACAACTACTACTGCTTTTCAACCTGTACATGACTAGGCTTTACACTGAGGTTCTGGCAATCCTTAGTCCAACTTGCTATAGGAATCTCTTTCCCAAAAAGCTGGAAATGGGGACCATGATGCGTTCCACATGATGCATCTCCTCTACCTTGCAGCACCACTTCTAGTCCTCTGGCCATCCTAACCAGGAAACAGGGGGCTCATGTCATTCAGATGAACAGTCAACACACAGTCACAGCAAATGCTTCAGACTCAAATCTTTTTGCTACAAAGCGTTTATGAAGTAATTCTGAAGGCTGAATTAATTCATTATAACCATCTGATCACAGATTATTCACAATAAACAGGGGGAAAACAAGCCTAATGGATTGTTTACTTTGCATTGTTTGTCAGGTTGGGGGCACAGTGGCAGCAACCCTTCCGTGTTTGCCTCCTCTGAGCACTTTGTCACACACAGCCAGGGCTGCAAAGTCGACAGGGAGGGATGTTCTACTGCCTAATTCACAGCGAAGGGCTACTGTAAGTACAGCCAGTGGAAGTTTTCCCACATATTTCAGAGTGGTAGGGTTGTTATTCAGCGGGAAACAGTGAGACAAAGGCTGTACTGCTGCAGACCTATTAAGTAGATTGGTCCCTTGAGCATTAAAGGTTCTTCAGTAAGCAATTAATGTTTTTCAAACACACAAGAACTGCTGTACCTACCATTCTTTAAAAGAAAAAACAAGGCTTCAAGCTTTCCTAAAAAAAGAACAGCCATTGAGTTTTGTCCCACTATGCCCTCTGTTTCACAGTGGATAAACACTTCTAAAATTCCTTATATGCCCACCCCAATAAATTTTTTAGTGAAGGTCAGAAATTGTGATTTTATTTCCATTTTGGATTTGTGACTATTGTACAACTAACTTTCTTCATGATGTCTTTTTATTTGAACTAACAAATAAAGCCCATCTGGTTTTCTCCCATATGATACTCCCCACATGCCAATCCCTACCTCATACCTAAGCCTCTTTCACATCCTCTTGGGTACACACTGGCAATGAGGGCACCATATATTTTTTCAGGATAACTCAGGATTTATTTGTGTAAGGGCATAATTAGACCCATAGCACCTTAAACAGTGCTTTCCACTGTTGGTGTCCGTGGGTTGGATGTGGAGTGGGTGTGCAGGGGAGCACAAGCTGCAGGTCACAGGACATACTCCGAAAGTCAGTCATGTGGCGCCTGTGAGGAATGTAACCCACTGTGCCAGTCAAGGCTGGGAGAAGGAGTTTTAAAAGCATGAAACCTCAACACTACCTTCTTCAAACTGTCATTTGCCAGTATGTTTCATAATTATATATAATTATTTGTTTGGAAAAGGCAGGGCTAAAACTATGGAAAAAATAAACCCAAGATTTTTAGAAGTGGGAAAATGATTTTCATGGTAATACAGAAAAGATTTTCTTTAAGGCTAATCTTGCATAGGCTATTATTGTATTGCACACCTAGTACAACCATATTTTGTAAAATGGAACTATTTTTACACTTAAATTTTATAATTTATACTGGGTGTTTTGTGTTTAGTCGTGCTAGTGTCTAATGGGACCTATGAGGCAAACATTCCATTTATTTAGATGCATTCAGCTGGAGTTTTGCTGTAAGACCAAACATGGCACTTTAAAGTTGTTTTATTTTGCTAGGGAGAGATTTCCTCACTGTGTTCATCTTAGTATTGGATGCAGGTTTTAAGCACTGGTAAAAGACCAACATTTTTCTTTTTTTTTTTTTTTTTTTTTTTTTTTTTTTTTTTTTTTTTTTTTTTTTTTTTTTTTTTTTTTT
>JAWWMP010000167.1:6541498-6671264 GCA_035047865.1 Dendrocincla tyrannina
CAAAAGTTTTTTTTTTTTTTTTTTTTTTTTTTTTTTTAGGCAAAAGAGTTATGTCGTTTCAGGGAATTAAATATTTCTATTAGAGGCTATGAAGACACCATAAAAATTTTTTGACTAGGTCTACTTCTCTCTACTTTCCTTTTCAATTTTTATGAGCAGCATATTTAGACACAAGTCCCGCTTTCCAGGAGATAAGAAGGATGACACTGAAATACAAGAGAGTGGGAGATCATTCTCTCGTTACCACTAATATTCAATTTCCAAACACCCTTGGTTAAAATTGCTCTTTCCAAAACAGGTTTTTGTACAGTGACAAAGACTTGCTTTATTTTCTCTTCTCCAGTGAAGAACAAGCCTGTGTTAATTTATCTGGGATAAACATGCATACAGCCCACATTGTCCTCCCATACTGTTGTTTACAGTTGTTGGCCCTGTCTGGTGTGCTGTAGATGTGGCTTGTTACAGATGTATGGAGTGTTAGAAAGGACTGGCAGCATGAAGCAGCTATTGCTCTTTGTCTCCCAGCTATTTTCATTAGGTCTTATTCATGTGCCCCTGAGAGTGAGAGAGTCAAAGTCATCTGCCCACTGGTTATTATGCTGCTGCACAAAGGGGTCCTTCAGCCCAGAAGAGGAGACTGAAAACAAGACTGTTGATAAATTATTGTGACCCATCCTACTCCTATTTAGTATCACTGCAGCTGTCTGAAGCTGAAGTTAACACCCGCATCTGCACATAACCGGGATGTTTTTACACCCAAGAACAGAACAAAAGCTCCATGCATGAAGACCATGTATCAAGAAATTCAAGCAAGTCCAAAGCTACCTCACGTAGCTCCTTCAAGTATTGATTTCTCTCCACAACATTTAAAATATTACTAAACATTCAGTGCAATTTCTCTTACCTGCTTGGTGTCACAAAGCTGAATATATAACTGGGCTCAAGTTTTAACATTAATGGAAGCAGCTTATGTAAGAAGATGTACCAAAAAGTATTTCAGGTAACTGTAATAAATGAGAAGACACTGCTAATCAGCATATATAATGTCTCATGAACTCTTCCTGTATGCCACAAACTCCAAAACTACTGCACCAATAACTACACCAAATTTTCTGTGGTCTGGAATATAAATATATTCACCTTCAGAGGAGTACTGGGAACAACAGGACATAGTAGCTTCCTGGCTAATTGAATGTTAATCTACTTCTGTTACTAATATTTGTTATGAAATATACAACACTTACCAAATGGGAATGAAATCTCCCTGCTATCACTGAAGCACCTATCACTGGGTAACTGGCTGTAGAGTAGAAACTGCATTGACTTTCAAAGCCATATTTGCTTCTGATATATATCTTCCCTGTCTGACATGATTCAAAATGTTTTATCACACACAAATCCATACACCAAGGCAGACAAAATCAAATATGCAGTACAACATCAGTGATAACTATTCAAGCAGCAATACATAGAAAAGCCTTAGGAGTCATCCTGAGCTGAAGTTTGCAAAGCAATGCTGATGAGCAGGAGGCAGATTTCCTGGGCCGCATGAATAAGGCAAGTGATTATTCCTTTTTCTTCAACTTTGGTAGGGCCTCAGTTGGAATAATGAGTACAGTCCAGGGTCTGACACTCAATTGTTTTCCTTGAAGGAATCTTTGTGGAAGATTTTAAGAGGTTACACAAATATTTCTTAGAGCTGAAGTAGATGAACTTCATTTTGTCTTAAAATTGGATTGATGGTCCCTCCCAGTCCTATATAACACTATTTACATCTGTACATATCAAGGTAAGTGTTCCTGGTTAAAAATAAACCAAAAATAATTGTTCAAAAGAATGCCAATATTAAACCAGAAAGCTACATTAATGTCTTTCAGTGCATTAACCTAATGCTGGTATCAATGACTGCTGCATTAAGCCTTTTCCCAAAGATTTGTGTTTAACAACTGTTTATAAATTACCCACACATGCTTAAATGTACTTAGATTTTAAGATCAAAAAACCTGTCTCCTCACTACCAACTCCATCTAATGATGCAGATATTTCTCCAGAACTTAATTACAAGATGACAGCTGCATCCTTCCTGAAAACAAAGTACTTTCAGAGGAAAGACACAAACACTTTGCTTATCCCACTGGTGTCCTGCACTAAGGGCCCTTTGGAGCTAATTGCAAAGAAGCGGTTTTGGCAGCACTGGATGCTCTCTCCACCCTAGGAAGGAACGATTTCCACAGGAGCGAATACGCCAGCACAGCCAGAAACGGGGGCTGACAGCTCTGCGTCCCGGTGAGCTCATGACCTGCTGGAAGCGGGGCTGCCGGCGGCTTTCTGGGTCCCAGGAGCCGTGCGAGCCGCCCCAGCTCGTCCTGCCCTGCTGGCACGGCAGCTCCGAGCAGCAACCGGGCTGAGAACAGCTCTGCTGCACACACACCGGCACCGGAGCAGCTGCGAGCGGTGAGCACGATTCACCGCCTGCCTCCGGGATTTCACATTCGCAGCTCCACCTTCCAGCCAGAGCAGTACGAATGCAAACCAAACCCTGGTGTTGTCTGAATGCACCTCCCTGCAGGCAGCTCATTCAATTAACAGGTGTAGGACACATTGAATCTAATTCCCTCCTACAGATCTATCATCCATCTCTTCATAAACAAGTTCCTGGTTAAAATGGCATTGGCAGCCCACACACAGTTAGACCTGGAGTTACAGCCTATGAGCACTGGTGAGTAATTTATTTTCCACAACTACCTACACGGTGGTTTCAGGCTGTCAGGTACCAAACCCAAAGCAGCACAAGGTCTATGCAGTTACTCAAACCTGTTAATAGGCAATAACCTCAGCGAGCAGTTATACTAATTGCCTGCGGTGGGGAGGGAGTAGTCGAAGAAATGTTACAACCTAAGAACCTTGCCTTTGGGAACTTTTTAACTACCTTAACCGGTTACTTTTCTCTGATACAAAAACTTCAAGTAGAAAATTAAACACACAGAATGGAGAGAAGCACATCTGGATTGAAAACTGCAGTTTACTCCTGGAAAGCATGTATGAGCGTGCCTTCCTGGGACACAGCTTCCTGAGCGTTCCTCCTGCTGCAGGAAGGACCTATAGCTGTCAAGAGGCAGGAGGGCAACAGGTTTGATCCTAGAAGCAAAGTGGTATCAGCCATAGCACAAGAGGAAAGAATCCTACAAGGCAATATGAGTCAGGAACCACAAACACCCAGTCTAAACAAAGAATACAGTGTGCACCCGACAGCTGCGCAGCAGAGGACAGAGGTTTGGCTGGTTTGGATGAAAGATGGCCTATCCTTTCCCTCATTGCAGCCCCAACAGGGTTCCAATTTCTCAGCTGCAGAGAGCTTAGCCTCCCTGAGACTATGCAGTGTGTGTCCACAATGTCCACAGAGGTGCTCCTTGGAGGAGATGATATACCCCCAAGGTCCCTTAGACCAGGAGCCAAAATGAGCTTTTTGGATTATCTCTGAGATCCCTCCCTGTCCCCAGAGTCCTGCAAGCAAACCCAAGAGATTGCCATGCTGGTATTGGCTGCCTTGCTTCCAGGGCGGTAGGCAGGCTACTCATTTCACAGGGGAGCTCACACAGGGGTCTAAGAACTCCAGCTATGAAATTATTAATATTAAAATTCTACAGGAATTAAAAAATCTGAGTGGGAGAGTTGCTATTCCAGATTTATCAGAGGAGAGGTTTGAACTAAGATAAAAGGAAACTTTTGGATAAAGCAAAAGATGTACCTAGTGCCTAGGAGGTCAGAGTATACCGTATGCAGTGACCAGGTGAAAAGGGGTCCACTGATTCTGTTGCAGTTACTGCTCAGCTTCTGAAATCCTAAAATGGCTTTAGTAGAGCTTTCCTCCAACTGATGGTCATTCTGCCTGAACCACAAAGCAAATTTTACCTTCTTTACCGGTACCCAATGCCCATTTGCCAGGGAAAAGCCTCTGTTTCCTGTGTTTCCCCTGCAAAGAGTTTTGGCAGTGGTGGGTAGGACCTGTCCCCACCCCAATGCCCTGGGGGAGGTCCCCCTTCGTCTGAAACAAATGCAGAAGACATGAGATGTGGCAGATCTTCCTGCAGGAAGGAAAAGGCTCAGGGAGATGAAGGGTCTTACAGTACAACTTGTGCCTAGAAAAGTTTTGCACCCTAGAAATGCTGTCAGTCTTTCTTTCCACCAGTCCACAGGAGAGGGCTGACCAAGGCCAGGAGATGAGATTGATCAGCTCTCAGTCCCTTCCCCAGAGAAGTCAAGGATGTTTTATGGACACGCTGAATTACAGGCTACTGGTCTGAATAACTCTCCATCCTGAACATCAAATCAAACTCTCTTTATCTACCAGGAAAAGATGAAAGCCAGCAAGGCTTTTCAAATGTTATGTCAAAGCAGATGGGAGATTTTTGTTAGAACACAGCGCGCACTACCACAGCCCTTCTAGTGCCCACTGAAGTGGTCTGAGATACTCTGTGCTCAGCATGAGAGTTTTCTGTTTACAAAGAAACCAACATCCAGCATTTTCTATATAAAAGCAACGAAGAGCACAAATTCTGGTACTTCACACCATTTTTCTGTACCTTCAGCTACTTTGACACTGTTGCCAGGAGGGTAATTCACAGTCATCTCAGATGAAAAAAATGAGCCTAAACCTCAGAAATCAATACTGCTGCTTTGATGCTCTGCACCTTTCTAGGTGTTTCACAGAGATCCCTCAGTGAAGCAGCAAAAAGGGGGAACTTACAGTTACTACATCCCCCATGAAGTGTGACCCAGGCTACAGCTTTGAGGAGTTGTTATGATGATTGTTTGCAGCAATCGAGCTCAGTGGAGGCTTTCTTGTTCAGCACACTGCATCTTCTCCAGGGAGTTTCCTTTACAACACTTATAAATGAGCAAACAAGATAACTTCAGACTGCACAGCTGCAGGGTGCAGGAGAAAAGCGATAAAATAACACAGAATTAGTCCATTCATTCAGAGGCCACCGAGCTGGAGTGCAGGAGTTTAATGAGCTTGGACTCTAAATGGCTAACAAGTTAAAAAATAATGTTATTACCACTTCACACCTTGCACCCAGCCCCCTCTCCTAATCTCCCAAGAACTATAACAGGCAAGGCTTCCCACATTTATGTAGGTCAGCACCTACTCTAAAATTCATCTGTTTTAGTGAAAATAGAGGGCAGGCACTGGAGACATGCTCCCTGACCCCAACTCTGCAGAGCCACATAGCTGGAGATTGTTGCTTTTTTTCCTGGCACTCTGCATTTTGCCCCTTGCAAGGCTGAAATGCAGTCACACCACACAGATCAGGCTAATGCTCATGCTCAAAACTGTGTATAGGCTCTTAAAGCCACACTGGAATGCTTTATGGCTTTTGGGATGAACTGGGAACTCACAGTTTAGACATATGTATATCTCATATAATTATAAAACTAAAATCAGGTAAAAAAGAGTAACACACCCTCTTTTCCCAAGATGCTGATATACTCTAAGGTTTTAGTTACTGGGGGAACACTGAAAGGAGTAAATTTTTAAGGTAGTTACATTCTGTTACTGACACAAACCCCTGGCTGCAGACTGTGGTAAACATTGCCATTGGCCAGGCATGCAGCAGCCACTGGGCACCCACAGAGCCAGTGCCACCTCAGATCCAGCCATTTCTCTCCACCCTTGTCCTCACCTGCCTGGGCACAAAACTTCTGCAAAAATAACTCTCCTTGTCCTCCCTCCTTGAGGAAGGGGAGGATCCTCAGGGGTGACGAGTGATAGCATGGCATTTAGAGCAAAAGGCACATTTGTATTTCAGTCTGGTCAGCCTGGGATAAGAACCTAAGCAGGCTGGAAGTGTGGGAAGAAACTTGATTTTTTGCAGAAAATATTTGCTAATGTCACATTTCAAATCACAGATACATGTCACAGGAACACCAAGGCTATTGCATTGGGGTGGTTGCACAGGGTGGAGATGGGGGCTCTTCACCACATCACTGCAGTGCTGAGTCAGAGCCCAGAGTCACCACAATGCCTCGTGCAGTGCTAGCACCTGAGCAACAGAATTCCTGCAGCACTGTAACAACACACAGTGCTCTGGACAGATTTCTGAGTAATCACAGTTCCCTGGGTTTTCAAATAGATCATTCAGTCTTCATCTCTGTCTTGTAAAGGCTTCTGAAGGTAGCTGGATTTCAGTTTGGCACCATGACTTTCACACAAACTGAAGTAGCTACAATCTGCTGACATGAAAACTGTTCATATAAAACAGATGATTCCATGTATACAATGCATTTATTTTGATAAGAACAGGTATTCTTATATATATAACAACATGAAAATTTCCTCTACTGACAGTATGATTCTCTCCATGTATACTGGTTTTAGTAGAAGGGAGACCTACAGGGGTTCAGTGAGAAGCTGCCAGAAGCTTCCCCCATATCCAACAGAGCCAGTATCAGCCACCTCCAAGACAGACCCACCACTGGCCAAGGCCTAGCCCATCCATGATGGTTGGTAGCACCATTGGGATAACACATTTAAGGGGAAAAAACCCTGTGCAACAGCAACTTCAGCCTCATAGGAGTGAGACTGTGAGGAAACAACCCTGCAGACACCATGGTCAGTGGAAAAAGAGCAGCAGAAGGTGCTCTGGGTGCCAGAGCAGATTCTTCTGCAGCTCAGGGAGCAGGTGAGGCAGCTGTGCCCCTGCAGTCTGTGGGGGTCCACGGGGAAAGAGACTCACATGGAGGACCCCCCCCAAATGCTCAGTCCAGCACTCTGCCCCAAGCCATCCCCATGAAAGGGCTGGGGGGACAGAGACATCACCCTCACCAGAGGAGCCTCCTAGACTCAGTGCTTATGCTTCTGGAAATCTGAAATGCCACCAAAGTCTCCTACCACAGCCTCTGCCACAGGTCAGGTGCTCACATTATTTTGGCATGAAGGACTGAATCCTTAGGTTTGTCTGGGTTTCCAGCACCAGGTAGTATCCCACGGTAGAAAACACGTTCTCTCACACACAAAAGAAACTACTTTGAACTTTGTCACTGACTGGAACAAAACCCTGCCTGGTCAGGAAGCACAGAGCATGTCAGGGATGCAAACCTCATATTGTTTATCCCAGATGTATATCTTTGCAGTAATTCATCACTTCCATAATCTACTGACCTAAATAGGATTATTTGCAGTCCCTGGGGACATTTTGTGAACTCCAAAGCAGCAGACAGGGACACAAAGTATCCCACAGGCTGAGGAACCCAGAGGTGTGGACAGGTGATGAGTGACCTGAACTTTCTGAAATACCATAGCCCCAAGTGACAACATAAATGCTTAAAAACCCGCTAAAGGGAAACAGTAAAAAGAACCAGATCAATAGAAAGTACATAGAACGTTTTATCCATCAAGTGAACAAAGCTGAATAAGCTTGCAAAGCCTGGACCTGAAGGTAACTCAGACCTAGGTTTAAAAATTAGATTCCACATTTTCAGAAATTTAATCCTAGTTCAGCTGGCTGCGTTATTTCTGGTAGCATCGTTTCAGTGTGCCAGACTTCATCCTATGCACCCAAGGCATCTTTACAATCTTAGCTGCACCTTGGCACAGCATGTTGCCTAAGCTCTATGCTGGCGGCCAAAACAACCCATAACATAATGGCAGTCCCACTCTGGTTCCTAAATATAGTTTAACTCTCCTGGAGACTTAAGAACTTTTTGGATTTTTCTTTCAGAGGTTAACATCAGTTCAGTGCAGACTGCTGTGAAATATAGGGATATAAACACACACAGAGATAAACACACTCAGAGTAGGTGCATCTGACTCCATTAAAAAGATGTGCCCACTGGGCTGTGAATAGCAAAATTAATTCTGCATGAAAAGGCTTTTATTTGTGTGGTTTTGGTGACAAACCCTGTCAGATAGATGGGAAAGGTATAATTAGCAGTCTGCTGCTCCAACACCATCACACCCATACCCTGAACAACCTTTCTCTTTACTCCACCTGTAGCCTTCTCCTGTCCCAGGAAGTGCAATTGCTGCCATCTATGTGGCATTACAAATCCCAAAAGCCACTGCACAAACTGGGGTTTACCCAGATGAAAGCAGGAGCAAATTGCTTTAAAATCCATTGCACGACACAGCTGTGGTATGGACAGCACAGACCTGGGAGCGATGCAGGGGCACCAAAGGGAGCACACTGAACCCTGCTGCCCCGTGGGTGTGACTGATGGGCTGTGGAGAGGCACAGGCAGCTGCTCCCGTGCCAGGTGAGCACACAGACCA
Organism: Dendrocincla tyrannina; assembly: GCA_035047865.1. NCBI lineage: Eukaryota > Metazoa > Chordata > Aves > Passeriformes > Dendrocolaptidae > Dendrocincla > Dendrocincla tyrannina. The sequence continues at coordinate 6,549,771 of JAWWMP010000167.1, forward strand.
TGGCCAACCCAGTACCTCAGCATACCCAGGGACATTACTGGGTGCCATACCTCTGCCATATCAATACCTCTAAACCATCAGGATTTTAAGTTTTCTTTTATTTATTAACTCACACACACACCCCCCTCCCCCCCCCAAACAAATCAAACAAACCAGGTTGTCCCCACCAGGGATTTACCGTAGTTTGTGTTCACATGCTACTGGGTACATTTTGGCAAGGCCTGTGAAACACAGAAAAAGGGGACTCAGTGTTTAACTCGACTAACACTTCCAGTGTGTGGTTATTAATGACAAGCAGTATTGCTGCTGGGAGGACGTTTGTTTTTAAATGGAGCGTGGTTTATACTTCCTAGCAGCAGCCACAATTTCTGTTAAGCACTATACTTGCACCAGAATTAGAATAATTTACTCAAGAGCACACACGAGTTTATCTCGAATCTACATCTCTACTGTGTTTTGTTCAGAAGGTGCAGATTTATCCCCGTTCTTCAGTGTAAATGTCTTTAAATGAGCCATTTCCAAGAAAGGCTAAAGTTTAATTTTGATATTGTCTGCAGGCTAATCCAAATAACAGAAATACCAGTCTTACTACTGAAAGAAAGAGATGAGGGATGGAGAGAGCAGTTGAACACACTTCATTTACAGAAAACAAAGATAGTCTTGTTTTATACAGTATTGTACAGTGGTTAGTGCTATCTTCATCTTGAACCATTCAATCTCTTCTCTTCCCAGTGCTCTCTCTTTTTTAATATCTCCTCACATCTATTTCCATCTACACTCAGAAAAGCCCAGACTGAGACACAAGCAACTTTTAGCCTCCAGGTAATGCAACCAGCCATTGTACACTGCCTGACAGAGCAGCAAAGGCTTCTTTGTCCTGAAGGAGTTTGGTTTTGTTTTTAAACTATCTCATGTGCTAACGATAGATTAAAGGAATAACCATAGGCTTGTCAGCATGCGGTCATATAATCCATTGCTGAATGACCATGTCACTCTGGGGAAGGCACTGCTTTCCCCAGTGGGGAAGTTTTCAGGAGTTTCATGAATTCTCCATTTCCATTTCCTTTGGGCTCATGGCTCTGCACATTAGAACTGGGAGGTTTGCTCTCAAGATGACAGGAGGAAATCATCAAGCTGCTCCTTGGCAGCAGCAGAGCAACACATCCAGCACCTTGTGGCTCTGTGAAGGGGAACTGGCCCTGCTGTCCCTAATCAGCAGGACAGAAAAGCTGCTTTTATAGCAAGACTCTTTCTTCTTTTGTACTTCTGGCCAAGCTGCTGCCAGCAGATACTGGCAAGGATTTCAATAGATGTTTTGAATCAGTTCCTGGCAAAGGCACAGGCATGTTGAACCTGAACATCCTCTGTGGAGCTGCACCGGGGTTGCAGAATGCTCCTGGTCCAGCCCAGCCCACAGACATAGCTGTACTTCCCCGTGCATGCGATAATGAAGCCTGAAGAATATGTAAGCAGTATGTGTATCCCCTGCCCATTGCTGTCCTCATGCAAACCTCCTTGTGCCCCTTTCCCTTGCCACCACTGTGTCCAGAGTTGCCCACATTTACTTCTGCTCTGCGTCTGTGCAGCTGTCCACTGGAAAATGAGACAAACACAAACCAACAGCTTGTATTTCCCTTTCAGACTGGGACTCCATTTTCCTCAGACCCTGAGGAGAAGGACTGGTTTGAAGCAGATTGCTCCACCTTGAAGGAGCCAAGGCCAGGTTAATAACATAATTGCTGCAGTTGAAAAGTGTCACTGGCAGCTAGAAAAAGTGAGAAACTTCACACCCTGAACCCAGAGTTTTCTCCTAAGCAAGTCCCCATGGTGTGCTGCCCTCTGACAAAAGGAAATGTTCCTTGAAATTTTGCTGGCTGTGGGAGGCAAGGGATGGATGCATCTCAGTCCCAGTGGGAAACACCTCCTCAGTTGCTTCACCCTACCGACACATACTACGGAGAGAGGGGTGCAGCTGGGAAGGTAAAAAATCCTTTTCTATTCTTTCATGCATTAGCACTGGGATTTGTTGTGCTTTGATCATGCAAGTGCCACATCCAGGATTCCAGGGCAGCCCCAGCACCCCTTTGCCAGGATGAGGTGTAGCTCCCTTTTTCCATGTTGCTGTCCATAGGCCTGCCCAAGGCCCCATCATAGTTCTTTGTGGCTACAGGCAATGGTTTCAATTGAAACACTGAACATACCCAGAGTCACAGCAAGACTTGTGACAGCAGCAATAGCATCACTCAGTAACAAAAGAGTGGTCAGTCCTTCCTGACAGCAGCCATAAGGGCTGCACATGAGATGGAAGGAGACAAGAGGCTCCCTGCCCAAGTACAGAACAGAGGGAGAAAACCCAGTGGCAGGAGGAAAGGAATCAAAATGGAAGATGGAAAACAAAAGAGCAGCAGCAGCCTACAAAACCAAATAGGGGGCTGCCTGCATCCAGGGGAATTTGTTGTGCCCTAAAGCACTTAAGGAATGCTTTCTCTAATGCAGTACATCAGGGGCTAGATGAGAGCCACATGTAGGCAGAACTCAGGTGAGGTGCAGTATCCTGAGCCAGGGCATGCAGCTCTGCACTGACAGGCTGTGTCACTGGAGAGCCCACAGCTCCCTGCAGGAAAGGGCACACAGCCAGATGTGCCTGGCCATGTGGACTGATGTGTGACACTGCCTTCGGGAAGAGCTCCAAGACCATCTCCTTAGGAGCACTGGCACTACCTAAAACGTCATCAAACTTCCAACCCTCCAAAATCCCTTTTTCCTTCAATAACTGTCTCTTTTTTTTTTTTTTTCCATGCAAAGTGTAATCTCAAATGATGTCTTAAAGCCTCAGTTTCTCAAACCATGGGTACACACATCCAAAAGAGCAATCACCGTTAGCTGCTGTGCACTCCTCAGTGCTTAATAGGCCAAGGAAACACAAGACATGATGCCAAGTGCCACAGCTTCCTTAGCCAGTTAGCTAATGGGGACCTGCCTTTTTTTCCCATGAAAGCCAAGATTAATTCCTCACTTCCCTGGACCTCCTCATCTAGGTCCCTCCTCATGGTGTTCCTTCAGCCCATGCTGAGAGCCAATCTGAGAGACTGGTGGCAGTAGTTGAAACATGTAAGCCAGAGCAAAATATTTTTCTTTATGTTGTATTTTATATGTGGAGTAAATGGCTTTTGTGGTTAATAAACACTCCCATGATGCGCTGACATTCAACCATCCCTTCAAGCTCTTTAGCTTACATTTTTAGTTTGACATTATCCCTTGAGTCTTTTAATGAATCGTGTGTTTTTGTAGTAAACTGGGCAGTAAATCATACAGGCTCTTTACAATTGGTTTTACAAAATGGGCTTTCAGGATAGCCCAGGGAGAAGACCACATTACTTAAAAAAAAAAAAAAATAGGCAGTTCTATTACTGCCTGCAATTCTGAGCTGTGTGCTTGCTGTCTTATTTTCTTCTGGTTTTCTTTGCCTTCCAGGGGCTCATGTGCTTGGAGGTTGCACTCCACATGCATGGTGGGTGTGCACACCGTGCCCTCCCTCCTGCCACCCATCCCCTGTGCAAGCACACAGCTTCCCTGCCCCTGCTTCCCAAAGCAGGCACAGTGCTGTTTCCTCGTGTAGTTGGAATCTGTGCAGTCAAATTTTACCTGGGCTTAGCCAGAATGGACAAACGTGGTTGCAGGAGACACGGGCACTGCACCTGCAGCACTGTGGAAACCTGTACACCACCTAGGAATTGCTGGGTCCAGCCCAGCACACCTGGAGCAACCTCAGGTCTTTCCAAGCACAGCTCGGTAGTTACCCAGATGATGTAGGACAAATTAATTGAACAGCACAGGCACTTTGATGATGCTGTAGCACTTGGTAGAGATTATTAATAAACTTCTCCAGGCAGAGAAGCTGCAGAAGCTTTTTATTCCGCTTGCAAGAATCAAGTAAAACAAGTTCTCAGTTTGCAGATCACCTTACACTGAACCCCCAAGGAACTTTCTGAGTTTAATAGCAGAGTTCGGATGCAGCACAGTATGCTTTGCTGCCTGAGCAAGTTGCCTTGCCTTGACACCTGGGGCATGCAGTGGGGGAACCAGGTACAAAAAAGGTAACTTTTGATCACAAAAGTAAAGAAATGACAGGACACAGAAAAACCTGCCATAAAATCCTGTGAGTAGCCAACCTGCAAGAGTTTAGGTTACCTGGGATGCCAAGCAGGTGAGCAGGGAAAGAAACTGAAAGTACAAAGTCCATGTAGAATATTCAAAATGGGAAGGCCACATTTCCCCCCAAGAGCACCAATCCACATCCTTTGGCCCTTGGCAAGTGGAGAGTCATGAGGAGGTGACAGAGTCTGGGAGACATGAAGATCTGTGACATACAATACCACTGTCATATTGGCCAGATTATAGAGCATCCCTGTTCAGCCTGCAGCTGTGTGTACTACTGATGTAATTGAAAGCCAAGCCAGAAAGAAGATGAAAAAAAAAAAGAAGAAAAAAAGAGAGCAAGAGAGAGAAAACAACACATTTTAGTTTTGGCCTACGACACTTGGGACATTTATATCAGAACAAGTGGGCATTTGTCTGGGGTTGGTCTGCATAGACACACTATCAGAGATGCATTTATTATTTATCCAAGCTCTGCGCCTAGAGAAAGCAAAAGGCTTATGTAAACCTCCAGTTGGGATTTCTAGATCCTCACTTAGACATTTGCTGTACCAGCTTCCCATAGAGACAGCCCACTCAATTAGAGAGAGAGAAAGCAAAAAGGATTCCTTCGTCAGAGAGCAGGTACCATTAACACTTGACTTTGAGCTGCTCTTGTGTAGCTGAACTGCAATTCTCCCCAAAGTGGGGAGGGGAAGAGCACTAAATGCTGGAAGGAGACTGCAGGTGCTACCTCTGTCAATACAAAGCTGTCCAAGACCAAGCAGCTCAGTTCTGTGCTCTTAGTGGAAGAAGAGAAAATAAGTGATGGTTCTTTCTAACCAAGGCAGCTGCTCTGGCAAGGAGGGAAGGCAGAAGGGCTGCCCCATGTGGGGAGGGGCATCCCTTACCATTCCTTTTCACTAGGAGGGGACAGTCAAAAGTCCTGCATCAAAAATTAATAGTGAAATTATGTAATGTCAATCTGACTGCTTACACTTAGTTTCTTCTTATTTTTTGCACAATCATTCTGTAGAACTGGTTGGCCTTGGATAATAATACCACTTAGTGATGCACCTCCGGCAATTCCAACAGCCTAAATATTACATTTTCGTTGGTTGTTACCCTGACAAGGCAGAGGCTGGTGAGATGACAGAGCACACTGTTCACCCGTAAGGTTATAAGGTACTGAGAGCAGTAGGGTCTCTGAGTTTAGGAATGGGCATATGCAACATCACAGTGTTGTGGTAATGAAGCTTGTAAATGTTAACTCACAGGAATTCAACCATATCTCAATAACTGAAAGCCTTTTGATAATAACTTTGGTTATGAAAGAGTAGGTGGCCAAATGAAGATCACATTGTGTATAAAAGGTCAAAGAAGCAAATAATGTTTAATTGAATACGCAAATTGTACAAACTGCTTGGATGTCAAGAAGTTTGAAAGCAAAAATGGGGGTTTGGTAAGTGATTCTAGGAATAAAATGAGATACCATCTAATCTTTAATTAATTATTTGTAATTAGAGAGCTCTCAAAAGCAACAGGGAGACTACTCCCAACTGGCTTGGGAATTCCAGCCTCACCAACAGGGAAATGGCAAGAAACTACAAATTTACGCTTGCAGACTGAATATAATTTGGGCTTTGAAAGTACATTGCTATTTACTACAAATTCAGCCATTTTCAGTATTCAGATAGCTTCAGGCACTGCACTTCTGCATCCCAGTAGTTTGTCATTTTACAATCCTTATGGTTTCCTCCACTATCTCTCACCACACATGTAAAAGCCCCACAAAACTGAAGTCTGACAGACCACATGGCAGAACAGTAAAACTGACTATACAGAGTGTGTTGTGAAATGCAATGAACTAAACAAATAGAAAAGCAGGTGGTATAATTTCTTAATTTGTTTCATCTACCTTGGGTGTTGCTTGGAAAGCATTAGGTAGGCATTTGCTAATAACAGTGTGCGCTTGCAGCAGATGGTTCTCCATTAAAAATGAGATCTCAGGCAGAGAGCTCTGGGAAGCCCTTGAAGGACTCAAGAAACTGTCAGTCAGGTATTTCTGCCTCTCTAGAATTCAGTCTATCAAGCCAGCCTGTGAGAGCCATATTACTCAAAGGATAGGCAATTCTGTCCTATCTCTGTCCTGCTGAGGTACTGATCCTTCACATGGAGCACGTGGGCTGCAGCTTTTTTCTTTAACCACTGGTTGCAAAAGGATGGTGAGAAGCAGCAGCCAAACTCAGTGCCAGCTCCTGTGCTGGCCAATGACTGGCCATAAATAAATCAAAGTAATAGACAAATAGAAAATTGACAAAGAGCATAAAATACAAGCTAAGGCTGTAACCACAACATTTCTATTACATTTCAATGCCCAGGGAAAGCTGGAGTGTGATTATGTCTCACCTTCTAGATTTCCCTATGCTGGCTCACAGATGAATTTTTAAAACTTAATTTTGATGCAGTATCACTGAACCTCAGCTTCACCAGACATGAGGAGAACTGACAGACATCATCTGTCTCTGCACAAAAGGGCTCTTGATGGTTTAGGATACAGAGTAACCCCAGCTTGTCCAGAAAAAATAAGAGTACAGAATGCTGCCTTGTGCACATCATCAAGTACGAAAGAGAGTTTGAAGGCAAGGAAGTGTTTTGCAGTGCCAGTGCTCTGATGTGACTGGAAACAGCCTGGCTTGCTGGGATGCCAGAGCAGTGCTCAGGTTTGCAGCCTGCTGCATGAGCCTTTGAGTTCTTTGAGATCCAGCCTCCTCTCACACTGCTGCCTCCAGCACCACCACAGCATCTCCGCTCACACCACAGCCACCCCTCTAGCACAACAGAAAGAAACCCAAAAACTACTCTAGGAGATCAAAGCAAGGGATATTGATGTTCATCTTTCAGTCAAAGCACCACTTGGTTTAAGGGACTTAGCAGTGCCATACTCTTGTATGTCAGGAGATGAAGACTAAATACACTCTGAAAGATTTTCAATTATGAAATTAAGGCAGATGCCCTGGAGAAGGTTTGCCTCTTCCTCCTGTCACTGAAATGTCCAAGGAATATACATTTTATCCCATTTGAAGTCAGCTCACAGGTTGGGGTGGGGAGGGAGGGAAAGGCTCTGTTCCTGTGTGCATGTATGCATGTTCTCTGTTTCCTCATATTTAAGAGGGAAATAATCCTACTTGTATCTTGTGTAAATAATTTTAAGATCTTTGGATAAAAATGCAAAAGCAGATGACTTAATGAAATAGAAAGATTACATTTATTCCATGGCACAGAAAAGACTGGCTGCTACCCAAGCACCTCAGCTCCCCTGAGCACACACCGCATTGCTGCTCCTGTACCAGGACTTTGTCAGTTTGTAAAAATCTTGGCCTAAGGTTTACCTTATGGAAGCATATTTTCTGTAAATCAAAAGGGAAAACTTCCACAAAACATCCATCACCAAGCACACTGTGGTGTATGACAGAGACTTCTTCTAGCCAAAGTCACAGACATAAAGGACACTAAGAGTTCCTCAGTCAGTGTAGAGTCTGGGTGCTGAAACTCGTAAAACATAACATGGCTCCCTTAACAGCTAACCCAAATCACCCATACAATGCCTGTAACTGCTGCTCACAGAAATCTACTTTCCTTAATACTTCCGGCTTCCAGACTCCAACCCAAAGACATTATTTCTCTAATAAAGAACTTGCAGAATAAGCACACAACTGCTGCAAAAACATTTGGCTCTCTAGTTACTTGGTTGTGATATTTGAAAGGATATAAACACATCCATATTTTTGGCTAAGCTATTTACAGTAGCTCCAAGTGCCAAAAGGATGCAGGTGTGCTTATTTAAACACATTGCCGTGGCTTCTTTCTGAGCTGACATTGCTTTTGGGTAACTGAGCTTTCATAAAAGCATCCATCAGCTATGACAAGACCCATCATGGTCAGTGCACTGGGGAGGAAACTCAGGCCCTGTGCCCCAGAGAGGCTGGCAGGGAGAGGTGGGAACAGAGAGCTGCATGGACTCGCCCATGGTAGCGTGAAGGTAACTTCTCGTGGTACGGCTCATTTCCCTGCCTGCACAGGCAGAGGGGGGTGTCTTTATAGCTGCTTTCACACTGCAACGGTTTAGATGTCCTCCCCAAAATAGTCCAGCAATACCTTTAAATAAAGCTGTTCTCCAAAGTGAAATTATCTGTAGAAAGTCTGAAAAACTTTATACACCTGAGCAGAAGGCACATCTGCTCTGTAAGTAGCACTGCACAGGGAAAAGTTGGTATTGAATTACTGTAACACTGAGTCAAAAGCACTGCATCAGGCTGCAATCCTGTCACACAGCCTGCAGCAAGTCATCCCTATGACCTGCACTCCACTATTTTTTTTAACTGCATCTTTAGCTAGGCATTACCACATCACCAATCACCTTGTGGACCTTGAGTAATCCAACATGTAACCAGTCTCTTACAAGGAAAAGCATTAATTATGCCCTAGAAGTTTTTATTTAAATCAAAATTATCTAATATGTGAGAACAGATACTCCTCAGGTTTGAGACAAAGATCTTTAATAACTAACTTTGAAATATTTATGTGCCTACCAAATCATCTCAAGCTCGTCCTCTGAATTACCCTGCTCTATAGCCAGCAGTTTCCTACCTGCAGGACTGTCAGACCCTGTGTCACCTTACAGCTGTCACTTCTGCCATTCTGTTCAGAAATTCTTTTATCATGAGTAAGCCAGTGGCCCAGCAGCCGCAAAGTACTGAAAGCAAGAGAATGCCCTGAGCACATGTTGTCTTGTATTTCTGCCTTGAACCTGATGTGAGTTCTTGGATGCCCAGATGGTTTCCTGACCTCAGGAGCTCCCTGTTCAGAAATTTGTTGCAATATTTAATATGTCCTCTCCCTATTTCCCATGTGAAGCTGTGGGGTGCATGCAGGGCTTAGCAGTGGGTCAGGCACCCACTGGCCCCACTTCACAGAAACGTTTCAAATGACAAGACACCAGTAAAGGTCAGTTTTGCAGAGTACCTCCCCAAAAGCACATTGGGCCCCAGCATGGCTTAGCAGAGCCTGACTCCTTGCAGAGGAGAGGCAGCAGCATTGCTGAAAGGAGGGGCAAAGCCTTGAGTCATCTCCACACACCTCTTGCAGATAACAGGCTTGATACACCTCGCCTCGTTACTAGCAAAAGCTTCAGCCCAATTGCCAGCATCCATTTTGCAACCCAAAAATGTAAATACAATTTCCCCATCTAGTGGTCCAGCAGAGTAAAAAAGTCACTTTTTCTCCTGCAGCTGATGGGGGAGTCACATCTGGCAGGGTCATCTGCCAGCTGAATGCTCATCCATCCACAGCTCTGCCCATCCCAACATCAGACAAAAGCAGTGGAAGAACAAAGATAAACACTACAGCAGGCTGCAGACATGCTAAAAAAAAAAAAAAAAAAAAAAACAAACCAAAAAAACCCTAAATTAAAAAGCAGACAAAGTAAACTCGCAAAGTTGCTTTGCATGCCCCAAAGGGTGCATAAAAGAGTATATTCCTTAGGCTGATGCATGACTGAGCCCTGGGCATTTTGAAACAATCAAGAAACAGGTCTGACAAAATATCAGAATTACCTTGGAAACTCTGACAAACCATTAGCTGTGACAGCAACAGAACAGTCTCCTAGAACTCAAACTCTTATTCACTGGGTATAGGTCTGACAGCCAGTGTTATTGGAGCAACACACAGAAATAATAAACTAAATCCCTTTGGTGAGGCCGCTTTCAGCTGCGGTGAATTACAGGTTTACACAGGCCACTCATTGCCATGATTCTCCTCACTGTGACTGGATTTAAAGCAATGCAAGATGAAAGGGCAGCAGTGCCTGGCCTTTCCCTCCTCCTTCACTGCCAGCTGGATTTCTCAGGTTTTTGAGGAGTGAAAGATGAGGCCAGGGCAAAAGCAGCCCCCACTCAAGGTGCTACGGGGCCAGCAGTGCCCAGGTGCCTCCCTTACTCCACAGCTGCCAAGAAGATAGAGGGTTGTACAGGCCACCCTCGTTGTGCTTCCCAACACATTCTCTTTGCAGCCATGAAGATGAGAAGCTGACTTCTGGCACTAAAGCAGAAATATTCCCCTCATGGCACAGCCCCACACAGCAAGACCCCAGCCTGGGCTCCTGCTTGCCTCCAGCCACTCCCCTCTTCCCAATGCCTGCTCCTCACAGCACTGAAACTAAATTCTATGCTGGAGACATGCCATCCCTTTCCAGTCTAGCCCCAAACCAGACTCCATTGCCTTTGTTCTCCGCTTGGAGGAATTACCCAAACATGGTTGGAAATGAATACTCTGTGACATTAAAGAGTAAAGGTACTTATGGCCAAGAGAATTTAGTATCACATGTAATACAACCAAACTACCTTGATGCAAATCTGGACCAAGTAGCCCAAACCGATCCTAGTGCAATGCAAGATTTCTGACTTGTTCAGTTTGTTTGACCCATTATCATTCAGAAATTTCCTCCTCTCTGTCATTTTACATCAGCAGCAGAGAAATGGTTTCATATTTCCCATTTTGTTTTATGGATTTTTCCATAGAGCACATCCAGTGCATAAAAGAGATACACCCACTTCTGTTATATAATAAAAAACCCACTTCTTTAAACATATTTCAGCTTATCTGTTTCATGCAGTTTATATGTAGTGATTGGTCTGTTCAAGAAAAAAAGTGATTTATAACTTTATAGAGAATGAGATATTCCCATAAAGATCAGATTTCATTTTAAGAGAGAAAGTCTTGTTAAACTCACAGGAGAGAAGAAAAAGAAAGAAATTGGCCAACTGCATCCTGTCTATTCAGAGCTTTCGTTTGGGGCTTGACCACTCACTTTAATGTAACAGACAACATTTCTTCAGTTCAGACTGGCCATAGCTGGGAAATAGTTTGATACCTCAACAAGCCATGCAAAATATTTTGCAGGCAACTTTAACAAGGGAAAATCCCCTTGGGGAGATCTGATCTGCACAGACCAGGGAGAGAAGCTGCTTCTGGCCTGTGACTTCAGATGATTCCGGGCCTGGCGAATGTGAAACACGCATGAGACATCAGAGGTGGGGAGCAATGGGCATCAAAGGAAAAAAATTTCCTGGCCAGCACATGCTCCCCTGAGCTGATCCTTATCCCCGTGATCAGCTGCGCTCATTCCTCACAGGGAGGACTTGGAGAGAGAGAGAAAGGGAGCACTGCCAGATAGCTGAGGGGAAAAGCACAGCTAAAACTACATCCATTTTGTTGTAGCTGTAAAGAGGACAAGACGAGTCTGTTCAGGTTTTATTATTATTGGAAGCAGCAGAGGTTGGGGACTTGGGGAGTGCAAGGATGTGGTGGTGAACTTCAAGTACAGGAAGTTAATGATGGGTTTTGGTTTTCTGTTTGCTTTTGCCCTTTTTTTGTTAAGAAAAGGAATAAAAAAAGACAATTTAATTGCATAAACACCAAAAAAGAGAAAATTAGAAGAGGTTAATTCACATTCAAGGGAAACAGCACAGCAGGCTCAGCTGTGGAAAGCCCAAGGCCAGTTGAAGCAGCACCCAGACAAGCACAGAGTGCTGGCAGCCCCATCACTTGCCAGTCTGGAAAGTTTTGAGAAAAGGGAATTTCTATTCCATTCAGCTTTTAGAGACTCCCAGATTTTGTCTTTATATAATTCCCAGCATCCTCCATACTCATCATCCATCTTACCAGCAGGAGGCAAAACCTCTGGGAAGAGATGTGCCCCGGTCACTGGTCTGACAGCCTGCATCACACCAGGTGGTTTGCACATTTTCGGTAAAATGCAGCTCTGAGTTTCCCCCAGTGTTTTCTTGTTTTAGTGCTAACCGTCAGATGAAGTTTTGTACAGTGCTTTTCTGGAAAGTGCTGTCGAAGGGCCATCACCTTACACTTCTGAAACCACCAGGATCTCACTGCTTTCCCCTCAAAGAGAAGGCTTTCTTTCCTCCTTCTCCCAAGCAGATGAATAATTCTTTCTCAAACATGCAGTTGAATTCAGGAGACCCAAACCACTCTCTCCACAGAACATAAACAACTTAAGAGAGCAGCCTGAAAACTTTCCCACACTGAGGTTGTCACCTTCTCCCCTCCCTTTAGGAGGATTGCTCTGAAACCAGGACAGTAATTCAGTTTTCTGGCTCACGCTCTTTTCACTCCTTCATTTAGAGTTAGCAAAACACGACTGTGTGCCAAACACAGTGCAATGTCTGTGGAGAGGAGATGCATCTGGGACAGACGAAAGCAGGAGCTGCAGCTCATTTCCCACAGGCCACCTCAGGGGGCAACACTCCCCCTGGGCCACCGAGCCTGGCTAAACCACTGCTGCAGGCCCAGGGCAGAACATCCCAGTGGCTGGGTTGTGGAGGCAACACCATGAAAACTTCATGTGACCTACAAACACTGCAACCAGCTGCCAGAAGCAAGCAAGGGAAAAAAACTGTATACAGTAAAGAGGAACACACCCACTGAAGCCTTGCCTACAACACTGTGGGTCAGTCACTACAGATTGATGGTGCTCGTGTCCAGCAGCATCACCCAGCCCAAAATTAGGCACCTGCCTCTCCCAGCCTCCATCTTTGCTTTTCAGCTTCTCCTCCAAGAAGCTCAGCAGTCCCTCAGTGTTAAGGGGCGCAGAGATTACTTTCCCTCAAGAACTGAAATGACGAGAGGGGAGGCACAAGAAAGCCTGGGCTGGACCTTTCACAACAGGAAGGAGGTTGTTACAGCAGTAATTTACTGTGGTAGGTTTTGCAGCGTGGTTGCAACATATCATTACACCAGTTTTATCCTTCTCAATTTGGCAGACGCCAATTCCTTCCCCCTGTTCCTTACAGAGCACAAGCCAACATGGCTGCATTTCAAATGGTTTCAAACTCTGCCAATAATAACATGAAAAAAAAAGAACTGAAAAGTTCTCACAAGTGCATTAGCTTACCCAAAACTAATACATACTTATATACACACATGTAAGTAAAAAATATACACAGGTCAGCCAACTTGAAAGGGTGGCGCCAGAGAATTGCTGGGGTTGGTCTCTCCTAGTAGATAAAATAAACAAAAGAATGGTTGAGTAGGAGCCTGAAATGAGATGGGCTGTGCAGGTCTCCAGGCAGATAAACTCATGCTTACTTGATAGCCTACTGCCTCAAATGCTTTAGGTACTTTGCAGGCACAAAGGGAAACCATGTACCCTCTTTGCAAGACTTGCACTATGAAACATGGAGTCAAATGTCAGAGGGACAGCAGAGGATCAATGTTTTACTAGTAGAGGGGAGGGAGCACTCAGGAAATGCAATATTTAACTGCGATGTTTCTCCCCTCACGCTCCGGCTTATCTTTGCTTGTCCTGCAGATCAACAGTCCACTTATAACAAAGAGAGCTGCTCATTATAAGCTTTTCTCTGATGGGCTAAAATGAGCATTTTGGTTGCTGAGCCCTTTGTTTACACCAATGAAATAATAAATTGCTCCTATTAAGTCACTGAAGTTTGGGTGGGCCAAGGTTGAGGTTAACAACAAATCTGGGCTCTCTTAGTTCTCTGAGAAGCTGCACAGCTCTGCTGCAGGGGGACTGAAAACCTCCATGCAGGAACCTGAATGGAGAAAAAACTGGGAAGAAAAAAAAGTGCTGTCACTGCCTCCACAAGCAGAGCGACAAGCATGAGATTCATTACACACGATTTTTGTAGTTTCTCTAAGGCATTTGTTCTCTGCTTTAAGCTTTGGGAGGATGTGGTAGGATGCTTCCTCTGATGCTAGAGCCATTTCCATTCGTGTCCAGCTGCTTTTTCCAGGGAACAACTTTACTGCCAATCATCACCTCCTTGCAGCAACTGCTATTCCCTTCTCCTACTGAACTTCAATTCAGGAGCAGGAAGCACACACAGAGGGAAAAAGTGGAAAACACAGCCCCAGGTGGACATCCTGCTCCAGGCTTGGTAAATTGGTAAAACAGAGGTCTTCCCAGTGGGGCTACAAACCCACCTACCAGAGCCTCTGTTTGTGCCACAAATGCATGGGGTAAGGCATTCTTTCCCTTGCTATGTTTCCTGGATCCAGCAGGCAATGGGGCAGTTTTTTGGCATATCCCAGATGGAGGAAGGTGTGCTGGATGCCATGAAAGTCTGAATTCTCCTACTTGGTCCTATTTAAGATCCTTTGACTCAATTTTTATTCGAAAGCAAGACATTACATTAATCTTCCCATCTAAGTGATGGAAAAGAGAGTGTTGATATCAGCTTGGATTAGTTCTCACTTAATGAAAGATACCCCTGAAATATTTTCAGAGGATGGTAAAAATAGGACAATATATTACTTTCTTAATTAAAGGAAAATAAATTGCTGCAGGGTAGTGAGCTGATCCTTCTGAGGAGCTGTGTGTAATTCAGCTGAACCAGTGTGATTCTCAGATGTATTTATACAGTCAGGAGAAGAAGTGTATACTTTAAAAGACACTAAGAAAGTATTTGTGATAGTTGCAACCATTCCTCAGCTTACATCTCAGGAATCAGCAATTAATATGTCATGATAGTTCTGTATAAGTATTCTAGATTTCAAAATTTGGTTGAGCTCCAATGCAATCAAGAAACATTTATAAAATTTATTATTTATGATTGGATTCATAGTTGTACCAGACTTCGAGGGGATAAGGGGGAGAAAGAAGAGAATAATAGAGTCAACCAGTAATCTTTCTTCCAGTTTAGTTCTTGTTCATGATTTTGGTGGTGCAGCATAAGTAACAATAAGAAATAATTTATATTTTCCCATTTAAGAATGTGAAGCTTCACAAACATATTTTCATTAAAAACGGACTTCAATATCCTTTCAGAACAATAAGCCCACTCTCTTAAAGGTCAGCTATTACACTTTCCATGAAAAGAAAAAATAATATTCTTAATCCTAAGTGATTACTTCAAATGAAACAATAAATGACTTATTTCTTTCCATCTTCCTGCATATATTATCAGGAAAGCATTAATGAAAAGCAACTCCAGTGAAAAACCCTCTGAGGTTTTTTTAAATGTGGATCAGCTCAGTACAGAATAGCAAATGCATCTGGGTGGTCAACAGAGTGAACAAATTTGCAGGAAAACAAATCTGCTGAATGAATATCTGGGCAGTAAGAAAGAAAAGCTTGTATGTTGTGTAATATTTCCACATGAAATGCATCTGAATATGAATATGTCTATATGCAGATAGACACTTTGTTCCATCATGAAAAACTGATTTACAGTTGATTTTGGTGATTAAATTTCCTAAAGCATACAGTCTACTCCCTCGTGCTTTCTGCACTGCGGTGGGCCCCACTTCTTGGGCACCTGGTCAGCTGCTCTTGGGCACAAATCCCAAGGGCAGCTCCTTGAGATAAATTTCACCCAGCCAGCAGGTTGGGTTAGCCAAAGTGAGCTGGAATGTGGGGGTGGTGATTTCACTGTGTGTGTAAGCATCCAGAAAAGGAAGATTAAGATTTACCATGATTTGACTATTTTCCTATACAATTATCAGTTTGTTGAATGCTCTTGCAGAAGACTTTCTTGCTTCTGCTCTGTTCAGGAATCCAAACATGATTTAAATATTCATGTCCATATTAAAATACTGCAAAAACTAAAATGTATTTTTTTAGTAAATAAATGGTGTAAGTCATGAGAGATTTCAGGAGGTTTTTATACCACAAGGTTCTTTTCTGATTATTTAAAAGAACTTCATTTTAAACACCCTGCAGTCAATATCTGAATGAAAGTTACTAAAGAACTAATCCCTCAGAAATCAAATTTTTATGAAAAATTAGTTTACTGTTCTCACTAAATAACTGTCTCAAGTGTAATTCGCAAACTGCTTGCAAGCTTACTTAATGTAAACAGAAAACTGAGCAAACAGAAGAGCTGTGAATATCTACTGTAGATAACTAGTGCACATATAAAACAAAAAAGTTATTTTTAAGGAAATCTACAAATGCCACTAACTCTGCCAACCATACATCACCTCAACTGTATAAAAACCTTACCAGATGGATCTCTGTTGAATTAAGTAAACCCCTGATGCAGAAGAAGTGAAGGTTTCTAACACTAAGAAAATTATATGCAAGCAGATTAAAAGAAAATACTGACAGAAAGCTTTTGAGAAAATTCAGAGAAAAACCTTTACACCAGAAACTAGGCTGGACCCAACTAAGATGGCATGTTTTAAATACAAATGCATACACACACACACACTCCCAAATGCCAGAGGATTATGTTGAGAAGTGAAAGGGATGGATAATATGCTTCATTTACTTTACTCATCAGTAATAAGAGGATCCTTTACTTGAAATAAGCTATTTTGTAAGGAAAACCCTGCCAGTTGTCAGCAGGGAGAAAAACTTCACAGGATATCTTCATTAGTGGCACTGAGCAGACATTTTCAAACAAGTTCCCATAACAACCTTACCAACTCCTTCCTAAATAGGCGGTAGCTCATTTGGAACCCACTCCTGGGTTAGCATGGCTGGAGCTGTTTTTCTCTGCTATTGAACATACAATTCAGTTTCTTTCAATATGAAGTCCCCGCCCTTTTCTTATCAGGCTGCTCAGAACTGTAAGAACCATGTTCCTACCACCCTGAATAATCTCCAAGTAACATCTGCTTGAACCGTCCCAAATGATACCTTCAGCAAACTATTATACTTTATTATACTCTATCATTTTTGATCCTGGATTACAGGATTTTCATTATTTCATCTGCTTGTCGTGTGCCATTCAGATCTGTGCAGTCTTCCACACAAAATGGCTTTTCCAGTTTGAAAAGGAAATGTATATAAGCCTTGGAGATGTATAATGCCACCAGAATAACTACAACCAACCAGGCTTGTCTCAGGTTGAAGCCCATCTTTCTTGCAAACAGTTACTCCAAAAGCTGTGCAACTCCCGAAGAAACCTAAGCTCTGCATCCTGGTGCTACTTTTTCAACTCAGTATTCCCCTTTACATCTTAGTCTTGGCTTTGCAGTTGATCACACTCTGAATGTGTCTGTGAGAGCACCTTTGGCATGATGATGCAGCTTTCAACATGACCCTCACCCCCAACACATCTCTCTCCCCGCCACTTCAGCAGTGTAATTGGCATAGCAACGGCAGACAGGGAAACTGGTGCAGAATGTTTTACAGCAAATCACTGTTTTTAAGGAGTCAACCCTTCCCTGCTTACTGAGCTCCTTGACAAAGGGAGAAGAAAAATTGATCATTTGGCAATTTGGAATTAAAATTTCCAGTCTCACATGAGAAGTGGATTTTCAACAGATGATGTGGCATATTCTTCGGATCTTAACATGAAATGCTTATTGAAAACAAGGTCAAGGTGATTCATGTCTTTAACACAACATATGTTCATTAAATATTAAATTAAAATATTGACAAATAAGTTTGATTCTGTTTTTTAAAAAGAATCTGGAAAAGTTAAAGACCAAATAAATGAATTGGAGATAATTTAATGTTTATGGATTTCAGTAAGAAACCTGATACACTGATGTTTGATATCCTGAGGGAAACCATTAATTAAGCTGGCTTTAAGCTGGCTTGCTCTGAAATATAGTTAAATTGATACAAAGCAGGCCACAGAGCTTCAGAAAAAAAAACCCCAACACATATAATCATAAACCAGAATCCTCTTAATATCTTCCAGAGCTTTAATAGACCAAGCTTAGGTCCTTCTGACTCAGAAGATGATTCCATTTTCAAGTAGACATGGTGCTAAAAACCCAAGAAGCTTCTGCAAATAAGAGAAAGACCTCGAGATGGCAGAGCTAATGAAGCAAGGCTTGTGTGGGAAAATGCCTACACCAAGGCATCTGGGAAACAGCGAATCTAACTGGCACTGTCAGTCTTCAAAAACAGCCACAGCAAAGACAATCTGGATGTGACAGCAGAGAGCAAATTGCAGCCCAGTGCAGAGGGTGATGCTATAGCCAAGTAATGCAGAAACGGGGCAGCTACTGTTGCCTTATTGTAATGATTTTTGTGTCCAAGGTCACCAGCAAACATAGCTGAAATTTACTGATTTGTGTATGCAAGGTCTGACACTTTCCCTAGCGCAGACACATCTCCAAAATATGGATTTGTGAGTTTGAGCCCTTGCAGCTGTCATCGACCTTGCAGTCAGTAGTCAGGCTGCCAATATTCAGCTGTCTGTCAAAGAACACTCAGCAGCCCAAAAGGCATATAATTGGAGAACAAATGGGTGAACTCAGCTATTAATACCAGCCCCAAACATCTGGAGACTGGTTTATTGCTGAACTACAGCCGAGTCAGTGCCTGAGCTGGGTACAGATTGGGAAGAACACAGAAACAGGTTTCCTATCAGAGTTGCAGAGCTCTTGTGGTCACAGCGGAAAGTGAAGGGGGAAAAAATTATTTTAATAATTTGGAAAACTCATTTTTTAGCTGAAGAAGATGGAGAAATACAGAAACAGATAAATAGGAAACAAAGACTGTGTTTGCCCCTAACTTTAAAATGCATTTTCTATGGCTATGAGAGAGGCTTGTGCTGGCCTAAACTCCATTTGAGCTTTAATGGCTTACCCTACATTTAACACAAGGGTTTCTTCTGAGTAAGGAAGTCGCAAAGTTCTGCTCTCAATAATGGGTTCTGTACTCCCAGCCTACGCTCCAAAGCCTCTGACATCAATTCACAGAACATCAGCAGCAGGATAGGAATGGCAGCTCCTTCAGCACTCCCTTTCCCTGGACCTCACTGAGTTGCCTGTTGGATTTTTCCTCCCCATCTGGATGAATCCTTGGCTGGAAACTATCACTCTGGACTACTGCAGCCTTCCCCACCTCAAATGGACCACTGCTGTACCACACCCACAGAGCCCAAAGCCACCCAGGACTTTGGCCTAGTTTCCATATTCCAGGAAAAAAGGAGTCTTTCCTTAAAGGGCAGCACTTCAGCTCTGTACGTGTTACAATGAGAAATTTTCACTCTGCAGTTGAAGAAACTGACTGACTGCCCAGATTCCCACAGCTACCTGACGGGACAATCACAGAAGCCAAGTTCACCCACCCTGGAGGGTTTTCCCCAACAAGCTCTCCCCAAGGAGGAGGAAGGCAAAGCAGCTGCTCTGGGCAGAGACAGCCTCCCTGGCTCCCTCCACCAGGGACATGGCAGTCACCAAGGCCATGGCCATCAACTCCCTCCACCAAGCCACTACCTTGGCAAGCTTCGCTTTGGTTTTGTGATTAATTCTACTCACTTCTTTCTCTAAGGCTTTAAATACTATATGTAAACCTGAAAGCTGTAAAGTGTTCAAAACCATTTTTTTTAACAATATACTAATAATGGGTTTTCCTAAGAATGGAGAGACAACTGTTATTAAGACATCTGTAAATAACTTATTCCTTATCCTAGGGATACAATTTCTTCCTTGTGCATGCAGGAATGTGGGCATCAGGTCCATGAAATTTCCCAAACATATGAGAAAAACTGGATAAAAACCAAACGGACCAGAATTTTTTTTGTTTGTGCAAAAAAGTTCAAACAATATTCACATTTAGATTTTTTTGTGTAGTTGTTTCTTTTTCCTTTTTATAAGAGGCTTGTACAATTTCAATTATGCCAAGTATTTTAGAGGAAGCAAAATGGACTATAGAACTTTCCACCAAAATCCTGATGAGATGCAGTGTTTTGCACTCTCAGCTATATTATGAATGACAATAAAACTGTCCAGGCTGATACGATAGGAATTTGCTCTTCCTTGACATCATTTCTGGAATTTCAGCAAGTTTCCCTCAAAGACCAACATGTTTTCATTGTTAACAATAAATGTTTATTAGAAGCTGTGAGATCAACACACTAGTGCCATGCACAGTTCAGAAAAATCTCAAGGAAGAAGAGATCTCAAGCTTCAGAGTCACTCTGAGGCTTCACAAACAGCACCACTATTATTCTCAGCAATGGGTTGGGGGCTGTCCCAGCACTCAGTCCTCCACCACAGCCTAGACTGACTCATGCCAGGTGACACAATTCCAGTGCTCCCATCTTGGATGCGGGTGCTCCAAAGCACCACTGGGTTTGTAGGTTTGTCATTGGTGCCTGTCAGCTCAGGAGCTGCTGCTCCTCAGGGTGGAAAGAAAGCACAGGTACACCTGCAGCCAGGACAACTCCAACAAAAGGCACCACTGAGGTCTGTGTGAGGGGGTTTAAGTTCCTCACATCCTTATTATACAGGTCAAACCCCCCTTCAGAACTTGCAGGCCTTAGCACCTTTAAAATGGTTGTGTAAGGAACAAGTAGCCTCAGTTAATCAAGCTGCTATTTATCTAAGTGACTCAGACTGAAAGGCGAACGCAAGTATTTTGATGATACTGCTTCTCAGGGAAAAAAATCTGCCAAGTACGAGCCCATTCCCAA
The DNA here is from genome assembly GCA_035047865.1 of Dendrocincla tyrannina. Lineage (NCBI taxonomy): Eukaryota > Metazoa > Chordata > Aves > Passeriformes > Dendrocolaptidae > Dendrocincla > Dendrocincla tyrannina. Next base: position 6,570,323 of record JAWWMP010000167.1, read on the forward strand.
CTAAAGAGGAGACACTCAGAAGAAATTTTGAGCAGAGAAAAGCTTCTATATGCCCCAGTCCCCAAGTTTTGTTTCATTTTAATTTCAAAACAATATATGTTTGCTTACATTCAATTTGAAAAGTCTCCATTTAAAAAAGCCAACAAACACAAACCACCAGTCATGGTTCTGCAATGCCTGTTAGTTCAAAATACTGAAATTTCGTATCAAGGGTTTTGTTAAGCTGTCATTCCCCAAACATGCACCGAGCAAACTGTTTTGGAAATGGACACTGGGGAGCTCAGACTGAGCTGAAGGGAGGAAAAAAAACAAAACAAAACAAACAAACAAACAAACAAAAAAACCCCAAAAACCCCCCAAAAAAACCCACAAAAAAACCCACAAAACCCCCAAACCAAACCAACAAATAAAAAAACCCCATCAAACCTAAATTCTTGGATTTACTGGGAATGGCTTGTTTGCATTTTTGGGGGTTGTTTTGTTGGGTTTTTTTAAATATAAAAACTTTTGTTAGCTTATTAAATGCATCAATTTATTACACTAAATTCTATTCTGTTGCCTCTTAGGTTACTTCATGATAAATCAATGAAAAAAGCACACATGGATAAGAAAAGCCTCTTATAGCACCAACATCTTCTAAAAAAAATGGTTTAATTACTATGGAGACAAATCCCACTTCTTCCTAGGAGTTAAGTGCCTACATGGCTTGAAAGCTGTCTGGCAAATTTCACACCTAAGCAGTAGAACTGAGAAGAGATTTTTTTTTTTAATTATTTTTTTTTAATTTCCTGCTTTACAGGAAAAAAAACCCATCTTTCCAACCATTAGTCACACATTTTATCTTGTTTATTTTCAGGTAAATTCACCTTGTCAGAAGGTCAGCAGGAAAGTGAGGAAAAAAGTGGTGGAAGTGGTATATGAGATTTATTAAAAGTAACAAGATAAGGGTCTTTTATACATATGGGTGTTCCCTGGAACTTGGCAAACTAAATTGCCTTTTATTATATGGGGACCCTGAATTGTTGCAATAGGGATGCAAGAAAGAAGGAAGCACATATTTGACTTCTGCTGAAAGGACTTGAATAAAAGCTTGACTAGGTCCCAGGTTTTAATCTTTCTTCAACCTGTAAATGCTGGTAGGGGATCCATCACTCCACAGGATTTAAAGAGCACTGAAGGATTTGCCCCTCTTTCAGGTGAGCAGCAGCTATGTGTTCCGGCAGCCTCTGTGCCTCCACAGAACACCCAGGTCCTGTAACAAAAACTCAGCTTTGCACTTCGGCAAAAAAAAAAAATCAACTCATGGGAAGGGCATAAGGAGAGGAGGAAAGGAAAACAGCAGGGAAGGTATTTTCCTTTTGATATTAGGTTTTCACCACACCATCATCCTAAGACCAAAACTTTGTATTTGCTGGGGACACAAAAGCCACTGTCAAGATCTTGCCTGCACCTCTGTCACTTACTCTAAGCTAAAAAGCTTGCAGGTTATGGCCCTTGCTGCTGCACTACCTGTGAGCTGCAAGTTCTATTCACAGCCCCAGGATGCAACTGGAGCTGGAAACTTTTCAGAGAGCTCAGAGGACTGAACTCCCAGCTTTTCTCAACTCTGAGTCAGTTAAAATCCCTCATCAACGCTGTGCTCTATGTATATATAGGCTGCAAGAAAAGCCCTGAAATACTAAATTTCATGTCCAGACCTAGATCAAATGGCTTGCAAAGCTGTGGTTTTCTCCAACTCAAATGTGTTGGCAGGAGCACACAGAACTGTAGCCTGAACATCAGTCCTATCTGCAAGAGTCCTAAGCCCTTTAGAAACTATTCAGGCAGACAAATACTGAAAGTGTGATTGTAGCTTTAGATAGATGGGGTATAGTGGCCAAAGGAGAACAGACCTTTACATGACCCAAAGCATTTGGGGTTAAATTCTTTGGAAAACAACATGCTTTAAGACGTGCCATTCACTTCTGCCTTGTCTTTGTTTAGGTGCTGAACAAACCCAGTCCCTATTGAGTATTGAGGTAGCAGAGTATTTTTCTTGGAGAAGATAGAGAAATGGTATAGGTTTTCTCAGATTCTGGAAACTAAGTTTCTGCAGCCAGAGGTCAAGAGATCCCAACTGATAAAAACACACTCGTGGGTTTATCAGCCACTCAAGAGTGCTGCCCTTCCCCTCCTGCATCAGCCCTCTCCCCCTGTGGTTTCCCCTCTGGGACAGGGGGACACAGAAGTGCAGCTCTGCAGGGCAGGGGCTCAGCTTTCCCCCATGGATGGGCTTGCTCTGCAAACGCAACACCTCACACATCCTTTGTGACACTGTCAGAAATCAATGACAAGCAGTGCTGTGCCTGCAGCCTTGTGATGGAAAAATAATTAAAAAAAAAAAAATCAATAGTCTAACAGACCTTGGCCAGTCCTGGTCTGCTGGAGAACAGGGGCAGACCTCAAGCACAGGGGAGTCACAGAGCAAGATTTACATTTCTGCAATAAGCAGAGCAGCAGGCTGGCTCAGCAAGAAGCCTTTCTTTGAGGAAGGCCAAACTTTGACAAATCTCAGCACACAACACCAGGAAAGCTGTTACAGACCAGCACTGGTAAGCAGGAGCATGACAGAGCATTTTCCTAAGGCAGGAGCAGCCTGGCTGAGCTCAAGATCCTGCACCTCTCAGCTGACTGCAATAATGTCTACTTTACTGACAGGACTTCAGAGAGGCACCTAAGACAAATATTAAGGTATAAAAGTGCATAATAAAATGGAGCATTAAAGGCTAAATTGAATTGGGACTACTTTGGCTCCTGACCAAGAACAGATGCATGCTGGGACCAGTTTCATTGGTGAAGAAAGGTTAACACCCTAACAGTTCACATTTTTCCCACTGATATTTTCCATTTGTTCCTTAAAGGCAGAAATAACCATAGTGACTTTTTATTCTAGAGCATAGGAGCAAGAGGTCATGTGCTGTCCTTCCTCAAAAGCATCGTGATGCTTTTGTCTGCAAAGGCAAATGGCCCCCAGGGGCTTAGGAGACCCAAATAGGCAGCAGCTCAGACCCCAGAGGCTCCTCTCTTGCCCAGCCATCAAACCAATGCCAGAAACCAGAGTTACTATTCACAGATCTCACTGAAAGACAGGGTAAAGCTTTGCTCTTCCTGTGGCGAAAGTGCAGCTCTGCTAACAGCAGAGCTCAACATCTCCTTGAGGAGCTGCTGGTTTTTTTCTCATGTCTAAAGTCCTCTGTTTATTTTGAAACAGTGACAAAGTCTCTGCTGCTCTCCAGACAATGCAGTTGCCATGTCAGTACAAAACATCCCCCCCTCCTCCGCCTGTCTGGCCACCCCTCCCTCCATCTGCCTGCCTGTGTGTGATGGGTGGGAGGAGAGTGATTTCCTTTTGCAAAATTATCCCTCTAAAACTTTACCTCAGTTGCTTCTGGACAAGCCTAGGATTGCATACCTCTTCCAGCCACATGCCTCTGCTGTTTTCCAAACTGTGGCTTCCTTTCCTGGGCTGTGAGTGTAACCCCAGAGCACAATGCTCTACCCGCACTGTCCCAACTGCTCAACATCAACCAGCTTTTTGGGCTGGCTGAGCTCCTTCAGTTGATCAGCCAGTGTGCACAGAAAGAGCTGTTCTAAAGGTGAAGGTCAATGAAATTATATGCTATGGGAATGTTTTTTCTTATGTTCCTAAAATCACTCCACATGAAAAAAGGAAAAAAAAAGAGAAAATCCTTTCACAAAAGCAATTTTGGTCCATGACATGCGTCCAATGCTGAATTTGTGGGTGTTTTACCAAGACAGATCAGTGCCTGAGCAAAGGAAGGCTGGCAGAGCTGCTAAGCCCTGTAAGAAGCTGCAATTGAGCAAACAAGATTACTGGTACGTTTTTCAAATGTCACAGAGCTGAAAAACAAGAGTATTTAAATGTCGTAGAAAAAGGTTATGTAATGGAGATTTCTATCTGAGCAAAGCCAGCACGAAAAATCCTCCTTAAGAATCAGGGTGTATTATTTGCAGCTCTTTTGGTTATTGTATGACAGGACACACATTCTTCTATTCTTTATAACATTTCATATAGTTATTTAAATTATAAAAGTGAACCAAAGTTACAACCCAAGCAAAAAAATTACAGTAGTTGTACACATGTACTGGCCAGTGGGATAGAGCCCCTTCGGAGCAACACAAATTTGCTGGGCAAGAGCACAAGGTCCTTGTATTGGGCCACACTGGGCACCAACACATCCCAAAGGCACATAACTGCTGATGTGGAATTTACATACATCACTTACACACCACTCCCTAACTCATCCTCACTGAAAGGGGACAGCACTACTCTTACCCAAACTCTAGGCAGCACACTTCACATCCATTTCCAGGGAGTTATTTTTCAAAGCAAATATTTTTTTACATATTTCACCATAGCAAAAGAATGACTTCAAGGTTATTTTAGGAACGGGCTGGCTTTCGACCAGGTTGCTAGGATTATGACCACTGTTGGGTGCAGACAACCTAAGGTGCTAGATTGGCAGAGCTCCTTTTCTGTCTTCTCCAGGGCTGGCTTGTGTTTGTCCACAGCTCTGCCCGCATGGGAACAACCCCACCAATGAGGTTAGGCTGTTTTTAAGAAGTCTTCCCGCACAGGGATTCTTGTCCTAAAGGGCGGAGTCTGCCACGGGAGGGCATGTTGGCTCCACGCCTGCAGGCTTATAGCCACTGTTAGCAAAACTCTTCACGGCCTCCCATCTGCGCAGAAATCACCGTAAGAAAGACCTGTGCACCCCTTAGCAAATGGCCCTTCACCCCTCCTCCATGATCCTCTCCCCAGACAGCCTCACAAGGTCTCCACACGGCAAATCTTTCTCCCGATTGCACACAGATAGCCAGGGATAACAGGGCACTGCTCTGCCGAGGGCGTGCAGCCCCGGGAAAAGCCCAGGGCAGCCAGGGCTGCACTTCAGCTGCCTCCACCGGCACGGCACGGCACGGCACAGCCCATCCTCCCCTCAGCAATGGCAACGGGAGAAATTCAACACCGAGAAACGCTTAACCTCAGCCAAAACCAAAAGCCAGCAGAGCAGGCAGCCAGCAGGGTCCTGCAAATATGCGATACGTGGCAGTGAGCTGCACTGTGTTAAACAGCAAGCACCTCGCAACAGAGGAAGAGTCTCCAAAACGTTAATTTCCCTGCAGTTGATTAACTGTCCAGCATCCAGACTCACATCACCTCCGAGACTGAGCACGCGTGGGAGAGAAACTGGCAGCCGCTGTGGGGAGCGAGTGCCAGTGCGCGATCATGAAGTGCTCTCACACCACGTTTGGGATTATTCCATTCCGTGGGGAGATGCCAAATACTCCCTCTGCCCCTTCCCCAAGTTTTTCGCTTCTTTTTTGGCGGATAGGTATTAGGATGAGGGGATGTCGGTCCGTGTTTGTTTTCCCATCAGTCGCTCCTGTCCTGGTTCTTTCAGGCAGACGGACACAGACATACCGCCTACCCCCTAAACTAAACGCTTGCGTGTGAGGCTCTTCGGAGCCTCCTGGCTACAAACACCTCTTTTTAATAGAAGTGCTGCCTCTTGAAAGCTGACTTGCCATGCATTTTAACACAGAAAAACCCGTCTCACACAACAGTGTGGTTATTTTGTTGTTTCTTGAGTCTGAAAAGGAAAGGGACCGAGCTGTCCATGTCTCCTTAGAGCATGTGGCTGCCACACACAAATGTCAGCCTGAGCAACAGGAACGATCTTGTTCCCTTAAGTCAAACAATGTTTAGAGAGGTCTGTGCTGTGGAAGGGTTTCCTAACAAAATACAAGTCATCAAACTTAAAACACATGCCTACTCTGGTGAAATTAGTAAAGCAACAAGGCTCTGTATGAAAACAGATACAGGAAAACACAAACTTTCTCCTGATGACTTCATCCCACAGGGGTCAACAGCACATCAAGGGCAGCATTGGTTGGGAAGGGGAAGCTCTAGAAATTTCTTGCAGAACTTTAAATGAAACTTGTAGAGTTCAATAGCAAAACCAACAGTTTTCTTCTTAAAAAGGGGGGAAAAAAGAAATAAAACCCCATCATTTTCCCAGCATTGTACCACGAGAGCATCACTCATGTGGGGTGTGTTGCAACCTGTATCATCAAGGAATGAGCGTGGCCTGGAGCCACTGAAAACTTTATTTCATGAGTTTTTTACTGTGTGGGCAACATAGGAACACGTGAATAACACTGCCTCCCCAACATGTCACATTCAGCCACATATTAAGGTAAAACAATAAATGTTGTTAACATTTTTAAACATAAAAAGAAAACAAATTTCCCTCCCCTAAAAAGCAGGCCATAGACCCCAGGCCCCAAAGAAGTCAGGAGTTTGAAGAAGCTGGGTTAGGGTTACAGCAGCAGTGGAAATTTGTCCCTACTTGCAAAATGGGCAGAAGAGGACAAACTCCAGAAAAGGTCATGAGGTAGCCCCAGGGAGGCACCCACCCAGACACACATTCAGGAAAACAGACATTTAGAAAATTAAACGGTGGATCTTTTTTCATGTTCTCAACGTAACTATCAAAATGAAAGCTGATCCTATCGTGTGGAAGCCTCTGAGTAATCTGCTGGAGCCGAGAGAAAATCCTAGGGGATATATTTGTGGCTCTTGGCAGCACAGTCCTAGACCAGACAGACCTTGACCTACCCCAGTGCAGCCATTCCCAGGTAACTCACTGCCTGCTTTGACCAAGCAGGGCTTTGCAAAGTCACTTTTTTCAGTACATACAGCTGAACTATTGGTGCAGGACACTGCAGTCACAGAGATTTACCTCTCCTCTTTCCATTGCTTGGGAGCACAAATGTTTCTCATGTATTGTCAGAAAGATCTTCCTCTTTTCAACTTCAGGTCCTATAAGGATGAATGGCCAGCTAACCTTTTAAATTTAAAACAAGTCAAAAAGTAGCACACTGTAGAAACAAGCATGAAAATCTCACATTCACACATGCACGCAAAAAATACCTTCTTGTGGTTCAAAAAATTAACAAAACCAAAACCCTCACATGCTTATATTAACTCCTGCAATCAGCTTTTATCAAAACACTTAATCTACCTTAAGCTTTTGTGCAAACAACAGGAGATGCACGAAATCTCCCATCTCAGAACTTAACTTGATTCAATATTCACCGCTGAGAAGAATAGGGGTAAATATACTCAGAACACCATCAACAACTCCTTGTGACCTCCTTTAAAGCAGCTTTCCAAAAGTTAAAGTTGTTCAGAACACAATATTCACAGAAATGAGACATTTGTCACTGGCTCCCTAACCTCATCTCAAGTCTTTTACCTACTTTCCTGAAGTTCCAGAAATCATATGGTCAAATTAAAAAAAAAAAAAAAAAACCAAAACAAAACACAAACCAAACAGCAAAACAAAAACAAAGCAGAGGTTACTGAAATCCTACAAGCAGTGTAAAATACAGAGTTACTTAATATTGAAATGTCTAAACTGTGAAAATGTTTCACTTTGGTTAAAAAGTAAGAGAGTAATAGTCAACAACACTGACCTACTTCAGCTACATAATTCAGAGGATGAAAGAAAGTTTAATAAGCACTAGGTAATTTTCCTCAGCCTTTATTAGTTATAGGGTCTGTAAGCATGCAATGTTTTGATGTAGTCTTGTAAAAGTACATTTTAACCTCTTTAGCATGTGTAGCTATATTGACGTAATGAAGTTTATCCTTTCATTTAGGATGATGTTGTTTTGTGAGGCTATTACCAGGATAGATTCCAGACTCTTATGAAATACAACTGCTCCATGATTCCTGATGAGCCCAAACAGCGCCCCCGGCCACCTCAAAGGTCAAGGGCAGATTTAAAAATGCAATTCACAGGTCACTGTCCTCAAACAAAGCTTCAGCTAGATCTAAGGGTGTTGTGCTAACCCACCAAGGGCAATTTTAACATACTATAGCTTTACACACAGAGAAAGAAAAATCTTTCACTTTAATGATTAATCATTGTCGCTCTCAGGTTTCTTTTATTGCTTCTGACCTAAATATGAGCTGCAATTCTCCTGGTGCTCCTCTTTCCCACCAGCAGCTCTTTACCCTGCCATATACCAGTCTAACAGCACAGTGAATGTTCACTTCTCTTTGCACCACACCAGAGCAACTCTGAAGTCCCTGCATTTTAAAGCCCCTAAAATTAGAAACTTCATCAACACAAGCCTAAAAAGTGAAGATTTGAACATACTAATGTAACCACTGGAACTGCAGTTCCAAGTGTTAGTTCTACAGAGATCACTTATAAAGAGATAGTTAAGTTTCATCATTTTGGATTGGTTGAATGAAGACAGGTTGCAAGAAAACATAATGGGGTAGATAATGCATGATGTAAAATAAGAACTAACCTAGAAGCTTTCATAAAATTAATTTCCTACCAGCTTTGAAAAATCAAAGTTGTAACAGAAAAAACCAGTGGGTTCATTTTCTAGCACATTCATACATTATTTTAAATACGCCTGCTGGCAAGTGCAGGTGACAGCAATTATCTGAATGATGTGCTCAGATGTTTCAGTTTGATTTGTCCCAGAAACAACAAAAAGGTTTTGGAGTTTCCAAACATTTTGCAGCATTTTACAAAACACAGAAATGCCCACCTCTGTGCGTGTGTGTGTATGCCTGCTCAGGTTGGTGGAAAGCCACAATTCTGATACTTTCACTTGGAAAATCCATAAAACATCTAAAGCAAGGAAAACCTCAAAACATCATTAAGAGTTTTGCTACGTATTTGCGGTGCCTTTCTTGGCATTTATTGCTCTTCCCTCAGCCCTGCCAGCCCCAGCTCATCCAGCATAGCCCAGCTTTCAAAGCACTCAATGCTGTAAAAGCAGCGTCTTCCCCACTTGCCAATCTCTCCATCTGCTGCCGCAGCAGGGGTTGGGAAAGCTCGGCTTATACATCATACTGCATGTTGCTGGAAGTTTCTGCCATCTGCTATTGCCTTTCCTCCCATGCCTTACAAAAATATCAGTGACTAAATAGAAAGCAATTCCTTGATCAGATGTTTTAAAGGGTTGTCAATTTGAATCATGACTTTTTTTGTTTGCTCTTGTATTCACAGAAACATAACAAATCAGCACAGATTAAGGGATAAAGATGCAAGGTCAGCTTTATACAGCTATTAAATAACTAAATATATTGAACAGCCTATCCCAAGCCTATTCCTTACAAAAACTTTTTTTTGAACTATGATTTGGATGACTTTTAACCTTTGTGAATAACACATGGTTCCTTCCCAAAGCCAAGCCCTAAATTCATCACACAACATATCACAGCGGAATGCAATTTAAAACCACACTATCATACACAAAAGCACAGTCTCTGCCCAGGCAGCACCCCGAGCTGGAGACCAAGCACGCAGCAGTGCAGGGGTCCCTTATCAGGGTGCTCTTTGATTTAATGTATTTACACCCACACCTGACAAACCAAGCTCAGGATGAGGCCAGATATGCAATTCAAAATATACCAGGCTACAAAAAAAAAAAAAAAACAACATTTTAAAAGAAAAAAACCCAAGCATTTGGAGACAAAAATATGCTCTATAGTCCTTCTGTGGTCAAAACGCAGGCAAATACTCAGCTCTAAGGCCAAATGCCAAAGGCTTTTAGGATGACCCAGCACACAGACAACATCTCACTACCAGCAACAGCAGACCTGAACCCCTGATATGAAGCACAATACACATATACAACAGACAGCAGAGAGAGAGAGAGCACACAGCCCGGCGACGCACAGCTTTGTAACCAACTTGCTTCTAGAAAATTCTGAGAGGACTTACCTTTGTAGGTGCTCCCAGCACATGGCTCCTCCTGCTCTGCCTCATCTCGCTGCTCTCCAGGGCTGCTGCTCTCCTTCGGGGCTGACTCAGGAAGGGACTCAGGGCAGCGGACGCAGCTGCTGCTCCACACCCTACCCAGGACCTCAAACCACAGCACTGAGAGACCCCACCCCACAGGGGAGGGAAGGGCTTTGGGGGTGGCTCATCACCCAGAATTGTCCCCACCTGTGCCCAACAAAAAACTCATCACCAGGAATTGTCCTCACCTGTGCGCAAGCAGCAACTCATAATCAGTAATTGCCCCCACCTGGGCCCAAGCAGCAACTCATCACCACCAATGGTCCCCACCTGGTGGCTCTCCAGCAGCCCCCTCCGTGGTCACCAAAAAACCCCAAAATGGCAGCTGGGACACCCTTACCTGTGGGTGTTAAGTTGGCCTCAGCGCCCTGGTCTGCAGGCGCCGAGGCGAGGCAGGGAGATGGCCCCGGGTGCCGTCTGTCTTTGGCCGAAAGTGACATCCTGACCAGTGTCTTTGGTGTCCAGGGCTGCTCCCAAACCCCCTCAGATGGGCTGAGGCAGGATTTGGGGCAGCAGTGAGGCTGAGGGGTCTGTGTGAGGGGAGCCTGGGGCTGCGGCTGGTTCTGGGTGGTTCTGTCCAGTTTCATCCAGTTCCGGCCGGTTGTGGCCATTTCCGGCCGCCCCTCAGGGGGCTGAGGCAGGAAAACACTGCCTGGAGACCAGGAGGGGGAAGAAAGCAGGGGAGGATGAGGGGGCAGAAAGAGGCAGCAATGGGGTTAATCTGCCTTTGTTTCTCACTACACAACCCTTTTTCTGATTGCCAAGAAGTGGAATTATTTTCCCCCAGTGGCACCTGCTTCTGCCACAACAACGCTCCATAAGGGATGTCCCTGTCCATTGCCTCCCAGCAGCTCTGTCCCCCGGTGTCCCCCTGCCCAGCTGAGCCGGGCCACCAATATCTGGCCACAGCTGGCTACTTTGTACCAACCACAGCCACAAACCCTGTACCCAACAGTGCCCCGGGAGACCCCTAGCCCATGTCTGGGACATGGGCACATTGTCTGGGAGCCCTGAAATGGGGGAGCAGTGAGAGGGAAGGTAAATCAGACACCTGGCAGCACGTGGGAAGGGTGGAGAGTGTGTTACAGGGATCCCAAAACCTCCAGTAAAAGATGTGTGGAACCCTATCTAGCTACCCTGAAGTGACTGAAATCAAAGCATGACTTGGCTGTTACCTAAGTGTCTCCTCAGGGAAATCTGAGGTATGATGTCATTTAATTTATATGACAAATATTAAGAAATTACTTGAGACTGATTCCGACTTTATCTACTTTTAAATTAAGGTTGGAGTTTTTGCCTAGAAGGGGAACTGACCATTCAACCCCCTGCTGAAGACTGGCAAATCACTGAAGATGGAGAGTAGGGATTTTTATTGTTGTCATTAATTGAAAACTTTCCAACACTTTCTTAATGTTGGTATGAATCCACATTTATAAAAAATAGGCTCAGTATTTAATGAATATCTATTAAAAACATTGATGGAACATTACATCCCTCTTCAGAGCAATGACTTAGTAATGTTTCTTAAAAGTTGCACTGCAAAGTTGGTTTCCTCTCCTAATCATTAATCACTACCACCCCAGCTAATAATCAGTAGCAAAGCAAAGGTTTGCAATATTTTCTGTTCTTTAAAGATCTCCTGCAGCAACTCTTCCCTAAGTCAAATATGGAGATTTTCACCCACAGTTTTCCTAATAGTTGCTCATGTTAATCTTTGACCATCCAACTCCTCACTTTGTTTGTACCATGATAATTTTACATCTTCAAATAACAAATTGTGCTGGTTCAGTTCTTCATTAGGGTGTTACATAATCAAAGTTGTGAATGCTGCAAAAGGAAAATTAACCATTAAGAAAGCATTTGCCACTATTGGGTTCAGTTATGGGTCCCCATGGAGTAAAACTCACTTTTCTGCAGACACGGGTAGCTGCCAGGAGATAAACCATAACATTTGTTTTGACAAATTTGGGGCAGTCCACTTCATTTACCGGGACCTGAAAGAACTTTACTTGCATAAAAGCAGCATAGCTAGAAACACCTTTTATGGGAAAAGGAAGACCTGAAAAGTTATACTATTCTGGAGTTCATGCTTGTGCATGAAACATGGGCATAACTGGCTCCCTTGGGGACAAAAATTGAGAGCCCGTTCACCGTGGAGCACAAGCTTCTCGTTTCTGAGCAGATGAACATGTAGCGACTAAACATTTCATACAACATATTACGAGGCCTAGAAGCCTGGAGAACTTGTTTTCAAAAAACGTAGGTAAGATCAGAGCATGCACAGAGGAAGGACGTATTGCTCTACTGTGGATTTCTTTTCTGTACTTAAACACAGAACAATTTTACTAGATTCAAGCAAAAGGAAAAGCTGACCTGGTGAAGAGTTAGAGGTCAAGCAAGAAAGCTTTCAACATCTTTTTGATATTTCTGCACATGTCCCATGTTGAATAGCACATGAAAACACCCTAGAATGTTTATCAGAAAGTGATTTGCATTCAGGAACCATAAAAAACTTGATCTGTCTTCTGCCAAATTTTGTGAGCTTGGAAACTCAATTAGATAACAAAAAATGCTTTAAGATGAAACACTGACTGTATTTGGTTTTGGGAAGGGAGGTGGACGGGACAGAAGTCTCTGTGATTCTTTGTCATAACATTTTGGGGTTTTATGTATACACACAAATTCTGAAACGTCTATAAAATTTCACTTAAACCCAAAACAAACCAAGGATACAAGATACAAAATAGGCAATTTCTAATAGAGTTTTGAACAGACAATGCATCTTCAGGTAGTATTTAATTTAATGCCCTTTTTATTACAGATGGTATAACCACAAAAAACACTTGAAAGGAATTTGACAAACAGAGCCAGATGTAAAACATCTTGACGCTTACAAATTCATCACAAAGGTTAAGGAGGGCTTGAAAATACCGGGTTTCAAAGCTTCTAACAGACCAACACATCTGTTCAGTCCAGAAATGCTCTCATATTTCCTGGTGTGTTTACACAGGGAGAAGATGCACCAGGAACTAGATCAGAAGCAATTCTGCGCCTGGGGTTTCCTTACGTTGTTTCTGCAGTGGATTCAGGGCACAGATTAACCACGCATTAATATGCAACTGAAGCCCATGGATGTACTGGCCTCAGCAGAAATATTACAGGCAGGTTGGAAGCAAGAAAGAAATGTGCCATTGTACTCCAACAACTAATGTTAAAGAATTGCTCCGTCTGTGAATAATTTTATTACTACTTATGGGAAGTGCCCTGTGGAATCACTTTGCATAATCATTTCTAAAGTGTAATAAGAACACCATGCAAAAGGATGCTCCTTGCTATGAAAAAATGAACCAAAGAAGCAAATGAACCTTTACTTGATGTTCACAACCACCCACCCATCTGAAGAAATTATACCCTCATCTACACTGGCCTTGTAACCACAATGTACTGTTTATGCTGCACTTACAAATTTAATTCCTCACACTCCCTGAGGATGACCATTAGCATCTGTACCCTCACTGCCAGTTTTCAAGTCTGACACAAAAAGCAAAGAAAACACTAGTCTGCCTGAAAATTTAAAATGCTTCAAAGTTCCAAAAAGTACTTGTTTGAAACTTGCCTGCTCTTCAGAAATGAGCAGAAACTTGAGCCAAGCATGGGAGAGCCAAGATCTAGGAGAGGTGAGCAGACACCACCAGCAGCCAGGAAGGGCAGCAGTGCCAGAAGTGTTATTTCCAGTCTCCAGTCATGACTTTTAAATCCCTTCAAAGCTCTCATCCACTCTAGTGGTTCTGGATACTGTCCATATTAATCCCTCCTAGAAAAAGAAGAAAATGTTGTGCTTGTGCAAGCAAAAAGCTCATGGAACTGCATGTAAAATTTAAAAGTTAGCCTTTTCTAGCATTCAGAATCAAAAAGTATAATGGAAAGAAAGCACTGAGTCAACAGTGGAGCATCTGCAACCACTTTCAGTAAAGATGGAAGATAAGCAGTGCTGGAGGCATGCTCAGGAGGAGCTTTCCTTTGTGACAGATGCCTTCAGCATTCCAGCTTGCTGGCTTTTGTCACCCTTTGGTGCAAGGAGAAACACTGCTGGCACAAAGATAATTTTAATATAACTGCACAAAAATATCCCTTGCCCCACTGGGATTAGTTAGCTACTTGTCTCCTATCCAGTTTCCAAGCAAGATTGCAATCTGTCAGCAATTTAGCCTCACCGAGTTAGCTTTGTTTGTACTGATTTCTAGGTGCTGGGCCACATAAAGACATGTTGTAGTATCAGGAGAATCAGCATTTTTAGCACTGAACTGTCACTGCTAAGCATCCAGGGCTTATTCAAGCTATTTCAGAGTAAGGATCTTTTTGGGACCATGCATTAGCAGCTTCTCACTGAGGTGAGCTTTGGCATGAAAACAGAGAATTACTCCTGAGAAACCAAGACACTGCTCTGCAGTGTGGTGGGAAGACTCCTGCTAAAGGAAAAAGTGGTGAATATTTTGTTGTATCTGAATTTTGGATCCATTTTAAAGCTAAAGAAATTCCTTGGGTTCCATCTTCCTTTTCCCTTAGTACATGCATGTCTAACATATAGCAAGATTCACTGTCTACTGAAGGTTTATATTCTCTTTCTCAAAAACCTCACATCATTTCTCATCTATATTGTGTGTATACATAATGAGATTGCATTTTCCATGGCTGGCCTTACTTTTGGGAACCATAAGTTAGTGCCATGTGCATTTCAGGCTTCTTCAAACTCTTCTGTCCTTCAAGGGTGACAAACTGTGATTTTTATTGTAGCAAAAAAGTGTAGCACGATCTGCATGAATTCGTGGTCCTCAGGTTATTACATTAGCAGCAACATTATTTCTTACAACATTCATCACACATTGTTAGAAGTGACAAATTTTTACTTCATTATATAATTGTTTGGGGTTTTTTTTTTTTCCTCATATTATGCTTTGCTTTTTCCATCTGTTAGTTTCCATCAAGTTGCAACACAGTTTTGGCACAAACTTGGTAATTTCCATCACAATGTATTCATCTTTCTTCATGTTTTGATCAACATCTGGAATCGTTCTGCATTTCTCAGTGGAGAAGATATTCCCCAGATCTTACTCCTTAGAAGAGTCTGGAAACTTGACACTAAATGATGCTTTGACTAATGCAAAAATGTTCTACATCTTTATAACCAAGTATCTTCATTTCCCAACATAATTTATATTTATCCTGATTCAATTCGGTGTCAAAAGGATTTCACAGAATATTTCTTGTAGGTATAGCTCAAGGTATTCTAAAGAGTATTGGGAATAACTAAACAATACACTGCAAATATATTTACAGGTAATTCCAGGAATTTCAGAAAGTATTTTCTGAACTATTTAAAAAAAAAACAAAAACCCACAAAACAAACCCAAACTTGAAAGTTCACAACTTATTTTTCTTTCAAGGCTGAAAACTTGTATTTTGGTTTTGCTTATGTCAATTTTTCTATTAAATCTTACTATAATAAGCAGCTTGCTAACATTTGAGTCTGTTTAATAGTACGCTTTCTTCAAAGTGGGAGGAAAAAAATCATCTCAACCATTAGGTCCTCCTAATAGCTGTGTCAATATTAAAAATTGGTACGTATGTCTGTTCTACTATAATTTTTGAAGTTTGCTTTGTTGATTCATGTAAATATTAAAAGTATAAACACTATAAAAAATTACATCTGTAGCACATGAAACAAATATAAAACCTCAATTTTCCTTAATACAATATATCATCTGCAAAAAGCCTCTGGTAATATCTGGATTCCTGTAATTTCTGCTCCAGATCATATCTTAAGCCAAAAGAAAAATAAAGGGATTTTATACCAAAAACACAAGTTTGTTGTTATTGTATGCTTTTCAGGTTACAAGATATTTCTCACTCACAACCACCTCTAATTCAAAATAAGAGCTCTTTTAAATTTAACCATTCTAAAGCTGTTCCCTTAGCTGTTTGCATGTCCTTACAGCTCTCCACTTTCAGAGAAACTGTTAAAAATATTGCAGACACCAATCACTCATATTGAAAATATTTTTACAAGTTCTCCAGTTTTTTGCATCTTCTCAAATCCTCCAAAACTTTGCAGCAACTCCAAATAAAAGCCAAACCTTCCTTTTGCTCCAATGCCTGTGACACAAAGAAAGCCAGTTCTTCAAGAATCACAGGCAACTTCAGCAGTGCCCAGACTTGCCTGCAATCAAATACTTCTTGGCTTATTTCACAGTACAAGCACACATTTCTGAATACCCGTGCCCATTGTACCTTTCCTGACCAGCTCACAACAGTTCCCACACACCTTTTGGAACAGTGTTTCCTAGGGCTTTGGAAAAATAAATATCCTCCAGCAAGTGTTTGATTGGAGTGTGGTCAAGCAGCAAGGAGATGCCTCAGTTTTAATCTTTACATAGTTTAGAGACTCCATCTGTTTTCTCTTGAGTATTGGCAGCATTTCTTAGTAGACATGTATTTCTTCAGACTGCAAATCACCAGCTTTGTCCCACTGACTGATATTAGAGAGAGTGATGAGCAACAGGATGGTGAAGCCTCTTTGTTCAGGGAGCAATCCTGCTGCTGCTGTGCCATGCCAGCTGCTGGGAACAGTGCTTGCAGCACAAGGAGAGCAGCCAGATAGCTGTGACACTCCATCACCTCCTCTATCCCACACCAGCTTTCCACTCTGCTGACTGAAGCCAGATGCTGGTCCATTGGACACAACATGCCCAAATAAATGGCCACAAAGTAAACTACCTTGTTTCAGCCCCCTGTAGCTCCCTGCTGGTCAGCCCTCAGAAATGCTGTGTCATTTGCAAGCCCCCCTGCCTGTAAAATTTCCCCTCAGTTTATGCCAGGGCCTGCTAAATTGGCACCACACCCTTCAGTTGCCCTCTGCAGAAGAGCTTGTTAACCTGTTTCCTTCCCAGACATGCCCCCACACCTGCAATTCTCAATAGGCATTCAGAAGATTAACTCACAGATTTTTGAAAGGTTAGTGAGCTGGGACTGCTGTCATTGAAGAGGTTTGTGCTTGAAAGAGTGAACGTGTGGCTGACCATGTGAGGCTGGAATAATGAAATCCTGGAAGCACTGGATGAGAACAATACTGAGCTGTACCTCTACCTGTGGAGCAGAGACAAGACCGATTATGTTTTGTTTTCCTTTTTTCCACCTCAGTGTGAAAGCTATGCCTCTCACTAGAGGCTGACTGATCATGTCCCAGCATCCCAAAGAAAGAATTCCTTTTTTCACACAAAAATTTTTCCCCCCACTTCTACACTAGAAGTGATACTACAATGACCACCATGAAAGAACACATCAAACTGTCCTGCTAGACTGACCTAAACATAGATAGTCATGAAAATGGGAAGACCAAAGAAAGAATAAAACCTATGTAAGCCAAACCATTAAAACGTAATATGAATTGAACCTGAGATAATGTAACTCTTCTATATTAATTTTTAAGGAGAGGTATTCCAAAAAAGCACTCATTTAAAAGCCAGACACTGTATGTGATAAAAAAAAACAGTAAAAACACACAAAGCATTAGCATGTGAAAGAAACATGTTGCAATTATGTCAAATACTGCTTTTTATATTTTATTAACAAGCAAGCATCCCTGGAACTGGGTCCATATAAAAAATACTTCATGAACCAATCAGAATACAAGGGTGTTATATAAATTTATTTTATGCAACACTGATTAGTTTTGAAAATTCCCATTTTTAATGTTTTAATTTCAACTTTTATTTTAAAAAAATCACTAAAAGGACACAACCCACAAAAATACAATCTGTATCTGCTCTATATTTACAGATAACTGGTCACTATTAAGGCACAGATTTAAAACTAACATTTTATGTAGCAAGTCAAATATTTGTGCATAATATAACACTAACAATACGTTACACTGTACTGTTATATTCCCTTTGTGGAATCAAAGTAAGTGAGAAATTTTTTACTTCCAGTGTGTTCTCTTTTTTGTGTGTGAAGCCCTCCTGAAAAATAATGTTGTTCATGGGAAATTCTTCACTTTGGTGTAGCTGATATAAGAACTGCTCAGCAAAAGGCCACATCAACTTAACACTGTAATAAAATGAGTTTCTGAGTATAGTACCATCTGGATACATAGCATGTACTTACAAAAGACTAAAGTGTAAAAGTTTTCTGATGCTTTTAAGTTTAGTTAGTTAAGTTTAGTTTTAAGTTTAAAGTTTGCTTTTAAAAAATAAGCAAGAAGGGGTTGCAGAAAATCCTGCACAAAGTTTTGCTAAATATTTATTGCATTAAAAATATTTTATAAAACAACACAGCTGAATACAATTTGATTTCCAAACATTGGTCTTGCAAATGCAAGCATTGAAATGACAGCTTATCTGTAAGCACATAAGTAGTCCCTGTGAATGGAACTACCTACATGCTTAGAAATAAGCACAAGTGTAAATAATTTTCGAATGAGAAGTCGTGGCTTCCACGAGGGTTTCCAAGAAGTTGCTCTCGTGACACACATACACACAAATCTCTGAGATACGTGGATATTGACTCTGGGCTTTGAGCACAGTAACTCTGATGTGAACAACTGTGTGTATCAGATACAGCCCTATCCGTTCAGATTTGTAGTACCATTTTAGAACCAGATGAAGCTGCTGCTGCTTCATCTAGGGGGGAAGTCACTCAGTTATACACCATTAAGTAGATATGGCTGAACTGAGTACTGAGCAGCAATCTTTAGCTAACCACAAGAAGACTTTATATTATTGCTTGATCATCTATGCCCTCAAGTAACAGTCTCTTTAAATTCCCTTTGTGTGTGCAAATTTCTCCATACATTGTTTTGCATTCTCACCTTAGAAGAAAGAATTATCCATGCAAAGTGTCAGAACTCTTTCTCACCCATTTTTGCATAAAACCCAACTACTGCAAATGTTATTCTAATGCCTTCTGTTAAGAGCACTTGGCAGTGGTTTATGTCCATCTCAAAAGGCTTGTACACTGAACATAAATAATACATTACAGTAGAGGTAATTCACAATATTTCTCATGGGAATGCTTTTCAATTAATGCTTGGAAACTACGTATTGCATTGCAAAAGAGGCACTTTATGAATTCCTTCATTGTATCGGAATCCTTCATAAACCCATAACACAACATCTGTCAAGACAGAGGAATAACATTGCCTAATCATTCGAACTTTCACAGTATAAGAAGGCAAAAGTTAGCTCTAGCCACTTGTAACATGGACTCTTTCTGTTGAACATAACTTGTTTCAGAAATAGTTCATCTCTGGAGTTGAAACACTTCTGCAGCTGACAATTACAAATCTAGATTGAACAAAACAGATGCTATTACACCTATTTCATGTAGGTCACTTAATTGCTGCATGCATAGTCATGTAAGTAATATGCGTCATTTATTGAATGGCAACAGTGCTGTCTTGTCAAATTAGATTAGTTGTCTGTTTAATCAAACTGACAGCCCAGAGCTCTAGTTTGAAGAATGCCTTTCATTCTCTACCATAAATCTGCAGTAGATCAGTTTAATCTGTTACGTATTGTAGGTGTATAGAATCTAAAAAGTCTGATATAAATAAGTGTCCTTTAGTGGCAGGGTACTAAAAATAGCCCTTTGCTTTGAAACAACCATTAAAAACAGTTTTAGCATAACAGGCAGCAGTTAAATATGTTGACTGCAAAGGGTTTATATTGCAAGGTCCATTTTGGTCTTTCATTGCATCTGTTACAGTGAGTGAGTATTATTGCAGGCAGCATTACACTGCTTCATAAGAGCATAATAGGACTGGTCCACGACCAAGTGACTTGATTTTGGAACAATCTCTTCAAATAACTACCCAGGAGGCAGAGAGAAGAAAAAAAAAATCTGCGTAAGAACCAGTTTCTAGTACCATTATAGTGAGATGTGACTTAAGGCAGGAACACCTGAAAAAATTTGATTAGTGCCAATATAAAAATTGATATGGAAATGAAAGAGAAACAAATTTCCACAGGACAAGAAATCAGAACATGTAAAGTGCAGAAAGACCTCAATAATTCTTTTAAGCAGTACCAGAAAAATCCATCTTGATAAAACCAAATCTATGCTCTCTGGCATCCCAGCTCTTCATTCTTCCTTCATTCAACAAAGTAAAAAATTCAGTGCATACATTATAGTTATAGGTAATAAAATACTAAACAAAGAACCCTATATTATTATTATTGCAAATTCTGTCCAATCTACATGAGTAAAACGTAACCCACATTTGGTGTTTCGAAAGAGCACAGACAACATGTGTTTTCTCTGGTTTTTTTGGCACAGTATTGTGCAGACAAAATGCTTTGGTCCTTGATGCCCAAACTCCCAAAGTGCAGAGGGTGGTGTGCAGTGAAGGCTGTCCACAGGATTGCCATGTCCATCTTTACAGCTGACTTTCTGAGCCACAACTTCCTGCTACCAGCGGCCGCTGACACTGGCAATGTCCGAGTGATACTGGCGCGGCAGTCTCCCACTGGCTCCACCTTCCAGGAACGAGGCACGGATGTTTGATGGGTCAAACAGCTTCCTTCGGTTTTTATTCAGTTCTACAAAGGGCAAACATACACACACAAATCACTCATCAGAAATTCATTTTAATATTTGGAGGTAAACAGAATGCAAAGCTGCTATTTAAACAAGCAAAAGATCTTAGACAGAAGGATATGAACTGAAAATATCTGTGCGGTACTCATTCAATTTAACAGTTCAACAGGATAACCAGTGTCAGGGTAAGACTCAGAGGCTGCCTGGGACACAGGAAGTAATTGGAACAGTTCTTATTTACCACCAGTACAGTGTGAAGTAGATAATTTTTTTGCAATATGGATTTAGATGCAATTGACATAGCTGAGACAGCTTTCAAAGTTTCTGTTTTAATACTCTTCCTGGAGGAACGTGCTGCAGCACAACCACGCAATGCAAACTGAGAGGACAGAAAAGCTCATTACCATCTTGATCATTTCTCAATGCACAATTCTTTAAACACAAAACTAAAGCAATATTTTAATAAGGACTTTCAGAAAACAAGAGATGACCACCTCTCTTTCAAACATGCACCCTAACCTTGTATGAGCAATAGCTCATCCAAAAATTTTCTTCCCACTTCTATATTCTTGTAACCAAACTTGAGGATAGATAAAAATCATTGAAATATTACATAGATATTCATGTCTGCTACTGAACTAAGTACATTGCATTTTTACCCTCTTCACACCACCATTTTAAATTAATAAAACATTCACTGATGGCATCAGTCGAAGAGAAGCAATTGCGAGGAAAATCTAGTGTTACAATGAAGCATCTGAAAGACACTCTGATACAGACTCATTGCCTACACAAGCACAACTGCACTCCTATGTAATAAGAATTCTCATGCCTTTTATTACAATTAGAAAAACCTAGTTAGGCTTTATATTGTAAGAAATTATATTTGGCCTATTTGCATGTAGGATCAAGACAACCTAGTAAGTTAAGTGGGTTAGAAAAACTCCAATGAGAGTTACATGTTTCTTTCAAACGTATGAGTTTTGCAGAAAAAACTGGCCTAAAAAAAAACCCCCAAACCCAAAAAACCAAAGCCCCTCAAAAGCAGGCAGTTTTTCCCAGTAGGATGACTGCTCTGCTAATCAATAAAATGGAGGACAGGGAATCAAAAGGTTGAAAATTGCAATTCTGACTGGTATGTTGTGCCAATCAGACCCTGCAGTGCCTGTAATCTCAGAGCTTTTTGGACCCACGATTTTGGAGCATCAAAAAAACTCCACAATGTGCAGTGAAACAAACCTTCTACCAAGCTCCAGCTACACAGGACTACACAGCTGAACTGCTGCTTGGTAATGTGAAAGCTCTATAAAGCCTGGTTTTAAGCACCTCTGGTATGGGGCAAGCTAACATGACCTCTGTGGACTAATGTCTTAGTCCTTCCAAGCTCCTTTGCCAGCTATAAACACACAACTCAGTGAGAATATAACAGTGCTTCAAATCAACAAATGATATTCTGTGTTATTTACCTGAGATTGCAAGCAGCATTTTTCTTCTGGCACCAAAAGTGGTAATTCCTAACTCTTTCAAATCTTGATCCGTAAGAGTAAGGAATGTCTGCAGATCAATCTAGAGTAAAAAGAAATAGGAAAATTATGCAAAACAAGTCTTTCTACAAAAGTATTCAGTGATAAATGTGGTTCAGTATAGCTTCATTTTTTCCCCCTCTAGTCCTTTGTACTGGTAATCTGGCAACCTATTCCTTCCATGTAAACAGCAGTTATGACTTTTCAAAGGTTTCTTCACACAGTTGCTCAATTTGCTACATTTCTGACAGAGAAGGAGAAATTGAAAAGCAAGCAATTTTAGAAAAGCACCAAAGATCAATTAATCTTATTTATTAGTGAGTCTTGAGATTTTGAGTATTTACCACAATGGCTACGATGTACTTGGGAACACTATGTGCCAGGTATCTGTGTCTGCAGACAGAGTAAGTGCTTCTACTACTACTGCAGGTTAGAACAGGAGGATTGTTCAACTACTGGTGACATCTGGGTTCAAGCACTGCACATTCCACAGTGTGTGCAGCCATAGATGTTTGTGGTACTTTTTCTCCCAGTACACTTGGCAGAAACACAGGGGAAAATTGTTTAGTTTTAACTCTGGCCAAACTACTTGGCTTATCTCACACCTAATTAGCAGTTCTTCAGGTACGAAAAACTACAACAAAAAAACCCAGCTGTCAAACAAAAGCCACTTTTACTATTAGAAACCAACACAGCCATCTCTCCTTTTTAGGAAAGTGGCTAAAATAACAGGAAAGGATTAAAAGACTGGATAATATGGGTATTATGGACATTCAGAAGAGTACAGAGAGGATAAACCTGAGGAGCTGTACACAGAATTGAGGCACAGCTGGATTTATTCAGATTGAGGATTGACCCCAAAGCACTTAAGCAGCACGATTAGAGAGACAATGAATGAAGGCACGAAAGGCACCAGACCCAGCAGCAATGCACTTCAGTGGACTCTGAGTGCACCTACACGGGTGACTAGGTGCACAAAAGGTACAAATTTGCTTCATATTCCCTTGAAACAGTGCAGCACTTGAGCCCGACCCCAGGGTGCGCAGTGTTCTTGTGGAAGTAAACTGAAGCTAAATATTGGCACAGCAGAGCAATTCATGAATGGAAGGTCTTGGAGTTTGTTCTTCATGAACACAGTTCTCTTGATGACATGGCAATCTGTGCAAAAACCCACTCTGTGTGCTCTATTCGGAAGAAACATGAAGGTGCAAATCCGAGAGCAGCAACTGGTGCAGACCTCATTGCTGCAGAAGACAGAGTGGACATATGGGCCCAGAACACAGGAATATGCCAAATACAAGTGTGGTTGTTCCCCTGTACCACAGGAGATATGACAAAACCCATATGGACCCACATTACAGCAGTGTAATACATACAACTTCCCATACACAACCACAGTGCTTTTGGGACAAGCTCAGAAGCTCCATGCCTAAACTTGTAGTCTTGCAGCTGGGCTCACTGTACTTCTGTGACACAGTTAAACCTGTCAGCAGAATAACCTATCCGCAGATAACCAAGTGGACTCTACCTATATAGCATTCCACAGATCAGGAATACTTGGAATAAAAGATTAGCTGGTGTGGAGGTGGAAAGCTTGCACAGGTGACTGACCATATCTCCCTGTTGGGAGTGGATCAAAGGAAGTCAACTGGCACACAGGGAAAGAGACAAGGGATAGATATATGTGACCCCAGCATTGGTTGAGACAAGAATAACCTACACATGAAATGGACCAATACCTATGAAATTCTAGCTGGCATCCTAGTTTACAAGTAGGAGTCCAGGTTTAAACTTCCTTGAATGACAAGAACCTGATCCTACTTTGATTCTGTTTTAAGAATAACTGAAAGGTGCAGGACAACCTAGAACTCAAGTCTAGGCTCACTATCTGGAAATTGCAAGGTGTATGAAACAGCTTTGAAAGAGCAGCCCATGAGAGTCCTTCCACAAAGTGAGAGTTGTAATTGGCTTTGCTCAAAAGACAGAATAAGTGCTGCTGGAAAACATCCTACTGACACAAAGATGTCTTTCAAAGGGACACTGACCTCTTGCTGTTGGAATACGTCTGTGTATTTGCCCAAACCAAGTTTGCTGAAGAGCTCAGGCAGGTCAGATCCCTTAAACAAACTGTTCAGGTTACAGCCATTGCTTCCTGTCAGCGAGGAGATGCAGTCCATGTAATTGCTGCTACTGAGATAGTGCTCAGCTGAAAGGGAAGAAGAGCACTTGTTAGACACAGCACAGAAGGGCACAATTTTTTATCAACATTATAATCAACTAGATCATTAAATTTACAAGATATTTAAGTCGTTATTTTTCAGAAAAGAAAAAACTTCTCAGTGGTCTAAGAGAATGAACAGCATAAAGAATTTTTTTTTCTTCATTAAGTTCCAGTGTTTGTTTCCTATAGGGAGATATTTGGGTACATGTTTTAGACAAGAGAATCATATTAGGTGGATTATCAGATGGATACTCATGGAAAGCCCTGCAATACCCCATTGCTTTTCCTCCTCTGAAGCCCTCCTCTTTTCTTCAGTGAGTATTTTGGAAAACATCGTTGCATGCAAATGCAACCAGCACTTTTTTGGTCTGGATGGGGAGAAAACCATGCTGGAGCAATTCCTGGTAAAGGAACATCATGCAGCCATTATTTTACTACAATACAGACAAAAAAAATAAATGTGAAAGTTTATAAAATGCTAAAATTGGAAATATGCTCCCTACACAAATTACATTCCCAAAAGGTAGTAGCTTGAAAAAGTTTCCACAATGAGTTTCTTAAAAAAACCCCAGAAACCTGGTTTGGCAGTGCAATCCCTTTCCTCCATGTGTGCATCCTCATAGTATACAATTGCATAGTTCCTAATTATTTTTCCTCCTGTTGTGTAAGAACAGCTCCCAGGGAGTGCATCAAGCACCTGTGTAAGTGGAGCCACTGTGAGTGCTCTCTCCCTCACTATGGACACAGGAAGAATAACAGGGAATGCGTAAGCAGCAGGTAAAGGGTATTTTCCCAGGTGAGAAAAATTAAGATTTCCCCAGAGACATCTGCTATGGTCTTCAGTACAGAATGCCAATAGGATATGAAAAAAAAAAAAATCACTATTTTTCACAACCAGCTGTGCTACATTTCTTGTTTTCTGGACATAAACTAGTTAGAAGCATTTTGAATTGGATTTACAGAGCTTGGAGAATTTCTGTCCAACTCAGCTCCATTTTGGAAAAGAGTTTTAAAATACAGTAAACTGTTCAATGTTGAAAATGTGAGTGTTAAGTTTGACAAGTGAAGCAATAACTAAGTTGAGTTCAGACTGTCAAAGGTGGTGCCTCGATTTCTTCACTATCAGAGAAAAGTAACACTAAAAATGTCCAAACCAACTGATGATCCTACACTTAGGGCAGATGATGCAAGGTCATGCACTGAAAGCTGATTTTAAAGAAATACTTCTTACTGCAGTCAGGAGGCATTATCTTAAAAATAGAGAAGAAATTCAACACTACTATGCAACTGGGTCAGTGAGGTCAGACATTTTAGAACTCCAGAGCCCCTACATTAAGGTAACTACATTTGTCCAGCCAACTCATTGCTGTTCCTTTTGTCCTCCTTCCACACATTTTATTCTCCGGGAAAGCTACCTCTGCCATAGAACAGTTTCTTCCACTTTCAACGTGTTTATGTTTCTAATTGTCTTCTAAGACACATGTAAATACATATTTAATCCCTACCTTTTTTGATTAACCTAGAGCTTTCATTTTTGTCCAACTAACTTAAAAGCATCAATAGGCTGGTTTCAAATGAACTTGGCATCTCTTTTGTTCTGCAAGTATTAGAATATGATGTGCAGCCATTCACAGCTCCACTGATCTGCTTTTCAAAAGAGTGAACCATTACTAGTATACCAACCATGAATATTTACTGTAATTGAAGCTATTCTTAGCATGTTCAAATTTTATTATCTATGTACTTTGAATTTAATCTGGGATTTAGGGATTTTTCACCTTTAAAAAGAAAAATGCAACAAAACCCAGTAAAAACAGCCACAGTACTCATTTCCTCATAATGCAGATTGGTAGTATGGACTAGTATTCTCTACATTCACTTTTCATTCTTTCAGAAAAGCATTATTAAGTTATTTAAAAACTGAAATGAAGTTTCAAAGAGTTGAACAACAATAAAATTTTAATTTGTAAGTCTTAAGCATTGTTTAAAAAGTACTTACAAAATGTATAGCGTGTATCCACAGAGACCAGTGATGAAAATGATGTGCAAGGCCATGCCCAGCGCATAGACAGGCTTCTTTTCCTAGAATGGCCTGGGTTGGAAGAGACCTTAAGGATCTCATTCCAGACCCCCTGCCACGAGCAGAGATACCTTCCACTATCCCAGGTTGCCTTGGACTCTTCCAGGCATGGGGCATCCACAATTTCTCTGGGCAACCTGTGCTAGGGCCTGCCCACCCTCACAGCAATGAATTTTTTCCTAATACCCAATCTGAATCTACTCTTTTACTTCGAAGTCATTCCCTCTTGTCCTGTCACTATGTGCTCTTATAAATTTGATTCCCATGAAGAGAATCATGCTTAAAAAATCAGTATCAGCACAGATTATGACTTCTCCAGTGAACAAACAGCCCAATAAAGACCTGGCTGTTGCATCCATAACAGAGCAGAACCATGGCAGTCTAGAAACAAGCTTTTAGAAAGGTCTGGTTTCAGTATACCTTGAAAAACCACTTGGCAGCAAAGAGCTTTCCAGCCAGAATATCTGGCATTTATAAAGTTTCCTTAGAAGTTTTCCTTTTGGACCATTATTCGTATATCATGTTACACAAGCTTGCATATGCCTTTACCCTTCAATTTGTAAAAAAAATAAAAATCATCTATTTTACAGGTGTCAGTAATTTAAATCCCTAGAGACGTCAAAATACATTTATATTAAAATAAATATGAATTGATACCAATATGACTGTTTTCTTTTAATGAGGTATTAGGAGTTTATCAACCTGATTTGTTTTGTTTCCGCTTGGGGCTGCCAATCGAGGAGACAAAGTCATGAGCAGTGGGGCCCAGCCCATTGCGGTCTCTCCAGTTATCAGATTCACTGCCACTTCCCAGGTGCTCCCGACTGCTGGACCGTGACAGAGACATTGATGAACCCTGCAAATCACAAAGAGAAAATTTGGGCAGGAAACAGAGGTTTCATTGTGACTCAGATGTTTTCTTTGAAACAGCTCAGTTGAAAAAGCCCCAGCTTTTAAAGCTTGCAAACATTCTTTTGGCAGTTGATCAATAGTGAAATAATTGTAAACCGGACACGAAAACAGCAGGTGTGCTTAAACCATACACAGTTTACAGTTTTTAAGCAGGAGTTATTTAAAGACTATGATTCAAAACAAATTGCTTGGTATTTCCAAGTTTGTTTCCAAAACATTCCACGGTATCATATTCCCACACAAATTCTAGACAAAGCAGTCTATTGACTACATCCCTTCACAGGGGAAAGAATATAACAGAACATTTGTCTGAAGATAAGTGGCTCAAGTACACAATACTACAACAAAAATTCTGCAATAGCTTGTGCGTTTGTAGTTTTGTTGGGTTTGGGTTTTTTTAATAGATTTTCATATTTTTGTAAAATACTAATCATCAACTGTCATCACTATGGGTGAGAATGTTCCAAAATAAGGTAACAGTATTCAGTGGGGACATACCCAAAAGACATTGATACCACACACTAGCTAAAAATTGTGGACATGAACAATTTAATTCTACACAGTTCCATCAAATTGCAATTTAAAAGCATCACCTAGGACACAGCACTCTTTTATAGTCATCAGTAAAACTGACACCACAGAAGAAACAAGGTAAAAGCTCCTTGTCATTGGTAAAATCAGGAAGGTATGACCTATAATTAGTATGGCTCCAGAAATTAAGAGAGGCAAGGATTGACTTCAAGTCTTACAGAAGACTAAGAAGAGACAGGGCCCATACATTACATTGGATCATGATGAAGGGCAAGAGCTGCCCAGAAAGATGTCATCCAATGTTTAATATCATAGCAAAGATGAAATATGTTTGGTGAACTTATTTTACAAATTAACTTCCCAGCCATTAAACTATGATACCAACATAGTTCAAAGGCTTCAGCACATGACTCTCAAAGGTGCACATGCATGGAAGGGTGGTGATACTGTCTCCAATACAAATGATGTCAAAAACTACTAAACAGAAGAATACAAGGGATCCAAGAATTTCAGCCTCCCCAAATTTTTCCACAACAGCTCATACCAAACAATGGTAACTGGAGTTCTAACACAATATCGTTTCACTGGAGAGAGATGCAGTGGTCTGTGGTTGGCTCCTGGGCAGTCTCCAAGCGACTAAGACACAGTGTTCTTGGTAAGAATGACAGACCCACTTAGACATTTTAGACATTGTGGTCTGGGGAAAAAGTCCCACCCCAGCTCAACCAATACAGAAAAGCAGGGAAAAAAAAAAATCACATAATTCGGTTGTAGCTTTTTCTTGCCCCTAGCTACTACTGCTTTTTGTGCATCCAAGTCTATTATATGTGGCTGAATGACTCAAAAAGTTGACGTGTCAATGGAAGAACACCGAGGCACATTTTTATCATGGTTGAATATTTCTTTTGTATCAAAAGATAGGCATATCCTAGAGAAAAGCTGCATAAACATACCACTAACATTTTATATACATAGGACAGAAAAAAGTGCCTTTATGAAAGTTGGAAAATATTACAGCAAGGAAATACTTAAAAAAAAAATCAACTTCAGAATGCCTTTGAAAAGAAAAGAACAAATTCCCTGCAACATTGCCATGCTGGGACTCTGAAGAGACTTGTTGGACTCTGGCTGCCTTCTGCCTGGGAAATTTCTGGGCCCAGTGAACAGTGAAAGCTGTTAACTCTACAGCTTCATCACCATAAGACAAGCTGCAGACATTTCTCGTTCTGATGTTCTGCTCCACCATGCAGTGATTCACATTATATAGTTTATCTGTTATGTATATAATGATTTCATTAGGCTACAAAACTTCCACTGCTTGTTCGCAAGGACAGATACTTGGGCCCATAAGTTATTTTAAGTTTCTTTAAACAACTATATATTTTAAGCAGACTTCTATGCTCTATGACTTGTATAAGATCAATAAAACAGATATAACTGTGTGTTGGGCTGAATATATTCCATATGCCTTGATATTTATGTAAGAAGCATTTTTCACCATAAAATATATTCAGAATGTTAAAAATCTTATCTGCAAGACCGCTTTTTACAGAGTTTATAGACATTTCTCACGAGAAACAACTGTATCACTCACTAAAACCAAACTTCCTTTACAATATCCTTTTTTATACCTCATATGTAGTTGTCATGGATGGCTTGTATGAAACATGATTTGCTCTTCTTAGTTCCTTGATAGTTTCTGCAGGCATAGATTTAGAGAATCCCAGACCACTCCATGTGTTTGTTGGAGTTCTCACTTCTGTTACAACTGGCTTCTTTAACATAGCTGAAAAAATACAGAGACAAATCAGTAAATCTCAGCCTTAGTAAAGGTACTGAGAGGATAATCCTGCCGTCATGAAGGCTAACAACTTCAGCCCAAACAGCAAACTCCAAACACCTCCACTTGCTACCCAGTTTGAATCCTACTCTTTCTTAAGGCAGTTTGCTCTGTCAGAAGATAGTTAAGCCCCACAGGGCTGCATGGAAGCCAAAGGATCATATCTGTTTCAAAAAGAGGAGCTTCCAGTTTTCTTTTGATGTGAGGCTATTTGATTTCTTTTTTAACAGGGTCAAAGATGTGGTTAAGTCCCTTATCAATTTTGTAACTTAATTTATCCCTGAAGTACATAGTCACTTAGCCAATAAGATAAACAACTTAAAGTTTAATTTGCATCCAAATAAAGTCAAGTGTTACAGTTATGAGCTCTCTGAAAACAATATTGATCATTTGCACATGAATATACTTACACATCCCATCTGCAAACCATTTCTACTGTATAAAATACAGTATGTTCCAATAGAAAATTTTTGGAACATAAAATTAATGCACAAGTGTTTCACTACCAGTTTCAGATTTGATTAAAAATCAAAATACAAAACTGAAAGTTCAGAAAATCATTTCATCCATGTATTAACAAGCTTTTCAGAAGTCATTGTTCATACACATACCTTTGGTTGCTAGTAGTTTCTTCTGTTCATAATCAAATGCCTGAAAATGAAACATGCAGAAATAGCTTAACTGCCATTCTAACTAAATGTCATTCCAGTACTCATCTCGTTGTGAAAACAAAGGTTTTTAAAGTGGCCAATGAGTATATCCAGGAGAAACCTGAAGTACTGCTCAATAATTTGACAAGTCCAATTAGAGCCTTAGTTACTTAAAGTGCCCACTGATAAAGATTTTAAATAACTATCCAATATCCATCCGAGTGAGGCTGCAGCAGTATTTACAAACTGTTTAAACAGAATATTTCTTTAATTTGTTTTTAATAAGGCATTTTTCAAGCATAGTTTCTCTTCCTTAACCATCTGTTCTCAGCATTTAAAACAGTACTTGCTTAACAGTACAAAAAAGATAATATATATCTTAGCAAATGTAGGCACCACAGTTATTTTTAATAATCTTTCAAGTTATTTCTCCTCCACACACTCATCTTGTGAAAGGAAAAGAACTTAATTTTGAGAGAATTTAAAAAGTGCTTGTGTCTGTAGTACCTATGACAATGGAAGACCTGAAGTTTAGATACCCCTGGTTAAATAAGGTACACTTTGTTGAATTACAAATTAGCAAGTTTATACACACAATACTACAAAAATGCAGCATTAGCCTGAAGTGTTACATTCTCCACCTAAAATAACTAGAGGAATAACTAGGGGAAAGAGCTACTTCATCTGGTTACGTTATCTTCAGTCTGGTTATGCCCATACTCTGACAGATCTATAGGGAAAACTACCCTGTTACTGTTGCCTGACAGTCAAAGGGGTCTCCCTCCTTGGGGAAATCTCAATACCATGGCAGTGGTTTACAGTAGTAGGCTACAGTAACCAACTAGGAACAGTACAAGAAAGAAGAAAAAGGAATATATGTACAGATTCATATTTGTATAGCAAACCCACTGTATTTATGCCCCATATGTAAAACTTGAAGCTATAAAAAAACCCCGTGTTAACACTGCTTATGAAAAGTTTAAAATATCTTTTGCAGAAATAATTCTCTCAAAGCAACAACATAAGATTTCCTACAGGCAAATGGTGCCCGTAGACTAATATAGCCACCCAGTTTTTCTGTACCTAAATTTTTCTTATTCAACAGAAGCATCAGAGCTTTTCTATTTCAAAAATTTTCATAGACAACCCACTCTTCAGTTGAAAGAGTTAATGACTTGACTGTGAATGCATTCACTGAAACAGTAATGTCACCAGTCACCTTGGCCCTCTGTGCTAACTTCACTCATCAGCTATCAGGTTTCATGCTGCAATGGGCTTTACTCAGGGGGAGGTACCTGCATATTTACAAAGGAGGGCTGCGTGGCCAGCCGTGCTCGCTCCGAGTTCTGCTGGGCGGCTGCTGCTCGCTCTGCTGCCCGCTCACTGCCAGGAGCCTTCTTGTCAGCCACGGGGCTCTCGGGAGCGCTCAACTCTGCGTCTGAGAGCAGCCTCTCTGCAGTACTGCGGGGCAAAGGCACTGTTAGCTCAGCCTTCTTCTCCACAGCCAGTGAACATTCAATGCAGTGTTGATAACTGAGCTTTCCTCGGAGAAGTTTGCAGTAAAATTCAAGACATGTCAGTACACAAACACCTTTTGGCAATACTTGCAAAAGTTACGGCTCTCCTATACCTGTTTGTTGGTGAAAGAAAGCATGTGTTGCTTCTTCCTCTATTACCATTTAAGAGGCAGAGTTAAGTCTCAGTTTTGACCTGTCTGGTAACTGGAATTACTGCATGCCTTGTTCAGGCCAGCAGTTCTAACAGGTTAATAATTGTAGGACTAAGAAAGTTAACACAGGTGCTGCTTCCTTTTAAAGCTTCAATATCTGCCATCCTACATGTCTCCAAGAACTGCAGTCCTACATGCCTACACTACCTCTTGATGTAATCTTTTTTTTGTTTTTGCCCCCTAAAAAATCAGCCACATTTTAGGCTACTCTAGAACAGTAATATCTTACTTCAAAGCAAAGTAATCATGTTGTAGAAGCTGTAAATTACTATCCCCCAAGAATATGCCCTAAGGAAACTGTGAGCACTGTGTCCTCAGAGAAAAGAACAAGGCATACAAACAACTGACTGACATACAAACAAGTGAATCGAATTAACAGGAATTCTTGGATTTCTAAACTAAGAGGGCAGAATTAATAACATACATATCATAGCTTTAACAGTGTAAATAAATGAAGCAAAAGAAAATACGCCTCTCAAAAGAGCGGTGATCAACAGTTCCCAAAAGAAGTAGTGAAAACACAAGTACATCAGACAAAAACATTGCATTAAGAACAAAACCTGCGTTGCCAAGATGTATTATGACTCAAAAGAGCCTTTCCCACTGCTGTCTCATTAAAAAAACCAACCCAACCAAACACTGACGCAAGTGTTTGAGAACATGCTGTTGTGCCCTGAATACTGCTTTTCTAAGAAGAAAAGCGTCTCAGGTACACACAAAAGGAAAAAGCTGTCACTTAGGAACTATTGTCAAAGCGATCAATAAAAAAGCAAAGTGCAGAAATACATCCTTTAGAAACAGGTAATGAAAGTTCCTCTTTTGTGGGAGAAGGAAAACATTTATTTTCTTAAACAAAAAAAATACTTAGGATGCACAAAAAAACATTCAAAGTTTTCAGTTATCAGACAAACTGGGAACTATACTGATGCCTAAGGTGATTAAAAATGAAGGCCAAATTAAATTACTACTTTGAGTATCTTATGACTGAACCACCCCTCCTATGTACAAAAACACATTCAGTAATTTTGTATTGTGAAATCTCCACTAATCTGTACTTATGGAGTCAACTTACTGCAAGTGAGAGTTTTTGGTGCCCTGCAGTAATTCAACTGTTTGCCTCTTGGCACAGGCCTGCTTAGAAGAGCTCATCATCTGCTTCAGATCACTGGTATTTGCTGAATGGGACGGACTTCTTGGCATGCCCACTTCTACAAAAGCATCATTGCAACCTACAAGACCAATAAAGAAGGAGAGTTAAACAAAAACCCTCTTATATTCTGGTGAACTTACTGAAGGAATGACAACTATGGGACAAAATCTGCTCTTCCTCCTCACAGAACCATTGTAGTCTTCTTGGTCTAGGTAAATAAGTCAAGTACGTAAGTTCAAATGCATAGAAGAGATGATAGTATTCACACATACCATAAACAACTAATCATTCTCTTCTTTAAAATATTTAATATTAATTAATATTAAATGTGAAAACTGACAATTAGAAGTGGCTAAGAATTCTGAACAAATTTGTGTTTGTTCTACACAATTTTCTGCAAAAACATTCTCAAAGGCATTAATTATTTCCTTTGGTTAAAAAGCAAAAATAAAACACCATTTAAACCAGCAGATATTGTTTTAAGCAAAGCTGTTAAGCTGCTGCAAAAACCACTGAAATCCTCATAGGTTATTTCCCTCTGTTCTTAGGGAATGGGTGAAATGTTTCAAGTGCATTAGGTTAATTTAAGGTGTTTTTATCAACAGCACATCTCAGTTGCTACAACTTCTACTTATTTTCTTTGACAATGAACCTGGGACATCCAGAATTATTTTCCTATAACATAGTTGCAAAACACCTCTTTGTTTCACGAACCTTACATAGACTGCAGAAACACTACCAGACAAAGGAATGCCATGTCCAAACCTTACCTTCTTCACTATTTGACTTGGCAGCTACTTGTTCTGTGGCACCATGAGTACTTGTTTGTCTCACTGGATCGCTGTGGTTTGTGCTCAACACATTTTCTCCCAGCGATGTGGCAGACAGTGCAGCATACTTGATATTTGAGGCCTGAAACAATTGTCAAAAATCACTAAAATGAATGTTATGCTTAAGGAAATATTGAAACAGTTTCCCTTTTCCATCTGTGCAGAAGAAAAATAAACTCATTCCCAGTACAGGAGGACAATGTGTTTGAATGTTCAATTTTTCAAGTCTTAGTTGAAAACATTACTGTTATGTTTATAAATGTAAAGGCTTTAGGAACCTACTAATATAGCTAGTTTTCTCTTTCAGCTTTCCCTAGCAGAGGTCTAGCACAAAGACATCTGATTCTCCAGAGAGAACATGACCTACCTTTACATGGCCATTTAAAGAGGGTGAGCCTTTTTTACTCTCTGATTGCATGCCATTAACATGGACTTCAACAGGAGTCAAGCCTGGTGGTGGAGATGGAGTGTTTTGACTATAATTAGGCACTCCAGACAACAGAATACTAGTTAAGGTTGCTTGGGCAGTAGATGGTATCATTAGGTGTGGAATAGCAGAAAAACCTGGAACAAAATTGAGTTATGTTCTCATTAAGTTTCTCATTTAATATTCTCAGCCATTATATTACTTTATATAAATATTTTTCAGCTATGATACACTACTAAAAAGTTTCCATTAGAATTGCATGCCAACTACATAATGCTTTATCTAACCATTACTGGGTAGGTTAACTTAGTTTTCTACATAAAACAGATGAAAACATGTCATGTGACCACACATCGTAAGTTTATAATAAGTTATAACTTGAAATTTCCATATTTATTCAGCCACGTTGAGATAAATGTAGGAATTAAGGATGAATTATTCTGGACTCATCAGCTGTCATTCTAATGACTTCAGAGTTGTACAGATCATGTAATTCACAATAAACTTCCACCAACCTGTAGTGTTTGTGTTAGCAAGAGATGTTGCCCATAGTGTGGGACTAGGAGTGCCTGAACTTGGACTCTGTAAGGGACTCACAGAGCTATTTAGGGCATTCAACAGAGAGTTTGGAGCAGTTGAGGTGTTGACTGACAGGGCTGTTGGACCTAAAAGGCCTTAAAAAAAAAAAGGCAAGAGAATATTGAACTAAGACCTACACAAAATCATCCCCCAAATGCATTGCTCTCTCCCAAAGCATTCCCTCACACCAGCTCTTCATGTAAGAATATTCATAAACTCAGCACTATCCACTTAAAAGGTAAAAACCCCAACCCCTCAAAGTGCAGGCATGACCAGAACAGTCACGAAAGCAGCACTAAAACCCACAGTCAAATTGTCCCCGTGTAAGCCCAAGGAAGCCTGTGACATGGAGCTACACACCACTCCTGGGGGGGGGGCAGGGCATAAGGGAGCATGGTGGTTCCATGAGAGCACAGCATTTCATGAACCAGTGTCAAGATCTGTCACTAAATTCTTCTGGGACTGCTTGGCTTTCTATGAATTTCTCATACAAATGTATTTGCAGAGCTTGAAAATAAAATGGTAATTCCAGTCTGGATTTTGAGCTGCTTCTATAAAATTATGTTAAGATGAGAAACTTACACATTTCTGTCCTAAATTGAACACTCATAGGCAAGGTCTAAACTAGAAGCAGTAAGATGTAGCCAGAACGGAAATGTGCTGTTAGCTGTGTTAACTTCCCTGGTACTGATGACAGGCTTAAGTACCTACACAAATTCAGGACAGCCTGAGACACCACATTGCCAAAGAAGTTGTAAAAGCCACATCCTACCTCACCTGTATTTCCCTCTCTTTCACTTTCAGCTGAGTGGCTCCAGTGCTTCCAGAGATTGTTTTCTACAGGCATGAGTCACACACCTGATTACAAAAGCCTTGGAGGAAGTTTTATGAAAACAATCCCCTGAAAGGCCAGATGCTGTTGGAATTCTCTATTGCCTTAACATAATTTCTTACACAAAACTTGCATCTGGTCCTTTTTAACAGCAAATTAAGTTTCAAACAAATATATATCCATTAAAAGCTATAAAAATATAAATGTAATAAATGCATACCAAGCCCAGTGAGTCCTAGTCCTGCTGAGGACAAAATATCCAAACCTGGACAAGACAGACCAACAGGGCACGAGACAGTAGAGGGAGTTGATGCTACGGTGACTCCACTACTTTCAAGTCCCAAGAGACATTTCCGTGCCTCGTACATATTTAAGGCATTTCGTTCAACGCTTTTTACAATCACAGACTGTGGGGGAAGAAGATAACAACAAAAGAAAACCAACAGAAATGGAAAATAAGTGAGTAACACACCTCCATAACGTGGATCTGCAACACAGATAACTCTCCTAAATACTCCTCCATGGCTATCAGTAACAGCAGTGTGAGAGAACATGAGCTAACATCTATTAGCTAGTCAAACTCAATAGGTTTGGAGATTTCATATGCACTTGCAATAAGAATGATGGAGGATGTTTCTGTCTAAGGAAATGAATTACTATTGCCCCTTGCTGCTATTTAGCACACCAAATGTTAAAAGCCCTGA
Organism: Dendrocincla tyrannina; assembly: GCA_035047865.1. Taxonomy (NCBI): domain Eukaryota; kingdom Metazoa; phylum Chordata; class Aves; order Passeriformes; family Dendrocolaptidae; genus Dendrocincla; species Dendrocincla tyrannina. The sequence goes on from JAWWMP010000167.1 coordinate 6,606,820, forward strand.
GAGATCTAGATAAGTGGATCAATAATTAAAATCTTATCTTCTCTTTTACCTGAGGTCTATACCTTGAGTGGGACAAGAAAAGTTGTTCACATTAATTTCAGCTATTAAATTCACAGCTGTCTGAGAATAAAGTAATAAATGCCTGGAATGGTAAATTACAAAAAAACATTGTTTCTTTGTATTGATTTTATATATCCCTACACAGGGAAGCTTACCTACTGACACAATGGTATGATCACTCAGGATTTCAAATTTTTGCATGCCATGGCATTATATACAACCACACAGACAACTGCAAAGTCCCCTATCCATACATGCCTGAACATCTTACAACAAACCCCTCTCTTTAGAAGTTTTAGAAGTATTTTGTATTTTCATGGCTCTTTTCAACATCTTGCGTATAACAGCAACTTTTCTAACAGTCACATTTTTTATTTGCTTTCTGTTTAATTCTTATTGCTAAAGAACACTGATTATTTCAGATGAATTTCCTCAAAAACCAGTCGAGTATTTCCAGTCAGATACGTCTCCTCATAATTTACTTCCTTTATCAGTAGATTCCATAAAATAGCTAGCTTCTGTATTATCAGACATTTAATGAAAGGCAAATTATTTAAACTGATATTTCAGGCACAAAATACATATGCCTTTTACAAGTTTATGATCCATTACGTTAGAGAGGAAGAGCACACATGTCAGCTCATCAGCTCCACAAAGTTACCAAGAAAGCCTAAAAGGAATATACTAGGTTTGCACAAACCTTGCTTGGTTGCTTTGGCTTAGGCTTAATGCTTATGAAGACATCTAACTGCTCCATTAGCTGTGTTATAAACTGTGGTTCTACTTCAATTTCTTCCTTCATATCAAACATGAGCACAAGGGGAAGGCAACCCTGAAAAGAAAGGCACAAAAAATTCCCAACACTTATAACTGACCCTTTTACCATGAAAATGTTAGCAATAAACTGAAACATAGACATTGTAACATGATATCAGAGGTTCAGAAACAACAGCAAGGATGAAATTTTAAGGGAAGCCATTTCCTAGTATTCAAGAACACAGGTGTATCTTTCTGCCCTGGGAGTCTGAACAAACAGTTCGGTAGTATAAGGGTGAAATGATTTGTTAAATATTTGGCATTCCAATCAGCACATATGCACCCTGATTAGTTATTTATACAGAGCTGAGGTGTCTGGAGGATTCAAAGTCAGAAACCTCTACCACTTATCAAATCAGAACAAAGTCTTGTCAGGAACTGATAGCAGGACTCATACCTAAATGTCTTAGGTTAAACAATGTCTGAGATAAGGAAACAATTTTAAAAGCTGCTTTGTGAGTCACCATTGCCTAAGTTTTCACTTTTACCTTTCTCATCCCCTGTCCCACATCAGCTAGATAAGTGTAAAAAGAGGAAAAAGCAGCAAACTGGTCTGCAGATCACTTGTTCAGTATAATCTAATATTAAATAGCACTTCTCAGCAGTACCACCTATGGCTGCACAGTACTTTCAAAACCTCAATTAAAGCAGTTTTAACTTCAGGAAAATTAAAGCAAGGCATCTGAAAGATTTTGACCACAGGAAGAGTGATAAACACAGCTTGACTGCACAACATGAAGTTGTCTGAAAAGAATAATTATGAATATAGTATATTTAAAAACACCAAAAATCAATCAAGGAATTAATGGTAACAATGCTGAAAGCATTTCATGGTTGGATTTTCAAAATGTTTCTGTGAAAAAGTTGCAGAAAATAATATCAAAAGATCTCACCAAAGGCCTGCTGAATGAAATTGTAACTAAAGGTTAACAAGAAAAGCACAAACCCTAAAACTTCCAAGTTGAAATGTTAGGTTTTAGGAGCATGTTAATAGGCTCTTTTTTCCCCCTACCATTTCATTATTATATGTTTAGAGCACCTACATGAAGATGATAGAAGGAACAGGAACAGATAATATTCTTTGACAAGAACTGAATTAAAACCCTTAAGTTTTAAGTTTTACAGACAGTGTAGTCTGTATCTAACTATAGTACAGTCCTAATTATTATATGAAAAACTAACAAAAAGCAAGTCTCAATAATTTTTAATGGCAATCAAAATACAGCTGAAACCAAAGGCTTTGTGGTAAGAAAAAGATGGAGAACAAGAACATTTTAAACAAGACTTGTTTTATCTACAAAACTGGAAACAAAAGTTTCAGGACATAAAAAGTCTGTGAGTTCAAAGAGGACAAGTTTCCTGGTCTGTACGCTTCCTGAAGGGTGATGGGTGGTGTAGTGGATGTAATGGGGGATACCAAGTTGTACTGATGTGTTGGGAATGAAATTAAACTTCGGTATTTAGGAGAAATAAAAAGCCCTCATGTCTAAATTTCTAGAGTTAAGATGTACTTTGATATTCATATGACAGAATCAGGCTATCTCTTGGCATTTACCTGAGAACATAATAATCTGAATATAATGGTATAAACAAAAGGGCACCATGTTTTTATTTATTAGAGCAAGGCACAGTGCACTGCAAGATACATGGGGACTCCTGGAATTAAAAGGTGTCATGGTTTATACATATACCAGCTTTGCACTGGATTTGAGTCCAGTCCTCCCATGTTTTGTTGGTAAATATTCCCATATATAAAAAAGGTGTATATATCAGCACTAAAACAATGCCAAAAGGCTCCTGTGAAGTTTAAAGACCAATATAACAAAAATCTCCATAAACAATAATATTCATCACCAGACCTAATTTTACAAAAGGCCTCATAAAACTGTGGCTGTCATACTATAAAAAAATGGAAGACTGAAGAATGACTAATTATTTCCTATGGTTTCCCAATCTCATTGAAAATTTGCCTACATGGGAGCTAAGAAATTTCTGACATTTCTTCTCAGAAGAAACCTACTTACCTGACAAACATAGAAAAGGCAGGTTGGCAAAACAAAATACAACCCATCATCCAACACAAACAGAACACTTCAAAAATCTGCCTCTACTCCAAAGCATATTGTTATCATAAATTTAAATTGCTTGTGTTGCATTTATATTAACAAGATCATTTTTCAAATCATCTTACCAGACATTACAAATACTTTAGATAACTACAAACACTGACAAAAATAGAGCGCTCAGGTGAATCAGCCTTTTGCAGTGTGAGTAGCAATCCTCCCTCTCTAAGGCTAACTTACAGTTGACACAAATACATGCAGAACGAGCACATTTTCTATAATCTGGCAATTTTTTCATGCAAGTCACACTGAAAGTATTTACCATGAGATATTGCCTGGCAAGACAGACAGACTCAATTGTGCCCTGGAGGTAGACAGTGGATTTCTTCTGTGGGTTACTAGGGTCAGGGAAGTGGATCTGAGCACCAGTCCTCTGCATGATATGTTTGATGTTGCTGCCATTTCGACCCATCATAAAGAGATGATGCTGTGCTGCGATGTCGAGCTGTGTGCTCACAGGGATTGCAGAGGCCAGGCTCCCAGCCAGATGTTCCAAGAGCATGGCTGTTCCTTCCTGGGGGGAAATGAAGCAAAGTGCTGAGACAGTGCTCACAGGCATACAAAATATTTCAGAGCTTTTCCTTGCTTGTCATGCACTCCACAGGCAAGATAAACAAAATACTGTTTGGTTTAAATCCATGATGGATTTGTTAAAGGTAACAAATGAACTAAACTCCACCTGTTACTCTCATTTGATGACCAAATGCAGCATTTAATTGCCACTGAAAAAGGCAGTAAGAAAAAGTCACATGGTTTGGTCCCCACACACCTTCTGTGGCCACATGTGGCTATAAAAAAGTCAACACAGATTTATTTAGCTAAGTATACTTGCAACATTTGTCTTACAGTTCTGGCCCCAGATGTTCATACTGGCTTGAGATACACCCATCCTGGACCCCATCAATCTCTCCCACTGCTGGTTCTCAACACCAACACTTTATTTTATTAAGATAAATAGGCTCATGTTTTTGATTGTCAAACTCACATCTCTCAGTGCTGGTTTTGCAAGACCAGTTTTACTGCTTGGGCGGCTTTCAAGGTTATATATTTGAGTGCATGTTGAGAAGAGCTAAGCATGAAAAATTTAAGGTGGGAGGTGTGTTTTGTTTACTTGTTTGTTTGTTTGTTTTTTTTTTTTTTTTAATTAAAAGATGGGTAAGATCAGCACATATTCCAGAATTGCTAGAAACCTGAACAGTGTGCAAGAGATGAAAACCAGATTAAAACCTTATCACAATCAATGCTAAATCCTAAACTTAAAACTATTTTTCTATGTATTTTCACACTTCATCTATATCAGTTAAAAAAAATTAAAATCCCCAGACCTCAGGCTTTCCAAGTGATTATACAATAACATGTACTGATGAGGCAGGATATACGACCAATACACTTCTTAGGTATCTAAGTTATAAATATATGACATGCGGAAACTGACTTAAGAGCACACATTACCTTCACAGCACTAGTGTTATTTTGTGACCCTCTGACAATGACTGTAGCACCATACATTCGAGAGCGTTGTTTAAAGGAAACTGAAATATTATATGTCTGACATATATGCTGAATTGTGGGAGAATTAGGATCTGGGATGGGTTGGAGAATTCCAGCAATAGGCAATTCAAACATGAGTACCAATGGAAGCAGCTCCTGCAACAACATTGAACAGCAAATATTGAAAACCAAAATCATACTCACTAAACTACAACAACTTTATTCCTCAATCACAACATGTTGGTCAGTGGTGATTAAACTGACATAATACATCCTCTGCCCAGAGTTCATTGATAAAAATATCATGTCATCAGCTGGAAAATGACACCAACTTTTCCAGGGACACCAGAGTGGTGTTTTTTTGCACACACTTTTTTGATTTGCTGTTTGTTTAGGGTTTTTTTTCCTCCAAAATAGCAGGGGCATTTGCAATTATGAAGCAATAAGAAAGCCAAATAAATTGCCATACTTATCCATGCAGATCTGCAAACAGGTCAGTATTTGCAAAACTTGCTAGAGAAGTCTCTTTTCTGTCATGGATTACTGGAACCCTGAAGTCAGCTACAAAGCTAAGGAAACAGGAGCCTCTTTCGTGACTGTCAAGATCAGGGTTGTGTAAGAGACGTGTCTGACTAAACAATTGCGAGGAACTTGTCATAATTTATTTGATTTACAATTAGCCATGCCAAAATACACACACAAGTCAAAACTAGATGGAAAGGATAGAAGATTGCTACGAGTGGAGAATGGCACTGAATTCCACCAAATTATTTACATAAATTATACATGAAAATGGCTAAAATTTAAGAGGCAGCAATTGCCTTTCCTAAGTCATAGATTCACAGAGGTTGCCCGAGCTTCTACAGGCCATCTGTGGTGGGTAAGGTAGGATGTAATTTTCAACAACAGCATGGAATAATTTACATCTTGTTTATACTGCAGACTTCTTGTTCTTGGCCTTGTTAAAAATTTGGCCAGAACGTGAATCACTGTTATAATACTCTTTTTATATTACTCACATGGATACTCACATTTGTTTCTATATTTCTGGTGTCATAAGACAGAGCCAGACAGCCCTAGGGTTCTCAAATCTACATAGTTGGGGTTTTTTCCCTTTCAGGTGTTTTCAAGGGAACACTATCCTAAAATAGACTATTACCCGAATTCTAACTCTTGCAGACTCCACTCCAGCTGGCTGTCCGGCAATAGACACCTGGAAGAGCAAGAATAAAGGAAACATTGCACCAGGTTTTCAAATGAGGCACTGGAACATTTATTCAGATACCAGTGTTCTCCTTAAAAAAGAAATCGAAAAAAACCCAACACTTATTTCACACCTGGTGACACCCTAAGTGTTCTCTAAACATGAGATGAAAACCATAACCTGTTTTAAAAAAAAAAAATCTATACGTGTTACAGCATCTTAGGCTACATAGGTTTAAGTGACTAGAAAAGAATGGATACATGAAACAATACAGTGATTTGGGTCAAGTAGTGGAATTACTACTGCATACACGTGCTCAATGCTAATACTCAACAACTGTAGGTTTTCTTAAATGTTTTGAAATTACTGCATTTTGCTCAGCAGCCATCAGGACGCACAAGAGGGAATTCTAAGGACAATGATGAGGGACTTGGAAGTGAACATCCCAGAAATATCGAACTGTTGCAGTAGGACATTCACTTTTGCTAGCACTCCACTAAGATTAGTCTTCAACTAAGTTACACCATAAACAAAAAGCATCGAGATATTAATCAATATGCTGAATAAGTCAGGTGTTGATCAGCAAAAAAATAAAGCAAAGCAGATCTTTTCATAGTGCTTCTCTACCATTCACACCAAGTTGTTGACTTCTGTATGCGCAAAGTAATTTCAGCTCTAAAAAATTAAAATGATTCATGAGCCAACACAAATTGTTTCCATCTGGTTTTAAAGATTTGCTCACTTAGGAAACCCTGTGCTTTCCATGCAGTGTAAATATCAAAAATCTATTTCCCTGAACATGAACTCACCATCCCCAAAAAACCCATACTAACGAAAGAAGTTGAGAAATGTTTTATACTCTCAGGAATTACAATACAAATGAGCTCAGTGTTAAACAATACTTACTTGGTTGCTTTTCTCTGCTTGATTATTCCTATTAGAGTCTGGAAAATGGATATGGCATCCTGTTTCCTCCATCACTTTCTTAATATTATTGCCACCTTTACCTATCACATGAGAATGTTCTGTATGTGAAACATCCATCTTCAAGGTTACCCGATTGCTCTGCAAATCAAGCACCCACAATTAGATCTGTTCACAGCAGAACCTGAGTATTTAACAGCAATGTAACTTCCAGAATGACATTCAAGATTGTGTTTCCAAAGTGCTTTGGCCATGGCTTAGCTTCTACCCAAGGATGATGTTTCTGATACAGATCATAATCGGATGCTAAGCTAGCCACATTTTCTTTCCAGTGAGGAAACAACATGGCAATGAATACCCCAAAAGATGCCTCTCCAAAAGATGTCTAAGACTTTTAAAATGCACCCAAATTTTTATCAACTGTCTTAAGTGTCCTTTTGCAGTCCATTCTAATTTCTTTTAATTCTGTGTTCTTTCAGTTGCAGTCACACACCCCTCTCTGATCTGACAGGATCAATGAAGACTTTGCAAATCAAAGCCCTGGGCATATGCAACAAGTTTTTATTCCTTTAACATGCAAATGTTCTGGTACATGAATTCTCAAAACACATAAACACTGCCTACAGCTATTCTTAAAAGCTATACTGTTAGCAGTCCATAATAATGTCATTAATAGTTGCTCAAACAATGGTGCTTATCTCTGGACTGTTCCTTTTGGCCACCTCTGCTGAGAGAATCAGCAAACTGCCATATAACTATACAGGAGCCATACACACTGCCCCAAAAGACCTGCTACTGCAAAAAAGTAAGATCTGATGAACATAAGAGAGGCCTGGCCAAGATCCAGTATTTCAGATATTCTGGTCCTAACGCTTCAGAGTGCAAGAACACAGTAACAGTTAAAAATAAAACTGCATGAATGCTCCTAAAATTCAATTTCAAATAAAATTCCAGGTTCTCTGAAGTGGTTGCATAATCTAGTGTTCGCAGTGAAGCTGTATTTTCAGTTTAATTAAGAAAACGAATTCAGTGAACAAACCATGCATGCTTTTAGCCATATGGTTGGAAAGATTATTTCTATATACTTCAGATATGGAAAAGCTGCTTTAAGCAAGTATTTTCTTGAAGAATGTTTAAATATGTGGATATACACCAATGTCAACATTTTAAGACATATTGCAGAATTTGTTTCAGAGTGTCCATAAATACCTTCTCTTTAACTGTGCCCATTAGAGAGATCAATGTCACTATAAAATTAGGGGTTAAGGTATCATTCTAAATAAGTTTCTTACTTTTGTGTCCAAGACAGACATGATTTTCTCTTTTGCTTCTTTAACATTTTCCTTTTTTCCAGAAACTTTGATATGGGGATCTATAAAAGAAATAAGAACTTGTAAGAAAGATACAGTAAAATATCTCTCAAAAGATTTCCTCATTGCCTAAATAAATTTGAACCTGTTATTTACAGTTCAGTGATAAACTGTGCCACCAATCTTTGGGACTCAGCTAAGAACCAAATTGTTCCATCCCTTCAGCCCCCTGATCAGGATTGATGAACTTATTAAATATGAGAACCAAATGAAAATTAATAGGAATCAAATGCCAAGTGTACATTACAGTATTATAAACATTGCCTGCAATGCAAGTGCATCCCTAAGCCATTATGTCTCGTGAAACAAATAGGAACAGCTTTTTTTGGCAGCCTTTCTCAAGCTTAACACAGACAATGTCTAAGGGAAGCCCCAAACTCAAACCGTCCCTCAGCATCCCTTCATTATATTTAATGAGCCTCTAGAACTTAGCCTTTGCACTTTTAACCCGGCACTAGAAGGTGTCTCCACCCGAAATCTTCTGAGTTCAGTTATCAAATCGAATTTAAATGACCCTTGAATAAATCAAATATTTCAACTGCCAAGTACAAAAATTAACATTTGTTACTAAGCTATATAGCCAGGAGGAATTTGAGCTGATGGCAGGTTTTGCCCAGTGAGATCTACAACACTGATTCTACAACCCACTTAGTTTACATGGTAATTTTAGACCATTGCCTTTAAGCACCAGAAGGTTTTGGGCTGAGATAACAGGCACAGCTCTGCATCCTGGAATACACCTGGTCAGAAAGTACAGGCCTGGCTTTAGAACTAAATCAAGTATCAACTACTCCAAAAAGTGTAAAATTTCACATTAGCCAGTTCAGCAGCACCATCTGCTGTCCAACAGCCTGAAGTGCCACAACACAAAATTACTGTCAAAACATTAAAATGAAGGTCCAATTAAAACAAAAAACCCACCCAAATACAACCCATCTTTCTAATTATTAGAAATGAGGATATTATATTGCAGGTGATGCCTCTTTCCCCTGCCCTTTTACAATCTAACAGTAGGTTTTCTTCTGTGATGCAATGGACTGTTCTCAGAAAAAAAATAATTCTCAACCCTCTTCTGACTCACGAATTAATCTAGTTCATTATGCTGGACAGATACGTGCATCTCAGGGAATATGAAAGTAAATATATTCTCAGGGGCAGAAGAAAACATAGCTGGAACACAACATATCTGCCTTTCCCATCATCTCAATGATTGAAATCACTTCCCTACTAAACAAATGCCAAATAATACAACTTAGATTGTAAACCTGTTCCATTCAATTGAAAGCTGAAACTGTTTAAGCTTTGCCTGGATACTTTTTACATTCCGACAATAAAAAAAGCCTCTAGCCTTCACCACTGGGAAGTTCTGAGCACATTCAGCTGGGGATGCAGAAACGCTGAAGGAACACAGAATTCACTGCCAAGTTTCATGGAAGACAGGAAAAATGCAAGATTTTTGAGTTCTGAGAAACATTTTATTTTTAAAACTGGAAAAACTGTAGTCACAAAAACATGGTACACACACAGTATCTACAGAAGCATCAAAAATCTGCTGCTTCAGTCTTTTCACAAGGAAGCAAAGTAAACCAAAAACCCAACAGAATAGCCTTAAGGGCAAATTTTCTTTTCTTTTTCTCAGTTGACAGTAAGCCATGTGGTTCTAATGTGTTTAAGCTGTGAATGATATTTGAAGTGGATGTTGCAGTCAGAAATTCCCAGAAGCAGATCCTAGCACACTATGTGTGCTCCGAGCACTCTTTAGATGCGACCAGGAAAAAACACAACACCAGACCACCATCACCCTGGAGCTGATTTTCACATACTTCCAAACTTTATATTTTAATACACATTTGGTTATAAACATGAAAAACATCTGAAATCAAGCCAAAGAACAATCCACAAAGCAAAAAGAATCCACTGATGCCAGTGACAACTTTAAAATATGGACCAAATTTTTCAAAATTGGTCTTAAGTACCCTCTCCTTACATGACTTCTCAGCGACAAAGTGCTGGGTCATGGATATGAAGCAGCTCAGTTTTAAGTTAAAGAAATTCTTCCTTTGAGACTTGTTCACCTTCCTTCAGGGACACGTGATTTACACTCAGCATCTCCATCAAATTTTGCTGGAGAAGAGTTACTTGTAACTAAAAGGTTTTCAAGTCTTTGAACTGGCTTTGCAGGAATTGAAAGAAACTATATATGGCCTGCAGAAAAACCCACAGGTACCCAAATGAATCAAACAGGTCATTACAGGAATTGATTTAAAATTTAGAGAGACAATGACATCATATGATGTGATTTTCTGTGTGTTACAGAATACTAAATTTCTTAATGTACCTATGGAATCAATTAGCTTATTTACTTCACAGTTCCTCTGGAAAATGTGGAAAACTCTTAATGGTTCAGCAGTTTCGGCATGCCAGATTTGTTCCCAATTTCTGACATTTATGTTCACTGGCTCCCATCCTACCATTTCTCCCCTCCCCAAGATTAAAGAACCCACAGTGTTCAAGAATGTCTTCAGTGAAGGTCCATCTATACCAATCAACTTACCTATTGTTATGCAGCTCTTTTCTAAGCCCAACCCTAAATACTCTTAAGAAAAATAAACTAGAGAACCTGCTTTTTTTTCTGGCCAAGTTTTTTTATTTTCAAACTGAAGGACCTTCTGTTTGTAAACACTACAGCACAAGCAGATTTAAGCAAAAGGAAAATTTCTTCCAAACTTCTTGCAGTGCAGATCATGATGTATTTGACCTCAAATGTCTGACAGAAAACCTGTCCTTAATGAAATCAGCATTTACCTTCCGTTTCAGCTTTCTATTTCGTCTGAACTGATTTGCGGTTACGTCCAAAATCAGACAGTATCTGAAAAGTGTCTTCAGGATCTCTGAGTAGGAATGAAATGACCAAGTAAGGTCTTTGTGCATCAATATAAGGGAGTAGTTAAAACAGTTAACTTCAGCTTTCCAAATGCTTTCTGAAGCTGTTGCCACTAGTAAGGAGCTAAATAATTGAGAAGGGTTCCAGACAATTTATTACTTCTTGTCACCACTAACTCGAGGTGTTTAGTAGTTGCATTTGACAAGTGATGTCTGTTTGCTACTGTATTTACAGGAGGCAGGGCTGAACATTAATTTTTTCCCTGCCACCTATTTTCCAGATACAACTGTTGAACCATGGATTAACAGTTACACTTAATTTAGAAAAAAAAAAAAAATTTCTACCTTGTCTTAGTGCTAAGACAAAAATCTTGGTTGGATAAAAGGCACCTGCACACAGCCCTAACTGGGATGAAAGCACCCACTGAACAAGGCCAACCAATTCCCACAGAACTGGCTCCTGCTGTGCCTGGGGCCACAACGATGCCACTTGTGTCCAGGTGCTGTTATGTCATTCTTCTCCCTGAGGAACACGGGGTTTGATGCCTATTTTTATAGCGGAAAAAAAATTGCACCCACTTTTTTTTAAGCTTCTGAACACAACTGTAAGCATTCTCTGTATAAACCTAGAGACAAAGCAAGGAACAGGTACCTACCTTGAAGAAAAAAATTGAGACACCAAAGCTTGGCAAAAGATTTGTAAACACAGAACTCTAGGCTCTAATTCTTTAAATACAAATGTAGTATCAGACACTGGAAAAGATCTTAACTCATAAGAAACAACCTGATTAGTGTCTTGCAAAGTATTAAAGACCACATTGTATAATAATCTATCTTGTCAATCAAATTTGAAGGGCAGTATATTTTCCCTTAAGAATGGAAAACTAAAAAATAGTTTCAACACATTTCCCTCCCTTGCCCCTTCTCCAGAATGGAGAAATATTTACATAGAATAGAAAGCTAGTGTTACACAACAGAAAACGATGGAAATTTTTCTCAGCAGTCATCATTTTGCCAGACTCCTGCCTTCAAGTGGTCTTTCATTGCTCCTATCCTCAAATTCCTCACTCCACACATTGGCAGGGTTTCACCTCCTCAGTCTTTGTCCACAGCTATACCAGCAGGCCTCCAGCTTTTCTGCTACTATTGTGTGCAAAACTCCAGTCAACAAAATGAAGTTTCTCCAAGCAAAAATATGTTTGTGCCAGTGCAAATGCATCTACACTAACTTTTGCCAGGCAAGAAGTACTTAAAATAATTAAGCCATTTAACTGTATAGGCCTCTCCTGCAATTCAGGTGTTACATTTAATGTCTGGGCGAGCTCTTCAACCACAGCTATGCATCCAGCTTGTTTACAGGATGAACAGCCTTTACTTAAGTAACACAAATACCACTTCTCTAAAAATAGCCAGACAACTGGGCAACACCAGGGCAGATGACAGTCATTCTTAATAAGTGGCTGATTAGGATGTGAATAGCCCAAGACTGTTACTGAACTTGAGCCATTCAAACAAAAACAAAGACAAAAGAGACCCAGCATTTTTAAGGGACAAGTTATGAAAATATCTACCCCAAGAGTACCAGCAAAAACACACTAAGCGATATGAGAAGTTAAAAAGGGAAAGCCAAGTGAACACATGGAAGTTGGTAGGTTCTCAGCTGAAAGGGCAAGCACATTATTCACCCTACAACAAGAAAATAGGCTGATAAAACAAGTGAATTAAGCAAAAAGGTCAAGTAAGGCTTCCTATTAATATGGGGGGAAGGATAATTGAATTGAAACAATTTATTTAATGATTTTAAATAGATTAGTGTACAGTTGTAGACCAAACCAGATGGATTGGTAATAGCCAAGACAGACTTGACACAGGCTCAAACTCTTGCCATGGAGAAGAAACATTAAAGCTAAAAGCATTCAGCAAATGCTCGAGTAAGGACACATGCAAAGTAATTTGATAGAATAAATAAAGTATATTTGTCACTTAGGCACTTATTTCTGTTGGCTTATCAGTTTAAAAGAATTCTCACCCTCTCTCCAAAGCACCTCAATTCACTCATTTTACCTCCCAGAATCTAAACCACAGAAGAAAAAAGGTACTCCTGTGTAAAGGCAGTACACAACCAACTATTTCCTACTGCAGACCCCTGAGTATTCTAAAACAACACTCAGCACTTTTTTTTCCTCATTTGGGACTTTTTTTTTTCAGTTGAAATTAAACTGTAGCATCATCCTCTCTGAACAAGATTTCAACTTAGGCACGATCAAAAGCCAACCCAAAGCACCATGAAACTCAACATGGGCTGCAAGCAATTAATAGTGTCTTCAGAGCAGACATATCCTGAGGCTCTGGGCATTCTAGGGGATCTGTTTGTTGTGGACAAACAACTGATTATGAAATGTCTCCCTGGGAAGAGCTAGAACTGCTGCCTATATGTGCACACACATTTGAAAGACTCTGTCTTCTCAGAACTTGTTGACTCTTAACTTTCCCCACTTACTGGTGTCTAAGTCCAAACGGTCTTTAGAAGAATTTCTGCTCAGTTCAGAACATGAGAAGGAGGCTGAAAAAAAGTAAATACTTGTTGCACTGCTCCTGCCACAGCTCCAGGGAAAGCAGTTCCCATGCAACCTTTCCCTCCTTTTGGCTCCTGAGGAGCATTAACTACAAGAGCATTGCTTTCCAACCCTTCCCTGCAACAACTGCCCGATGTGAAACCTGCAATCCCCTCCTCACTTCTCCATCATTTATAGTAATGCACTTACACACACATGTACATACACAGGCAGACATATAGAGATATTCACAAAGCAGAGACTGAGCAAGACACTGACCTTACGCACACAGAAACCCCAAGAAATGCTGTGCAACCTCTGGTAGAGCAAAGAATCTTGTTTCTCAAACATTTCAGTGTAACTCAAAAACACCTCCTTCAAAATCTGCAGCAGGCTACTATTAATAAAATGGCTTCTTAAATTGAAATATCTGTTTGATGTAGCATTACAAATGAAATGAGATGCACTTGTACATCAAATTATAGCTGAATCCCCCATTTGTGCCTCTTAGCAGCCTTGAAACAGCACAGCAGCAGACTAAAAATTCATGTTCAGAATGCCCAGAATTAAATGAAAATTAGCCAGGAACATCAAATAAGCTTTAAAAAACAGATTACCTGCACCTATGTTTGGAGAAATAATGCTACTGATGGCTGGATTTCAAACCAGTGACAGAGGCTGAAAAGACTTCTCAAAGCATAAGCAAAGAGGTAAGACAAGGAAGACGTAACAGATCTTATGGCAATTAAACAGAAAAGTGACCAGATATGAAGGGGAAGGCCAAGGTGGAGAAGAAGAAAACCTGAAAAGAAGAAATAAGAACGAATTAATTGTAATCACCGATAGACTCCATTTGAGTTACACAATTTCAGTTTCTTACCACCACAATTAGCTTAAATTCCTTATTTACTTTTTCTAAAAAAAGGCATTAGGGACATTTGATAAATGCAGTCAGCCACCTAAAGGCACATGCCATGCTGCAATTTTGCTACTTCTTGGGCAGTTGCACTTCAGCCTTTAGCCTAAGTAGCCACCCAAAAAAGCAAGGCAATCTCTCAGCAGGACACAAAGTCTATTATGTCTTGCTTTTTTCAGCATGGAACCAATGAATTCACACTTCATTACTTGAATACTGTTGTCATTGTATCTCAAAGCATAAACACAGAATCACAATGCCTGAGAAAGAAAATAAGAAATAAAAGGAAGAAAATAGCTATAGTGTTATAAGATCAACTTCACAGAGGACATAAAAACCAACCCACAACATTCCTATGCAAAATAACGCCATCATATCTCCACTGCACACAGATTCATACTCAGGTTCACAATTTTGACAAATAAGCCATGAGATAATTTTAGTTTCTTACACCAACATTCCCAAAAAAGCCACAGTGACTGCATTTTGCTACATAAACATGATCTGACTCATGAGCCTAAATGGAAGCCTCAAACCTTCTTTGCAGTGCTCTCGTATCCAAACCCAGCTACACTCCCATGGCACTTTGCTGCACCTTTTAATGTCATATGTTGCTCCCACTGACTGCACTGTGCTGTGTGAGCTGGTTTTGATGCAGCCACTGGGAAGTATTAATTCCAGGGCTGGACCAGGAGGATGCAGCTAGTCTGCAGCAAAATCTAACGCATTGTATGCACCTGAGTCAACAGGACAAACACAAATGTCCTCTTGAGAACAGCATGAAATTAAATGTTATTGGAAAGACAAAAACAGCTGGTTCTCAATACGACATCAGACATCTGGTGACTAAAGAAAGACAGCTAATATATTTTTTTTTTGTCATTATAAATACTTTATTACTTTCTCTGTTTTAGTATCACACTGTGAAATGAATTCTCCCCAGAAAAGTTCTCCTCTCCTGGTTTATTACATTTTTAGAGGGTATTCCAACTGTACTCCTGATGAACAGGTAGGGATTTTACTTGCGTGTTTTGTTGTTTCCAAATAAAGAGAAAAAATTGAAAAGTCCAACAGAGAAGTATCTCAACAGCCTTCCTGAGAGCTAACCAAGTAGCAACAGCTACATGGAGTCCATGACTATGATTGCTGTTTCAAGTTACAGGAAGGCATAGTCAGATCATGCACTATGACTGCATTTGCCTTTTAAAGAGTACCTCTAAGCTTGCCCCCCCAACCCAAGCACAGGGGGTGCAAAGTGAACAACATCAAGGACTTTATCAGGTGCCAAGTGAAGATGTGAACTGCAATGAACACGGTGAAAAGATGCAGCACCCCACAGAGAGGAGATCCCCATCAGCAAACAGCCTGGGCAAGGCATTGCAGGCAGGTCCCGAAGAGCCAGGGCTGGAGGTGGAACAAGTAGTTGAAAAGCTGGAACAGGAGATCTGTGTACCAAGGCAAAGCACAGAGTGGTGCCCACTGAGGCCCAAAGCCCAGCATCAGGCATAGCCACAACTGGGGAATATGAATGGTGACAGACGAGCAGCTGGCAGGAATGAGAGAGATATTTCTGACCCCTGCATTGCCAATAGTAAGATCTGAACAAATAATGCAAACATCAAACACAAAAATCCCCATTAGATGGTTCCACTACTTGCATTAGAGTAAACTATTGCTGAATACTGACTTTAGCGCTCTAACAGAACTTTTCTTACTCATCTTGAACACGCTATTGTCAGTACTTACTTTTTCTTACTTATAATAAAAGAAAGAGCCCTGTATGTAGACAGGAATTACTGCTCATAAATCCCAGTGCATGGGTATCTGCACCAGCTGCCCAGGTGGTGTGAGGGCACAGAGATGTGGCAGAGACTGGCACAACCAGCACTCACAGCAGCACAAAAAAGCATTTTCTTGCAGCACTGACAATCCAGTAAAACTTCAGTGTAACAGTCCACAGGAATACCATTTTAATGGCTGAATAGGCTTTTGTAAAGAATTCTAGTATGAGCAGATTATATTCACTGCCTATTTTTTCTTTTTGTGTACCAGATACAAATGACAACAGACAGGCACTAAAGAAGAAAAATTTCCTTAGCTCCTTTTTGGAAGCTATAAGAAGGCAGTAATTTTCTCTGAGACAAAAAGATCATTGTCACACACATTCTATCTCTACATCCTGGGCTTGAAATTTGAAATATCAACAAGTATTTAAAGTTACTAAAATAGTCAGTGTATGAAATTTGACTTGGAAATTGCTATTTTTGTTATCAACTGGTTTCTGCCATTCACTGAAATAGATTATTTCTTTTATTATTTTTTAAAAGCACAAGGTGTATATTTTTGGTACAGCCAACATGGCAATGCACTAGCTTTTCCCATGGATCACTGCTGTGCAGGCTGTAGTTTCCAGAAAGAAAAAGGCAAACAGGCAGAGAGGGAAAGCAGTGTTTCCATCTTCCTTCTAAACCTGCTTGTGATGCACCTAATCAACAAAAAGAGTAGCCATCTGGTGACAATTATTTCTAACTATTAAAAAATACTACATGCTTTTATACAAGTAACTTCTTATGTGAATACTATATCACACATTCTAATAAGGTAATAATCTACCATTTCTTGATTTTTAGCATGGCAATATTCATATGGCACTGTAACAGCTGTATATCTTACATTAAAAGGTTATTCTTATTCACAGATATTATTTTCTCCAGTATGTCAGCCAGTTTGCAGCTGACCTGGGAAGAGAGCCTTCAACTCCTGAAGGACAGTGACCTACTCAAAAGTTCCTGCTTTTCAGGGAGGTGTTCGTAGTGAGTAAACTCCCTGCCCACTCTGTTCCTCCATGAGGGTGATTTGTTTGCAATACACTGAAAAAAGAAAAAAACACCCCAGACCAAAAGCCACCAGACACCTGAAAGGTGTCCAGTGTTGCCTTTTAAATCAAGAAACCATTCCTGTGCTGTTCTCAGATGAATTTTCTATGCATCACTTCTGTCCATCAGTCTCTCCCCAGTATTAGATCAAGAGCAAAACTCACCTCTGGTAAATTAATCATGAGCATCTGAGATGGAATTTCAGCAGACAGTCTGCTAAATTTTTTTGTGTCCAAAAAATTGAGTTTAAATAGAAGGATGGCAATCAGAGTGGAACACTCACTCTCCAGTTTTCATGTAGATGCAGTGCAGAGCACATTGCAAGGGTCTGCTAATGACTAGAAGCTCCTAAAAATCCAAAATCAATACATGCACTAATTCCAATTTTCACTGAAAGATCATGACCAATTTGTACTCTTAAGTAATTTAATTACAGTAATAAGAGTTATATTACTACATTCCAGGGCTTGAAATTTCAGTTCTTAGTACAGTTACTGCCAAGCACTCGGACTGGATGTTAAGCCCCTTGATAATTCCCTTCATATTACAACTGTGTTTGTATTTTGCCTCTCCCTTATCAGCCCAAGTATAAGCAAACTGCTGTTCTTGACAAAAAGCACAACAGGTCCTGATCAAACACAGAAAAGCCCAAAATCTTATTCCTACTCTTCCTACAGGAATGAGCCAAGTTCGAATCACTGTTCTGTAAGTGTACTTAAAAACACAATGCCCACCTGCTGGCTCCCGTGCTACCTAGACTTTGTTTCCATAAAGTATTCACTCATGTGCCCACAAATGTATTTTATCTTCCTCTGAAACAACACAAATCAATGATTTTACAGTTCTGTACAGAAACAGCACTCATGACACACTACAGACACACACACACCCCGCCCCGAGCACAGAAAAACTGACAAGCCAACAACAAACACGACAAAAGGCTCCAGCAAATGTGACTTTAAAAGCTTTCTTGGTTGTCACCTACACTGCACGCAAAAGGGGAGAATTAATGGCTGGGTCTGGTTTCTGAAGTGGCTCGTGTAAATAACTCCAGTAAGTGAAGGATTTGCTGCCAGCTGCTGGCACAAAGGATGATGTGGATTTGTGTGTGTCTAACTGCTCAGATCCAAGGGAATCAACATCAACTCCTGTGGCCAAGTTTCAAATGCCCTGGGATGGTCTCTTCTGTCCATTTATTTCTTGCAAAACAGGGAGGAGTCATCTATGCCTGGGTCAGCTGCTCCAGAAACAAAAGAAATAAACGAACTTGGGATCTAAACACAATAGTTACAATTAAATAATTACAATAGTAATTTTTAAAGTACACAATTATAGGGTTTGGGGGAATTTTTCTTCAGAACGTAAGAATCAGTATGCACTGACAGTTTCTCATTTACAGAGAAAGTTAATAAAAAGCAGATGGAGCTCATAACACAGCAACTGCAATACATGCTGTAATTAATCTGGCATTCCAAACAATAAACACAATGTCAGCAAGAGACTCACTTTAAATCTAAGTCAGTTATGGATTGATTGCCTCAATAACACATTACAGAAAATATTTACCATTTACAAACTTGTGTCAGGATAAGCAATCATTAAACTGCAACAGATAGTCTGTAGGTTAATTAGAAAGCTTAGCAGTGAGTACAGAAGGTGAATACTCGGAGGACTATTAAAGCTACAAAGATTTTTTTTTCTCAATATACTCACAAGCCAAACATCCTGAATGCAGAAAACAGCAGAATTTTTCCAGCTTTATATCTCACCCTGAGGGGAGCAGCCACTCACCAAAGACTGGATAACTTGTGTGCATGCATTTCTGGTGGCTTAAAATTCTCCCCAGAGTTTAGCTGTCTAAATATTATTGGAGAACACAAATTTTCCATTAACCGTAGAAAAGTCAAAGTCAAATTCTAACTCACAAATATGGTTTAAAAAAAGGTAAAATTTGACAATTCTATCAATAACAAACTTCTGCCATGTTCAAAAAGTTGCCTTCAACTGATTTTATTCTGATAAATTCCAACCAGAATTAAAACAAAGGATTTTTGTAAATACTTGGGTATTAAACCAGGCATAAGAGGTCACTCCCAAAATTACCTGCAAACACAAAACTTACAAAACAAGGAATTGCTTGAGAGAAACTAAACATGACTTAGTGCTCCCCATACTCTACAATACAGGTTTAACTCCTGAACAATAATGCTGGGCACAGGATTATGTCAAGATTGTGGTGAGCAGCTATGGCCTCACACACATCACTGTCTGGACACACTTTAGTCTGCCCAGGCTAAAAAAACCCAAACAAAAACCAAAAACCTGTATCCTTAGGGTGATTAAGCCAGTGGTAACTGAAGAAGGTCAGCAAGTGGTGGTGGGGGGAAGTCCCTTTTAATAGTAGGAAGTAGATATCTGCAACATTTGCAGAACAAAGCTCTTCAGTGGCACAACTACAAACCCTGTGTCCCAGAAGTCCCAGTTTAGTCCTCCAACCCTCTGGAGCCCCACCTTCCTTAGGAAAAGTGTGGCAGCTGAAACAAGCACACTCTCCATCCTCTCACAGCAGTTCCATAACCTGCCCTTTGAACTCAGCCCAGGTCTGAGAGCTGCTTGTCCTACACCTTCCTCCTCCTCTGCTTCAGCGGGTGGCAAAGCCCAGACATGGAGAGCTGTCATGTGGCTCTTTAAAACCACTCCTTGAGCTATTCCAAATATTTGCTCTGTACCTGTTGACTTCTCCCCACCCAAGGTGGGATGATAGGCCAGGGGAGGCATGGCTGAACAGCTGCACATCACAGCCCTGCTTCCAAGGACATTACAAACCTGGGTCCCCTGCCATCCACAGGCAAAACTGGCTGGGACACCACAGGATTCACCACTTGGTTTTAAACACTCAGGCACTGCTACTGGCAGAGGACTGGTTGTGAAATAACACAACTACACATGATCGACTTTGTGGCAGGAACTTAAAAAAAAAAGATAAAATCCTCTGCAGAGTCTCACCTGTGTGCAATGTGGCTCCCCTCACAGAGTCACACACACACTGCCCCAGCACTGACTCACCCCCAGCTCTTGCTCACCTGTCAGCAGGTAAGAACAGAGCACCCCAAAGGACACCACTTGCAGATACAGATTTAGGAACTGCGCTTTGGGCACTCAAATCCAAGTTAGCAGATGTTCATTTTCAGCTGCTGCTGATGTTGGCAAAGATTGGGCAAAGTTTTAGTTACAAAAATCACAAAAGAGGAAGATGCAGAAAATATGCAAAAAATACCCGTTTGCCACTGTAGATTAGGGAGAGAAGAAGCAAAGAGTTAATTGTCAAGAGTTTGTTAAAATTTCTTCCTTTGGACTGATATACTACTTATACAGCTAAGTAGTAACTTTCAACATGAGTCAGCTGATTTAAGCATAACCCATTTTGTGATAAGCTTCATTATCTTTATCTGGCATTTTACCAATAATTCACGCTAAAAATGGCCTTGCCCATAGCAACTTTTGGTTTATTTTTTCTTCCATCCCCTTACTCTGGAACCAGCTCCATCTTTACTTATGGAATCCAAAAGCCTGCTCCCCTCCCTGGTGCACCCATGTGTATGGTCATGGCTTTTCTACAGGAATTCCTTCTTGTAGCATCCTTCAGTAAGCATCTAAATTGGGATCAATTCCTTTTCTCAAAAAATCTCAGCAATGAAGGACTGAAGTATTACAAGCGGTCATTTAAGCCAACTCTGTGGCAGGATCTAGTACATTAGAGCAGTGTTGACAGCTGTTTAATCTATCCGGAAAGATCTCCACAAGTAGAGACCCCAAGACCTATGCAACTACTGCAATAATTTTCTATCCCTGTCCTCCAGAGACATCTCTGAGACAAATGCTTGCTTTTAATCCTGACCTAATTAGACACAACAATCACCTTTTTCCTATACTACATCTTTTTTAAATTATATATAACTTTTCATATTTTTAAACTCTTCCCAACTTGTGTTTTCAAATATCTCCTTTGCTTTCCCCTGGGTTTTCTCCAAACTCTGAGGATCAGCACTGGTACTTGATATGAGTACACAGATGAGACCTCAGCAGTACTAAGTTGCACAAGATAGATATTTCTTTTATTTACAAACAGCATGAATATACATCCCAGTTTTTTTTATTCTGAGACACAGCATCACACTGTAGTGCCTGTTTCCTCTGTTGTACAAGATGATGTTTAAACCCCTTGAATACTGTGCACCTGATCTTTCTTCTCCAAGCAGCCTGTATTGAGTAACCATTACTGAGTTGTTACTAATTTTGCATTGTTTCTTCAATTTGTTTTGAGTGTAAATTGTGTTCTGTCAACTCGATGCCACTTGAGAATTTTATAAACACAATCTATCCCGTTAATTAATGTTCAATGAAAAAGCTGCACAGTATGGGACAGAACATCAGAAAATCACAGAAGGATTTGGGCTGGAAGGGACCTCTAAGACCATCGTGTTCCAATCCCCTGCTATGGGCAGGCACACCTTCCACTAGACCAGGTTTTTAAAGTCCCATCCAGCCTGGTTTTGAACACTTTCAGGGATGGGGCATCCACAACTCCTCAGGGTAACCTAATACCTAACAGAATGAAAGATGCTATATTTCAATCATTTTAAGGACAGAAAGGCACTGGACTTTAAGTTTCAGGCAAATCTCCTGCAAGCAGAAAATAAAACAATATACTGCACCCAAACAGCCACTTTCTGTGGGTATCCTCCCCTCACAAAGTGTATACTCTCATCCTGACAGTCCGGATTTCTTTGAAGTGACCCAAGGCACATCTGTAAGGAAGTCAGTTCACCTCCCTAAGCCTCCACATGACAGTACCCAGAGGCAGAAGAGCTAACATGAGTTTAACTGCTCACTGCACGCAGTGCAAGAGGAACAGGAGAGAGCTATACATAGAAATGTATTTTGCACATGTACAACTTTGTATAACTACAAATTCCCTGCTAGAATTCTCAGTGGGAGCTGTTGAGCATTAGAGTATTTTAAGCAAGTTGCACGAAACAGCTTGCATTTTCGTGAAATTGAGTATTTTCTCAGCTCACTCTCTTGGCTATTTCCCTCCTTTAGTGTTGCAAAACCAGTAAGTTATTCAACATTGCACTGGACACAAATCCAATAAGGTGGATGAAAGTTGTACTCAAAATGAATCCTTTTTATTGCCATCTTGATTTACTTGCACACATTCTGGTTCTGTTTTGTAATTTTTTAGTAGAAACTGCCAATACCTTCAACTCCCATGGACGAGTAACTAATGTTTTACATTCCCAGTATTTTAAGTCATACTTACGTTTTGATGCAAGAAAAAACACATCTGTTAAATGTCTAACAAGTTGAAATTGCAGTCATCAAAATAGAATCTTTATGGGAGCTACACACAGACATTAGATGAAAAAAGCAACATGCTGGATATTTAATCACTAGTCTAGGACAGTAATGGAAGTACACATCAATATAGCAGTGTTTACCAGCTTTTACCCGGGATATCTATCAAGGAAGAACCTCAGAATTGTGTCTGATCTCCAAGAATGGGATATGTATTCAAAGTTCATGAACACCTATGAACACAAGGCTCTAATCCTCCTCTCCACTTTTTGGTATGCACACTGTCACTCCTCTTTTCACCTCCCATCTGTTCTCCCACTGTCTTTACACCATCTTTCTCACTAACTCTTTATTACTTTATTCCTTCAAAAATCCTCATTTCTTTAAGACTAACCTCATGTTTCATGCCTTTCATTTGCTGAATCAGATCCATCTCTTTCCAACTGTCTTCAATTTCTTCATCAGCCTCTTATTTCCTTTCCATGCCTCTCACTTCCCCCACTCTACTTCATTCCCAACTTTTTCCTTTCCCACAGCTTTCCTGCCATTAACAAGAGCTCATTTGCCTCTTCCCTTGACAGGAGTTAATACACAGAGTACACACTGCCAGCAGTCCTTAGCTGATGAACGTTGCCATTGCCAGATGGTGTTGGTCTCACCAGTCAAACTAAACCAATTCCACAGCTCCAGTGCTGTCACACAGCCACAACTACCAGTTATCAACCAGCATTTGCCATAAAAGAAATATTTGCTAAGTGCTAGAAACCTGGAAAGAAAAATAAAATACAATCACAGGAACACTAGTTATGCCCTATATTTTCTTCTCTTTAGATCTGACCTGCTTTGCAGGAAATATTAGTCTTGCCAGATAATTGAGGAATGAAATGAGTAACATGGTTCATACAAAGTTAAGTTTGTACAGATGAAAAGCTTAACATTCTGAAACCATATTATAGCTATTTTTCAGATATTCCCTCCTACTGCTACTCCACAGTATCATATGATTGAAATTATATTTTCCAGAGGAAGTAATTAAATATACTAGAATTTCTATCAATGATGGCTTTGTGTGTTTGCACTTGATCTTTTGCATGGACTCAGTCTATATTTAGATCCAAAGTATAAAGAATGTTTGAAACAAAAGCAACTAGAACCACCACCACCCCGAATTTCATTTCTGAGATTTGCAGAGATAGGATAACACTCACATATACTGGAACTCTAGGCAGTTATTGGTTTTCTCCTCCAAGCTGTGACAAGACCCTTAAGTAGACCTGCTATGCACCTGAGTTTCTCTGTGCTTTTGAAAGATGGAGGGTTCTGGCCTCCTCCACTCAAGCCATCTTACTTCCAAATCAAAACAAAAATTTAAATAATGTTTACCAATCTATCACTGCCATTCACTGACAATGTATAACTGATGTGTTTAAATTGGCACTCAGTTTTTCATGTTAGTGTCAAACGTTTGCATACAATAACACATTAGATTGGCACCAACAACTTCTCAACAAACCTTCTAGCCTTCAAACTTTTGTGATTTAAACACACGGAACAGGAGTACATTGCATTTAAAAAATGATGAAACATGACACTCAATCTTTCTCATCACTTCTCTAACCCAGACAAAGCACATGGTAATAAACAAAAACCCAAAAATATACTATGAACATTTGACACCAGGGCTTCATCTTATGAAAAAAGACTAAAGAGTATGAACAATCCCTTCTCTAAAGAAAAAAAACAGTAATAACAGCTGACAAGCAAATAATATAGAGCATTACAAGCAGACAACTGCAGCCAGAGCAGTGTTCTAAAGCCTGACAGACCAAGTGTCCACACCCAGATCCTTAACTGACTGAGAGAAATTATCTTCCATGTTCTGATGATTGTCAATGATGATGCAGGATATTATCAATTTTCACAATCTTATTTTCTTTGAAAATGCATATTTGATTTGCAACAGCCCAAGATCAAGTCAAATAAACCAGTTTTAAGCAATTCAGAGGACACAAATTAGAGTTCATCACAATTAGAGAAAGGCATAAAATAATTGAGCAAGTACTTCTCCATCTTTAAAGAACTTTCAAAACAAAGCTACTCAGCATTTCAGATTATTTAACTATTCAATTTTGTTTCACCCGAGTTCCTTGATTAGAAAAAAAGCTACAGAAGATGCCCCATTTATGAAGCCAATTAATTTTTACCTATGGGAAAATGCAAAATAGCATTAGTTTTGCTCCAGAAAGGTCAAGCACAAAAATAAGTTCAATGACATTCTAAAGAACAGAAAAAACCTGGGAGTTTGTCAGATCTTGTACCAGATCTGACTGAAATTTTATTTCCTGAAGCAACTGCAGAGATAAGAAATTATCTTTCCACCCCCCCAAATCCTGTCAGCATTTTCAAGAAGCATTACAGAGCACCCTTTATCTCCTGGCACAAGTAACTTTCAATTCTATTGCAGAAACATGTACAATTCAACTGCTAAGATATGAGGATAATTTTTTTTAAAAGTCTACTTATATACACAGTTATCAGCTGGACAATTGCATAACAAGGTGAATCTTTTTTTTTCCTGGTTTTAGCGAGGTCAAATGAAAGCAGCAAAGGAATTTTGCTGCACACAGAGGGAGGTGACACAGAATACCCAAACCAATGGTTCTGTTGTCATGGGTGCCAACAAGGACAAGGCATCTAACTGCCAAGATTTTTAAGAAAACCTTTGCTGAACTGGTATAAAGTCAGCCCCACAACTTTATACCTTGGGAACCAAACCCAAATAACTTTAGGAAAAATGCTGCTGACAAAAGAGCCCTGGCCTCAATGCACCAGTGGCCCCAAATGCCCCTCTGTCAGTGGGCTGGACACCAGGCATGCCAGGCTGAAGGGCTGGGCTGCCTAGCAGGTAGCTATGGAGGCAGAGGCACAGATCCGAAGCATGCAGCAAGGCCAGTGAGATAACACCACAACTGCGCTGTTTACCAGCTGAGAACATAGTTCTGTCTCCCCTGGTTTCGTTTCTAGCAAAAGTAGTTACTAGTCCTGCCTTCTCGTGTGCTTGGAAAACACACAAAGTGCACCTTTATGGTTACCTGCAACAGCTGGAATAATGCTATATTAGGGGTATGGGGATCAAAACCCATTGTGCCTACTGCTGTTACATGATGCTGTCTCCAACTGATGCATTAGGATCCTGTTTCCATTTAGAAATGGGGAAGACACATGACATGACTTCAAAGGCTCATCTTTCTGTTGCCTTCTGTGTATGCAGGTGAAGAGCTCCTCTCCTGAGGGAACAGGTGCCCACAGCAGAAGCATCAAATCACCCTCCTGGATCAGTAACTGACAGGGGACTCCTTGCCTGGAAAGGTGGGGATCCACAGAGGCGAGGGACAGGACCCAATAGCACCAGGAGAGCCTAAACCAATCCTTGGATCTTCCGCACCAATAGAGCTGCTGGCAGTCCCAGCTGCTGCACGAGACCTTCATTGCATGACACTGGGCAATTTGAGCCTGTATTTCCATTGATCTGCACACTGAAATCAATGTGAGAGCAAATAAAACTTGATCATGAACCAAGACAGTAGTTACCTCTGGTTTTAGTGCTTAAGCATCGAGGCACTTCAGAGTGCTCTCTTTGCTGCATGGCTCTGCAACCCTAGCTAAAGGCCACAGAACTGGCTGTGGCTGGTCAGGAAGGGACATCACTCCATACATTTGGGTTCCTACCAAGAGTTAGGGTACAGCCTTGCAGGACAGTTGGCACAATTTTCAAAAACATCTTAGTGGAAAAGAAGCTCAAATTGGTCAAAAAACTACACACAGCACTGCAGGTCTCCAAGGGCCTGATTAATTTCCCCCACCATATATTTTTAATTGGAACTTAAGGCTCTAAGCCAATTAAGTAGCTATTCATAGCACTGCATTTAAGATTGGAAAATTAGTTGATATATCCTGAGATTGCTCGCTTCCACTATCTTGGTTTGCTTTGGTTTTTGTTTTTTGGGTTTTTTTTTGTTTGTTTGTTTTTAGTGAGTACAATTATTGTAACTAGAAACAGCACACAGAGAGATAAAAGTAGGTCAAGAGCAGGAATTGACCAAAACCACAAAAAACTACTGTTACAGTACTTGTTTCATTAAGAAGCCTGAACCATCTGATAGTTCTGTGATGCTGTGTGATGTTCTCAGGTGGGGCTTACTCAGCATTTAATACTGATGTGCAAAATAAAACTCAGTGCATTATTACATTTACAGAAAGACAAACTATCAATTCCTTTTAGAGTAACTTAAAGAGTATTTTTCTTTAAGATGGACAAATTAGTGACACAGATCGGTACTGGCGAGCATAATAAGCAATCGCAGCACATAAAGCTCCGTTTTGCATAATCCACCACATCATTTTTATGCAGTTTTAGAGGTTATATATAGCAATGAATGAAGAGATTGCAATTTTACAAGTAAATGAAATTGAAGAGGACTTGCAAAACAAATACATTTAGCACACTATTTACAAAGGCATACTCATTAAAAAGTAGCAAGATTCACTTTTATATTCAAAGGATTAAGATCAAATCAGGTGTAATTAAGAAAAGCCTTTGTAAGAGAATGTCACTCAGACCATCTCAAAGATACGCAACCTTTACTTTCTTTGGAAAACAGACCTAACCATGCACTGATGCAGTAGCTCAGGTTTATATGCAGATGTAAATTCCCCTTCCTCATGCCCTATGATTCAGTTTTGCCAGCAGTATATATATGATAAATACCAATTGATTTGAAATATTTCTATGTTCAAATCGCAGCTATAGACTGTTTTTATAAACTGAATTTTTAGTGACTTTTATGCTTGTTTGACTAAACTCAGACTTGGCCAATATCTTGGGGAAAATTTCAGGTTATATAACTGCACTTGGCAAACATGCCAGCTCCTGAAATGCACCAAGCCACCTGGTATTTAGAAAAAGGTTATGCATGTAACTTAAAGTCTAGTAACACAGACCAAAATTCTTTCAGCATTTCCACGATCCCAGAGATAACTGAAAGCAGAGAAATCTATTCATTTCTTTAAGCTTTGCATTTATTATAAAATACTATCAATGCAATGAGACAATCTCCTAAAGCAAGAGTCCAAAACCACTTCATGCCACACAGGCACTTCTAATTCTACTCAAAGTTTCTCAACTGCTGCCTCATCGAGCCCATGGTTTTGCTTAGGGGTGTCTTGGTTTAGTGGGGTTTTTGGGGCTGTAAGTTTTGTTTGGTTGGTTGTTTTGGGAGAGACCTCCACACACACTAGAAAAGGTTAATAGCACTGTGTAAAGCTCACTTAACTCCTACAAAACAATGCTGTGCAGGGCTATCAAGTCTCCCATTATCACTGATACTTTATAGTAAAATACTGGGTTTGAACACTGATCATTGACAAAGTCATACTTGCATCCATTAATGCACTGAAACAAACAATTTGAGGTGTTACCACAGGGTTTTTTTGCACTGTGTTTCACTGAAATTTCTGTGTGTGAGAGGCGGCCTCTCCTTTGAGCAAATGTGGGATCCAGCTCAGTTTCAATACCAAGAGCTATATTGCATAACAGTCAGGGATGTACTTACAGTTGAAGAAATGATGTCATCTCTCCACGGAACATGTGTGTAAACGATGAAGTGCCTGCACATGGGACACTGAACTGGCAAGCACAACACTGAACTGCTCATATGTTAACCAACTGTATATTTTACTGTGAGAGGTTTAGCACTGGAAGCAGTTCGTACTCGTTTCGAAAGATTGTGCTGATGAATTGAGAAAATTAGGTGTATTCAAAGAGAAAAATAAATGATCTGAAAAGCATAACATGAGATTGAGATTTATCAGGAAACCTGTGGCAATACAGGAAACAATCTGGCATGGTATTCACACACTTTCATAAGGCTGCACAGCCTGACACTGCAATTCTTTCTTCTCTCCCTCCTTATTTCATCTGAAAACATAAACTTAAGCTTTTATTACAACACTGGGAAAAACCTGAAAGTTGTTTTAAAGGTCTGAAGCAACAAACATTTTAGTTTATTCTTGATATCTAAGGCAGTAACTCACATCTGAGTTTGGTCTTGAGTTCACTATGCAGTTTTAACAAAAAAGCAGCGTCTAGCTTTTATCATAATGCCTCACAGTGCTAAACAAGACTCCAGTAAATGGTACTGATGTTTTACCAGTTTGGCTGAAGTCTCTCTGTACAGTTATTTGCCTCCAATGGGGCATTACAGCTGCTAACTTCACTGTGCATATCACCTTTGCAGATTAAGAAACAAAACATAAAATACTGGACTCTGGAAGATAATTTCAAAAAGGCAAAAATTAAGGAGAAGTGTGAAATCAAATTCCCAGGCAATGAATGTCAGCAGTGCCCAATACTAATTATCGCCACCTTCTTTCTTTCTTCCTTCTACTTCTTTCAGTACCACTATGTTTTCTCCTCCTGCTCTCCTTGGCTATATATTTAACATGCTACGTACTCGACTTGAGTTTGAGACATACTAATGAAAAATAGCATGTAGTAAGTGTTTCGATAACAGAAAGGAGTTTAAACTTAAAAAGAAATATCAGGTGAAGAAAAATAAAGATGCCAAACAGACTAGATTTTTATTAACCCACTTCAAATGCATCAGTAAAATGAGAGGATAAACAGAAAAGCAAAACAAAACCCCAACAAACAACAAAAAAAACCCAGACACAGCAAAGGAAAGAAGAGGTAAATTAAATAATAGCAGCTCAAGAGACAAAGAAAAGAAATAAGGTAACTTCAATAGATGACATAAAGGAGCTGGATGCTAATCTGAAAATGGAAGAGGAATGAAAATATGGGAATAACAGGAAGAAAAAAAGGTCATAAGAAGTCCTTTTTACAAGTAAATGGTGAAACAAAACCCCAGTTATCCCCACTCTCTAAGTTCATTTCCCCTTAGCAGCTTTTTTAACTTCTCAAAATATTCCCTGCTCCAACTCTGAATGACTTCCTTCCTAGAGCCACTAAGTTTCCAAAGGCTGAAGTGGTTCTTATGCTGGTTGTTACCCAAATGCTATTTCAAGGCTGTCTGCACTCTGAACACACACATGACCCATAATGTCTTTATGGCTGTTGAAATACAAAAGGGCACATGGATTTATAAATGAAAAGGGAGAAAGGAGTATGGGTGAAATCTGAACTCCCATTTACCCACTTCCTAAAGAACACCTTACATTACCATCAACAGGCACTGCTGGTGAGTAACATAATGTTCACCTGCTCCCCAGGCATTCAGCATTACAGGTTCATACAGACAAGTGGTGGAACAGACTGAGGAGACAGCAAGGGTTAAGACAAATACACAAGGAACTGCCCCTCTCCAATAACAAAAAATGATCCATGGTTAGCTTTAAGCCACCCTGGTCCCCCATGTGGCAATATAAGCATCAGGGACTGCACTGCAGAAAAGGCTGGACCAAAACAGGACAGGTCAGTGTTTTGGGAAGGGAGAGGAGAAAAAACATTAGCTTACACTTGTCTGGAAAGTGCTTGTGAAACTACAGCCTCTTACCATTTAGGATTTGGCAATCCACTGATAGTCTTAGACCACTGAATAAACCTTTAAAAGACAATTAACAGCATTCCTAAGGAACAGTAACTAAAACAGAGTGAAAAAGTGCTTTGAGAGCAAAAGTGACTGTCTCAGTTTGATCTTTAATTCACTGCACTACAGAAGACTTGCAGGCCATGAGGCTTTGGTGCCCCCTGAACTCTGTAGCACCAGAACAAAGCAGAGCAGACCATGCCAGTGCTGATGCTTTTATTACTGATGGACAGGAATCAGTCAAGAGAGTGCTTGAAATTGTTCCCTTCCCTCCCTAAGTCTTGGTGTTATGGGATTTCTTTGTCAACCTGAACAAATGGCTTGCTTTAAGATGCTACTGAAAGATTTATATCTGTTTGTGTTTTGTAAACATTTATTTCAAAACACTTTAACCCTCCTCAGCCCTCATGACTAGATTAAGACTGCAGCATATGGTGTTCATTAAAACCAGGAAATTCCTGTTTTGCTCTTATGAAACTGTTGAGAGTAGATAATTGGGTTTTATGATTCTAGCTTTGCAAAGACCTATTTCTTAAATTTCACATTAAACAATGTTTTAATTGGAAAATTTTGAAGTTCTGCATACATTAAATCCAGATATTAGCCTTTTGCTATTCAAAAACACCATCAGAAAATATTTATCCAGTGCAAATTAATGAATTACAACTATGATACTTAATATGTAGCACTTTGCAATCATCAATTTAAATAATCCATATAACAGAAAAGAAACAATTTGGGAACTGACAGGTCATCTACGTTTAGTACTTCAGCTCCGTCAAAACACTTTTTTCCTACAAGATCACAATGGCATTCTGGGTCTTGTACAGAACTTAATTGTCATATCCTTGCAGAACTTGACCATGCACACCTTCTCCCCTTCTGCAGGACTCAGGCACTCAGCTCCCAGCCAAGGGGACAGGGAAAGAGCATGTTTCAAGTCCCCAGAGAGACATCCAGTCGTTTGCTGCAGACTCTCCTCTCAATCACAAAACGTCATTAAGTGAAGCTAGAGTATGTTAAACACTTGGAATATTTCCCCCTATATAAACAGCTGCTGTAGCTGCAAATGGAAAGTTACAGAATTACAAACAATTGGCACCAAGTGTAAACAGAACATATAAACCACACTTTATTTCACAAGGAATAGCAACCTCTAGGTTAAGGAGTTCTTTGTACATGTACTGTGATTTCCTGTCTTAGGTATATACAACATAGCAGACCAAAGTTAGCCAGAGAGTACAAGTCTTAACTCGAGCCACTGTAAAAACAACAGGCATTTGAAACACCTTTTTTAATAGCATAGCATATTGCTAAAATGTCTAGTTTGCAACCCATCACTATCTGAAGTTTCTTTTGGCATAAAGACTTTGCAGCATAATCATTCCCACTGAGATACACTCAGTATGCCCAGCTGTTTTATGTGTTCTGTTCCCTCAATTTTTAGTTTTATTATCAGCTCATAACTCTTGGCTGTTTTATTTCCCTTGGTGTCCAAATTCATTCCATATACTCAGAGCTTCTCCACATTATCTTCTACTTGAGACCACTAATAAAGAGGTTAAATTAATCTACTTAAAAACTTCATCTCCAAGTACCAATGAAAAAAACCTAGCCAGCCACCTCTCTTGACACTCTTTTCATAGCCTTTCAGCCACCTTTCAGAACTAGGCTCCCTTAAATTTGGAGGAAAAAAAAGCATAGGTACTGCTTTACTTCTTTACTCCACTCAATAGAAAAACTCTCATGCCTATGTCTCCTGAGGAGCTTCAGCTGCGCACCAGTTCACAGCACCTCAGGCAGAACACGTTTGCACTCATATCTTGTCACTCTTGCATTACTACAAATGTGAGTTCCACACATCAAAGCATAGATACACAACTCCTGCATTTTTTCCACTGTGAACTCCTTCCCCACCGTCCCCGCTTAATTGAGATTTTTCCACCCCCGCCTCAAGTGGGAACAAACAACTAAATCAATTTGGACTTCAATACCATGTGGCAAAGTACCTCAGAGACTGAATCTCACCTTACACCATGAAAATAATAATCCTTCACCTTCCTAAGGAGATAATCATTCTTCCCATAAGACCTCCTTCATTTACAATGGTGGTTAAGCCCACATCTCCACCTACACATTCTAAATAAAATGTACCAAAGAAATTATTTGAACTCCCCTTTCTTATATTTTAACATGTATCAGCCTGAACAGAAATACATGCAATGTTACAAATCGCCCCAACTTCATTTTTTGTGCAGAAGAGGAAAAGAAAAAAGTGTTATTTTCATTTAGCCACAACTATGATTGCTTATGAACAGAATAAATAGGCTCATCTCAAAAGGAGATGCTCCAGAATGTATACTTAGTTCACACTAATAGGCTGGACTTCCAAGAGAAGCACAATACAGAGCACATAATACCTCTCATTCCTAAGAAACAGCTCCACTTAGGTTTCCTAAAGAAACCAAAAAAGCATGCAGGCTGTCTCTCTCAGGGACACAATGAGTATTTATTGTTCTGCTGGGCTTGACCAACACACATCTTTGCACTCTACAGAAACAAACAAAAAACCCCACAGCACAGCCACCCACCTGCAATGTTACCAGAAAAACTGACTTTGGCTGCTGCAAAATGAAGAGACTGTTCCAATTGGATGCAGAATTGGACAGCAGAAAGCAGGCATGCTAAATGCAATATATCCAACAGCACTGATAATAAAGTACTCAGGGAGCTGCAAACTCCTTAGAACAGGTTTATATGTATCTATATCTAATATCTATATAAAGCCAAGATAACTTCAACAGGAAATTGCTATAAAATACAGTAGACTGAAATGAAAATATTTCCGGTGTCCAGTATTGATATGGTGACTCTAAAAATAGAATTCTTTATTAGGTGTTTTTACTACTCTACCAACTAATCCCATCTCATAAAAACAACAAAATAACATACCTTTTTTCGATTTTGCTCCAATCTTCAACTTGGATGGCCAAGCAATCTGTGTATTTGTTTCTTCCATAATCTGTTAAAAAGAAGGTATTTATGAAAAATTAAATTTTCATTGTTCTTCTACAAAGTCTTAAGTTCATTTTTTAAAAAATATTATCAGTTTTTAATTCTGTTAACTATTATTGCTTCCAAATAGCACAAACAATGAACTATTTTTCTGGGTTTCTTGAGGATTTTTGTCAATTTTGACAATTCAGAACTAAGGCAGATTGGTCTAACAGTTCAATTCTTGTCTTCTACATTCAAATCCCAAGGATACCACAACAACTTCCAGATTACTACGTCATGTGGAAAACCTGAAAGTGTCAGGCAGACTTCATTATACTATATTTTTGATTTCAGCAACTATGGGATAATAAGTTGCAGCTGAAATAAAACATTTCCAGGAGGGTGAAATTCATCAGCAACATACACATACTTTTCACAATTTTTCAATCCAGATGTTAAAAAAGCTGTTTCAAAGAATTCACTTGTCTCTGATAGAAGGCTTTGGGCCAGGATTATTCTCAATTGTGCAAAAGGCAATGAAATACATGGAAAATTGGAAGGCATTAGCTAAAAAGAGAAGAGAGATGCTAAAACAAAGAATGGTGCAGGACTGATTTAAAGAAGATCCAACATAAAAGGAACCACAAGAGAGGAAACAGAAGAGGAATGAATGTCATCCAAGACAAGTGTTACAACCCATCACTCAATAAAAGCCGGAGACTTCTGTCTTAAAGAAATTAAATCCTCCTCATTTCTTATGTTAAACTAAAATAAAATGAAAGCCCAGAACTTCAGAAATGCATATTCTGGGGACATGAGAAAGATGCATATGAGATCTTCAAAGGAAAAGGAGTCTGACTGGCAGCCACTGAGATTTGGCCACCTAGTATCCTTAAGCTCTTTGTGGAACGCAATGCTAAACACTACATTAGACCAAAAAGGCAACTCAGTCTGGTCACTACAAGACAAGTCATCTCCTGTCTTAGGCAAAAAAAGTCTGGCTGCATTTAAAGGCAGAGCATTCTGTGAAGTATCCAAAAGCTCAGTCTGTGCTGGCTTTCAGCTCCAAGCTGTAACCTTTATGATAAATCAGGACTTTCACAGGAACCCTTAAGAATAAATTCAACTATACCACTTACTTTTTAAACTATTATTGTGTTTGAGTTATTATGGATTGCAGTTATTGTAACAGCAAGAGAGACACAAAGCTCTAGCAAACACGGAACTGAGCTTTTACTAGAGCAGTCAAACTTGAAAGTGAAGATCATGTTGAAAACTCCATAGATCATTGCTGCATCGACTTTTTGTTCTGTTTTACCATTCCAACCCAGGCAGCTCTAAGTGCCAAGATTTTTTTTTTCCTGAAACAAATTTGGAATCATTCCATGAAAACCTCAGCTGCGTGTTGCAATGGAACAGCTTCATTAGTGAAAGCTCAGTGTTATGACACATGCCCTGATAACAGCAGCTATCAAACGAACAAAACAAGAGAACTCACAAGTACTATAGCTGTAATACATGCATTCCAGTTGCATAAATACTTGAGTTACATAATATGGAAAGAAAATTCAGCCTGAGGATGACTCAGTTCATGATCTTTGAAGGATTGCACCTCTGCTTGGGCTTCTCTTATTTTCATATAAAGTCAGTGATGGGGTGAGCACTAATCAGTACTTTCTTCACCTTGAGGGATCAACTGACCAAAGGCAACAGGCATGTTCAGTAGCAAGATTTAATCCCCCTAGTAATCTCAGGCTTCTTTCCAAAATGAGGGAAACCCTAAGAAATTGTCTGTCTACAACTTCCCTTCCTTCTCTTTCCGCAAGGGAAATGGTAATGTTTACAAGCCAAAATATGTAAGCTATTCTCAGTGGAGAACAAGCAGAAGACAAGAAGACACTGGAAGACACCAACAAAACAAATAAGACTGTACCCTGACCCTGAAAAAATTGGCTCTAGTTGCAAATCATTGGGCCTCCAAGAAAAAAAAAAAGTCTAGCTGTAAGGCAGCTGGAAGACAAGCTTTTGGCTTCCTTGTATTCCAGCTTGAAAAGTTTACAGTTTAAGCACTTTGGGGAGTTTTTACATTAAGACAGCAAGAAATTATTTTTTTCTTATGTTGTATTTTTTTAGCTGATTTTGGATGGAAACTGGAATGCCCTGAATGTGAAAACCCAACCAACCAAAACTCCCCCAAAGCCCAAAAGCAGTTCAAAACTCAAAGGAAGTATTTTACAGGCAGTAGATGAACAAGAACATATCTCTCAGACCTTTCCTCATTTAAAACAAGCACATTAAATGAAAGTACTATTTTTTTACAGTTAGTGACAGTAAATTATCTATTTCTGACCTTCCCACCTTTGGGATTTGTGCATCTTGGCCTCTTCTGCCTCAGTTCTTATTCACAGAAGAAAAACGGGTCAGACAAACCTGTGTCTGTTAGTGGATTTCTGCAATAGGTTTTTCTCAACTTTAGCTCAAGAAGCAGCTCATTCAAACTGAAATGACAAAAGGAACCCTCAAAACTACAAAAATATATGTAAAAAAAAATCCAGTTTGTATTTGATTATTGGAAAAACCTTCTTTTTCAGGGTGAGGAATTTGCCTGTTCCGTGTAACCTTGTTCGATACAACAGAAGATGCATATACCATTTCAAAACAGAGTACTTAGACAATGTATAAGCATAGGTGTTAATCTAAAAAACATATTGAAATTTTATCTTCAGAACAACTCTGTGTTCATCTCAATCTGCATGGAAGAAAATATATTTTACTTTAAATCCACGATACTGGTTTTTGTAGATACCCTGAATTTCTCATGCAATTAAAAACCCTAGAAAGTAATCAAATTGTATGCCCACTGGTGGTTTTTATTTCTCTGCCCACATCATGTTTGAACAGCTGAGTTTTGGTCTTCAAAGTTTCCCTACATTTTCCTCTTGCAGGTAGAAAACAAACAGAAACACCAGTTCAGAACAACAACATCAATGGCACTAGACATTTACACTTAAACATCTGCAGTTCTGCAAAGGTGCTTTATATTCTGCTGTCTAACAATGAAAATCCTGAGGGAGCACCTGAATTCTGTGCTACTTGGAGTATTTCAGACTCTGCTCCCTTTCCTGACAGCAGACTGCAAACCCTGTCCATGAGCCTGCTGACAAATGCTGACAGCTGAACATCTTGCATGAAGTATTTAGCACAGCAGCTGAGTAAATTATACAAAAGAAAATTAAGGTGAGTAACTACAGGTGCTCATGTCCATGGAAATAAAAATCATTTTTGTCTCTTAGGCAGCATAAAACAGCAATGGATAAGAAATGGGGAACTGAGCAGTGATTCTTCTCATAATAAACCCTTCTAAAAGGGTTCCTGTTTCCTCAGGGGCTCTGGGTGCAGGTCCTTCTCCTTCAGCAGGTTAAGTGACAAAGCAGAAAAGAGTCTAAGGAAAAATAATTCCATCCTTCTGGATCCTGGTTTTTACTCAGAAACTGCCTCTGTGTGCAGGCAAAAAAAAAAAATGCCACAGAGTAATTACCACAGTCAAGAGAGGGCCTAAACTATATTCTGAACTACCTTTGGAGCTATGCTTATGCCATTCTCAACCCTACATTTACACATCTCACAGGGAGCATTTCTCAATATAAAATCATCTTCTAGCAAGACAAAAAAAGGAATGCCCAAAGGAGAAACAATTTTTCTGAGCAGAATGATGTTAAAATTGAAAAAAGCTTGATGCAATGCTAGTGCAACAAGTCAAGGGAAAAAGAAAAGGGGAAGAGGAGACAACTAGCGTGAACTGGAAATTCATTGAAGTATGAGACAAAATGTAGGTGGCTGAGCTCAAAAAACCAAAATAGCAAGGATTGAGTTCTCCACCAGGCAGATATTGGGGAGAGACTGGAAATGCAGGATAGACTCTGCTCATTTATATTTCAGGAGCACACTTTGGAGCAGCACCTCTAAAAAATTATTATATACAAATTTCCCCTTTGACACTGACAAAAGACAAGAACTAAAAAGCACCTGGAGCCAGAAATAACCCACAACGTATATCACTAGGAGACAAGGGCTTCCCAGTGTAATTGCATTCAGTTAAAATTGCTGCAGAGGAGAAGATCCCATGTGTGAGGACAGGACAAGGACAAGGAGGGACAAAAGATTAGAAAAAGTATTATTTACATAAAGGTGATGAGAAGAGAAATTCTATAAGCAGATGTTTGATAATTTTGTTTTGCAATTGAATCTCCATCAAGTTAAGGAAAACACAGCAATTCTTTAGAGATGACCACAGGTAACTAACTGTATAGAGGGTAACTTGTACCCCATGGACACCCCTGCTGCTGAAGGGAAGGTGATTATTGGTTTGTTGCATCACTGTATCCATCCCTATTTTCCCATCTAGGAAAGCCATTTCACTCAGATAAAAAACTTGTTCCATCAATTTTATAGGAGACCAAGATGAGAGTTATTGTGCAAGACAGCTGGAGGAAAAAAAAAAGAATAAACACAGGAATACCAATAGTAAAAAAAAAAGCAGTACCATGATAATGGCCCTTGAAAAATATTTCCATAAACATGGAGTATTAATGAGACAAAACCCACAAAAAGTGAACGGCAACTCAAAAAGTATTTTTAAATCAAACAGAATAGGAACAAGACAAACATGCTGGCTGAACACAGCTTTAGGAACCATAATGAAATCTGGGGTTCTGCAAAGAATATTTAGAAGTTTGGATTTCCTGTTGATCAGCAATTTTAATTTGGACAACAAAAATATTTTTCTAAGAAGAAAGACAGACAACATCAGTTCAACATAAACACAGTCACAGTTTTGATGCAAAATCTGCTTGTAATTAACAAGAGTACCAAACAAAGGGATTCGTTAGCCAATTTACTAACTCTCCTCCAAAAAAGTGCCTGAATTCAGTACTGAAGATTTCACTGACTAAAAATTTTGAACATCTAAACAAGTGTTTCAGGAAATGAAACCATCACATGTTCAATCTAACTCACTATTAACCAAATAAATGGGTATGACACAACTGTAAAATCAGTCCTCAGCATACCTGGTAAGAGCACACACATGTAAGTTTGCCATTCTCTGAATACTTGGCTTCACAGACTTTAAATCTTCATCTTGCATCTTCTTCAGTCAGAGAAGTATCAGTGCCCTCAGTTTGTACACTTTAAACCTGGATAAACAAGCTTATTCTCATAGTTTATTTGAATTGTGGAACATAATTGGCATGAAAATGAAAGAAAAAATACATTTCTAGGTGAGCGGAAGACCTGAGCTGAAAGAGTCACAGCAGACAAAATTCTATGTGGGCTGACACTTATTTTTTCTTCTTCCAATGCAGAAAGGGTGATGCAGCAGGATCTGAGGGGATGACTAATTCCTGAACATGAGTTTTGGCACCAAGAACAGAGTAATGGGTGTAGGTGGAGCCAGAAGTATTATATTTAATGGCTTGTTGTTTTTTGGGGTTGGGGGAAGGAGAAAGCACAGGAAGAAGGGTGGAAAGGAAGAACAAGACACAAAGGAGCTGTGTGAAGTCACCCAGGATACTCATAATATACAATGTCAATACTAATAATATACATGTAAGTGTAAACTGCTCAAAATACACAACAAAAGAATGCACAGGGAGGACAAGGATGAAGCTCCAGTTGTGTGTCTGTACAGACAGGAGCATTACAACAAAAGTGCCTTCCCAAGTGCAAGGACATGAGTGCACGTGTCTTTTGTAGGATAGGGGCACTTGATTAACCTATTTTATATTTCAGCAGCAAAAAACCCTAAACACATTTTTAAAAGAATATCTATAGGGGACTACTTGGTCAGTCCTTCTTCTCTAATTTCACCTGTCTTGAAAAGTATTGAAAATATTTTAGGCACTACGCTGAGGAATATGGATAAAGTTCAATACTACCAGGCTTTTGTTCATGCTTCCACTCCAAGTCATTTGTTTCAATACTGCAGGAAATTGAACTTCACATATTCAATTGTCCATCTTTGTTAAACTGATTTTTATTTCAAGTTTTCATTAAATGCTAAAACAACTTTTTCAAAAAAGCACTAAAGTGGTTTTGAACTTTCCAGCTAATCTAGACTGACATATAAAAAGGGAACAGAAGGCAAGTGTGCCCATTTGTTTCCCATTTGCACGCTGCTACACAGCTTCATGTCAAGCTAAGCAAAATGCCAACATGCTTCCCTCCAGCTTCTGTGACCAACAATTTTGTGGTCTGCATTTACAGACTTTGAGTCTTCCACCAAGCAACAAACAGGCTGTTTGCTGTCAGGGACTATATCCTAGCCCAGACTGACTCTTAGCAAATTTGCCATTTTCACAAGATAATCACAATCATTCCTGAAGACTTCACTGAGAATTAAGGCAAGCATGTGCAGAGTGAAGAGTTACCAAGGTTAAAATTAGAGGACAAAGTTCACATCATAGAAAATATATTTGTGTTTATTTTTAGTTTTGATCAATGTGTATCAGCTGATATACTTAAAAAAATGAACAAATTAAATATGAAAGCAAATAAAGGCAGCAGAGTAAAAACCATCAGCTCTACAACTCAGACTTTCAGGGTGTACGTAAAAGCTGTAAATCCCTGACGAGGGAGTTGGGAAAGTTACCTATGTGGATATGGCTTTGGAATTCATTGTTTCCCTTTTTCAGTATAGGATTTTTAGCCTAGAAGGGATGAGAACAGAAGCATGTATGCACTTACACACTGCATCTTTTTTTAACCTTCACCTGAAATTAACTGATAAAGATCATTCTTAAAACACAGGTCTTGTTAAAGCAAATATTGCAGTATTGTTGCTGCCCCAAACTGCATTAAGTGAACCTTCTGCAACAATAACATTCACAAACTTTGTACTTAATTTGCAAACACAGCAAATAGGGTTGAGTGAGAATAAAACTCTATGAATCACATGCCCTTATCTTGGAGAAACATTATACTGCTTCCTTTACTTGAATGTTTTGTTTACCCTCAATGGAAATATTAGTCAAAGGCCAGGAGTAATACTTTTACATTAAATAAATGACTAAAAGTATAGTAAAAAATGTAAAGGGATCATTCAAGCATGCAAAAAAATTAGCTATAAATATATCTGTATGCAAGGAATTTATGAATTCTACTCAAGCAACAGAAAAAAAGGGAAGTTGTAAGAAAAAGTGTAACTTAAAAATGAAGCCCCCACAGAACACTGTTAAAAACACAAAGATGCATCCAACTCTCCTCTCCAAAAACAGAATCAACAAGTCTCCTCCCTGCAAATCAGAAACCCCGTGTATGACCTGAATTTGTATCGTTATCATACTCATCTCCTTTTTCTACTTTTTTTGTTCTCCTGAAGGAGAGTACAAGCAATTCTAAGGACTG
Source organism: Dendrocincla tyrannina (assembly GCA_035047865.1). Classification (NCBI taxonomy): domain Eukaryota; kingdom Metazoa; phylum Chordata; class Aves; order Passeriformes; family Dendrocolaptidae; genus Dendrocincla; species Dendrocincla tyrannina. The sequence continues at coordinate 6,647,404 of JAWWMP010000167.1, forward strand.
AAATCCCTCCTCTGTTTTAAGGGAGGGTTTAACTCCCCAAACGAAAAGCATTTAGCATCTCAGTTGAGACTGTGGTGACAAATTGCTCCTTCTCTGTAGCTTTACAATGCAAGAGATCTCACACAAAGTGTTAAGTAAAGCAATAAAGTGGCATAAAATTGAACTTTATCAACTAAAACTGATTCCCTTGGAGCTCAGACTGAGCTCCAAGCAGTGATACAGAGAAAGCCACTCAGCATAACACCATGGGATCAAAATCACCACTGTTTCTGGCCAGTGGAATTAGTCACAAGCAACTTATCAAGGACAGTTGTTTTAAGACTTCTACCTGCAGTGGGCACTTCAAAGATGAGGCAATCAGAATATTTTCATGCTACTGGCCAACTCATGATGGTGCCCATTGTATCAGAAGCAACACAGAAGAAACTAGACATGAAATGCAAAAGTAAAAAACCTTGTAATTACTCCACTGCCCTGACAGAATGATCGCTTATCCTGGAGACATGATGAATGCAGCTTTCCACAAAAATGAAGTCTTCCCACCACTTAGCTGTGCCTGAACTAAGCAAAAAGTTAAGTAAGCATTCTTGATTTACCTTTTCAGAGAAACTGATCCAACCTAAATAAGTCTTCTTTCCACTGGGTGTGGTTTTGCCAAAGGGGACACAGACATCTCAATCCCAAGATCTCCTGCAAATGCTGACTGCCACTGACATTCTTTCGGCCCTCTAATCCATGCTGCCCTCTCCGAGCAGTCATTTCCTCTTCCCAGGAGGCTACATGAGAGGAAGCTCCCTGTAAATGAGAAGAGCATGCCAGCATTCCCATCCCAGCTCACCACAGCTGGCTGTTTCCAGTCAATTCTGGAAATGTATGGCCTTAATATATCCTTGTCACACAACATGAGCCAAACTCTACATCTAGAGCTTATTTTAAAGCTAATGCACATACTGATTTCTGCCCAGAAAAAGGGCAATGTGTGGAACCAGTTTCCACATTTCAGAATGGTCCTGTGGTTGAAATAGAGACAAGAGTCATGATGATAATGTATAATCACTGTGAACTCACTGTGTCTCACCAGCAGGATAGCATGGGAAGAAACTCATAGCAGAGTGGTTGGCATCAGAAATGGGAATACGGCCCTAGGGAAACTAGTTATAAATAGGCACTTTGAGAAAAGTCATGGATGAAGACGCATGGAAAACCCTTCAGAATTCACTGCTGAACATGGATAATAATTAGCTTGAGACATTGTAGTCTCAGGTCAATGATTAATATTTTTAATGCTTGAAAATGCCCTAAGCCACCTACATTTGAAGCTCTAGCTAAGTTTGATGTTCAGAGATTAAAAAGGAAGACTGATCAACTTTCAGCCTGACCTACTGCAAACAGAAAAGTAACTCCTTTTAGCTAAACTTATTTGCATCAGAATATACTAGCTATACTTACAAAAGCATTAATGTATACATCAACACTGTATCAATATATTTACAGATAAGGGTTCTGCAAAGGTTAGGCTTGCCCCAGATCAACATAACAGATAATTTTCAAAGATACAAGAGAAAACACAGGATGTTGCAAACCAAGCTCTTTTACAGTCTCAGATAGGCAAACAGGGCTTGAGGGAGGCAGCTTCCTTGCTGCCAGAGCCTCCTAAACAAATAGAAGGTATTACTGTTTCCAAATACCTGTACTGAAAGAGCAACTGGTTTTAAGGGATAGTTTCACCACACAGTGCATCCAAAATGGCCTCAGTATCTTTTAAGGTGCTATTTAATAAAATTAGAAGCTACAGTTCCAATGTGTTACATGTAAGGACAGAAAGGGAAAAAATAAACAAACACCTCCTAATCTTCCTTTACACTTCTAAAACTCCCAACAATGAACAGAAGATATTTTGGAACACACATGCAACATTTGCTCAATTGCAACTTCAAACTTCCAAGCACTTTTATATCCCCTTCAGGGAATAACAGAGTTTGCAGTCAAGACAAGCACGAGCATTGAAACACACCTTTTGCTTAAATAAATCCAGAGCTATCTTAAAAACCCCACAGCTGACAGTCCCGTGATACAGCTTGGGGTACACTCCTGTCCCAAGAAATTTCAAAATGAAAGTTTATCGGCACTAAGACTCCCAAATGTTTAAGGAAAAAAAAAACCAAACCCGTGATGATGCAAGAGCTAAAAGCAAACAAAAATGATGCATTAAATTCCTCTCTGTCCGCACAGCCAATCCTCACCTGTTTTGGATTATGAAGTCTTCAGCGCAGAGACTCACCACCTTCTTACATTTTATATAAGAGTGCCATGTGTATCTATAGTGCTACATAAATTACATGTTCCTTGGAACTATGTTCTGGCTTTGTCTGGGAAAAATCATTGCTTGCCTATGAAGCGGGAACCAGATGTTGTGGAACTTAATGGAAAAAATCCACCATCAACTGAAAATGGGCTTTGGATCAAGAACAAGTAATAACTTCATATTATGGATTCCTCTCGCAGAATAAATTAGAACAATTTAGAGATCAAGGTCCATAAGGGCTTTTTACATAAATGATATGTAACACAACAGCAAACCAATCCATGTTTATTTAAGATTACCTGTCACTGAACTGCAGATCTGAGAGCTCTAGAGAGAAACTATCTCATTATTTTCTTCTTTCTTGCTAAATTATCAGCAGCTCCCCAATGGGTTTTTAAAAATCCAGATTAGATGTTAGGTTTACCCTTATTTGAAGCAATATTAAAACTTAGAAATATTAGAAGTATGATAAAGTCTTCAGATTTTTCTAAAGTGCCATGACCATGAAAACATTTATCTACTTTTGACTGCAGTTCAGGAGCAGGAGGGGCACTTTGTTACTCGATCTTCTTTGCCATGACAGGGAAGAAATATTAGCTGAATTTGGCCCTTGCAGCCAAGAACTGGGGGTTATTCTGTAACTCCACCAGCAATTGCATTAGATGTGCTTCTTTCTGCTAAAATACTCAGTGAAATAATTTAGATGTCAAAAGGCATTATTACTGAACTCTGCGAGTTAAAAGTTGATAGGAGCAGTTCACATCCACTGAGAGTCTGTTGGATTTTCATAATCAAACAAAGCGATACTGCTTTCTCACATGTTTAAAGACCAACAAAAGACTACTTAGCACCAAACCCTGTTTGGTTGGCAAACTTCACTTCCTTTAGAAGCCTGACAGATTCCTTAGGGCATACTCTCTGTAGTCTAACAATGCAGGCTGAGTCTGTGACTTCAGGGAGCATGTGAGCAACTTCTGCTCCTCTTGAGGACAAGCTAATAAAAAACTGAGCATCACTCCCCACTGATCAGGCACAGAGCAAGGCCCAGCAGCCACTCCCAGAGCCATCTGCCAGCAGCCACCATTGTTCCACTTGCTCCAGGGACAGCACCCTCTCCTCTCTCTTTGTATTCATGCCTTGACACACAGAATCACCTTCTCAAACCTTTGCCTTGTAACCTGTCCTTTCAACTCAGCTCTCACATACCCAACACTTCACTCCAGCACACTGAGGATAGTTTGTCAGAAAATACTATACATGGCATTATTTATACAAATTATATCCTTAAGTTCTTGATATGTCCCTTTAATGCTGCACTTCCCTTCCATGCTCCACTCCAAAGCCTGCCAATCATGTCCTGAAGCCCCATTTTCAAAGCTGCTTTTAAGTATCTTGCTGCCTTAGTTTGCAATGTGTTTCTAATGCTACAAATCACTTTCTTCCTCACTACACAACCTGAAACACATGAAAAGATTCTTCATTTTACCTCCAGATACTCTGCCTTACTCATTTCACATGAGAAAGGAAAATGTTTTGGTCTGATTAAAGGAAATTGCACAGACAGACAGTGAGTAAGCTATGAGCAACTGTCCAAAGATTTCTTCCAACAAAAGAAAACTCAAAGATAGTTTCCATCTGGTTTTATTAGCTGTACTATTGTGTATATGTACTTAGAAACTTCAGAAATCTACACTATCAAGTTGATGAGACTGTAAGAAGACAGTCAGTCAAAAAAAGCAGCTTTAGTCTATTGCAGCACCCACAATGTGCCTATATAATAATTACACACAAATATGAGAAGATATTAATGCCAGAATAGTCATTGTATTATCCATATGGATAACTAGTGTACTCATTCACATACTTCAAGTTTAGCACATTTTGCTTTCCTATTGAATTCAAACTAGTATGTTTTGCTATTACACTAATAACTACATAATTCTAAGGTACATGATAACTACAGTAAATAACCAGGTATCCACATCACATGTAAAATATGTAAACTGCTCAATCCCACACAGAGGAAATATTCTATCCACAGCTTCAAGAAGCACAAGCAGTTTTACACAAGTGAGAGAACACAGTGGTAAAACAAACAATGTGTAGAATGAAGCACATCCTACTATGGCTTAGCTTTGTTTCATCAAGCAAAAGAAAACATGCATTTTGATAAAATCCTAAGGAAAAACTATTGACAGATTTTCCTCTGTGCACACTAATATTAGACAGTTGAGTACAAGCATCACTTTTGGAAAAATAACACTTGTCAGTCAAGAGCAACAAATCTGAAGACTCCTGTAAAATGCTTCCTAAAACAAACATTTTGCCAGTATACAGGCTCCTCCCCACCAGCCTTCATCAAAGCATCTGACAACCACGTGCAGGATAAAGCATTCTTTCACATCTAAAGAGGCCTTTTGGAAACACCACTTATAAATGGAAGAAAAACAAGAAATATACAGCAAATTACTTTAATGGACAACAAGTCAACAAGGAGTTTCAAGGCATTTCAGTATAAATTACCAAAATTTAGTCTTCTCTGTAGCACAGAAAGAGAAATCAGCTCATTACTTTTCCTTAGCCTACAGTATGCAGATCTTCACTATCAACTTGTGAATTACGTCTTGCACACTATTCTTGAAAAAAACCCCAAACAGCAACAAACCAATACCATGCTGCTTTGCAAAAGTTACTTTCAAGTCATTACTCTTGACCATGTTTCTCTTTGTAGTTTAGTTGCTGCAGGACTACTTTTTCCAGTCCTTCCATGTCTGTCTCACCACAAACTTTATTTAATCACTTTGTGGATCATTCATTTCTTTCTTAAAAGGCCTTTGCATTTCTCAACCAAATATTTATGCTTTCAACAATATCACAATATGTTGCAAGTCAGTATTTCAATAACAGGATGCAGTGTTTATCCAGACATAAACCCCTTAGGTCTACCTCACAACACCATCTGGATTAACCCACTGCTATTAAGCAAAACAAACACTCATATTTTGACGTTGTCAGTTCAAAAATCATTAAAACTGTTAAATTGTTAAAAAGTTGTTGTGTATAGATGACAACACCATGCACCAAAGAACCTATTTTCATCACATTCCATGCATGGCTGGTGGCAAGTCCACACTTTAAATTACAAAAATATTTTTTAATGTTTAATCACTGCAGTAGAAACTGCACATGAGGTTTAATTAGGTGACCTCACAAATAAACAATGGGTATATTTTTTTCCTGCTGTTATAGAGGTCAAACATCTTACCTTCTGAAAAAAGTCTTCCCCACTTTTCCCTTTGCCCTCTGCAGCAGCTGTAAAACAAAAGTGGGATCTGGTTACTAAACGCATAGGAGAAAGTTTACAGCCTTGCATATAGAAACTCTCAATGAGCACATGATACTCTGGACAATTTTTCCTCATGTAATGAGCATTTGTCAACAACTGACTAATACCCAGAGCAACTTTTTGCAAGTCGCTTGCTGAGTCCAAACAGATGTTTGCATTTGCATACTAGAGCTCTAACACACTGATACATATATTAGTTACAAAGTATACATAGTCTAAGTATAACAATTTAGTCACACTACATACTTTGCCATGCAATCCCACCAGCAGTAGGATCAAAAGAAAGCTAGGAGGGCACACGACTTGCCATATCAAGATCAAAAATTAAAAATAAACCTGGAATTCTGGCAAGCCAGAATCATGTTAATAAAAACCTTTTCCTGTATTCTGCTATTTTTTATGACGAAGCATAGAGGTACTGCCATTTAGTTTATTGAGACTGAGAAAGTGCCAAACCCCCTAAACATTTCTTAGTGCTGCTCAATATTGTGCTCACACTACAACAACAGAACAAAACGTTGTACAACATGGATTGGAAGCTCACAAGAAGCTGTTGCATTATTCAGTGATTTCAAGAGCAAGACCTGGATTAGGGCCTGGATTATCTCCCACATATATTTAAAGCCATAACTGTAAATTTAGTTAATGTAAATGACTGCACTTAAAATGATACAACTGTTCTCATATAGCTTATGTTGCAGCTTATCTGTGTTGCAACCCAAGACTTAGCAACCAATTCAAAACACAGCAGCTCAGGCTGATTACGAAGAGGATATTTTCCTTTTCCCTGGAGAAAAGGATGCCTCCAGAGCACAGACCATTGAAGCAGCTTATTATCACAACTTTTCTGTACTCCTCACATACAAAACAAACCTCTAGCTCACCTCATCCCTGGCTTCAAAACCAGGTTTCAGCTACTTAGTTCTCCCCACTCTTCCAATTACACAAACAACTCCAAACTCTTTAAGCTAATGTGAACTCAGCGAACACAATTTAATAACAAATGCAAGCAAGCAGACACAGGCTAGAGGCATAAGATGACTTCTCCTACCCTAGAGGAAGCAATGCCACTACATTTGAAACAGGCTCCTCAAAATATCAATAAGAACACTTAAACACCATAGAGGAAGCGTACACTAGGCAGTATTACCTAACACAGTTCATAAGTTCATGTTATTTAACTCAAGTGTAGCCAGAGCAGAGGCCGCAAATGAAGCCTGTCCAGAATCATCTTGCTGTAGAGCAATTCCAGACTCCTCAATTACACAAGTCTCAGAAAATAATGCCCTCTTCTCCTTCAAAACCCCTAAGTGCCTATATAAGAAAACTGGTGCATGTTTCATCAGAACAAGGTTTCCTGGAAACAGAGAAATCAGTCAGGGAAGATTTCAGTTTCTTCAATTTACAAGCCACCAATATTAGCAGAAGAACACAACTTTCTTGAAGCAACCACTTCACAGATGCACATTGCTTTACAAGTTTTCCATTAACTCTGGAGGAGCTATAAAAAGCTTCTGGGAAATGGGTACCACCACACTACTTCAAGTGAAACATGGGACCAAGATGCTTTTAATCAGAGGAGATAGATTGAAGATGAGAACATGACAGATGTAAGGCTGAAGTTGCAGTTTTGAGAATAGGCAGATTCTTGTTCCAGCTGCAAATGCAGTGATGTGTAAACTGAATACAAACAAGAGATGGCTTAGATAATAGCAGTGATGCTCTGCAGGGCATTAACGTAGAATGCTGACAAAGCGAATTCCAAGATTTTTATTGTACGTTTATTTTTAATCTGAATCATTCTGGTGACCTGATTTACAACTCAACCCCACAAACAACTGATGGTACAACAGATAGAATCCAACAATCATGGATAAATAAGAAAGAAGGAATGAAAACATCCCAAACTGGGTTCACAGAAAAAAAAACCCACAACACTACAGACAAAAGTGAAGTTGGAGCAAATGGCACTTTAGGAACATCTTTAGTTAATAACTGGTGGCTTTAGTTGTTACACCATCCTATAAAGATACTTCTCAGCACTTAAGATACTTTATGATAATCCATTTGTCAGGTCTTGTGATATCTATGAAAATGAAGGGAAGACTGTATGGTGGTTTTTGGAAAGAGTAGAGATCTGGACCTCAAAGCAGTGTGTTTCTTATCATGTGAAGCACTGGAACATGATGGCATTTTGTCACTTTGTGCCCAAGATGCAGCCCTATTTAATGCATGAAGAGTTATGCCTCGGAATGCTTTTGTATACTAAGATGATCTAATAATTACCATCACCATTGTGCATAGAATTAAACAGTGCTCAGAACTGTGGCTTAAATCACCGAGTCACACTTAGAAAGATGCATTTCACTATAAAAGAAAAAAAAAGCCTAAAATTTGAAGTTACTGTATGTGAAACAATATATTATGTTTCCTTTTAGGTTAGCTGTTTTCCAGCTATTGCCTCCTTTTGCCATTCCTCCTCTTGACATTACTTTGTACAAATTATATTGATTTACTTTTTCATTTTAGTTATTTTGCAAAATTTCCTTTCTAATTTTCATGAGGAAAATTACAGCTAAGAAAATTTAAATTTCATCTGTAGTTTATGAATTTTGTGATGCAACCCACAACTGCACACACATTTTCACCTGTGTTTACTCCCAAAGCAAGTATTTATATCTAAGAAAACATTCAACATGTGTGAAACATTTACTATTCATGTGACACTTTCTTGAAGCCTTTCTTCCTCTCCAAAATAGGCAAAGGCAGTTCTAGCACTTCTGAAAACAATATGAGTAGCCAAAACCAAGGCGAAAGTTATCCACTTCTTTTACAATTGAGAGGCTAAATAGAGTCTCTTCAACAAGACAAAGCCAGCATCCTTTGCAAGGACATGAGCAAGAGAAGCATTCCAGAGTTATGAAATTTATGCAGAAGTCATTTGGAGTGCAAAGCATTTACAGTGCTCACTGCAAGCAGCTGCAATTTAGTAAGTCATTGAGGTTTACCTCAAATCAGATAAACTGAGATAAAAGCAAACTTGGATTTGTGTTTAGGAAAAAAAGTCTGCTATGTCATCACATCCCAAGATCAACTTCTTTCTAAACAAATCTTGAGAGTATTAACCCCAACTCTGAAAAGATGCTTCATCTTTGAAATACTGTATTGAGAAGCTCCCAAAACTTACATCTGATGGATGCACCCCAGTGGATGATTTTAGTAATCTTACTAATATTAATCAAAGTTTTAGTATGAAACCAAGATTTCTTCAAAAAGCACTGTGTTTCCAAGTTCTGAAACATGCAAGAGAACAAGCCATTTATAGGAGGCTGAGGGGCAGCAGAGCAGTACCTGTGCTGCCACGGAAGGCACAACACAGCCCATCTCAGTTACATTTGAAACAAGTTTTCATATTTTAATAGACAAAGTTTCATATTTTCTGACTTTGTCAATTAAATTAATGATTTCTAAAGACCAGAGCAGTAACAAACAACACTAAGAAGCAACAGTAATGCCCCAGCACTTAAGTTACCATTACTAACCCTGATCTGGGACATATTATGCCAACAAATACAATTATCTAATGGCTTGCTCAATTCCACTCCAAATAATAATTAAAAACAAGCTTTTCAAGCTTCCTTCCTAGAGATGCAGGTCACTGGAGCCCTGCTGTGAGAATGTTTTAAAAATCAAGTCCAAGTACTAACTTGCAGGAGACAGAAAGAACTTAGTTTTACAAGAACAGTCTCAGCAACCAAAAGCAAAGCCTTTGCTGCTCTCCTTCATTTGATGGCACAGTTTCCTGTGCAGCCACGGCAAGGACCAGGTCTGGCACACAAAACAGCATTCACTGGAAGAGCCCCCTGGTCTCACTGAGCTGGGAAGGGCACAGGGATGGAGATCTTTGTGGTCCTTTTGCTGGCAGCTCTGCCATATCCCAGCTGGAGGTGCTCAGGCAACCACAGCTTCAGAAGACAAAATGATCTTTTTTGCTAAGCCTCCTCCAGAAACACAGGCTCAGGAACCTGCAGAACCAGGGATCACAAACATGAGGCACACAGGAGAAGGGCAGTTCCCTTTCTAACAGCTCATTCTACAGCAAAAGCACTACCAAGCCAGTTAAAGTGCTCCTTGAACTCAAATAAATGTGCACAGGGACAACTACTCAGAGTCCCTAACAAGAAAAAGGAAGGCATCAGAGTGTTGACAAGATTGCCACACGAGCCCTGGAAAAACCATGCCTGGTCACCTGCCTTGGGAGACCACTCCACCCTTCTCACAGTGATCCCTCTCCCCAGAGTAAATTTGAGAGAAACCAAAACCCAAATGTTAATTAATACAGTGTACTCGACTTCTGACTGCTGAATTGATTCATTTCTGCTAACCTCTGCAATTCAGGAAGTACTGTTTTCTTAGAAACAGTATTTATTTTATGGTACTGAATAATTACTTAACCAACCTTCACAAAAAGTAGGATTAGTTTTACACAAAATTGTAACATTAGTTTCAGAAATCCAGATGAAACCTATGTATATGTGCATAATAAGCATTTTATATTTTAAGCTATACTTTGTTTATTATAATTTCTTCCATACCATGAAATATTTTATATTATGTTTTTGCTTTTCAAGACATATTGGATTGCTGAGGTTTCATCCAATACAAATATAAAACAGTTGAAACAGGTGTTAACTGTTATGGTACCCATGAAGTACACCGTTTGTCTGCTTAATCACCAAATCATAGAAGAGCCCAATTGTAATTTCTTCTAAGTTCACATGGAAAATGAATTTGAACATTCAGTTCAAATGTTATCTTAATTATTAAAAAAATTACAACTCAGGTCATATTTTACAGGAACTGAACCCAAGGTTCACTTAGAGATTTGACTTAATCTCAGTGTATTACCATAACTTTGCTGATCTCAGACATCAGCTTTGTGTCTTATATTCCCAAATCTTGAAATTGTTAGCCACAAGTCCAGCTAATATATATTGGTGAATTTTCCTTTATGTTGATTAGGGCCCAAACTTCTTCCTCTGTCTGCATTGAAAGACCACATTTTTAAGAGAAGAAAGCATGTTCTGCTCTTCAGGTCTCATTTATGATGAAACAAAATGACTCCTTGCATTGAAATACTCTTTAACAGGGCAGGTATTGAGATATTACGTTAATTTTTAGCAAGAAACTGTAGAATCATACACCCAAAACTAAGTACTCAGTTATCCTTTACCTTTCCTATCCACTGAATAAGAAAGAACTCCTAACACTTACATCATGCTCATTAGCTTTAATTTTTTTTCTGAAACTGCCATGGAAACATGCTAACTGTGTAACCAGGTTGATTTTTATTTAGTATGAGTTTTTAAATGCAATGGACAGTTACTCACATTGAAAGCCTGGTCTATGTCTTCAAAGTTACCAAGCTGTTATCACACACAGAGAAACACAACCAAAAACTCCTTTGATTGAACCAGAAACCACCTGACAAAAACATTATGTTTTCCTATGCACGAAGTCAGGCATCAACCCACACATACTCTGAAAGCTTGCTTATATCAAGCCAAGATAAAGAATTCCACCCCTGTGACCACAGAGTTAAGCCAAATTGCTGAAAATATGCCTTTAGGAATAAAAAGATAGAGCACACATTGTTAAAGAAAAAAATCTGACCTTAAATTGAATTTGCTGAAATCCAAACAAAATGATTTTCCATTTTTCTTGTAATTGCAAAGCCAGTCTCACTTCCAGTTTTCAGCTTAGGAACTAAGAATTCAGAGGCACAACTCAGCTAAAATGAACAGGTCTGGCAAGAGAAGTAACAAGGCCCAAACAAAGAAGAAATCTGCATGAAAAATAGAATTCAAGAAAAATATTTGGCATTTAAACAAGATTACCTACTTTTTTTCACATTATTATTGAGTATAATAAACTTCATTAAGTAACATATTACACATAGCCATCTCAGAATTCCAGGGTCTTATGTGGTTTTATAGGTATGTCCAGGGTTTTCAGAGTCAATGAAGGAAAACCAGACATTAAAACTCTATAAACTCATATACAGAGCAACCTTTAGGTTTTGAAGATGTTCACCACAGACAGATCAGTGAAGTGAAGGATTCAGGAAAGGGGGCTGAGCGAAGGGAGACAAACTGCAAGATTCTTAAGAACTCACCAGAACATTCAACAACAAAGCAAACTAGCAAAACATGCCTATCCCTGTCACATCATAATGACAAATACTAATGATAAAGTCAGGACCCACATGGTATCTGGAATATTAGAGACTCTACCCAATGCCTACATATTCTGTGCTCTATGAAGGTGAAAAAAAGTCAGGGGGGAAAAAAAAATCAAAACCAGTGCAAACAAGCACATACCCATGATACAAGCTTACAATGTTTATAAGGGACCATTTTTCTCTGGTAGAGCAGCCAAAGAAGAATTGGAAGAATTTCAGTATGCTTAGTAAATGAAAATAAATAGACTGTTTAATCTCTGGACATTTTTGGGTGGGTTCCACTGCATCTCCCCCTGTTAGAAGGAACTCAATACGCAACTGCAGAGTTATCCATAAAGAGGCCAGATGTGCTGTAACTCCTGACAGACAAAACTAGTGCTGGGAAAAAAGCAGACTGGAATACTTTAACCCTGCTGTTGCAACACAATGTCCATGAGCCCCCTTGGAAGTCCAATGTCTGTGGCCTCTTTTTGGATGACTTTCTAGATGCATGAGGCTTCCTGGGTTAAGGTCTATGTCACCTGAGTGTGCTTGTCAGCACAGACAGAAAAGACATCCCCATTTTCATTCTGCCCTTAAGTCCACATTTACTCTACAATACTGAATCATGAATACTATATTAGGCATATTTAGAATATTTACTTTTCAATAGCCTTTTACTCTGCTGCATACTATATATTAAAATTAATATTTTGGCAAACGATTAAAACCAATCTACAATCAAAATCAAAAGTCATGAGGCTTCACCCATCCATTTTTGGCAAAGCAGAGCAGCAACAAAAAGGGAAAGTTCAAAATACACTCCACTTTTTTCCACTACCTCTGCATACATTGCCAAGAAAGAACACAAAATACCCCATATATACTCTACAGACCAAAAAGACATGGATTGTGAACAAGTATTCCCAGAGATTGGTTTGTAATATTAGTAGGGACCTGACAGATTTGGTGACTAATAGCATAAGGGGAAAAAAAGTCACTGCACTATCCAAAAAGCTACTTGCCTTATCAATTCCACCATCAATATTTCTAGAGTTGCATAACTATAGAAGTCCATCTAGAACCAATAATCTAATACAAAACAACTGTAAAATTTAGCTATCTAACACACTTTTCTACTCTTGCAGAACAAATTTATCTCTAGGGAGGAAGCTATCTGCCAAGGCTCTGCATATAGAAAGTTGGTTTATTTATTTTTAGAGACAAGTCACAGCTTGAATGCAGGCTGTGAAGCTGGAGTTGCTTGAAGTCCCTTTTTCCTTGTTAGAAATGCCTCCTTTCAAAGGCACACAGGAGCCTAGCTCATCTACACAGCCACAGAACAATTCCTTACGTGATGTGGAGCACAGGCAGGGCACAAGATTTAGGATTTTAGTGAAGATAATGAAGTGACTGCTTTGCTTCCTGCCAGCTATTCCTAAGAACAAAGCCAGACAAAGTGACTGGCTGTAAGCACCTGATCAAAACTGCCCTGTAAGCTGCTTCAGACTTGTTCCTCCATAAACACTCCATCATCTCTATATCTGGATAAAATACTCCTCAAAGTCTCCCACACCATCCTTCAGTTGCACTGGAGGACTTTTCTGTTTCCCATAGCAGATATGCCAGCTGATGTTTCTAAATGAAGTTTTCAACTTCCTCTTCCTTTATCCAAGTTTTTCTCAACTTCTTCAGTTTGATGCTTGCATTTCTAGAGCCCGTTCTCATCTCTCACTGTCAAAAACTAGGGAAAGGAGATGAGAATTCAAAGAAAAAGAATTGAAGACAGGGTATCCCAATTAGAGAGCTGCAGGTTATAAAAAAATGGATGTTTTTCTGAAACAGCAAATAATACAGTATTATATACAGTAATAACATTAGTCACATTACAGTAAGAATTCATCAACTCAAATTCATAACTTCAATTACTTCTTGCTTTATCACCAGGGCTTGAAAAACTTTTAAAGTTCCGGGTATACCATATAAAGCTAGAGAAGATACTCAAGGTGGGAAAACTGAGGTTTCCTATGCCTTGTGAAGAGGTTTCTTTTCAAGAATAGAGACTTAACTTTTGATAATTTGCCACCAAACAATTCCCATATTATCATCACTGGATTTTTAACTACAAGCAACATTTTTCTTTCATTTTAATCAATAGATAAAGACAGTTTTTTGACATTAAATATTGTAGTAGCAGAGTTGAACACCTTATTTCTAGTTTCTCTTGAGACAGAAAGAGTTCGCATCTCTGCTACTGATTTTTTACAAGGGAAACTCAAACACTGTTTATTACAATAAGACAGCTCTAAGATCCATGGTTATTAGCAGGAGGGAAACCTGATTAATATGTTCTATTAAGTACATTCACACACTGTAGCTCAACCCAGTATCCTCCCCCATTTTGAGAAAAACATAACTTAAAATATACCAGATACAGTATTAAAAAGGGGAGAGAATGAGTCTATGCTTTTCATTTTCATAAAGAATTTTTGCTACCTAATTATGTAACAATAAAGCCTCCATGACCTCAGTCTTCCTACACTCCCTGGCCAAGCTGCTCCCCAGAAATATGCAAATTGGAGTCAGACTGACATCCAAAAAGTGTCACCTCTACTGAGAAGTGTAAAAGAAAGATGTTATTTAGCTTTTATTATTTTAGTTAATTGCCTCCCTTCCTTCAAACATGCCTTTCTGCATTTCAATTCTCCAGGAAATTTGGAAGCCCATGGCCAAAGTGATAGGCTAGCCAGAAACAATTCTCACATATTAATTTGTTCCAAGTGCTTTGTAGTCAGGAACTGACAGAGGCAGCCTGCAGCCAGCCATGAAGTCAGCAAGAGCACTCTCCCACATTAAACAGGCTTAGATGTCATCAATTCCCTTGACCCATGATCCAAAGAGTGGTAGTTTTGGAGGAGACAGCTGGAGAAGGGCAGCTCTGGTAGCTGGAGGAAAACCACACCAACATCCCACACAACCCACTGCTGTTTCTCATCACAGCAAGAGAATTTATGAATATTTACACCAGCAACCAATTTTTCCACTACTACAGTCTTCCTCTTTGACACAATGGAAGAAATCCAAACACTGTGGTAGGGTGCAGCCACTCCAGCCCCACTTTGACCTTGTCTACCTCAGTTGACTCCCCATTATTATTAGTGCATGAGCTGCCATGCACATAACCTGCTCTAAATCTGGGGGCTGTTGTTCCCCAGGAAGGTATTTAGTGAGAGGAAAATACATAAGACAAGACTCCAGCTTTGAGGCTCTAGCACTTTGCCCTTTCCCTTCAGTCTAGCCACTGTAAACAACCTGGAAGGGACTGGACAGCTGACTGCTGTCACACATCTGAAAATAAGCACTCATGAGAGGATAGGACAAGAGACATAAAGCTTGGCATTCTTCTAAAAAGCTCTGTGGCAGGACTGCTTTTTTGAATCATTGGGTGCTGTGAAGGCTCAAAAAAAAAAAAAAAAGGCCTTGAATGCCTCAGGAGGCAAACATCCCTTTTGCCAGTGCCCAACAGATCCAACTCTGCCCCCAAGCCAGAGTATCCATTTAATAGAACTTGATGTTTATAGGAGGAAAGAAAATCATAATATCATAAGTGCCCTGGGGGCTGACATAGGATACCTGCCAAATACAAAAGCTCTGCTCTCAGCAGATTGATGGCTGAGGATATTCTTTCCATTTGTTTAGCGTTCAACTTTCTCTCAATGCACAACCACTTTCCTTGTCAGGTGCGTGTACAGATAGTGTATGATTCATTACATGGGAAGGAAAAATGTAGCAAGGCTGTAAAAAAATTCGAAACAAAAACCCTACAGATTTGGATAAAAATGTACACAATATTTTTCTGATGGCCCTGCTTATTATGAGTCATTCACAGATGTGGAGTTACAGGAGAGAAGCCAAGACTAAGTCAAAGACAAAGCTTTATACAGGAAACCAGCTTAAGGCTGTTGCAATGCAGGTTTTACACACTGAGCTACAAGGCCTTTTCCATCAGTAATGAGGCACTGTGTGTATCTGGACCCATCACACTGAACAAGATTCTGAAACACATTCAACAGGAACAAAAAACATTACTGGGAATTAAGAAATCTCTTCCTTTTCTAAAAGCCAACCAACCCCACACACTCCATCTTCCTGGATGCAACTGGAATATTTGGATAACAAAACAAACAGTTCCCTTTTTTTGTCCAAAATCCACTCTTTTTCATTTCCGTCTCTTTATCAGACTAAAAAAAAAAACCCAAGAGCCTCAGAGTTCTTAAAGGACACATGTTGCAAACCCTTTTCTTGGCATCTGTGCTCCTTCTGCACATCTACACAGCTGGGAACACCTCATATGAAAAAGACCACACTTGCAAATCCACACATCCAGGCTGCTTAGTATAATTTTTTTCCCTTAACCTGAGAAGTCTAAATGTCTGCCTTTTCCTATTTTGTGTTAATCAGTTTCAAAACATATTCATCACCTCAAATATAAATTCTTTCCCAGACAGTGCTCACAGATCCTTTTATTCTTTTTGCTTCACATCTTCAGTACCCTTACAAAGTATTTAGTACTCTGGTCACAAGCTCAGTACCTATCATACCACAATATGATGAAAATAAGTTCTACTAATTATCAAAATTTATACATAACAAGTCTATAAAATCCCTTTTTATACAGAAATGCCTCCATCAATATTTTGAGCATTAATCAAATCCAATTTGGTCTCTTTTAGTGTATTTTAACTCTAGGTTGTAAGGCATGTGACTACAGAGGAACTCTAGAAGAGGGCTGTTCAGTTTAGAACATCCAATTTCCAGCTCAGGGTAAGACAGAGTCACCCTTGTACATCAAATTTATAATGTGTTAGACTACTGACACTACTACTGAAGCAGTGACCACTCGACATCAACTGTTGCTTTGAGTATTTGGTAGAAGCTAATAGGATCCTTTTTGTAGCTTTTACTCCCCCTAAATGAAAAAACACCAGTCTAAGTTTACATACAGAAAAATGTCAACACACAAACACTTCATGAAAAGAATAATCAAGGCACAAACAAGTATTAAGCAGCAAAGACAAAAAGTTTTAAAAGCCAAGAAAAAAAAAGGAAAAATTAACAGAAGCAACTGGGACAAGGCACTGAAGTGTTCAGTTGATAAAAAGAAGGAAGAGAAAAGTAAAAATCACATTTTAACACATTATCCAATTTACAGAAATACATTGCATGTCTCAGTTTGTACTGTTCACAGCTTTAAAAACAGAAAAACTTATCCTAGTTTAGCTTATTCTTAGCTATCACCATAGATATCATTTGAATGAAACAAGTTCATCTGCTTCAGTCAAGAGCAGACACAGTTCTGTGCAAATAACATCCCTGTGGAAGTTGCAAAGCAGATGTGTAAGGAAGAGAGAGTGGGATAGATCTCCCCAAAAGGTGGAAGCAGAGGAAATAAACTTACACATACATCAAGTTTAGAGCTGTGTATCACCACAGCAAAGTGTGCACCGATTTGTCACCCCTACATGTTTTTCCATATATTAGCAAGGCAAGGAATCTAATTATGAATCAGCACAAAAACACAGCAATATAAGTTACTTTGCCAAACTAAAGTTTACTCACAACACCAAGATCTTGCCTCTTTTAAGAAACTAAGGAAATGAAGTAATTGTTTAGGTAAGAAGATCAAAGTACAAGAGAAGTCTAGACCCTTCTGGTAAAGGTGAACAAGTTGTATTTTCACAGCTGGTTTTATGTCCACATTTTCAACATCCACATGATTTTTTCTTATGAACAGTTCCCATATTAAAAAACACAACTGCTATATACAGCTGCCAAGCATTAACTGATTCCATTTATGTGTATGCACATAAATAAAAACACACATGCTCAGTGAATAAGAATGTCAAGTTGTATAATTACAGTTTCTAGACACAGTTTACAGTAAGATAAAAGCCCGCATTGGTTTACATTGCAGAAGCTCAGCATCCATACCAGCTCAAGCCATGCCACATTAGGAGATGTGGGCTGCAGCAGTGAAGGAAAAGCTGAATGACAGGAGGGTAAAACTTTTTCAATGTGAGAAAAACCTAACCAGATGCAAACTGCACTCAGCTTGCTAAATACTATTTCAAAAACCCTAAGTATTCTTGCCAGATGAAGCATCAAATGGCATATAAAAGCAGAACTTCAAGTGACACACGCAAGTAGTAAAGTCACGTATTAATAACCATTTCACTGAGAACTGCTCAGTTTAATGCTTTACAGTCCAAGGTGCTATAAATTCATCAGCTTCTCCAGAGTGCCTTGGGAACAAGGGCCTCCAGGACTGCATGATGGCTCAGGTATTCTGAAGTTGAGCTCATGCTGTTTATTACAGAGAATGAGCAGAAAGAGACCTTAAGTTAGTCACCTAAAGGTTAAAAAACAAACCAAACAAAATCTGGCAGAACATACTGGGATATTTATTCAAATATCCCAGTGCTACTGAGATTTGTCCTTCAGAGATCCCAAAGCTCTTTCTGAAATGAAACACAGACATGTTGGAAGCACACACCTCTAGGACTGCCATGGATGAGCAGTTTTAACTGCCCCATTCACCTTAGAGCACTGATCTGGGTTGTTAGACATCTTCACAAGGGAACTCCTCCCAAATGTGGGCTGCTCTCAGGAAAACAAAATTAGTCAAGGATGTAAATTTTGCAGTACTTAAATAAAATATATGAACATACTATAGGAAAAAAGATTATCACCAACTTTATAGCTCAGCCATCAAATCCCATATGTATTTTTGGGCCACACTTTCACATACAGCAACATGCTCAAGTTAGTTTTTCTTGGTTTCCAAACTATGTATTCTGGCTACAGGGGAGATGTGTAGAAATGCAAAGCTCCCCCCACCCCAAGGCTCTGAACAGATGGGTCTTTGGAAAGCCAGCTGAATTAACCCTTGGATTCCTCTTGATTCCCAGCCCCTAGAGGCAGAGTCCTGCCTTGGGGGAGCTGAAATGCTCCCGAGGGACTACCAAGTCCGGGCAACACCTTTGAACCGCTGCACTTGCAGATGAGAACAACATTCATTTGCACTTTTCAGTATTCAGGAAGCAACCCTGCAGAGGGGTGAAACCTCTCCCAGTCGCTTTGACTGCTCAAACCTATCCCAAAACTGCTATTGGCATCTGACTAACTCTAAATAAATATCACTTACAACTGTGTGTACCAAGATTTGAAAGCCAGCCTTTGTGGACTGTTGAACCTTTTATTCAAACTTTATGAAACTGAGTGAGATGTTTAAGGAACGGTCAGGAAGTGGAGACTTGAAGTTACGTTGCCTACACAAACAGGCCCAAAATATGTTACTCACATCCTAAGATGCCTTTCTTTTTGCACACAAGCAAATCACTGCTTACCATGCACAATCTCAAGGATCAGTATCTTGCCCCTGCCAGTTAATTGGTATTTTTATGAACTCAAAGCTATTTCTCTAACTGTTGCGTACAAGAAATATACAAGCCAGAAAAACCTCTACAAAACTCCATTTACACAGCCTTGTGATACAGTGCAGGAAATGCTTAAGCTAAATTAGTGACCACAAGTAAACAAGAAAGCATTGTTTTGGGGTTAGACAACTGCAATTCTGAGTTACGCAACTCGTTTATCTAGAAGCCTTAACTATGTCTGAAATTAAAGCTCCTCTTTTCCACTCTCAAGACTCAGGAAAATCATGCTTAGAAGAGCAGATACTATACCAAAATCCATTAAGCTCATGCAAAATAAACTGGAAAGAAACTCGTAAACCTAAAAGATATAAAATATCAAATGTGGGGAAGCAAAAAATTCAAACCAAGAATGTGCAATTTCTGCCAAAATCTAGAAAAACACACAATAACAAGTAAGGAACTAATGTTTGGCCCAGTTTTGTCTCCAGCTCCTGCATAGGGGCTTTAGCTCAAAAAATGCTGTATTTTTGCAAACAAAAGCAGGATCAGATAGAAAGATGTTACTGCAGCTGATTTAATGTAACCCTGTTTTCAGGTCTAATTTTTTTACTCAGTATCATTGTTTGGATCCTTTCTGTAAAAGTTCATGTCAATGTTTTTTTTTTTCTCCTTTTTCAGTATTTCCACAGTAATAAAGTACACAGAAGAAACAAGGAAGCAATAAAAAACAAGACTGTTGCAGAGTTCATACATCATACTGCATATGAATAAATTATCTGAAGTGGGAATTAGTTTTTCCAATTGCCATTTTTATGTCTGCTGCTCAGGGCAGGGCACATCTCATAATGAACTATGAAATGTTAGTAAGCATCATATAAAGCATTTAGGATATCCCAACCCAACATGCACCAGTATAAATAGTGCTTTTCACATCTGTATTTACCTTTGCCTTTGTATGCATATTTGCCTCAAGTACCATGGTAAGTGCCTCTTTACTCAGGCAGTATACCACTCTGCTCCTCTAAAAATACTCAAGGACAACCTGCAACACACCACAAAAATCACAGAGCAGATTTGAAGTCATAGGGTAACAAAGACAAAAGTGGTAATCTTTATCGTCAAACACAGAATGACATGACCACCTATTCATAAAAAGCACTATAGAGTAAACATTGTGTAACAACTCTCAGAGTGTTGTACTTGCAAAATATCCCATTTTTATAAATATTGCCCATGTGTTTCATGCTTACATAAAGCTTTTGCCAAAACACTCACTTTTTAAGTGACATGGAAATCTTAGTAATCTGGAAGGAATGTCAGTGAATCAAAGAGAAAAATCGAGCCCACTTTCAAACCTATTTGCCCTGTTACCTGCCAATTTGTGTTTTTTGGAGTGGTCATAATTAACTGACATAATTAATGCACACACAGAGATCTGTTGAAGCTGAGTTGACAAAATGCACTTATGAATTTCAAGATATATTATATAATCAAGTAGCATAATGTCACTCTTAGGACTCCATAGTGAATAAACCCAAGACCATAGCCAATTTTTGGACAAAAAGTGTTACCCAAGTGTGTTATCCAAGAACATAAAGATGAAATTGCTATGGTAGCAGATAAGTTAGACTGTAAACTACAGGAAACGTAGTTTTCTTAAATAGGTACAGAAGTATTGATGAAGCTATTTTAAAACAAACCAAGAAATAAATGGCCTAAAACATCAACTTAAATAGCAAGTAAGCCTGGCAAAAGGAAAAACACTATCCAATACTATCTTCAAAATAAGCACAGCAAACAGCCATAACGGGGGAACACTGGAAGAGATTGCTCTTGAGAATAATTCTAGCTAGGAAAGATAAAGATATGTCATAGGAGAAAAAGGGCTCCTTTATTTATGGAGCCCCATTTGCCCCTGAGAAGTACTTAACTGTGTTTGACTTATATGATGTAAAACACAAGTACACATATTCCTCTAAGTTATTTTTGATTCAGTTATACAAACACAGTATAATGAGTTTACAATAACCATATCCAGGTTGGTACGAGGGCAAAGAAAACCCCAACCACTGTATAAACGCATGATTTCTAACTCAACAGTTTTGTTTCAAGCAGGCAAAGGTCTCTGGACTGCAAACCATCCTAACGACATACAGTCCACTTCAGAGCAGGCTGAAGCTGCTCAAAGTCAGCATTCCCAGACATAAAAAAGAATGTACTGGGGTCCAGTTTCCATGGAGGAGACAAGTTACCCATCAATAAAAAAGTGACTAAATGTGCATTTGCAACAGCCATCAATAGTTTTTCAGCCAAAAAGAAACAATATGAATGTTTTATGTTCAACAGAACTAACAACAAACCAAGCGTCAAGCACTTGCTTTTGCTGCAGAGTGAAAACATAATGGTACAGTTGCCACTTGACAGCCAAGAGGATCTTAGCTTTGTATTTCAGTGAAAAACAATCACCATCAGCCCCCTGAAGCACAGATTGGTCAATACTCTATATGTGCTCACATTTGACTACTGTTTCCCCTAAACACCAGTTAGCAGTTCATTTTAAAAACAAAAATTGAAAAAAGCAGCAGAGCCTCATCCTAGTCATAATCAGATCCAGTTAAGAAATAATGCAAAAATTGCTTTAGGTTTTCATTCTCTATCGAAATCTGTATTGAGGGAGTAATACAAGAAAATGATAAACAATGACTAGCAGGAACGAAGACACTTCATTAAAAGGCATACAGTTTATGTAAAAGGTGAACACACTAAGTCAACCTCACTTTCTGATGATTATTTCAAGCTCCATAATTTTGCAACACCAAATTGCAATGCATACAGACAAGTTTATAACCCCAGAAATTTCCCAAGGCCTCCATTACTACTTCTATGCTTTATCAAGCCCTCACAGAGCAAATCTTTCATGTGTTCGGTGAGATTTACACTGCTGGGAAGTTCTGCAGGTTAAGTTGCATGTTAAAAAAAAATGTATATATAAACCAAACAAAAATTAGATAATGTATGTAATAAAACCAAAATAACATGCAATACTTCTTCCCCTTATAATTTACGGGAAATAAACCCCTTCACTGACCAAACTCTTCAATTATGTGTTGCTCCTGATATATTGAGCTCCTGACCTCTATTTCAGCCTTTTTATTCACACACGCAGGAACTCAGGATGGAAGGAGCCAGGTCAGTATTCTCAACAGTTTGCAAGAACTTTGCAAAGCCTGTAGTAATACTGAATAAAGCCACAAAGCCATCCAGGAGAAAAATAAAACCCAAGCAAAGCAGGGGTGTGCCACCAGCTGAAAACTGAGAACTTAAGGCTATGTATCTTACCCAACAATTATTTTCTTAAGAGAGGAAGGAGAAGATGGATCACAGAGCCCTTGAATCAGAAAATGCCCACTACTAAGAAACAGCAAAGTTGAAAAAGCAATTACAGCCTTTGCTCTTTGCAATCCAAGGACACGGAAAGCTCTGCTAAAAAAAAAAATTGTCCACAAAAGATTCCTAACATTCTTCTTCCATTACAATAATATAGACTTCAAGATGTTCCACAATGTGAACTATAGCTCTGTGCAGTGCAAGCTAGCTAACAGAAAAAGCACATTCTCCATGCAGTTATATAGATTAGCTTTAAAACTGTGCAGAAAGGGAAAATTGAGGACTTGCTGCTCTAGTTCCTCTGCTGAACGCTTGGAACCTGCATGTTCCGGGAGTCTTTAGGCAGAGCAAACAGCACCTCATGGTTGCAGAAGACTGCACTTGAAGAGGAAGGTGGTCAATAACACTAAAGTTATACTGGTAGAGCTTTCTCACAAGTGTATCATACTGGAGGCTTCCACTTCCAGACATGAAGTATTTGCATAAAAACGAGCTTTTGAAATCTTAAAGTCGCCCTCGTTCAAGAATCTCAAGTCAGAAATGCATTGAGAAATGTCAAGACCAAGTGCCCGCAGAGGGAACTGCGGCCGTGCTCAGCTCTGCTGTCTCCCTGCAGATGCAATGGACACCACCGAAAATGCGCCTCTCCAGTGCAGAACAACCCTCCCTAAACTGGAAGTGTCCACTTCGAATAAACTGCATTACGCCTCATCCAGCAAAATGGCAAACACAGCCCTACCCACACATGATAAGTATTAAGGAAAGCCTTTTACTATTGACTTTATTTAACTGGGTCTTCCTAGAGTTGCAATTAATCCCTAGGAATTTTCCAAGTTCCTCAGTTAGCAGAAACTATGATTTTTGTGCAAGTCTGTTTTTACAGTTGAAATGCTCCCAAAAATGCAAACCCAAGATTCAAAACACCATCTCCCAAAACTGAAATCTAGATATTCTAACAAAAAAAAGAAGTTATAAATACATACTCCATTTATTCTGATTGTGAGGATTAAAGAAAGTCTTATTGCAAGCAGGTGAAGCATGGACACAGAAGACACCTGGGAGCCAGTTTCGGCTGGGTTGCCCGCAGGCCATTTGGTGCCTGGGGGGGGCTACCAAGGGCGGCCATTTTGTGCCTGGGGGGGGGCTACCAAGGGCGGCCATTTTGTG
>JAWWMP010000167.1:6671364-6686693 GCA_035047865.1 Dendrocincla tyrannina
TGACAGCCTTTCCTGCCTCAAAGTGACCACTAAGGGTTCGGCACCCACACCCCTTCCCTTTAAGGGCAGGTGTGGGGCGCACTCAGCAAGGAGCTGGGCTCCAAGGAAGGGCAACTCCGCAGAGAGGAGGGGTCTGCCCTGGGCCTGTGGCAGCCAATAAAAGCCAATTATCCACCAATTCTCACCTTCTATGGAAATGGGAAAGGGAGTGAAGCCCAACCCGGGAGGAGGTGGCTTCCATGCCAATGTCTGAGCCCATTAAAGGTGTGATCCCCAACCCTGGGGTGTGCTCAGACCCTCCCATAGGCTGAGGCACCCATCACGTGCTGTTAATAAAGTTCTTTGTGTCGGTTTTTGGCCATCTCTGAAATTTCAGTCAAGAGATATTTCTCACATGAAGAGAATACTTACCACCAATACCACTTATTCTTGAGCTCAAGGTAATATATATAATATAAAGTATAACTATCAACTGCATACAATTTATTGTATATCTGCAATAGCAGAAGTACAACCCA
Organism: Dendrocincla tyrannina; assembly: GCA_035047865.1. Classification (NCBI taxonomy): domain Eukaryota; kingdom Metazoa; phylum Chordata; class Aves; order Passeriformes; family Dendrocolaptidae; genus Dendrocincla; species Dendrocincla tyrannina. The sequence goes on from JAWWMP010000167.1 coordinate 6,671,883, forward strand.
TCAGACATAGGTCCAGTCTTCAAACTTCACACAATACCATTATCTGAGAAAAATCATTGCTTCCACTGACTTGGGAATAAACCTTACAGTGCTGTGTTTTCTCCTGTGCCCACAATGACTTTATCACTTCATTTATACTTTTAAGCCTCCTCCTTCATGCTGTTTTTTTACCAGTGCTATTTCAACTATTTGAGCTGTCCCCTTAAAACAGAATTTGGCTATTGTTTGCTTTTTTGGGGGGCACATTACTAAAAACAATGAGACATTGCATGCAATTAGGGCAAATGAAGTCATATGGAAACTAGTAGATTGTTCTCTAAGGACAAGCATGTGAATTAATATATTATTCTTTTTCCATAGACAACTCCCAAAGTTGTCTTGATGTAGAGGAAAGGACATTGCGTTTGTCTTTGCATATGTCAACCATGCATAATACAAAACATATACCTAGAATTAACAGAGGTGAAAGTCTGGATGGTGTGCTCCATTTCTAAAGTTCATAGGCCATTATTAAGACTGCCAAAACCAGCAATATTTCCTGTTTATGTTTTTTTCTTCTATTTTGATTTTGGTTTAATTTGGGTTTCCTGTTACCACTCAACTGGCTTTAGCCATAAAATACTTTTCAACTCTGTAAGTTGCTACCCTGAAATCATGAGACTGCTTGGCTACTATGAACCCACAACCTTGGCAGAATTGATACAAATCTTTACTGCAACTTGATGAAAAATAATCACCAGACTTAAGGTGTCAGAAGAAAAAACTGAGTTGTTTTTTTTTTTAAAAATGCCAATTGGCTTCTGTTGCCTAAGGTATCACAGTGAAATATCTGCCAGCTCTCACTGTGCCTGCATGAACCCCCTTGATCACAGATCAGAGAGATTTCTACAGAAAAGGAAGCTATTGCTCAAGAAATAGCACCAGGGAGGTAGCTGAAGCATCAGTCCCTCAGATATTCAGTGTGGATGTTCAGTCCCTTGTCAATCTCTCCTTTGCAGTAATTAGCCAGTTCCTGCCAGAAAACCACAAACCAGTCAGTATTTGAGCAAAAGGCGCAGACCTGTGACCCACCTGCAGCAGTACCTGCCATTTACAGAAGAATAAACAAGAGTCATTACAGCACATTGAAAAAAAATTGAATTAAAAGTTACTTAACTTGCCTAAAAAGGCATTTTCCTCCTAAACAGCTTCATCTCTGTCCTTAAAAATGTTGAAATACTATCCCTTTAAATTCAATAAGATTTAAATCAAACAACTTCAAAAGACAAATTGATCTCTGCATTTCTGAACCTGAACTAAATTGACACAGTTCAGGAGTGGGATGGTTGAGAAGACTACATCACTTGGGCACCACAAGACCACAAAGAAAGATTTTTCTATTTTATAATTAGAAGCAAGTACCATGTTTTCACTCGTGCTGATGTTAAACTCCCTTACAGGACACAAAATTGCTTTTAGATTGTTAAGAATACATTCTTACTCCCTTGATTATTAAAAAGATGTAAGAAAGGTTAAATTACATCAAAATGCTGAATACTAAGGACTTTAAAGTGTTTCAGAATAAGAAGCTCTGTCTCTAAGCTTACCACTACCTTCACACTACCAGGTAAAATTGATCTACCTTACAAATATGTATATTCTCCCAATTATTTTTTCATTATTTGCAAGACACTAAGATATTCTGTAAAACAGCACAACACTAATACCTTACAAAGCAAATACATAGTTGTACTCAAAACTACACTCTTAATCTCTAGTGTTCTCTACAAGATTGCAAATTTATTTTATGGCTGTGGCTTTTCTTTTTAGAGTAGAACAACACAAATCCTTGTTGATTGACACAAAAGCAGCAGCTCTACATCATGGTCCCCCAGTTTAAATCTACAACATGAAGTTCAACATGCACTGAGGCATCTGAATTTGCTTTACTGCAGCAAACAAAATGCACTAGTCCCAGCCACCTTGCCACTGCCTCCGTTCCAGTAAAGCACACCTGATGAACTGGAGTGTCTCTGACAAATGCACTGCACCTCCCTCCTCCACACATCACATGGGGGGAAGGCAAGCCTGGGGAGGTACACAGGAGAGCACCTACACCAAAGCCTACACTCAAATCTAAGTCTTCACCAGCGATCTATTTGATCTGAAGGGGCAGGTTAGAAGAGGAAGGAAAATAGTTCACCCATCCCTGCAGGTTCCCAGATCCCTGAGCCTGCTCTCACAGCCCCAGGTCTGTGCCCCAGCTGCAAACATGCCAAACAGGCTCCAGTTGATCCCGATCCATCACAGTGCTGCAGGGAGGCAGAACAGAGCTGGTGAGTGGTTCCTCCTCCTCTCCTCTCCTCCCCTCCCATAAAACAGTACAGACAGAGAGGAGAGTAGAAGAGCTGCTGCACAGAAGCAGCTCCTCTCAGAGCAGCCAGTCTGGCTGCCGGGCAACGTATGGGGAGATCTTTCCTGTTCACATCCAAAGCTACTGGACTTTCATAACCCTCTTAGTCACGTCTCCGGTTGCCTCTTGGGTCCCAAGATTTCCCACTTCAAAAATATTTCCTATCCGTCTGAAAAACTTGGCCTTGACACCCTCCCACCAAGCCTCTGCTCTGGCGAACCTGCACGGGCAGTAGTGTAAATCTTTCCTTTAACTTAGCCCACTCTTCTCCCACGCCTTGCTCGGCCCTGGGCACGTTCCTGCCAGACCAAGCCACTACTCCTCCTGGAGGATGAACACTCCTTTAACTCACATGACAACAGGCAGCAGGGAGGAGAGACAGCAAGAGCACCCCGAGGCAGCAGGGAGCTGCAGAAATGCTGACAGCACTTAATACTTTAACACCTTATTAAAATCAACCTCCAACTCTCTGCTGCCTATTCCCAAGTGGTAGGCAGTGCCAGCAGAAGTTCTGCAGTAACACAGGAGAGCCACACAATTAAAAGTGTCTTGCAGGTATGCAATTAATATCCTATAAGGAAAGAAGTATATTGATACTTCAATTCCGTATCATATTCTCCACTCAAAACACCACTAACCCTCAGCTCTTTACATAAAACCAGAAAATACACTTCCAACTACACATACATCAATTTAAACAACCTTTAATCAGATACAATTGATTCGTAGGCAAAGTTTACATCTTTCAGGTGGTAAATCCTAGAAGTATACATAAAACCCAGCAGAATATTTTTCTACACTCACTTCCCCTAGACATTTACAACAACACAGAATATAAACTTGTGTAAATGTTTAAATATAAACAAAACTTTACAATAAGCCAACCCCACTTTTTTTCCATGGCTTAAATGATTCCTCATGTTTCAAACACTGGAATGACTTCTTTATTTCTGTCAAATCTCTGAACAATCTAAAGATGTCACTGAAGACCACTTAAAGTAGAAAACCTGACTGCAGCTATGCAACCCAGAAAACACCCTTACATGTTTGATTGTTTAGTGCATTAAAAAATTTCACACATATTAAGAATCCATGTATTCTGCATTCTAATGGGGGCAATGTCTTCCAACACACAGAGAAAAGAAAATTCTGCCGAGTATGTTTGTATTTCAAAAAAGGAATTGCTTATAAAGGAATAAAGATTTGATCAAATTTATTCAGTTTCTGCACATGGAATAGATTAGAAACAGATTCTCTCTTATCCGCTATTTTACACACACTCCGGAAGTAAATTTACTAAGGAAAAACAAGGCTTATGTTTGTTTTACTAAAAAAGTAAAGACGTACCAAGATTCTTTTCCACTATATAAAACAGTATTCAAAAAAATGTATTCCACATCCAGACTCTTTAAATCAATGCTATTTTAACTGCTCCACTGCATATAAACAAAGGCAATCCAGTGTAATCTAATATTTCACCATTCTATAGCACTTCTCACCCATGGATGCACTTACACATTCAGAAGAAGTGAGATCGAGTCTCGTATTTCTTGAAGCAGATCAAGATGAAATGAAGTATTTCCATATCACAGCGAGGATGACATGCAAGTGTATCCATTTCAATTACACACAAATACTTACATACATTTTTAATTTAAATATATGTATTACACACAGAGATGATTTTAAACATGGATTATTTTAAACACTTTCTTTTCAGCAAGTGGTTAACCTTTCTCTTGCTGTGGCTCTGCAGCACAGTGTAATGTTCTGCACAGGAACTACCTCCTTACAACAGAGCTGCTGGCGAACAGCTCACTCAATCCCAGTTTATACACCCTCAAGCAATACAGATCTCTCATGAACATCACGGGGAATATCTTCAGAAGCCATCAATCTACTAAAGCTTTCTTTAGCATAAAGTGTTTTACTGCATCACTTATAATTGACCTAATATTTATTTTGGAATTGGGGATTTCATTTTTTACATCTCTCAAAATGCTTAGTCTTAAATTACTAATCTCATGTATTCAACTATCATAAATTTATTGCAGGCATAGTCTGAACAGAACAGAGCCAATAAAAATAGACATAATCAAAGCCCTCCATTCACATGAAGTCATTGGCAGTAGAGAAAGAGGCATACTTAAAGGTTAGTTAAAACCACTAATTCAGAATCGCAACACAGATTCCCAAAGTTTGCTTAAAATAGAAAAAATCATAACCTGTATGTAGAACTATAAAATATTTTATAAACAAAAAGATGTGAACATATATTCAAAACTTTGGAGTATCTGGTAACCTCAGCACGTAACTTCAGACTACCAACATAATCAAAAATTTTAAAGCTTTACATGACAAGATAGAATGAGAGACAACAGGTAGAAAATGATGCACAGAAAGTTCCACTTGACCACGAGGAAGAACTTCCTTATTGTGCAAGTGACTGAGCACTGCAGTCCCTTCCAACCTGACCCATTCTGGGATTGTGGAAGATAAGAACAGGGCAGGTAGATCATAAAAAACCCACTGTTCATGTGTATATTAAATGAAGAGAAAAATCACATGTGTATCATATGTTCCAGAAGACCAAAACAGCACTTCAAAAAACACAGGATAAATAATTAGTATTATCAATTTCTCCTCCAATTATCTATTAACAAGGCTTCTTTCATGCCAGATTTACTTGGTTTAATTTTCAGATGTGTTACACTACATACCATTTAGCTGAACTTCATTATAAAAATGGTGCAAATTTTCCTCACAAGGAAGCACAGCATAATTGCTTTCCAGGAACGAAGTTCAATCAGACAAAGCCCATGACCTGACCTGTTCCAGCAACAGAATGGTATTTTGGTTTTGTTCTGCTTGTCATTTCATCACTGGTATGGACAATCATTCAAGCTTTTACATACACTTTGTACCAAGTAAGTGAGAAAATACACAGCTCCATCTTTTCTAGTACATAATTTAAATATGCATGTATTTCACTTGAATGATCTGGAATGAAAATTCATTTTTTCTTTCCTTGGCACTCATTTCTGCTTACAATTTTCTGCTTTCAAACCTCTGTACCATTCTAGCAGCTAGAGCAGAAATGTTCTGTGGCATTATAATCCCTATAAATAAAAATGATCTTTGCAAGTTAAAAAGCTTTAGAGAAGGACTGAAAGATCTAAAAAAAAATTATCGCATAGCTTCTTAAATAAAATGTTGGGAAGGAAAATAAACAAATGAGAAAAACCTTCATATGGGATGGGGGGAAAAAGTACCTATAAAAGCCACAATGTAACAAATGTTCTTCAGCATCTACATGTGCAAGCCTGACAATAAGCACAAAGATTGCTGCTTATTTTTCCTCAAAAACAGTCCTTACAGACCTGATTTATATCACATAGCTTTAGTGGAAAATGGAACAAGACTTTGCAAAGCCTCCCAGGCCTGGCCTGCAGGGAAGTTTAGTAAATGGAAAATGGATGGCTCATTCCTCCCTTGCATCTACACATGTTCCCAGCAGGCAAAAAGCCAAAAGAGGAATGGGGACTCTCTATTTTCTTGAATTAATATCTGAGGAAAAGCTTGTCCACACAAGTTTATCAGGTTTTATAAATAAGGAGTATTTTTTATTGCAATCTTTGCACACCAGGCAAATCCTGGAATTGCATTGGAATGGGGAATGAGGCTGCCTTGTGTCTGGCAACAGCTACACTGACCAGCTCGCTACCTCTGGGAAAAGGCTCAGCAGTCAAATCAGGTGGAGGGAGGGCGAAAAAGGCAATTTATTCAATGTCTCAAAGCAGCTCAATGAAGGATATTCCTTCTACCCTAGTAACATCTCTACCAGGCTGCATTTGAGCCCCTCTAGACAAAGTAACAGCAAAAACATTTATCTGCACACATAGCCATCACTTATCAGGCACTAGCTGTGCCTTCCAAAAATCTTCAGGTCATCATAGATTGTGCAAATGTCCTGGAAAGTGATCCCAGTGTGCCCCCCATCAGCTCACAGCCTCTAACAGAATGGGTCAAAATCAGATCTTTAAAGCTCTAGGGTGTACCAACCTGAGCAATCAAAACCAAAAAAGAGCTTTACTCCACAGCATTCATAAACTGTTCATCTCAAGATGCCAAATTCAAGACACAGCTGCTGGCAGCTGGCCATTTGGGAGCTTGTCAGAATTACTGGAAATCTCATGCCTTTTAAATGCAACATCTATTATTGTAAGTCTTTCTCATCACAAGTGATACCCTTATAAAGATACTTTAAAAACCTTTCACCGTTGAAAGAAAAGAAACCTAAAAAACAAGTTATCTCCTGTTTGTTCACACTCACATGTGCAAGAAAGACACTTCCAGGAAGGACACTAAGCAACAAGAATTTTTGTGGTTTACACAACTGAATCCAAGCAATAGAGATAACAGGACTGTGCTCCAATCCAAGCTGCATTACCAAGTCCTGTTTTCACAACTTGCTCACATGCCATCAGCAAGAAGGCAAAGCTCAGCAGGATTCAGTGTAATCCACAATGTGGATGGAGTCCATGACCTACACCCCTTGAACCAGCAAGGCCACTCCAGCCCACATCCAGCTCCCACTGCTTGGCCACTGAACACCACGTTAGTTTATCCCATTCCTGTAATGAAACCCTGATGCCTCAGTAAGATCTCAAGCAGTAAATTAATATTCAGCCTTGTTAAGAATCCTTTGATTCCTTTGCTCTCCAAAGGAGATATCAGTGACCTCAGTTCAGCACTGAACACTGTGAATCTGACAAGGCTCAGATTTTATGGATTGCTTCCTTTCAGAAAAAGAGGAAAAGTTATAAAATGAAGTTTTGCTTTTTGTCCTATCATTAGGCACCACTGAGAAGAGTCTGCCTCCATCTACTTACATCCTCTGACAAACAGAATTCATGGTCTGCTCCAAGGCAGAACTCCATGCAATCCCACCTCTCTCTCGCCTTCACCTCAGCATGTGCATCCTAAAGAGCCTGTATCCAGTCACTGAATCCCACCACACCTCTCCAGCCTCAGATCAGAGATCAGAGCCTTGCACTTCCCCCTGTGTGCTACCCATGCTGCCTGCACTACCCTGAGGCACTTCAGCCATGTCCCACTCAGGTGGATTTCCCAGGAAGGGTACAGGAGCTTCCCCTGTAACTGTCCTGCAGGCACCTATCCCATGCCTTCCCAGTTTCTATGCCCCAGTTTCGATTACAGTACAGCTACACGGCAGGATCGTAACTAGGACAGACCAGCTGCTACAGACCCACCAACCTCTCTGGTTTGCCAGAGAAAAATTAGTTATGCTACTAGGCAATGTTATCTGACTTATTCAGACACCTAGTGTCCTGTTATGTATTTGCTTTCAACTCCCTATCCATCTTTTCCTGCAGAGACATCAAAAGCTCTTCCACCCAGTGTCCAAAAACTGTATTTTTGCATGAGAGAACTTGTTGAATACTCAGATTCCTTAAACTGTATTAGATGGCAAGATAACACTATCACTCCTGAGCACTCCCTCACAGCACCAATAACGTTAAACAACTTCTCTGAAAATTATGTATTCCTATTCCAGTAAAGAGGATATCACTGTAGACTTTTTATGTCTAAATAATCAGCTATAAAAGTAACAGAGACATGAAGAGTTGCACTGCTCCGTGCAATAGTCATAGTGGTCTGAGCCAGAGATACACAAGCCTAGTCAAACTAAAACAGATACTGACCAAAAGTTGCAGCTGTGTTCAAGGAATTGTTTGAATTGCTAAAGTCAAAATTATTTCAGAAACTAACACTGATTAATAGGCAGCATCTTAAAGAAGAAATCCTTAAATCAAGTGCTCATTCCTTCAGATAACTTATTGTGTGTATTTTTGGTAGCTTTACTCCAATGCTCATGTGTATTCATATTAGGTTTTAAGCTCAAAGTTAATGAAAGTCACTGTAGATCTGGTCCTCACAGTAAGGGATACAACTGTAAAAATGTTAATTTTTTTATAAAATAAAAAGCTACTAAAGCTACTAGTTCTTCAAAGAGGTTTGAAGCTAAAGAAAACTAGCATGTTTCATTGTTTGACAAGGCATACAGGCAAGAGTCTGAAATAAGTACTCAAAATAGGACATATTTTCCAGTGGAGGTAAAGATTACAATATAACCAACAGGAATGTGCAAGCCAGCAATACTTAACTTAGCAGACCATGCCAAACCATGATAGCCCTACTATTGTACTACTTAAAAAACACTGAAACTTGAGAAAGTGGTATTATTACAATTGTTAACAACGGAATGCAAGAACATTTTTAAACTGCAAGTCACACAAATTCATTTCATGTATTTATTTTTTGTAGAAATAGACTATTCAGCACTTTAGGGATTTGAAAACTTGACAAAGAATGGGAATTTTTTTTTCCTGCTACATATAAGTTAAAGACCAAATGTAAATGCTATTAGGAAGGTTCCAATTTCCCCACAACTATGTCCTTGTATAGGTTATGCTGATACATTTCAAGGAACAAAAAATAATAAAAACCACCAACAGAAATCTCACAACTGAGTAGAAAAAAACCCCACATTTTCTTCCTCTAGGAAAAGAAACTGTGGTTAGGACCTACTAAAATAAAGAGTCTGCAAAGGTATTTCAGTATAATTCTGGCCAAAGACAAGACATACTTCACAACCCTTGAAGCTCCAAGAGGGACATGGGGGCTTGTAAACAGCACTATAAATCAGCAGCACTCTGAGTATTTTTACCTTCAGCTGCAAGCAAGGTACATTAATTATTTGAAGAAGCACAGTACATTTAGTTTTACTATATAAATTTCTGCCACCATCACACACACCCACACCCCACAACCAGAGGAATAGCAGCCATTCCTGCTTTGCCATTTAAACATAAAACTCCAACATAAATTTAACACTGACTTTTCTCTCCCTGCACAGAAACCATCACAGTCAGGACCATTATGACTGCCTATTAGGCAGCTAATTTGCTCAAAATTCATATCTTCAGAGTCTAGTCTCTAATAAAACTATTGTTTGTAGCACTCAGCAGAGACCAGGGTTTCACATAATGTGTCTTCTTTAGTACATTCAAATAAAAGCCTTTTTCTTCCCCTCTCTGCCTTCCCCAAACTTTGCCTATTACACTTACTGATTTATCTATCATTCTCTGTGGATGGAACAAACTAGTGGAGAAGACTATGAAAGGTAGTGATGCACACTTTCCAAGAGAGGAAAATGCACTTATTTAAATACAAGTTTCACCTGACAGATCAGCAAACAAAAACTGGTTATCACCCAGGCATCAGAACTAGGCATTGCATAAGTACCGTCTTAAGACTGGACAATGGCCTCCAAGTGACCTTTAGGCAAAGAAATGAACAACTGATTTTCAGTAGATTTACAGAGACTAAGTTCCACCCAGATTAAACCATGCAAAAAAATTATCTAAGTATTTGTGTCACTTCCTCCTAAGAAAAATAGGGCTTGTTTTGGTGGAAAATTACTATTTGAGCATTTTTCTAACTCTCCTTGAGAGGCAAAGAGCACCAGAATGGAGGAAGCAGGATGGGAGAGAGCTCACTCAGTGCCACAATGGCAGGACAGAGGTGTGCAAAGATACCCCAAGGAGCTGCTCACACTTAATGTTACAGTACTTTTATCCTTACTGCCTGAAAAATAACACATGATCTGTTATTTTTAGAAATCAAGTCCACATTATGTAAATTAAGATTGACATGATTCCTGTAATTCTAGCCTGCTCCAGCTAACCTATGACACAACCCATGACAGTCAGTACTAAATCCACTGCTATTTTCCAAGGTGCCCACTTGCTAGCAACACCACCTGTTCTGTAAGATGAGCTCAAGAGCAAGGAGGGTGCCTGTGGTGCTGAGTGCTCTTCAGTTCCCTGGGCAGGTAGATCTCTACTTTTCTTCATGTGTTTATCAAGTCAAGTAAATTCTTAATTGCCTCATGAGGGAAAAAAACCCCCAAACACGAACAACAAAAACACAGAACAAAAAAACACCCCCCTTAAAGTTTAGATCTCTAATACTACCCCAAAGAGTCTTGAAAATGGAAGATAATGCATGCAAAACATCCAAAACAGAACAAAGAAAAAGAGAACTTCAATGGGCACAGTTCGGTTCTTAATGAGAGCACCATATATAAAATGGTCCACACACTAGTGCTAGATTCAGACTCTTATTAAAAAGCAGCATGGATTTGTTTGGGGTTTTTTTACCAAACTGCCATCGTGTGATAGTGCATTACAAACTCACAAAGTATTTGAGCACGTGCTGTACACACACCACATAAAAAACCCCTCCAATGTCTGTTAAAGAACATGACATAGGAAAAGGATTATTTGAAATACAAGACTGGCATGACACTTCATAACCAAGAATAAGATACCATGCAGGCAAAAAAGCTGTTGCTATTTTTTGTTTATTTGGTTTTTTTTGTTTTGGCTCTTTTTTAGTGTTTATAGCCAACTTGCCTAAGCCTACTGATTGCTGCAACATTAGCTGTTAGATTATACTTTTTGGGCAGCTTTCCTAAGTTTAATGTTTTGCATTTTTATAACAATACTCAGCTGCTATGGTAACAGGCACTTAAATACACACTAAGTAGGTCATCTCCCAATATTAAGTCACCTGAGCATTTACCAGAATTCATGCAGAACAGCTATAATTAATAGCACCACTATGAAATACCATCTTCTGTCAGTGCTGGAGAGAGTATCTGATCCATTTTACTGAAACTTGCTTTAAGAAAAAAGTTTTTCCAGGAGTCTGTTCACCAACAAACTTTGACAAAGACACGGAGCATAAGATAGCTTATACCCCACTATAAAGACTGAGATTTGCTTATGAAACATTATCCCAGTCATCTCTGTGCAAGTAATAAAACAGTCATACACAGTAGCTGGACACAAGGAAAAAAGCTGTTCTTATTTTCAATGTTTTTACCACATCTTTTACATTTCCTGAAATTCCAAACAGCACACTGAATATACAAAACCAATTATTTCAAAAGGGGGGGAGAGGGGAGGGGAGTTGGAAAAAAGGTAGCTGAAGCACCCTCAAATCTATCCAGAGTTTCTGACACCCCAATTCAGATTTGATTTCTGCTTCAGATACAACTGTAGCAAATTCGTGGCAACACCCGTTCTTTGAAAGAGAGCTACAGCAATTGCTCCATATACTCTGTATCCAAAAGGAAAGTGTCCCAGTCCCCATGAACTACACCCAGGTGAATCTCGCTGCCACCAGCCCTGTCCCTCAGGAAACTATCAAGTGCAGGAAAGACAGAAACAACCATATAAAACTAAGCAATGCAACCACAAAGTAACAGAAGCACCAAGCTGCTTCTTTCTCCCCAAACATTTTTTGTATTTCATGATTAGCACAGTAAACAACAGATGTTGATGAGCAAAAAAAAAAAAAAAAAAAGAAACCCAACAAAAAAGCAAGGCATCCCTGAGCAAGAACAAAAACATTTCCTGACAGATTTCTTCAGCACATGCCATTTCAAACTTGGCTTTAAAGGCAACAGAATTAAAGATGTGTTCTCACTCCTCCATAATAAAAGAAAGCTGTGGTGAACACTGGAATAAATCATGAGTTTTTTTAATAATTTAAAAAGTAACTTCTACAAATGTAAGCAAGCTTTCTAGTAGCTGGTAAAAGCAAAAGATGAGCATTTAAACATCTAATATGTACCCAAGAAGCTGTATTTACATCAGCCTGAAATTCAAAACAGTAAAAGACAAAAATTGGCTGACTTTTGGAAGTAAGAAATCTGGTCATCACCACCTGGACTACACACATTTGTCTTCCATGATGCAATTTCTGCATATTTTAAGAGCTTCCAGTGAAGGACCTGGTATAAGAAACTATAGAGAATGCAACCCCACAAATTACCTAATAAAAATTCATTTCTGGAGATGGCACACTGCTTCCTTTCCATTGTCCCTTTTCTACTAGGGCAAGTCAAAGTTTCCCCTCCCAAAAGATTGAAACCCCCAACCCCCCAAAAAAAAGAAAAAAAAGAGGACAGGGAGCAGGAGGGAAAAGTTAAAAAATCAAATCAAGATTGGCTTGTCACTGGCACCATAATTGACTCTAAATTTCTGGGTACCACTTACAGATGAGGCTTCACAAGGTTCTTTCCCTGGCAGAGCTATTTCGTGCTTGATCCATTTTACAAGAAAAGGATAAATGAAACCTATCTTGTAAGAAGTCAAGAGATGAGGTAAATATTCGTAAACTGCAGAGAGGAAACTGAAAGAAAGTGATAATGTTTAACAAACAGTTCACTTTTCTGACAGGAAGAACTACTATGTTGTCCTCATGTTTCCTAATAAGCAGATTTTCATTACCAGTTTAGGTTTTCACACAAAATCACTTATTACAGAGTCCAACATAAACTTTCCTTCACAACAATGAAAACTATCTGATGCAAAACCTCCTCAAATCATCACCTCAAGCATGTGTATTCTAGATTGAACATAGAACAATCTCTACAAAAAGCAGATAGCATTCTGCTTGCATTTACTTACTGTGCTTTATCAATACACTTTTTACTACACTTTTAGAAAGATAAGAAATAAAACCTCTAAAAGAAGCAAAGAGAGATACATTTTGACACTGGCTACTACTGGGTGACACAACTTATAGAGAATTTGGATTCTGCTTAAGAGCTTTGTTTACCCCTGCATGCTTACTACCTCAGGCACTAGAAGGAAGGACTGACTGTGTGTGGGATGAGATAATGGAAATTTATTTGGCTACAAGAGGAAAAAGTTAAGGCAACCTTCATCTTCTTACAGAACGCTCACTTTTGACCCTTTTCTACCATTTCTTACACAGAAATACCCATGTGGCTTTGGTTTTAAGACACTTTTGATGAGCACATCTTTATAAATATTTGTTACTCCTCTGTTTCTCCAAATTCCTTTCTCTATACCACATTACATAATGAGATTTTTCTACCAGCACTGAAGTATTAACTGATTAAAGATTAACTCGCCCCCAGGAGAGAGAATCTCAATTAGAAAAATTCCAATCATTGTAGTCATCAAGTCAAACCGCAGCTCTTCAGTGACCAACTCAACTCACCAGGTCCTGTTCCCCTGCTGGCTCCCACAGCCTCTGGAAGTGGGAAGGAGGAGGGCAGATGCCCTGGCAGGGGATGCTCAGGCAGCAAGCACCTAAAGCTTCCAGTAAGTGACTGAAACGCCACGTGAAATATTTGCCAAGGGTTTATTTGTTTTGAAAATGTACATAAATACAGGAGTTACCATGTTAAGTGTAACATTAAATGTTTACAAAACAGTAGTTCCAAAGGAAAGTGCACCTTCTTGAAACCACCATCATCTTTCCTTGTTGATCCAAAAACACCCTGACATTTGAGACTGCAAGACCTGAAACTCACCTCGGCTCTCACGGGCTCCTCAGGTCAGACAGCTGGGAACACCCCGGGGGCATTACCCCACTCCGCGGCACCCTCATCTCCTGCAAACCTATTTATCCGCCCTTGAGCAACAAACCCAGCAATTGCCACTCCTGTTTTGTCAAAAGCTGCTACGTAATTTCCACTGAGAGTCGGATAATTCGAAACATACTGGGACAAAATATGCACCCTCAAGGAAAGGAAAAAAAAAAGAAAACACTTTAAAAGAGAAAAGGCAGAAAGCGGAGCCAAGCGCCGAGCCGGCCGCTGTCAGCTCTGCGGAGCCGTCCCCGCTCCTCCGGCCGGGACACCCGGCTCCAGCGGCTGTTCCTCGAAAGCCCAGAGCCCGAACCGCCCTGCCCGAGTGGGATGTCGCGTTTCCACACAGGGGGAATTCGGAAGGAGCGGGACGGTCCGACCCGCAGCCCCGCGGCGCGGAGCGACCCCGGCGGGGCCGGCCCGGAGCGGCATCCCGACCCCGCTCCGCTCGGGGGCACAAGGAGCCTCCTGCCCCCGGCCCGCGAGCCCACGGCAGTGCCCGGAGCGGGGACCGCCACCCGGGGCCGCGTCCAGAGCCCGGCGGGGTGACAGGAGGCGGTCCTGGTCCCGGAGGGGACGGGGCAGGCAGGACAGGCAGGACACGGCGGGCATGGGGCAGGCAGGGAAGGGCACAGCGGGTCCGGGCCCCCTCCCGCCAGTCCCTCCGTCGCCCCCCGCCCTCACCTTGGAGCATGGCCTCCAGTTTCTTCCTGTCCACCCGGAATCGCTCCTCGCCCCACTCGGGGCTGTGCAGGGCCCGCGGCGGGCCGGCCGAGTCCTCCTCGGAGCCGGGCAGGGGCGAGTCGGCGCTGCGCTCGCTGTTGGAGCCCGGGTCGGAGAGCGGCGGCGGCGGCTGCTGCTGTTCCCTCTGCTGCTGCTGGTGCTGCAGGAGCCCGCCCCGCGGGTCCCGCTGCGCCGCCAT
>JAWWMP010000167.1:6686836-6775278 GCA_035047865.1 Dendrocincla tyrannina
GACGCTCTTCCGATCTCCAGCCCGCCCGCAGCCCGCACAGCATCCCCACCTCCATTGGGCCACCGCCCGCCGGGGAGGGGCCAGGGATATCCCCGGGAGGAGGGGGCAGCGCCGCGGCCCCGCAGCAGGGCGGGGAGGGAGGAGGGGAGGGGAGGGGAGGGGAGATGATGCCACCGCCCCCAGCGGCACCGCCCCCGGGGTCGCGGCCGTCCAGGTACCCCCGCAGCCAGCCCGG
The DNA here is from genome assembly GCA_035047865.1 of Dendrocincla tyrannina. Classification (NCBI taxonomy): domain Eukaryota; kingdom Metazoa; phylum Chordata; class Aves; order Passeriformes; family Dendrocolaptidae; genus Dendrocincla; species Dendrocincla tyrannina. The sequence goes on from JAWWMP010000167.1 coordinate 6,687,072, forward strand.
GTCCTCCCGCAGCCAGCCCGGGTCCCCGCCCGGCCCCGCCGCCCGATCGTGCAGAGGACGGGAGGGTGGCGGTGTCGAGAGATACCGAGCCCGGGGCCGGCCCTCGGACCGCGGGGACGAGCTAGCCCAGGCTGTGCCGCTTTTCCCGGAGACGCCACGAATGCTGATTGCCCGCATCATCCCTCCCGGCGGGGAGGTCCTTGGCTCTCGGCTCGGCCGGGTCGCTGCACGAAGCCCCGAGCCGGCCGAGCGCCTTTCGCTGCTCCGTAAAGGGCTGAGTCGCGTATCCCTCACCTCCCGGTGTCGCTGCGCTAATCCTCAGCCCGAATCCTGCGGCCGCAGTTCACACCCGCGCAGTTCGTAGCGCTTTGCAAGCAATTTAAGCCCTGAAACGCGCACTGGTGTGGGGAGGAAACATCAGCATGAGCTGCCACACCGGCCGGGTGGCAGCGGTGCCGCTATTCCCGCAGCTGGACACGGCCGGGCCGGAGATCGCTACCCAGGGTGACTGCCCTAATCGGGGGCACGAGGGTGAAGTGTTCACACCCGTCTTTCTTTGGGTCTGCCTGGTGCCAGCCAGCTTGTTTCTCCTCAATATGAGAGATCCTTTCTGACAAAAACAGTTACGCTGCCCATCACAAGCTGCAACAATAGCTTTCTGTTCTGATCGCTACTTTCCAGTGGAAAAGCAGTCTGCTAGAAGACGATCCTGGAATCCCACAGGGTATCCCTATCCCCGAGAGCATCCCCTCACTTGCAGTACTGCAGATACCTGTTGTGTGTGTTGTCCAGAACTGGAGCATCCATGCGTTTAGGATAACCAAAACAGGTTGCTGTACACACGCTGGAAAGCAATACAAAAATCACAGCTGACGTGATGATGAACTCACCTCATATTTAACATCAGCTTGAAGGACCATGTTAAAATGCATCAGGAGATATGCTGATACTCCAGGTAGAGGGGATCTGCATCGTGTCCAGTTGCACCATGCAGTCATTTTTACACAGGTTCAGAATTTGGCTTACTAAGTCTTCGCGTAATTCCCACTTAGTTCCATGACTGTATGAATTCCACAGTGCCCACAGTTCCATTTCTACTGAACATTGTGTACATGAAGGGACGCTTTCTCACTGAAAACATCTAGTATCTAATTGGAGTATTTAATTCTCTTTGTGGTCTCACAGCCTCTGTGAATGGTAGCCAGCAGTTTGCAGACAACTTACTGCTCACAATATCCCCTGATACTTTTCATGACCATAAAATAATTTTTTTATCATGAAATAAAGTTGTTCATTCTTCCCTTCTCTCAGAGTTTGCTTATTGTGTGATATCATTTTAGGTGTGCAGGGCAGTCTGAGGAAAGACTGAAAGTCCTTCCCAGTTCCAAAGTTTATAATTACCAACCACTCTTTTTTTCTTTTCTTTTCCTTTTATTTTTTTTCCTGTAAATGGGAAAGTGAACATTGTCCTTTATCAAAACAACCTGAAATCCAGAGAAGCGTGCTGCCTCACCCCAGATCAGCACCAGCTGGAGTTGTCTGTCTTCTACATACCAGGACCATGAGTTGCACAATCCAAATATTCAGAAGTTTTGAGTGTTAACAGCACCAATTACAGTCTGCACCACCTAAAGGCACACAAAACCTCCGAGAAAAACAATTATTTGTTTATTTTCCACTCATAAACTAGTGAGATTTACAGAGATTCTCCATGTAGGAGGTCCAGGAGGTTCATTTCCTTGTGTATTATCAGTTCCTGTAATATAGCCAAAGAAACCTTCTTTCTAGTCAATTACCTAGGGTTGAACTCAGCAGTAATTTTTCTTTGGCAACAAAATAAACAATATAATAAATCAAAGACCTCATAAAAAATAACAATGTCCACACTTTACTTTTTAGTCACTGAAAGCAACCCTTTCATGGTGTGGTTTTAAATTAAAAATAATAAGTATACTCTTTGATTTCCTATTTAAGTCCATATGAATGCTTTTAAACATGAACAGTTTCAGTGATTAGGTGTTATTATTGGTAGTATATATTCAGTAGAATATTACTTCTGTTGCATAAATGGCATTTTATCTAGTATATTGCAGGGGAGAATAAAATGTCTGTTACATGGAAAACTTGAACTCAGTAGAAAACCACATTTTTAATGGCTGCATAATATTATATGAGGATAAAATGGGGGAAATGGGTAAAAGTTGGCAGATACAAGATCAAATGTCTAGAAAGAATATCAGCTGAAGTTGACTTTGGCATATATAATTCACATTGGCCATTTTTCTGTGGCCAATAGCTTGATCAAAGAAAAGAATAACAGGATCTTTCTCATTTTGGTGTACCATGTCTGTTTTCCTATATTCTCTCCCTCTTTTTTTCATCCCAATCCCTTTTCCTCACCTCACACACACACAATATCTGCAAATCTCAGGAAAAGCATAACTGAATAGAAGAATGTTTTATTCTCTTACTCAGCCTGTCTGCACAGTCTGTTATATTGCATTTTGGGGAGTAAAACAGATACTGTCAATTTAAAGGAGATTCATTAATTTGTTGATCTACTGTAAGAAGCCACAACTCTTTGTGACTGCAGAGAGCCCCCATATTGAGAGCAGTACAGGATCCCTCCTGTGCAGAATGTGGGTCTGCCCTTGGCCCTGGGGCTGAGAAGTGACAGTCACCACACAGAGAACACCATTAGGTGTCTTTGGGGCTGCCTTAGGGCTGCCACCAATGCTTGGAGCTGATGGCTGGATGTGTCTGCACTTCATGAGCCCAAGAAGAAGTTACCTATAAATGTATTGTAATTTATCATCAATACAGCACAGTCTGTATTCCAGAACTTGCCTCTTTTTATTATTCTTTATCTCAAATTCATCTACTTCACAGCACAGTTATGAAGCAAAGTGCTCTGAGTTTTCTGATGTGGGAGCCATATGCAAAAAGGCCAGTTTGGAAAGCTGCAATGTGAGGGTAGGGAAAGAGAAGCAGCCATATGGAGTCTTCAATCATCTGTAGTATCCAGAAATGCTTTTCTGTGCAGAGTGCTAAGTTTGGGTTTTGTTATTTGGGAGAGGTTTATTGGTAGTGAAAATTAATGCCAGTGGTATTTTGAAAAGCTTTATTGCATTCATCTATTATGCAAAAGTAAGAGCCCATAATATTTTGCCTTTCATGATGTTGTGCCATATTCCCTGAGTGAGTCCCATTAACTTAAATTTCTCAGAATAATATAATGTGGCCTACTGTGTCCTAAAGTACTGTGCACTTAAGGCCCAACAGCAAATAAATAAAACATCCTCCGCAGCTGTTATAAAAACTTTTCCACCCTTAGAAATTCCCAAGATAAATTCCTTTTCTAACCATAAGACCAGAGAGATTCATAAACATCTTTTTAGCTATACCGACTCATGGAATCATAAAAAAAGACTGAAAGATATCGCAAAAAGTTCATCTCCTGACTGTTCTGAGTTCATTCCTTGTAGATATTTGTTTATCCACTCCTTTACAATTTCTAATTATGAGGTCTCCATGACCTCTTCAGGAAATTCCTGTGCTTCACTTACCATCAAGAAGTACTTTTTCCCTTTAATAAGTAACTTGAATTATTCTTCCTGCAACTTAATACCAATAGTTCTTGTGCTGTCCACCATGGACACAGTGAATGGATTATTTCTTCTTTATATCAAACTATTATGCTTGTGTATATTTTTATCAAGCAGTGATCAAACCCTCAATGTTGGTCATTATGCCCTCTTCATGATGCTAGCCACTCCTAGGTCTTTCAGCTCCTTCTCAGAGGTCAGGTTCCTTGTCACTCTCCAACAAACTCTTTCCACAGCATGTCAATCATCAGTGAAACACAGAACAGATATGGGCCCATAATAGAATAGCTGTCTATTTTGATACATCCTTCCATTTTCACAGTGAAACAGTCATAACAGTCCTATGTAGAGATTCTTACTCACCTTTTTTTATGTCCTGGACTGAAAATCTTTGCTGTATTTTATGGGAATGTTACAGGAAATAGGGCTTAAACACTGCTGAAGCCCTGATGTATGGTCTCTGCTGCTACTTCCCTACCTGCAGCCATTCCTGGTCTGTTATAGTAGCACATTAGTCTGGTGTGATTTATTCTTGTCATATCTACACTGGCTGTGTATAGGTCTTGTTATTAGGTTACCCATACCAGTCACCTGGTCCAATGTGTGTGTTAATTTTTCCCCCCCGTGAGAAGAAGTTAAACTGACTGCACTACAATTTATTGGTTCCTCTCCTGCCTTTTCTACAGATAGTCACGACATTTTACCTTTTTCAGTTTTCTGTCACCTCACCTGTCATCAAAGAATTTTAAAGAAAGCCATTAATGGTTGTGAGAATGAGCAGGCAAATAAATACAGCCTTGGTGAACCAGACAGAAAACCTTTGGATCCCAGGTTAAAAGTCTGACTGATCACACACAAGGTGTTAACATTTGCTAACATTCAATGTGCTGTACAACCTTATATATACAACCTTATTTATTATAGCCATGCAGTTTTAAACATCTTAATCTCTGGGAGACTTTTCAACAGATGGACTATGTGAACCTTGTCTTCGCTGAAATGTTAGGAGAATTAGAAACAAATGTATGAGACTAAGAAGTCCAGGAATTTTCACTCTTGGAAATTGCACTGGCATTTTCTGGCAAGAGTACAGCCTGTCTCTTTGGCCTCTCAGAAGCAAAGTAATAATTTCACATTCTAAATCTAATTAGAAAACAGCTATAAAGAGAGATTAAAATATTACCAACTAGAAAAAAATATTGATATTGCCTAATGTGTAAGAGGAGTAATTAATAAATAATAGCATGAATTAAAATTGAAGATGGCACTAGAAAGGACCTAAAAGACTGAAAACAATAGTCAAACATGGTCAATCGCTTTGTCATGTTGGGCAATGTCCTACACTGCTGTCAAAGGAACTGTTTTACCTGTCTATAAATTAGGAAAAGTTGCTTTGTGATCTAAACACTAAATAATGAATTTGATAACTGTATTTCTTCCTTAGTTGAGAGCAAGAAAGGCTCTCTCTCTTCTTTATAAGCCTCTGGAAAAAAGCTGTCCCAGATAAAGAAAAATTATTCCTGTTCTGAAGTGACCCTCTTCCCACTGTCATCTTTGCAGATGATTTTTAGGTATTTCACATTCTTTCAATTTCATTCAAATAAGTTTACGGTGGCAAACAAGAAAAGGTGAACAAGAAGGTATCTGAAATAAGTTCTGACATAAGTTTAGAATGGAGGTGAGCTAGTATTTCAATTTAAGTCAAATATACACTTGAGGAGTTTTCCTCGATATTCCTAAACTAACGGAAATAAAATTACAGATAGGTAAAAGTGTTTTCTGGAGCCAGGTTCCAAATGGATCAATCTTCTTTACTAGAAATATTCTGATAATTTTTCTTTTGATCTTCTTGATACATACAGTGTACATTCTTAGCATCCTGTATAGCTAAAATGTTGCATTCAACAATGACACGTTTCAAAAATCTATTCTTCCATTTGTCTCAGCAGATAAGATTTATTAAATTATTGCAGTAGTCTCTCAACTCAGAAAAAATCTTTACACTGCACAGGTACCTTCAGACACTCAAGGTTTTCATATTGCACAAAATGGCTGTTGTAATTAATGGATTTCTACTTCAGTAGTGCAGGATAAGAGTTGCTGAGATCAGCCTTTGGGTATCTATCAGAAATTGAACAGAAATTTGAGATTTGGGATTTGAGAATTTTTTGTTTTCTTCTGTTTTATAGAGATCTAATCCTTGATTTCACTGCTATAAAATGGTTTGCACTAGTTTTTATTTCTCACAACTGTTCATCTCTCAGCACTCAGAGGCTCTCCCAGCACTGCCAGGGCTCTGAGTGCTAATAGGCTTTAGTTTCCCTGATCAGCCCCACCTGGGCACCCCCCTACAGTCTCCACCCCTGGGCCCAGGAGCTCCATTTAAGCTTGGCTCGGGGTGTTCTCTGCTGGTTTGAGCTCCCCTCGGGCTCAGTTGTGTGTTCTGTTTCTGCCGTGGTCAGGTACGTGGTGTGGGTAAGTGTTCTGTCTCTTGTTGTTATTTCATGGGCTTTCTGGATGTGTCTTGATGATTTATTGCGCATTTAGTGATTCAGTAGTCATTCTTTTCTTCTCTTGTGTTACACTTTGGTGAAGCAGACACTTAGTGTAGAAAGCCATTTGGTATCTTATACTTTGGTGGAGTCTTTTGAAGTCCACTACCAATGAGCACCATAGTGGTAATGGTCTTGAGTGTTCAAGTGGTTTAGAGATGATGCAAACCACTTTTGTCCGGTCTTTTCTTGACCGGTCATCTTGAGCTATATCTTTCTGGAAACCTCCTTTCTCTATTTGAATGCATTTATTAAGAATTACCTGGTGTTCTGTGTGTGACCCTGTAGTGAAATAGATGACTAGAAGAAACTGTTCTCTTTCAGGGGAGTTTTCATGTATTGATAACCTTGTTCTAATTTTTGTGTGTGTTTCTCTGCCCAAGGCTTAGAAATACATAGAGGACTCCCTGAGCCATTAATATGCATCAGAAGGCTTCATATACTTACCCATGAAGACTTATTTCCATTTGTTCCCTCAGTTTAAATGGAGGGATGAAAGAACAGAGTAGCATAGCCATGTTTATAAACACATGGCAAACAGCTTGCCGTCTGCAAGGGTTTTATCAGAGTGGTAATAGAACATGGGGCTTAGACCCTCAATGGCTGTAATCTTGCCTGGTTTCAGAGAAGTTATGCTGACAACTGAGCTTGAATGATTTGCATCAGGTGAAAATGGAATTATTTCAACAAAAGCACCTTAGATAAATACGCTGTAGCAGAGAAGTGGTTCTAGCACAGTGAAATTAAAACCAGAAGTGAAAGAGGAGCATTGGCAGTTCCTACTATCCTAAAGGCTGCAGCCAAACCAGCAAAGATTTAAGGAAATGACTCATAGTACTCAGAAGAAAGAAAAACATCATAGTAATGGCAAGGAAAGCTAGGTTAATGTAACCAAACTGTTGAAGTTGAGTTTACTAGCCCACAGAGGCAGAGACAGGAAACACTGAAATGACTGAATTACATTCCTAAAACAAGTCTGTAATAGTGTTTTATCAGGTTAGTGGCTGTAAGCAGCCAAGAACGTCAGTGGACATGGAGGAATACATTTTGCTCTTGGACACTTTTACACAGACATGTTACAGTAAATGACTTTGCACATGTAATAGATAGAGATGTGATCCAGGAATCTTAGTGTGATGAATGCTCTCTGGCAATACTGAGAAGCATGTTTTTCAGCTTGCCTAATAAATATATGTCTCAATTTGCTAATATGCTAATTTTTTAAAATATTATTATTTCTGGGCAAATGTTTTGTATTGTTTAGAAAAAGCCCACTAAATGCAGTTGCTAGCAGGACTATGTAAATTGGTTTCAAACTACTGTATATTCTTATTCTAAAACTTAATCTAGACCAAGATTTTCTAGTTTACTTATAAGGTTGCTATATGGAAAATAGCTTAAGGCTTATCTTATTAGTACTCCGTACTACATCCTCTAATTGAAGCCATCATGTATTCTTACCAAATCTGGCTGTTCTTTGTCCTAATAGTTTAAAAAAACCCCACTTATTAATCTGGTATATTTGAGTCCTACAGATGTGGGCACAGGCACAGAGTTCAGTTTGTCATGAAAATGCTGTTTATTGCCTAGTGGAGGCAGCAACTAGGCTCCTCCCTGAAGCTACATGTTGCAATTGGCTGATATCTAGCAGTCATCTTTTATAGGACTGACCACATGAACACTGGGGGGTTTTGCTGAACAGTTTTCTGGCAGCCAAAGAGATAGATCTGCTGCCTGAAGTGCTAAATTGGAGTCTGTTGAGATTATTGTCTTTCTGGATTTAGTCAGTACAGGTGAATACATTAAAAATTTTGTTCTGGAAATCAATGTCATTAGGCAGTCATCTTAGATTTATTCACAGTTGGAGTCAAGCACCTAATGTCTTTGTGTCCCTCCAGAGGTGTTTTCCCTTCTTGTTCCCTTCTACTATAGTTAAGTCTTTCTACAAAGCTATAAGGAATATTTGGATTAATGTAAATTTGCTCTTCCAATATTGTTTGGAGAAGTAACTTGCTAGGACTACCAGTTTACAAGTGATCATAGGTATAAAGGTGTGCACAGGAGGAATGCACTGTGGGTAATTTCCTAAATGTTTTCTGTTTTGGTTGCCTATGTTCTCTGTGCATGCCACAGTGTTTAAATTGGGGCGGTCCCCAGAGCAGTTTCAGATATGCGGGTATGTCTTCTGTAGCAGTCTGAGAGGCTTGGGTGGCTTCAAGGTATGTGGCTTGCTGCACTCTGCCACAAATGCCAAAGTGTGTAGTAACACTTTACATCTATGGAAGCATATTGCACTTCTATATGTGGTTGTAATATTTAGCTATGCTGAATGAAATGCAAAATAATTAAACAGTCTTTTATTCCTTTTTTTCTTGTCCTAGTATGTGCACTTTTAAGTGAGATGAATGACTAACTTGACTTGGTTAACCCTGCGGGAAGGCCTTTTAATTATTAACTTAAATAGTTGCGGGACTTTTGCACATTTTGCTCTAAGAATGTTTTGCATTATATACTAAAATGGGCTGAGTGTGTCTTATCTGACTCTGCTGGGGTATTTGCAAGAAACAAATCTTCTGATATCCAGTGCAAAACCACTGGCTGAGATCACTGAACTAAATTAATCTGGAGAGGTGCATCAGTGATTTCAACTAACAAAAGACAAAAGATGTGCCCTTGCATTCAGCCATCATATAGGAGAATAAGTTGGAGTTATGGAAGATGATTGTGGTTTTGGAGTGTGGTGTGAGAAGGGGGGATGATGAGGGTTCTCATTTATGTCATGTAATATTGCAATGCAAGGGCTTCTGTCCTGATGCTGTGTGCTAAATAAAGCTCACTTAACTAATCTGTAACCTTCCTGAGCCCATTTTATGTGACAAAATAAACAGTGCTGGAGTGGCAAAGGGCATGTAGGACTCTAGGTGAGAGAAGATGAAAGATGCATGAAACAGTCCAGAAATACAGTACAAGAGGAAATCCACCAGTGGGTGTACTGAACAATGATGCAGAGGAGCAGACTTCTTGACTCCCCTTTGAGAGTGCAGCACTCCAGTGACACATGTGCAACACCCTGCCTCCAGGAGGGGAGGGCAAGTAGGGTTCAGAGTCCCTGGGATAGGCACCCCATGGCACCACAGTATCAGTGGTGAGCTAATACCACAAAAAGATTGGCACTACTGTGCTGAAATAGCTCAAGCTGACTGCGTTCACATAGGTTTCTTGATATTAAGATAGCTGTGTGACTCTAGACAGTATATGAAATTATAAGGAAAGGCCATAATTCACTGCGGTGCTTAAGCCTGGCTTCATGTGTACAAAAATCAATAGGCTTAATTATGCAATTGAATCTGTGTGTCTGCTTAAATGTTGCTGGAGGAGAGTTTGCCAAGAGGGACATAATGTGCAGTGGGGACTAGTGTTTTGGCAGGTGGGTTGTTGCTGACTTAGGAGTAGATGTTTTGGTTCATGGCACAGACTTCTGCATTGTTTTTCCACATTGTAGCAGGAAAAAGATATATAAAGTCACTTGAGAAAATGTATTAGCTACTAATATTTATTCTGGTGATGAGGAAGCCTTGCCAGTTAGATACCATTAACATTCTCAGGTGTTAAAAACACCTTTTTCTGTCAGGGAGCTGATAAAACAATAGCTAATCATTGAAAAAATTCCATGTGCTGAGACCAGGTTATGTTTCACAAGCAACATTCCTGTGTTTTAGAAATGAGCTGCCATGGCACTGTGATTCCTGAGCTATGAGAAAATGTTTTCTTTGGTTTACAGGTGGGTTAATATTGGAAATGCCTATGAACAGTGCAAGGTATTATTTGCTCTGATAAGGAACTACAGTTTAGTTTTAATCTTGTGTTTGGGAGAAATCAGTAATCCATACTCAGAATTCAGGGACCTGGCAAATTTTGGTGTGACTATAAGGTCTTTCTTAAATCCTCTTATTGTAGTTAAAGATAAATTTCAACAGGTAGAAAGTGTCTGTCTTCACCTCTTTGTTAAGATGCATTAATTAGATCCAAATTTTGTTTAAAAAAAAATTCTGCCTCCTTTTTAAACTATTAGCCTGGGCACTACTTGTAAGGTCAACATAAATGAAGAATTAGTTAAATTAGTGATTTGCAGTTTTCATGCAAGAGAAAAATGAGCCATTAGTCCACTGTGTTCTTGGACTCTTAAACATCTCTTGCACAGGCAGTTACTTTAATATTTAGCCTGTTCTAAGTATTTGGGGATCATTTTCCACAAATTTTGCTTACTTTGATTGGAACGGACCAGTCTCCCTCATGATCAACTTCACTACCTGGAAATCTTAAGGAAGATGAGGTGGTTCTCAGGCTTTGTAGGGCTTTTTGCTCTCCCTTCACCAGTGGCACTATTTCTTTCAGGCTTTTTCCTCAGCAAATGGGCTGTTAGGGTTGTTCCTGCAGCCTCTACTCAGGCCTTACTCCCATTAGCAAGCCAGAGGTCTGTAGTGGAGTAAGTGAAATCTGTTCTGGTGGGGATTGAGCAAGAGGACCTGTGTCTGAGGAGAGCCTGCAGGGCTGCGGCTGAATAAAAGGCAAGCATCTCAGTAGTTGTCACTTGGTATGTCTTAGTACCACTCATGGCTTAAACCTTGAACTGTCACAGTTGTTGGAAGCTAAATATAAAGGGCTGAAGCTTTCAGTGTGCTGATTTCAACCATAAATGCAGCATGAAGTGACCTGTAGACCTTTGTCTTCCTTGCAAGATGTGTGATAAAACAAAAATTAACCCAGAAAAATACTTAGTGGAGAATGTGCCATCATTGACCTGGATTGACACACTGACCTAATCCAGCAGGAATAATCCTTGTCAGCTTATATAGCCCTTAGGATGATGTAATAAATATTACAGTATGAATATGAAATATTATTTAGAGTACAAATGTTTTCCTCCTGTTTTTTTCCTTAAAGGTTTTATGAGTTCTGGTTCACTGTTGTGAATATATTGTCATTTTTCCATTGTGCTGTCAAGTGGAATGGCTGGAGATTCCTTAGTTAAGGCACGGTATGGAAACACATCATGTGTGTCCACAGGGTCTGGGACTAAGTACTCATGTAAGAACATGGGACCAGCCTCAGCTGCTCAGTCAGATGTATCAGCAACGTGCATGGTATGTCAGTGCGCTGACTGTTAATTATAGCCTCCTGTTTACCCAGCATGACAAAGATGTTGCCTTGGAAAGCAGTCTGGAATTAATAATAATAATAAAATCATATTATTTGGTACGTTTTTCTTTTATGTAAGAAGCATGTATTCCTTTTTCTCTCTGAAATGAAATAAGCTGTTGCAGGAGTTTTCTGTAATTCTGGAAAGTAAATGTACCTCTAATAGTTTATGGTGGCTTGAAATCAGTGCTGGTAGAATGCGTAAAAATTCCTGCTTCCTGTTGAAAGTACATTCAGCACACTGGGACACATTTGTCTGGATGTGATCTGAAGGTCTACTTTTTTTATTTACACTAAATTTGCAGTGATTCCTGTTATTTCAAACCACATACGCCCACACAGCTATGGTTACTTGGAATCTGTCTTGACTGGAATATATCAGGAGTAATTGGGTTGGTATGCCATCTTTTGTTGATAATTGGAAACTCTTGGATCAGACACAAGAAGTTAACAAATTCCCAGTACTTAGCCATATGCTTTGGAAGTTCTTGCAACAGCAGTTTTCAAGTCGTTTGTCTGGCTGGAATTTGAGAAGAAACATATGGCTACTGCTTATGTTCTGCCTTATTATTCTTAAGAGTATTATTTCATAAACAGAAAAGAGCTCATTAGCTGGTAAATTATTCATAGACCTAGCTGGAGTTTTACCAGATATGCACAGGGAGCCTTGAAAGGGTATTTTTGTAACAGCCCGCATTTGGAATTGTCTGGACAGAGATAGATTTTTCTCTTCAGTAAGACAAAATGCTATGATGCCATTCATCTCAGTTAAATTCAACTGTATGGCAATTTCACATTATACACTTTATGTGTGTGATTAAGAATAAAAAACACTGGCTAATAAATCGTGGATTTAGTTGTAACTTGCCTTCTGATGAGCTGTGTATCACTTGTAGTCAAGTGATTAAAGAGCTCATGCACATAGCAAAGATGGCTATTCTTTTAATTTAGTGGTTACATTTGCTTTAAGACTCTCCCAGATCAGTGGGCCTTCCTGTTAATGTTCAAATATTCTCTGGTGCCACCTAGTGGTTAAAAATGTCTCAGTTACTTTCAAGTGGGAATAAACAGTGGGTGTCTAGAACATTTATTACTGCACTTAAGCCCATCTGGATCAGTCCTGTGGCCTCAATATGCATATAATAAAAAAAGATTGTTGGTCTAAACTGCTTCCAGTCAAAACATTTCACTGTTTAGGGAAAAAGTGCAGTAAACCCTGTACTGCTTCCTTTGACTGCTCTAACTGAGCTGCTTCTTGAAAGGTTTGGACACCAGCCTGGGCCAAACCAACTAGACCTTAAATCAGACCCGTGCTCTGAAAGTAACCTATAATTTTCCAAAAGGCCAAATGCTGTTCCCCCTTACTCTGCTGGGAATAAAACATTCAGATAGGGATCCTAGTTTTGTGTTTAGATTGTTTTTTTTTTTTTGTATTCTTGCCACAATATTGCAATTTGCTGGTCCTGTGTGACTTCCTGGAAATGCCTCTGGCTCCTTCCTGTCTCAAGGCTGTAGGTAATTCTTTAGTTTCCTTCTTAACATTTGGTCTTTGCACCATTTTTTTTTTTAATTCCACTTACCTTTTAAGTCTGCTTTAGCAGTGGGATGTGAGCATGCATCCAGTTTGATCATTGGATGTCACTGGGCCTTGTTATGACACTCAAAGTGGGTGGGGAACTGCTCTGTTGTGAGGGGAAATAACTTTCTGCTCGAAATGAAGTAAAAGTACATATGAGTATTTTCCTCAGATGTTCCGAGAAGGAAACTGTAATGGGACAATAGTAGATGTAATTCCACAATTCTTGTAAGAAGCTGTGGGAGGGACTGTGTAGCCAAAGGATGTTGCAAAAGAGCTACTCGAATGAACTGTTTTGCAGTCTTCTGGAAAAGAATGCTTGGTATGTTTTGACTGATCAATTCCCCTATCACACATTTTCTGAATACCTGGTTAAGATGGAATTAATACAGTTGAGGCAAATAAACAGCAACACCCTGGAGACAAGGAACAGTTTTATCCAAGTAGCTGAAATATTAGGTTTGCTGCCCATTTCTGAGGCTCAAAAGGCTATTGAATCATGTAATTGTCAGTTACTCTAGACAGAACTGACTGTGCTGAACACAACATGAGCTGCAGATTTACAATCTAATGTCCTTTTTAGAACTGGACTGTTTTTTCATGTTCTGAATCAGCCTTAAATTCCATTGTTGAGTCCTTCAAGAGTAACTGCCCTTGCAAACCAAAAAGATTTGCATGAGGAGGAGTTCTGATATAACTTTCAGAGAAATTTTGTTTCAAAGTGAGTCGATTTGCTTTTTAGATAACAACTGTGTTTTGGAGTTGGAGTTTACTAAAGCTTACTTGTTTGTAGGTAATTATATTCTACTTTTGGAACAACAAAAACCCCCACTTTGCTGCTTTCTTCCAGGTGTTCTAAAAAAGCTGAACATCAGTACATGTGAATAACATGGATAAAGTAGTCACTGTAAAAGTAGCATTTTTTTCTTTGCATAAGTATGACTAGGGAGGAAAATACTATGGGACAAATGGTTTGCAGATGTAACTGTTGTGGTTTCCTTGAGTTATGGACAGATTTGACAAAATTTTGTCCCAACAGGACGCAATATGTGCGAAGGACTGCTCATGGTCTAGCCAGTTTGTGGGTTCTCAGTCTGAGCTGAGAAACTGGCACTACATGCTTCTGAAAGCCTTACTTTGAGGACTGTACCACATTATAAAACCAGAGGTTTTGGCCCACTTATGAAACTAACAGCCTGTATAGAAACACTTTAATTTTTTTAAGTCAACCCAATAATAAACTGCTTCCTTCTTTGAGTAGTAGATAAAGAAAAGAATCCTCCTGTGTTGGTGGATGGCTGTTGTCCCCATAGCACTGCTTACGGAGTGTAGTGTTTGATATTGGTTCCCTCTTTGCTTGGGATTCTTCTACATGAAACAGGGCTGAAGAATCCTCCCTTCCTTAGGAGTGCCCAGAGCACTACAAATACGTTGTTCCATGGGAACTTGGTACCTGTACGTACCACTGTGCAGCCTGAGTTGTGTGGAGCACAGAATTATGGAAATGAAGATAGTTTCAAGAAGAGGCCTTATAGATTCCCACCTATGCATCTTAAAGATTTACTTAGGATGTCATAATGTTGCCAGTTATTTGCAAGCAGAAGTGTTGAATTAAAAAGATTTCCCACATAGGTAGCACATTTTGAAGTATTCATTTCTTGAATCCTCCTTACCTCACTAGTGAGGTCTGGGAAATCAGACAAATTGTGAGCTGTGCTTCTCAGCTGCTCCTTGGAGGTGTGTCTGTGAAACTCTCCATTGAGGCATGTGAGGAAATCTGTTTTTCTGCACTCCTGTAACTGAGAGCCACTCAAATAGCTGACCTTGGACTCTTTGGTTATGTCTGTGGCCTTGGGTGAGACAGATAAGGTCACAGTGGAGGTGTGTTTAATCTCTTTGAAGCACTGCCTGCCTCTGTGGAAAGTGTGGGACCCAACACTGCTGCTTTCTGGCTTGAAACTTGATGACTTTCCACAACAACGGTACCACCTGAGCTGTGTTGTGTAGAACCACTTTGAGTGTTGCTAGACTGATTCTGAACTGTGTCTCCCAGAGGAAAAGGAGAAGCAGGGCAGCCAGACTGACTATTTGCCTCAAGTCCCTCTCTTGGTTTTGTGGTGTTTTTCATGTAGTGGATCTGTTAAATGTGAGATCCAGGTCTAGCAGCACATTACCTTGACAGTGTGCTGTGTGTGGTTATTTCCAGAGGCCTCTGGAGGAGGCCTGGATTGAGTATTTCCTTAGGATCATAGTCTTGGGACAGACAACACTTCATCCTTAGTTCTCCTATTTGGAACACTAGGGGCTTAGTGGGTTTATATGCTGACAGTGACTCTCAGAGACAGACATTAGTCAGTAGTGAAGCTCAGTCAAGTACAATCTTCTTGCTGCTGGAAAGAGGATGAAAAAAATACAGGTATCGGTTACCACTGTGGTGCTGGTGCCTGGAAAATGCTGCAGAAAGGGCCAGGGCTGGTGTATCCCACTGACAGCCTTTATCAGGACTCCTTCAGAGCCCTCTGGAAAAGGAATGTCATTCTGGAGAGATGTCTGTCCAAGCAAAAAGGGCTCCTGAAGTAGTAGGTGACTTGCAAAAATGGGAGCTGGGTGCAAAATGTGGATCCAGGTTGGGCCCTTTCTTTCCTTAAAAGCTTCTAACAAACTCAAATTTTCTTATCTTCTGCTCTTCATGGGTTCCTTCTGCTTTTACCCTGGTACCTGGTGGTGCCTCTTCCTCCTGGGTTCTGCTTTCAGAGCAAACTACCATGGGAGTCTGAAAAAAACTTCTTGAAACTGAGCTCCTGGGCCACTTTCTCAAAGCCTCTCCTGTGTCAGTGATATTAATAACTGCAAAATGAAACTGCAGTCTCTGGTGCTTGCCCCCTTGGTCTCTTCTGCTCTCGGCTCTTGGAAGGCTGTCCTTGTTCAAATGCTTTTGTATATTTGGGGTAGGGAAGCAGAATTTCAGAGACCCTTCCCCTGTGCAGAAGCAGCATGGTTCAAGGTATGCTGTTTTCTAGGGATGGCTCTTAGTCCCTCTAAGCTTTCACCTCTTGTAAAGGCTACAATTTTAGTTACCAAATTCCTCAAAGGACGTGTCCCTGACAAACTGCAGTCTGTTTCTTGTGTCCAAGAGCACAGATAGGACATTAGCTCTGGTGGGCTGGGAGTCTCTAAGTGGTGTTGGTGAGACAATTGTGCCTGCACTAACACTCCCCACTTTACCCTTGTGGAGTCTGTAACCTCAGCACCACAGTATTGCTCTGTTTTATTGGAGCTTTAGCCCCACGAATAATGACAGTGTTGACTGTCTTGGGGTCAGTGAGAGCACTGGTTTTGCATTCTTTCAGGGAATGCCTACCTTTTATTGTTCCTTGGCTGTCACTGTTTATGCACTTTAATTTTAAACAAAAACCCCTCAAACTTGGATGGCTTGAAAGACTAAAAGAAAATGATATCTAAGCTGCTTGGCTTTTCCTTCCATCTAGTCTGCCTCGTAATTTTACCAAGAAGATGCTTGACTTGTTAAACTTGCTGAACTATTTCCTCCTGATAAGGCTTATCAAGTCGGCTCTTTGTGCCTCTCATGCAGCCTGACAGTGCCCTCTGGTGCCCGGCGGCAGCCCGGCATTCCCTGGGCATTCCCTGCGCTGCCGGGGATGCTCCTGGCGGTGCGGGCTGCTGGAGCGACAGCGGCTCCTGCCAGCGGGGGTTGTTAGCCCAGTGTCCTTTGGGCTCATCCCGCAATTACATCGTGTTACTGTGCGGAACAATGCAATGCAGGAGCAAGACATACTTGCTTTTTGCTTCTTCGAGTAAGTTCAGCTGCTCTTTACAATGCTGTTGCTTAATAGTCTTTGACAGACTCGCCCAGGAAATACCTGTTGTTGTGCAAGAGAAGCGCATTGCCATGCCTGCACTTCATTACACCGGTGATTCCTCAATCCAGTGTATGCAGAAGAAGTAACACTGAGCAGCCATGCACCTTTTGCCCATCTTCGTCTCCCAGAGACACAATCTACCTTGTTTAGCCTGGGTTGATTATTTTGCTGAATGACTGTTCAGCTGCCAAGTCATCCATTTTTCTTGAAATGCCAGAGAGCTTCAGTTGCTGTAAGAGCACCTGAAAGCCTTTGGCATTTTGGGGTCACTGGCTAGGACTTGCTGTCAGTGCTAATATTATTTGACTTTCAAACTTTCAAAATTAGGTTTTAAGCCTTGTGCAAAGCCAGACATGGCCAGGATGTTTAACTGCAGTGTCCATGGTTTATGAATTCTACCTACAAAACCAATAACTAATTAGGATGAAGCCCAGAATGCAGGTGGTGTGTATAGATGTAAACCAACACCAGCTCTATGTCTGAAAGCAAATTATGAGCAGGATTTCTCTCTAGCAGCTGGGGCCAGAACAGCAGGACTATCTTAACATGTTGCTTAAGCTAAAAGGGAGTCTTCCAAGTGGAAAACCATTAGCCAGGAAAAAAAACAAACCGAAACAAAACCACATTCAAGATACAAAGATGAAATTGGGGGAAAGAAAATTTTCTTAAAGCTGTGAATGTGTCCCTCAATATGGGCTGATGGGGAGCAATTTCTTAACTTTCAGATTCACTATGAGTTTCCTAAGAAATGTGAATACCCTTCAAAGTAATAGGGAAAGAATAAATGGACTGTTTAATAAAGGAGAGAAAAAAGGGATGACAAAATAGATGATTGTTGTCAGATAAATATTAACTCATAAGTGTCATCAGTCCTTGAACCCAGTGTCAGAAACCTCTACAGTGGTTTTAAGCAGCAGTATCTTTCAGAAGGTATAAATTAAAAAAAACAATTATAACTGTGCCAGGTTATATTTCAAAGCTTCTGTCAGTAGCAGTTGTGTGAAACACTGTAAGGTAGTGCTGGAGAGCCCCTCACTGTACTGGTGTGTGTGGCTTACAGTCATACACAATGGCAGACTTTAGCCTGTGCTCCATTATTTCACTGTGGCAGATACCAGCACTCTATTATACCAGTGCAAGCTTTGTTTTGGGAGACTGAACCCACAGGGGAAGTGGAATCAAACTTATTTGCTTGCTCTGCTTTTGGTACCTTGACTGCCCCCTTGCCATGTGGAGAGAGTGGTAGAACAGTGGGAGCAACTCTAAAAATATTGGGAAGAGATACATGACCTTTGATCTTGGCTGTGACAGGGCTTGAGATATATTAGCTGGAAGTATACAAGAGATGGGACCCTACTGAATGTTAGAAAAAATACTGTAGCCTGATAACAATGTTGGTGACTGACTTCAAGTGGTCCACAAGAGTGAGGCATTGCTTTTGAAATGGTCTCCATGGACAGATCTGTCTGCGTTTCTGATGTGACTCAGATTGAGCAAGGATGGGGGGAGAAGATGGGAAGAGGTGGTGACAGTGTAGGACAGGTTGAACTGAAGGAACTGAGCTTCCCTGAAAATGGAGCAAGGACTGCAGAAAGTATAAAGACTAAGTAGATAAATATGGCTCGGGAAGTGTTTATGGTTACACTGCAGTAGGCAAGGACTAGTTAATTGGGAAGGAGAGAAAAAATCAAGATACCAAACGGAAACCAAAACTTCTTTTTTGCAAGAAAAAGTGAAAGAAAACAGCTTTGCCGAGTGCTGGAGACGGGGAACTGTGTGCATAAGCAGCTGCCCGTGTAGGGGTGGGAAGAGCACCAATAGTGTTATGTAGCACTTCTGGGTTTCTTGGGAATAAACCTCTGAAACTTCCAGGACAGCAGTCACAACTTAAACCAATGCACCCAAAGGCTGCCTCATAAACAAGGTCTGGGCATGAGTGAATTGAAAACAGACTCGCAGTCTGGTGCATACAGGCAGAATCACAGTGGAAAGGTCAATGGAGAGGAATACTGTGTTGCTCCTGGGGTCTGTATTACACAGTATGGCTGGCTGCATGTGTAAGCCAAGGGGGCTGATACCTGGAGGGCAGTTTGCCTGCTCTGTGTATATTAGAGGCAATGGGTTTTGACAGCATGGCATGTTCAGGCTCTCTTGCCCATGCACATGGGCTTTTGCTGATGGGGGGCAGCTTCTGCTGAGTGAGGGACTGGCATCAGCCCTTCCAGCAGCTGCAGTGGCCACAGCCTGGGCTGCAGGAGCAGTTAAATTTGGTCTTCAGAGCTTCCCGCTGGTCTCTATCTCAGTCAGTTGTCAGCATGTGACAATGGCTGGGGAGAGATGGAATAAGGAGGAGCTGATGAATTGGGGAAGAGGAGTATCTTCTGTTTTCCAAGTCCCCCTAAATTATCTGCCTTTCTCCAAACCTGACTACCTGCCTTTCAGATTCTGATTAACTGTCAGTCAATTTGGTGCTACATCAGGCCTCTGCTTCAGTGTCACCTTGGACTGCTCAGCTCTCTGCCTCAGACTTCTTGGCTACAGCACAAACCCAAGGTTTTCCTGGGAAGTCCAGGGCCAGTTCTGTTGTAAAAAACCTTCTTCAGTAGAAGCATTGGTATTGGACAAGGTCTTGATGTATCTTCTTCGGCCAAGTGATATTTTTGCAGCACTTGTAGAGGGTGAAAACAGGGGTTAATGCTGTGACCGAGGCAGTGGATTAGGAATATATTGTATCTGCAGTTAAGCAGATCTTCGTGTTCCTCCTGTTATTATTATGGTTATTAGTCAGTTGTAGGGCATCTAAAAGATATTAATCCAGAATATAAAAGCCTGAAATGGAGGAAAAGGGCGGAAAACTGTTATTTTCAAGTGGAGGTGACCTCTGTTGCCCTCAGAGCTTAGATTCTTTTTGACAGGAGCCAGATGAAGAGAAGGCCTGCCTCGGAATGAAGGCAGTGCAGCTGCCAGCCCCTGTAATTAGCCAAAAGGCCTGTGTGGAGTGTGGACAGGAGGCTGCAGAGCACGTGGCCCCTGCTGTGGCACTGCTCCATCCAGAGCGGTGCCTGCAGGATTGTAAAGCCCAGCCAAAGCCCAGATATTGCAGCTGATCCCCTGTGAAGGCCTGAGCCCCTCACCTGGGGCTGCTGAGCCTGCCGGTGTGCAGTGTGTGCTGTACAGGGGGCCTTGGGAGCAGGAGACACACAAACCCCTGTGGCTGCACACAGGGCTGATTCAGTCCTTACCAAGGGCCTCCAAACATGCCTGGAGGGAATAATCGCCCACAGTAAACTAGAACCTCGATAGCCCTGAATTGCAAGAGAACTTGTGAAATATGCAGTAATGGAATTAATAATTTATGTATTTGCTCAGTGTCATTGTAGAAGGAAAAGAAATACTGCAGGCAAGATTTCTAGATTTCTCTGGTGACCCCTGGGTCAGTGGATCTATTGTGTCTCTTCATAGGTGAGCTCCAGGCCTGCCAAGAGCCCATGTGCAAAATATTATCTGCTGATAATTGAAACTGATCATAAGGGGGTTCTATGAAGACTTTTAATGTTTTCAAAAATTTTTTAACTGTCTCATGACAAGAAGGTAATCAGGCAAACAAGGCAGCAGAAACAAGTGCTTGTCAGGATTTTTACTACAAATATTTTTTTCCTCGTTGACATTTAGTAGGAAAACTACATTTAATTTTGCTCAAAGCAATGCATTCATTGATATAGGCTGGCTTTAGGGTGCCAAGAATGAAAATATTACACTCAGGAGTCACACAGTCATAGACATGGGCTCAAGATCTGAGGCTATAGATGACAAATCTTTCTGTGACAAGATTCCTCACTTGGTGCTTTCCTCAGTGGGCAGCAGCACAGCAGTGTTTGTGTATTTCCCAGAGTCAGTTCCTGGCCTGAATTTTGTCTGTTTCTAACAAAGCACAGTTTCTCTTTAGAAATGAAACCAAGAGATCATGCAGGTAACATGGGAAGATGTATTTCAGCCTGCTTCGCTCGAGGTGTGGAGCTTTACACCAGTTCCACTAGTTGGTGTTTTTAATTTCTTGTTCTCTCTCTCTTCAAGCACTGAGGAAGTTCAGTTTCTCAAGAGTATCCTGACTTGTAGGGATTTCTCAGTTCATTAAAGGAATGAGTTAAAGTGGAAAGCTTGCTGGAAATTGAAAATAGTGTGCTTTTTGTGAGGCATTTCCCATCAATTCTGTACTGGATTTCAGAAGCATTTTAAGTAACTAGAGTATTTCTCATGGGTGCCAGTAGGATATTTTATTTCCATGTGTATGGGTTTGCTTCACAGATCTGGCTTTGATGTCTGAATGAGACAGGAAAACAAAAAACCTCATCTTACACAGGAGAGAAGTAAAAGTAACTGTAATGATCTAGACAATTAAGATATTTTTCTCTGGCTTTAAATTTTGTCTCAGCACATTTCAAACTGCATGGGCTATGACATGGATTGGTGTAGATACTGTTAAGTCTTCATTCAGTCACTTAACTTTTCTTTAAAACCTTCAACATTTTTTCCTCGTCTTCACAATTTTGCTGTGATATCTGACAGGGATGCCAGATGGCCCAAAGAGGTAAACATCAAACAAGTAAAGTGTCCCTGCATCCAGTCCTTTGATGGTCTCTGTGGTGACAGCTCGCTGGGGATTTAGATCATAGAAATACTTGCACAGCACTTTCTCTGATTTGTGCCGAGATTCAGGTCCGGAGCACCTGTCTGCACTCTGCAGTTCCCTCCAGACTTGGTCTTCTTCAATCCTTCTCTTGTACAAGCAGTACTTGCTCTCCTCTTGTGTTCCCAGCCAGGCAATGGTCACAGAGTTGCAGGTTCTCAGTTTACTGAAGGACTTTATTTTTAAGCTCTCTGGAAGAAGCGGGAATAAGGGCTTGTGGAAATGGGGAGACACCAGTACTTTGACAGAAGAGTTAGATTCCTCCGTGGACCTCAGCTGCACCAAATATGTGTCCAGCAGCTTTCCCTTCAGAGAGAAATACCTCAGCCCTGAGAGGTTTTCTGATGCCACTGTTTTGCCATTCTTTGTTATGTGAACCTGTACTTGGCCGCGACACAACTGAAAGGTAAACTGTATTTTCTTGTGCCTTGCCTGGTACTGCAGGCTGTAGAATTTCTGCTTTTTCCCATCCAGGACTAGCTGAATCACTTTGCCATCTTTCAGCTCCATCACCTTAGGTTCAGGTTCTTCCAGGGTTCTTGCGAATGTCCCAGTGTAAGCAGCGCTGGCATTTGTAAGGAGATTGACGACAAAGACATCAAAGTAGTACTGAGTGCTGGGACTGAGGGCGGGCACTGTGTAAGTGTTCTTGGTACCCATGCAGATCTGCCGGACTTCCCCACTGCTCGCTTTGTTGATGATGCTCAGTTCACTGTTGGACAAGATCATCACCTGCTGTGGCTCAAGAAGGTACGGGGAGAGGGACAAAGCCAGTGTAGGCGGCAGTTTCATTCCGGAGGATCTGATTGCTGTCTCAGCAGCACATAAGCTCTTATAGTTGTGCTTTTCGTTAACTAGGAGACAGTACTGGATGCTTTCTCGATGCTGCAAGACAGAAGGGCTGTGTTTCCAGGTCAGAGTCACTGTTGTAGGCCCAATGCCAACAACATCTATGCGTGGATCCATTGGAAGTTCTGGATAGAGGTGCCCAGATGTTGTGTCGGTTGTTAAGTACACAGTAATGTGTGTGTCTCGCTCAGTGGATAAGAACTCGAGCATGTAAAGGGCAGCATGGGAAGACATACCCATGTAAGTCTCGACAGAATTTCCTTTGTAGTTAAAAATGGTGGACACCATGCTTGGAGCCTTCTGAGATTTGGAGACCTCCTGTGTATCATGGTCACCTGCAGGCAGAAAGCAGACTTGTAACTTCTGTTTTAACAGATGTGAAATAAAGCACATCATAGAGGTCTTACTGCTCATATATGTGAGGGAACATCATATTCTCTTTTTGAAAACAGTAATTATAACTAAAAATATGTTTTAGTAAAAATATGCTGCTACTGGAAGTTTATTAAAATAAAATTTGAGAAACTTCTATTTTAGGTGTGCAGCTGTAGAATTATGTTTTAAAAAATACCATTGTTATGAAACCACAGCTTGCAAAAAGCTTAACTTATATCATGCCTGATGTCCCTACAATTTTCTTCTTTCATTAGCTGTCCTTTAGGGTACTTGACTTTGAGGAGACTCATTTTTGGTAGATGAGGAGTTTTCTTTGGATTAGCTTTGTGCCATTGCCTCCTATGAAGAGGGAAAATTTAGCAATTCAAAGGAATGTGATTTGAACTCAGTCAGGTGTACCTGCTTGAGATATAAGAGTTGTTAGTGGCAGCTTTTAGATTTTTAGTTTGAAACATTAATTAAAAAGAAAAAGTGCAAGAGAAAGAAATTGTCTTTTAGGCCCCTGGCAGTATAATATGCACTGCCATGGTAGATGGTAATCCTAGAACACAAAATGGATAAATCTTCTCTGCTTTGCTGTGGGAAGCAAATGACTGTCTCAAGTGACCTAAGCCACAGAAAAAGAGCTGAGGCAGCAGAGGGAAGTTTGGCCCAGTACAAAGAGCTTATGAGGCTGATCTGTGTTTGTGCAGCCTTGAAGACCCAGAGTTGTTCCCAATATTAACCTTAGAGGTAGGTTTTTTGACATATAATCCTTAATGTTCTTGTGGGCAAAATTTGATCGGCTCCTGTGTTTCACACCTGGAGGCAGAGTCAGTCCTGGCAATTAAAAGGAGAGTGAAGTGTGATGTTTAGGCTTGTGGGGAGTTTCCTGTGGTACAATTCCCTATGAGTAACTTAGACTTTGTTTGCCTCTCCTTTGACACACTGAGGGTCTTACCTTGTGTTTCTTTCTCTGAGAAACTTGCTGAAGCCTTGTGCACAAGTATGCTCCATTCAATGGGAACATCACAGGGGGTCACTGTTATTGTGAAAGGTGAAAGGACTCTGCTTTCTTCCAAAACAAAGTAGTACCTGTAAATGTGGATTAGAAACAGAGGGAAAGTGTCAGGAAATTCAAGTTTGCATGAGGTTCTTTGCAATCAGCTGTTTCAATGTGGGTCACTTTGCTGTGGATAGAAATGGCTGTTGTTCTCTGAGGTGCATCAACACAAAGGGATGGTGAATGTCTGAAATCTTCAGCTGTGTGAGAAATATATTGTGGGGGTTTTTCTAATCCACAAATACTTGCTGAAAGCTTTGTTTGCTTACCTGAGGCAGTATTTTTCCTTCTGAATTTTAGCATGCTTCAGGTGAGTATCATATCTCAGTACTTTGCTGGTTGTTTTGGATGGTGGAAATGATTTAGCTTCACTGCCTTCTAGATAAGCATTTGTTGCCTAACTCTGGGGAATTTTGGTACACTTTTCCACAGGATTTTCTGACTGGAATTTAGTGAAGGCTCTTGGACCCTATCCTCCCTCACATGTGCTTGCATATCTAGGTCTTCCTCGGTGTCAGATGAAGTGGGTGCAACACACTGGCTTTAGCCAGTCCTGAGCAGTTTTAGATGTCAATGGCAGTTTCATCCAGGCCAGTTCTACCTTAATTGCCTTCATGTCAAAGGCTGCTATGTAAGAGCACTAGAAAGTGACATCAGTCTCTTTGGTCAGGTTTGGATTCCTGCCTAAAAAAAGCCCAGCCTCCTGTCTCACTCTTTTTCTGTTGTTTTTATGCAGACTGTGTATAGCCACAGAAATGCTTGAACTTGGGTCACTCACTCTGCACTTAAGTGAAGGCAATTGAAGGGTTTTTTTTGCTTGTTAGTGAGTCAAGTCTAGTCATTATGGATAGATCCTGTCAGCCTAGAGGTCTGGCTTACTTTCAGGATATGGCTACTGGGCTGGAGTCAGACTTCACTGGAAGCAGTTCCACAATGTTTAGTCTTTTATTCTAAGCCAAAACTTGTTATCTCTTGGCTTCCACTCTGGATGACTGGGGTTCATAAGAACCTTACCTGATCATGCTTAAACCCAAGGGGTTTGCTTCCTAATTGCCACCTTAGTGTTATGCCACAGGAGCTTAGAAAAATTCCCTTTTATTTGAAATTTCAATGACCCTTTTCCTTTAACAAGGAGATCTTCTAGTTTTGCTCTTGTGAGCATCATCACATTATATAATATGTGCCATGGCTTCTTTCTGTGCAATACATAAGAAGACTGAACCATCTGGCTCTCCCTCTGCTCCATGACCACTTGGGTCTATGTCAAAAATCTGTATGTGTTGGTCACTGTCCAAAGTGGCTTCTGAATAAACCCCTCAAAGTGTCTCTCCCCAAACAAGCAGACTGATTTTTTGCTACCCAAGATACAGTACCAGTTGTAATATCTAGAGCACCCACATATCCAGGTATGGCAGGAAGCTTTGCAGATATTTTGGGGAAATAAAACTGTGGAATTCTCATATGCAAAGCACTTTTGTTCTTAGCAAGTTGTAGTGCCGCAAGTGTGCAGGACACTGGCAGAAGCTTTTCTGATAAGATATTGGTGCAGATGTTCTACTGATTTTGGGGGTATTTAATTTACTAGGTAAAATTGTGGTTTACCATGAATGTAGAATGCCTGATATCTCTGTAGTCCTGAAGGCAGGCTGTTTGTGACACAACTGTTTGCTGCTGGAGCCCCACTCATTGTGTATCAGCGCTGCTGCTTCTCTGACAAACACCACAAAGCTGCCTGAAGTGTGTATGTGAATCTGGCCTTCATCTCAGTCTTGTTCCAGATTTTGGACAATGGAATGGCATTTAAGCAATGGGGCCTTTTCCTGTAGTTTCAGTGTGCACTGGCAGAGCTCTGCAGGTGCATAAAGATTCTTGGCTCTTGCTGGTGGTGTGCACCTACCAGTGTCATAGAGGAGTGTCTGAGAACAGGAGTGGCTGATTTGCTCTTACCTTTTGGGTATATCTTTCAGCAGGTGAACTGTTGTTTCCTTACCATCAGCAAGTATCAGGGAGTGGTAGAAATTGAAGAGACCAGTCTTGAAGCTCTGTTGGGAACTGGTGGTAGGTGCTTTTATGGAATGGCACAAGCAAGCTGCCAGGAGAATTTGGAGGGGCAGATAAAACTTGAGCTGGGACATCTTCAGTACTGCAAAGTGAGATGACAAGAGTGAATAGGAACTGCTGTCATTGCAGGGAAAATAATCAGTGATACTCTGCCTTTACTGGTATTTATCATAATCACAGCAAGTCAGGCATTCAGACAGTGCCACTTTCCATTTTGCTAAATTGCTTTAAGTTCACAGAGAAGTATTTCTCAGAGGATTTCTCTGTAGAGATTTAACGGCAAAACTGCTATGAAGTCTTTCACTATATGAAAATATGGTCAATGTAGTGCAAGTGCAATATCACAAGACAGTTGTAATAAAAATTTTCTACTGCTGACAGAGTGGAGAATTACATTAAAATATTCTTTTTCTAGTTTATAGTGTTCATTTCCTAAATTTCAAGGCTGAGCTGTTTATAATGGAACTGTCACTTTCAAACTCACAGGAGGTCACTATATCTCAAATGCTGCTTCTGCTGTTCTGTCAGAGATCATTGAATTTTTATTTCATCCACTGACTGTAGATATGTGTAGAGAAGAGAATTGGCCTAACTTAAGAGCTGTTAGATGAAAGGTGGAGAATCCTGGATGACAATCCCTAAACTGAAACTCTAGAGGTTTATGGTCTTTGTGTATCTCATTTGAAGGAAGGCTTTATTACTGTAGGGCAGTAATCTTGTTCCTGTTTTTTGTATTGCCCATCATTTTTATACCTGCATCGCTTCCAACATGTCTCAGCATTTGTTGTTCACTGGAATAACTACATTGTATTCACTCTGATAGGAGATTTTTAAAAATCAGGTATGTCCCTTTTTCCAGGAGGCTTTATTATCAGCTTGGAATCTGAGAGAAAAGTAAACAAGCAGTCCCAAAGGTCATCAGCAAATGCTGACATTATTTAAACTATTATATTAATTGTACATTGCCTAGAGCTACCCAGACAGGAGACTCCCATTTGGACAGGAAATTTGACAGTATGCTACTGTAAGAGGTCATTGATTATGCTTAGAACTCTTATCTGCCAGACCCAGTTCCAGAAAAAAGAAAGTATGCAAGTGGAAACGGCATAGACCTTTAATACAGGTGCTAGCTGTAGCTCAGGGAATTGGAAAGCAGAGGGAGCTCTGTGAGCAAGATGCCTTTTTTGTGGGAAAAGTAGATTATTGCATCTTAGAGGCAGCAAAGAGTAAAGATCCTGGTCAAATCTGATTATTGGCTAATGATAGAAGAGAGCACAAAAGACAAGGAGGGCTCAGTTATTTGTTCTTTTCACTTATTTCTGAGATCAGACCTTTCCTCATGGTGCCTGTAAATGTGTGGAACACTTTAGGCAGGCAAATCTACAGTTCAGCAGATTTGGTGTCCATTGCAATTAAAGTGACTTTATAAAAGGACCTGTTCCTTTTTAAATCCATTTCAAACACATGTGTTTACACATTCTAGTGAACACATCTGTGTGTTCTTTTGTACAAAACCTGTGATTCCCCAAGTAAAGCACATCTTTAGTATCAGAGATATTGTTAGAGAAATTATCACTAACAAGTCATCTGAATGTCTTTCTCAACATCCAAATGAAGTTGGTATGCTCTCTGTTGGTAATACTTTTAGCACCTGGTTGAATGCACACTTAAACAACCACCTGAACAAGTTGAAAGAATAGTTAGATTTCTATATTGATTCCATTTTTCATGTTCTTATAGCAGAGCTTTCCTTATGACTCAGAGTTACTTTGCCACTTTGTTATTCTTGTAGTCTAATAATAACTTACAGATTTAAAATATAACCCCAAATATTTTGTTTTACCTTCAACAGTGGAATCTGAGTTGCTCTGCTCTTTGGAGAGGATTAAAAAAAGTCTTTCTGCTGCTTAAATGACAGGATCTTGCAAACCACACTGATATCACAGCAGCTCAGCTTTTCTTGTCCAGGAAAACAAACAAACCAAGAGATCAACAAACCTATAATCAGCTTATCCCAAAGAGAACATCATCCTAAATGCTCTTTTCACTCAATTACACAAATGATATATTCTCAGACTCTTGGAAATATGTTACACAAAAAGTATTATGCTTACCTATTGTGTTCTTAGCCAGATGATCCGCAGACCACTTGCTGCCTTGGCCAAAAAATCATAAAATAAAACAACATAGGCTTTTTCAGATCTCTGTAGGCAGATGAAAATCAAAACTGTGCAACCAGTTCAACAGGACAGAACTGATTTTTCCATATGGCTGCTGTACAGACATAGTAACTAAATGCTTGAAGTCTTTCAAGAAGGGGGGGAAAAAACCCCCAAACCAACAAACCCCCCCCAAATGCAAATACCACCAGAATTTTGGTGCTTTCTTAGGTTGGATGTTTTTCAAAGCTTGTTTTAAACTTGCATGCTTTTAAAATCCTCGGAGTCCTGGTTGTTGCTCCTTGAGTGCCTGAGTTCCCTCTGGAGGGCTGTGCAGCCTCCGGAGCCCGGGACCCTGTTCCTGCACGGAGTGTCAGCCAGGCTGCTGGAGCAGCCTAATCCCGGCAGCGGCTGCCCAGGGAGCAGGTCTGACTGAAGTGCACAGTGAGGAGGAGGGGGTGAGATGAGAGAGCAGCTAACACTGTTAACCCTTGTTAGCCCTCAGTGCGAGCCAGCCAGGGGTGCACTGCTCTGCTCTAGGAAGCTGGGTGTGTGTTAGCAGCTGGCTGGCCCTTCCAAGGGGAGTGAGTGATCTCCCTGCCACACCGGAGGCTGCCGGTCACTTCAGGTGTCCTTTGCTTCTGGTGTGTTATATGGCCCAACAGGTGCTGACTTCAGAAAGAAGGGAAGGCAGAAAAGCTGAAAGGGGGGGAGAATACTCTGCTTTTTTTTTTTTTAAGCAGACTGGAATTAGCAATTCTTTGAAGACTGTCAGGAATCTGTGAATAGAGCTGAGTGGTTTTCTTGGCTTGCAGAGGCTGTGTAAGAAAGGAACTCCAAGTGCTGAGGGAGTCTTTCTGAGGTGAAAGCAGCGCAGCTGAGGGAGGAGGCAGGAAAAGGGTGCATGAGAAATGCCTCACAGCAAGCCTGATGCTTGTTGGGGCTACAAAGCAGTTGTAGCAAAGCCATGGTCCTTTTTCAGGCCACTCCTGCTGAGTGAGAGCAGTTGATGGCCAGGATTCACATGCTGCTTGTTATACTTATCCTGAGAAGCCAGGAAAGACACCCTGGAGTCCTCCCTGTCTGCTCAGAAAGGCAAGCCCTAGGAAGCTGCATGAGCTTCCAGGCAGGCAGTTTCCAGGAGGTACACACAGAGAGAGTATAGTAGGGAGGCTAGGCCTTTTATTTATATTTAAATAAAGTCTCTTGTTCAGTGTTTGAAGGGAGTGACTTGCAGTAACCCTTTAGCAGTGTCTCCCTGAATTTGGAGATATATTATATAAACCTTCCCAGGACTGAAAGTTTTCTAAGAAGAGGGGCAAATGAGGGAGAAGTAGAGAGAGGCTTCAACAGATCTTGCATAGCAGATCCTTCTGAAAATGTCAATTCACTCATCAACTGATCCAAGGGAGGGAAATATTTGCAGTGTGTTTACTCTCACTGCAGAAGGTGGCAGGAATAATTAGGATGTTCACCAAATGTTTTGCTGAGCAACTGGGCTTTTAAAAAGGGACAGCATGTGGGAGCCTTGATACAAGCACTGTATGTATGATCAGAATATTGGCACTGGGGAGCTAGGAAGGGACACTGCAGGATGCATGCTAGAAAATTAGCACAAGTGGAGTAAGTAAGATCTTTCAGACAAACCATCATTCTGGTGGGAAATCGAGAACAGGTAATGTTTGTGTAAGAGATCTGGGATCTAGCCAGAGAGTAAGTCTCTAGCCAGAAGGGAACTGTTCCCCTAATGGAAAAGAAGTGTGAGAAAAAGGTGCTGCAAAGTCTGGTAAGGTCCCAGAGTAGACGTGGAAGAGGGAAATGTAGGTCAAATGAGATGCATTGAAAATGTGCCCTGAAAACAGGGCATGAGAGGAAAAACATTTGCCATAATATAAGTACAGGGACTATAGTCTGGTTTTGCTGAGAATTTGGAGGGACTTGTGGATGGCAGCCAGCAATGAGAATTGTAGGTCAGTAACCAGTGTTAAGTAAAAAGGTTGAAGTAGGAAGATCTCTGGGCAGGGCTCAGGAGCAGATGTTGCTCATGTCTGGTAAAATTCCTACTTAGTCAGTCTGGACACAGCAGGCATTTGTTATAAAAGGGGTGGATTCACTGTCTCACCCTCCCCAAACCTCCCCATTACCATCAAGACAAACCATCACCCACAGTGCAGTTCAGCTTCCAGGGAAGGCAATGAGTGTCTTTGCTTTGGCCATCATTTCAATGCTTGAGGGACCCCCTGTTTCCCACTGAATAAAACAGGGGCAAGGACGTCAGGTGAAAGAGACCAGGGATTGTTTAAGTGTGGAAGTAGTCCAGTTCCTCTCTTTCAGCAGTTTTTCCCATACTTCCCTCTGCTTTGTCTGCTAACGTGCTTTACTGGAGCAGGATGCATGCTCATAAACTGAGAGATCCACTGAACCAGAATCAAAGGGGAAAACCCAGTATTCTCTATGGGCAAAGCTAAGAGCTAAATTCATGACTTGTATTGAACTCAAAGGAGTTAGAACAGGGTAAATCAAACGCTTGATTTGACACAAAATTGGTACAACAGCCTTCTCACTAGAAAAATGTAGTCTGTATTGAGCAGGCTCCGAGCTGAGTTGGTGACTTTAAGCTGGTTATTCAGAGATCCTACATCTCTTCCAACCCTCTGGCCATCCACACCTTTCACAAATGTCAGAGATGATGACCACCTTTGACACTGGAGACTTGATCTACACTCAGTTGTGTAGTGGCTCTGCTAAAAGATTAGTAATGCTGAAACAAAGGAGCTGCTTGGAAAAGGGAGCAAAAAAGTCAGACCATCAGGGGTTCAGTTTGAAGCTCTTAAAGATGCTTCAGATATACATTTTCTGGGACTGCAGTCCCAGTTTCTGTACTTGGGTGAGGGATACTGCAAGCCAGAGGAGTGTCCTGTGGTCCTGGTAGCACACTGCCCCACAGCACTCCCTGCCTACAGCACTTGTTATTCATGGCATGCCTTGCAAAAGGATGCTCAGGGCAACTCTGGAAGCTGCAACAGCCAGCCCTGGCTCATGGCACAGAGCACACCTGTAAGAACTGTATCACACTGCTTTGTACCAGGCAAGGAGATGCAAAAAACTGACTATGTGTATTTCTGATGAAGTAACTCCCCTGCCCTGGCAACCTACCTTGGAACTGGTTGGGTCATCTTCACCAGGAGCCTGCTCTAGTCCTCCCCGATGGTATGATAAAGGGGACAGTGGAAACAAGTCTGCATGGTTATCCCATCCCATGCCATCTGTAACTCTGACAACTCCCAAGAACAGACAACTTCCTTGTGCCCCCAGCCCTGCCCAGGGAGTTCTGTTTCATGAAACTCTGTAAGCACATTAAAAATGCATGGGAAAAGAGAAATCTAATCTTTCAGTTATAAGACAAGTAGTATTCTCCCTTTCTGTCTTTCACATGTGCACACATGTAGTCTGTGAACAACTGAGTTGGAGTTGTCTTTGGTTCCCAGCTACCTGTCCTCCTGCAAAATACCTTCTGAGCTCATTTGCTTGTGTAAACTGTCTTCATAACCCCAAGCAGAAGTAGTGGGATGTCTGATTTGGGCAATTACAGCATCCATGTGCATTTTGCATTTTCCATGGCTGCAAGTTGCAATTTATTCCTCTTAGCAAAAGAATTTAACTTCTGACTTGTCCTTTTGGCTGTGAAAAAGGGTAGTACAAATTTCTGTACAAGTCCCCTTACAGATGAAGAGGTTATCCAAATCATTGCTTTATAGTTTCAGGAGCTAGTATGTCCTTGATAAGTGAAGGTACTTCTGGCTAGTGTTATCAGTAAAAAATACAGTCTCAGATGCACAGCTGGGCTCCAGAAAGAATCACACTTTGCTTTGAAGCTGTGAAAGACAAGACTAAGCAAAAGTCTGGCACTTAAAACCTAGAGAGGGTACTGCAGTGGGGCAGCTGCTTTTATTTCTCTCAGGTTTTGTCAAATCCTGGCAATGCACAAGCACTCAGAGGACTGTCTGACAGGAAAAGTCCTAGTCTGTTCCTACTCAGAGGCATTTATAAGCAGGAGAGGGAATTGCTTATAAGTCAAAAGCATTCTTGAAAGTTTCCTGCATCCCCTACCCAGGTGAGACTATGGGAATGGGTTGTTTTTAGGAGCCTGGTGAGTTGTCCCATGCATAGTGGGTTTGTAGGATAAAAAGCCAATTACCTTTGTTTTGGGCCTATAGTCCCCATTATGGCACATCTGTGTTGAGAAGATCCCCAGGGAATTATACAGTGATGATTGTTATATCTACTAATACTGCATGAGTTTTTGCTTTGAATTCTCTTTTTGGGGCTGGCACTTGAAAATGGTCTTTTTGCTATTGAAATTCAAGATTGTATTGAACAGTCCTTTAGTAAGTGACAAACTAAAGATTATGGACACAGGATTGCTCCTCGCTGTTTTCATATTCTGTATTTTTAAGAGTTGTTGTAATTAGTCAGATGAGTCTGTCAAGAGATGATGGATATGATATAGGCAATATTTCCTCTGCAAAGCTCTGATCTTGCAGGATGTGTGAGGTTATGATATCCATCTTAGTGGGAAAAGTCCTTATTTGTATTGATAGAATTTGTTCCTCTACAAGTGTAAATTCAGCACAACAGAAAAATCTTCAACTCCTCAGCCAGGAGTCAGTATTATACTAACAGCTTCTTTATGAATTAAAGAGGAAAACATGCTGAAAGTCCTGAGCTGCTATTTTGATTTCCTTTTCTTTTTACCATGCCCCTAGGCTTTCAGGATTTTAAGTTAGGTCCTGTTAAATAATGCCTTAGAAAACACCTACAGAATTCCCTTCAAGTCATTCAAGTAGCATAACACTTTGGGCAGGTATGAAAAAATAAGGGGGGGTTTGTAGTTTACCTGAAGTCCACTGGCTATCTCAGTTAAAAAAAATCACAGGAGGAATGAAGTGGCGTCTGTAGTCAGTGTACTATTTTAATAGGGTAATCCTGTATTTTGTTTTTAGCTGCAGTGTTGCTTGTTTTATATGCCAAAGGATTAAACTTGTATAAATAGAACTAATCCACCCTGGTGGGCAAGGAGCATCCAAGTATTTCCTGTGGTGGAGGTTCTGAAGTGTCAGGCTGGCTGCCCTCTGTGGCAAGTTAGAGAGGGGCAGGGAACGCTGAGCAGCCAGACTCCTGCTCTTAAATCAAGAACGGGCCTGCTGAATGCCATGCAGCTGGAGGAATGCTCCCTGATTGTGTGCAATTCTGTGGGCTTTATAAAATAAACACATTTGATCTGACCTATGGGCCTTTCTTGTCCTAGGTACTAGTTTCATTTACAGTATTTTGCCTTCCTCTTGGGCTCTTGAGAGCCCTCCTTCCTCTGCATACCCAGAGGAGTTTGCAAACCACACGTTTTTCCACCGACAGTGCTGAACAATTTCTCAGAAGGGTGATTATCTGTCCTTCTGAGCCCATGGGCTGCAGTAGTTTGCTCTCAGGAGCTTTGAATTAAAAACTGCCTTTTGTGGTGTTGGGGAAAGCAGCCTGCACTAATTTCCCTGCCCAGACCTCCTCCTGGTGGCCAGCAGAGGAGGAGTTAACTGCTGTCCTCTTTTCTGCCTTTGCTGGCTGAAGTTACTGGCATCCCATCTGGTCTAGGCTGTCCATAGCTCTTCCCAGGGTTCTCTGGGGAAGGCACTACAATATCCAGGAATTTTAACAATCCTAAACAGATTGGAGGCCACATGTGGAGTGAAAAGATTAGATTATAAGAGATCCAATCACATTTGCTTCCTCAGCCTTTATTTTTAAGCTTTTGGGATCAGGCTTTCTGCTCAATTACAGGTATTTTACATGTAGCAGAGATAAAGTTATTATTTTCATCTCTCCATCTTGTCCCCAGAGGAAGAGTATTGATTTTAATGTTCAATTGTAGGACTTTAATTAGTAAATTAACATTACATCTAATAAAATCTGCCACTTCTGTCATAAACTGTCAGTGGCTTGGTGCTCATCATAGACTGTAGAGAAGAAGGAATACTGAACATGGTAATATGTAAGTACTTCAACAGAAGTTGAAAAGTACTCTTCATGCTTTGTTTGTTCTGCCTTGTTTACTTTGCTGTGTTGGGTTTTGGTTTTTTAATTACAAAGAGCTGGGTACTTCATGAGAGATGGCAACAGTAAGAGTACCTCTGAGGAACAATTTTTATTGAGCAAATTGATGAAATTTCTGCAAATGTTAAGCATAAGTATAAAAATTAACAGAAATTAGGGAGTTCATCCTACAGCCATCTCAACCCACGTCTTTTGATGTCTCCTTCCCTTGTGATACAGAACATCTCTGGCTGTGATGCCACAGCAGCTGTGAAATCCTGTCCCCTCTTCCAGCACCCCAGACCAGCAAGCAGCAACCCGTTTTGATACAGAAGTCTTGTGCAGGACACATCTTTGCCTTTGAATAGGCTTTATAAGCATTTTCTTGGGTGTTGAGCTAAGTCCCTGAGATGATAGAAGGGAATGGCTAGGGTGTGTCCTCAGCTGCATGGAAAAGCTGCCTTCACATCCATGTGGGTGCCCCTGGACAGTCTGTTTGCTTTTCTCTGCTCCTGTTCATCTCTTGTAGTCCTTCATGACTCCAAGACCTGCAATGTTGTGCCTGTTCCTGTTTGTTCCTCAGTCTACCTGTCTCCTACTCCTCTCTGACCTTTATGTGGGATTGGTAAATGCACACACCTACAAGCAGGAATACAGGTCCTCCCAAAGTTGTAGAGGGCCTTGCAAAATGACCAACACAGCTTTTTGTGCAGTGGCAGGATTAAAAGGTCACAAAATAGCAAAAGAGTGCCTTAGGGAATCCTCCTAGTGGAAATACAGAGCTAGCTGATCTGGTTCTGCTTGCTTTCCTTCCCACAGATCAGAAATTTTGCCTGAGGTGAATTTTCCACTTAGAAAGCTTTAATATGAAAATTGTCTTGCTAATTCTTCTCCTGATGTCTTGGATAAGATGTTAAGTCCTCAAGCACCCCCCCCTGAGGAAAGTAGCCTGCCAGGCTGTGGAAAGCAGGGATTGCTCTACCAGGACAGTCTAATAACCTCCAAGAGCTTTGTATTGTTCCTGACACCGGTCTGCATCAGAAAGCTTAGCAGAAGGTGGAAAACCTTTCCTGTGGCATAGTAGTACACCTAAGACCAGTGATGAACAGCAGTGGCTGCAGTCAGCTAATGCTTCAGGGTCTCTATTAAAATAATAGTGTTGATTTAAAAAAAAAATTGCTGCTTTGAATTTACAAGCTATTTTATAGACTCATTAATTTTTCATGGAGGAAGGATAAATGAGTGGCTGGAGAGGAGCTCAGAGTATGCTATTTACACTTAATTTGTAAATTGTGAACTTGAAAGCTGACACTTTATGGTGCTTGTACCATTTCATAATGAAATGGAATGAATCTCTCTGCCTCTGCTCTGCATCTGGCATAACATCACATTTATGCTTCCAGGCAGTTCCTAATGGCATTTTCCTGTGACAGATGTTTGGTCCTCATATTCTGTGCATTCTGGGTTATCCCTTAAAGTCCCAGTCTGATCTAGATGGAAGTTGTGACTAATTCCTGACTCCAGAACCATGTGGCTTCATCTCCATCCCCAAGGAAGACTCCACCAAGTTACCCCACAAGGCTTCTGTGGCACAAGGGGAAACTAGGGAAAGCTAAGATGGCCCTGGTGGCACATCTGTGACCTATCTGGGGCAAGCATAAGAGAGGTTGCTCTTTCAGTGCCTCTGCTGTATTCGGGTGACTTAATCTCTATGGCCAAGTTTTTGGACTCATGGATGGTCATCTGGAGAGTCCTATGACAGGAGAACCAGGGATGGAATTGCAAAAGCAGGACTGTAGAGAATTTGGGAAAACCCCACTCTTTACGTGGTGCTTACTGGGACTGGGTTTGCACTGAAGGAGGGATGTGTGTACAGAGAAAGAGCAGCCACAAGCTCATGTGGGACTAATTCAGTGCTCTTGCTTTGCTGACACAGCTTATGTGTCAGACTTGGTCTGTGTTAAAATACTGTTTCTGACATTAGATTAGCTCTGGTAGCGTCCACCTTTCCAGATTTATTCCTGACAGTGGCCTCATTTATTTTACTGCTTGGCCAGGGGCCATTCCTTACTGAGTCTTGTCTTTAGATTTCAGTGTGAAATTAAATTTTTGCCACCTTGTTAGTGCTCCCTATTGATGTACAGTTTTCCAGAGAGCTGCTCAGAGTAGGATTCAGGAGCTGGGCTCAGTGATCCTTGTGGGTCCCTTCCAGCTCAGCACGTTCTCTGATGCTGCTGCCGCCTCAGCACAGAATGGTCTGAGAAGCCTGTCCCTTAAGTGTTGGCCTGCACTGCCAGCCCCACTCACTGGCAGCCCCTCAACATCTTGCTCCCATGTCCAATTTCCTTTTGGGGGTTCAGGTAATGTAATGCCAAACCATTTCAGGTGGAAGTTTTCTCAAAGGCCTGAAGGACATGTTGTCAAAGAGGAGCAATCATAAGAAATCACTGAGCTTTCCTTCTCTATCTGTAATCTTCTATGAACTTAATTTAGTGCCTTGTTCTTTCTCTACATGGAATTGTTCTAGGCTTGGGTCAGACATGATTCTTGTTTATGTCTAATATTAGGATGGATACCAAGAGTAAGTTACCTGGTGTTGAGATGTTGCCAGAACCTTGGCATCTGTAAGCACACCTGGATTGTGTGTAAACTGATGTTTCTTCCTACTTTCTTTGAGCAATGCATACAAATTTCATTTTTTTGCTGGTGAAATCCAGCAACAAAACAGGTTATCCATCAGCGTGGCCCACCCTGTGCCATGGGAAGCAAAATCATTGGGTTTTGACATTCCCTGCATCCTTCACATGGAGGGCTGTTCTTATTTGGGTGCTGTTTCTCCTCCAGTGTGTTGGGATCTTATTTTTCTGTTACACACAACTTGGAGAGTGAGAGGTGAGCTGGGGGCCATGTCTGACCCTTCCACATAGGGGAAAAAACAGATTTCATTGCTCTGAAGGCACAGATTTGGGTCTAGACCAAAGGTGGGATGTTCCTGTCGCAGAAGGGACTGCCCTAGAAGGAAGCTAAAGTGCACATCAGCTGCAGGAAGAAGGCATCTTTACAAGATGTGCTGGGACATAGGGTAAATAGCAGGCAACTCCTGAACTTGTGGAAGGAAAAAGGAAGAGAGCTTCAGGTGGTGTTGAGTTTTCCCAGCAGATGCTGCACTGGGAGGGATCAGGGTTATAAGGCAGGGTCAGGAAATGTCTTCCCAAGACAAACTCACTGTGTCTCTTCAAGTTCAATTAGACATAGAGCAATAGGGATGCTGCTCCAGATGGCAGAGGAAACACTGGAGCAATGTCTGCTCCCTAAAACATAGAGAGGAGCAGTGGGGAAGAGAGGAGCTTCCATCTGAGGAGTGCAAAGGGAATGAGTTGGTGAATAGAGAGGTGGGAGGTCAGGGAGAGGAGGGAGTGGGAACAGCCACACCATTTTAATTCCAGGTCACTGCCTCTAAAGACCAAGGGCTGGGAGGTGGGGGGAGCATTTTGACAATCAGACTTTCTTGGCCAGAACAGCATGCATGAACATATCTGTTTTGTTAGTTCCCACAACCTGGCACTACATAGCCCAAAGAGTAAAAATGAGTCCCCTCTCACCTGGCTTCTAGGGTGAGTTTGCCTGACTCACATATACATATGGTATCCCAGATTTATATTTCTGATT
Organism: Dendrocincla tyrannina; assembly: GCA_035047865.1. Lineage (NCBI taxonomy): Eukaryota > Metazoa > Chordata > Aves > Passeriformes > Dendrocolaptidae > Dendrocincla > Dendrocincla tyrannina. The sequence goes on from JAWWMP010000167.1 coordinate 6,724,832, forward strand.
TATGCTAGTAAATCCCGTTTTTGCAGGGGAGTAGAGGAAGAATCAGAGAACTGAGACTGAACAAAGAACTAGTAATTGCTGGGAAAACAAACAGTGATAAATGTCTACTCTGGTAGAATATGGCAGAATACATTTCTAAGCAAAACTGCTTCCAATAGTACTGTCAGGGAAGCTACAGCTAATCCCTAAAGGAATTAATTTCTTCATAATTGCTTCTGATAAGCATCTTTATCATACTAGCTGAGTGATTGCACTGCTGACAGCAGGGAATTTCTGTTAATTGATTAAAATGTTTTTTTTTTTTTTTTTTTTTTTTCACTGCAGTATGCACCTGACTTATCTGATGGAGTGAAATTAAAAATCTGATAATGCCTCTTGGCTCAGAGAAAAATACTAAGAGTTGGAGGAGAAGGTGGGGAAAGAAAGTAGATTTACCCCAAAGGAACTATTTGGAAATACAAAGGTTGTCAGAGAAATGCTTTCAAAGGAATAATGCCTCTCTGCCATCATATTTCAAGTACAAGACCGCAAGGAAATGAAATGCACCTTCACACTCCAATGTGCCAATCTGATCCAGCCATAGGAGGAAGCAAAGCTCAGGAATGCATGTTGCAGTGGTATGAAGATGTGGCAGCTAAGGAAAGTCAGTAGTCTAAATGGTTAAGACAAATGAGACATTGTTTGGGCCAAGTTGGCTTTATTCCTGGCTCTCAGAAGCCCACACATGAGCTTTCTGAACTTTAGAGCAGATGATCAAGTTAGCTCCACTGTGCTCTTATGAACAAACCAACAAAGTCTTTTCAAAGTTTTCTTGGCTTTTTTTTTAATTATTATTATAAATGTAACACCTTTACAGAGTGAACCCTTTTTCCTTTCTTCCCAACAACAGTAAAAGTGCTCCAGGGCTCCAATCTACAAGTGCTACTCATGAATTATTAACAAGGCTTTCCCTGCACAGGGGTGAATGGTTATAGAGCTGAGCCTTTGGCCCCGAGAACCCATTCTGGTTTAGAAAGGTGCTAAGAATGTGCTTGTAATTGCACTGTTAAAAAAGCCAATTAAAAAAATTATTAATGCTACAAATAGTGCAGTTGAACCATAGGTGAGGCCCTCATCTTTGAGACAGAACTTCCCCACATTTTCATAGTCTCTATACAGCTGCTTAATGCACAAAAGAGACTGACAAATCTGGCACTCTGGCCACGTATTTTCCACTTATGAAAATGGAATGTGTGTGACCATTTCTCCAAGTTGCTTTGAGAGTATCTATCTATTACCTTTCCACATAAGAGATTTCCCTGAGATTTTTCCACTCCTCAAAAACCCCTTTCCCACATTGGCAGCTCCCACAGGAGGATCTGGCTTGCAGCTACCTTTGTTATTTGGAAAGCCTGAGGGAGGTGCCAGGCCCTGTATGCTGGATGATGACCAGCAGACCAGTCACAGCACTGTGGTGCTCCTGGTGGCCCCACACTGGAGGAGCAGAGTGAGTGTTTTCACAGGGGCTGACCTTGACTCTGGGGACCAGATTTCTTCTTGGCCAGAGGTGCCTGAAAGCTCTGCAGAGAGAGAACAAGGTCAGATTGTACTAATGCTTAGAGAAAGGGATGCCTATGATACCTTGGTGAAAAACCTGTTCCCTCTCAGCTCCCCCACTACCATTTTGGGGATAAAGTGTGGCTCAGTAGTCTTAACTTACCTCCCTGACTGCCCTTGCTAGCAAATGGCCTGCAGTCCACTGGTGTGTTCACACTCCTTCCAGTGAAACAAGCAAGAAAAAGACTGGGCACTGCTAGGAAAGAGTGGAAAACTGCTGTTTCCTTGTAGGGCAAATTGAAATGTCAAATGTGGCTAAGAGTCTTCTTTGAAAGGAGAGTATAAAACTCTTCTTCCTCCTGGAGGTGCTTGGTAAAGCTGCCCGGTGGCTGTGGGTCCAGAGCTCAGTTTCTGTCAGGGACTTTTAGCTGTTGCAGTCCAAGCACTCATGAGGGATGTGCACTGGTTTTATTACACAAGCATCAATATGCATCAGCATTTGAATATACATAACATAAATATATATGATCAGAATTAATAATAGCATGGTTGAAGCTGCTTATATTTTCTCTATATTAAAATATCAATTTCTGAACCATATGTAGAGAGGTTGTGCTGCAGTTTGACACCTTGTTCTGCCCTTGAAATTTTTGCTGTCAGACATATCCTAAAAAGCCAATTGATGACTCCCTGTGTGGTGACATTACCTCTATTTCTGTCCTTCAGTAATGGACAGCATGTGAGAGGTGGTATATCAACTTCTTAATTGTATTGTAATGTATACAGTGTCTTCAGCCCAGATTGGGTCTCTGCCTCTGACCTTGAGAGTGCTGAGGCAGCACGTTTGCCTGCTGTTTTTGGCAGGAGGTGATACAGTCAGACTGAGCTTTAATGCTTTGCATCACCCCCATGGCATCTGAAGGCAGACAGACAACAATGAGGGTTGGACTGAGTGATGCACAAGCCCCGGGTGTAACAGTGACCTGCACCAAGCACAAGTTTTCCTGGGGGAGAAGGACCAAGCCTTGGTGGCTCTGGGCGCTGTGCAGCGTGAGCCCACAAGTAGGACTTTCCCTGTTTTCTGGGGAGACTGCCTTTGTATTTAACATGCATTTAGAGAACTGTAACAGTAAATGAAGATTATGATCGGATCTACTCACTGTGTCAGCTTGAATGACTTTTTTTTTTGCTGTGTGACATGCGTGTTTCCTCAGTGACAACCCTTTCCCCTGTCCCAAGCCAACGGGCAGGGCCAAGGATGGCCCTGCCACATGAACTCTTCCAGTGGGATTTATTTGCAGCTGGATCAATCTCTTAGCTTCCAGCACAGCTTTACAAATGTGTTCTTTGTGCAGGAGTGGTACACACAGTGCATTGATGGGAATATGGGTGGTGGGGGCAATGTCAGTTGTGAGACTTACCTCAAGCTCGAATTGCACCAGACGTAGCGGTAACTCCTCATGAGAAGTCCCTGTGAGACAGTGATTGCCAAAGGGAAACCCTTTTCATGTGGGAAATATCTTTAAACTCTTTGAATTAAAGCAGATTTTTAATCTTAAAAAGAAAAGCATGTAGGCTTTTTAAACATTGGCAGGACTACTGTGACAAACTTGTTGCTTCCCCCTCCAGCCCATCATTCAAAACATTTAAGGCTAGATTCTTGCCTCACTTGCTGTGTCTTTATTTTTTAGGAAGAGTTCCTCCTTGCAGAGCTTCTGCTACCCAAAGGACAAAATACCAGCCAGCATGACTCTTGTACTTCTCTGTCACAGGTATGAGGAAAGAAAGAACCTTTATTAACGGAAAATTAATATGAAATATATGGTCATGTAGGTTGACAAATAGGTGTATTTATAATGCTGTAGAAGATTATAAATCCCTAGCCATGCTAGGGTTGATAGGTACAAGAATAAATTTAGTAAAATGAAATAATAAAAATGCATAGTATGTAACATCTAATCCTACTAAAGAGTTTGGGGAGGAATTCCTCACACCTGTGTCTCCAACCCCACAGGCTTTTCTCCACTGAGAGAAAAAATTCCACTTTAGATGGGAATGAGAACTTGCACACTTAGTGATGCCACTTGTTCCACAGAGCAGATATAAATGAGAGCTCAGGTTTCCTGTCTCCCTCATGAATTAGTCTTGAGATTCAAATATGTGATTATGCAGCTCCTCCTACACTGAAGTCAGCTGTTCTGTTTGTGGGTCAAGAACCTCTTGTTCCTTCTGCATTGCTGAGTGGAGCAGGGTGGGGTGAGGCTTTAGCTGGGACCCAGAGCTGTGAAGGAGCTCTTCTGTGGGCAGGCACAAGTGGGAGAATTTGAGTCACTGGTCTGCTTTTCAGAAGAGAGATCAACTAGGAGGCAAGATTGTTTCCTTAAGACTGCCATTCACGAATAGCTGGATGCATTCTGAAATGTGTGGTAGTCTGTTAATCTGCTCCTGCCTATGTTTTGTCTCGGGACATTGGTCAGTGTTGTCTGAGATGCAGTGTTATCTGAGATGGATTGGTGGACAGATTTGTACAGCACAGCTTGATGCTGAGAGTCCATTAGGTTTTCATAATTTGTTCTCTTTATTGATTCACTGTTACATCACACTGCTGCTGCTCAGAAGGCAGATTGTGCCCCTCCAAATATATATAGTTTCTCAATTTACTGACCTCCACTGAAGTCCTAAATTTCTTTGCTGTGTTTCCAAAGAGGTTCTCGCCTCTTAGATATTTTTTCTGCTTAGATCTTTTTTCTGATACCAGATAAAGAACCTGATCACAAGTCAGACCTCTGTTTTGGGCATGCCTGAGTGCATATCCTGCTACAAGCTTTAAATTCAGGCCTTTGGTTCCCAACACTTTATTCTTCCCTCTCATTCACTTCTTTCTCACTGCACAGGAGAGGAATGGCTGAGCGTTTTCTGGAGTTCATGGAACTCCCAGTGAGGAGCTGAAAGGCATTAATTTAGCTCAGGACAAACTAATGAGCCAGTTTTGGTAATTGGGGGAGATGTAGACAGATGGATACTTGTCCTCAGTAATAACAGCTGACAATAACAGCTGGGGTTTTTTTTCAACACTGTTACATTTGGGTTTTGATAGTACTATGAAGAACTATGACAAAATAATTTCTCTAAAAGAATGCAAGTTGATAAAAAGATAAATTCACAAGTTCAAGCACTGATTTGCAAGCTGAATTACAGTATCATTAAGAAATCAATATGTAGTAGAAACTGCCATGTGCCAGTAGCTTAATGTCACTGAACAGCTAACAGCACTTCTCAAGCACCCACCTTATACAAATAGGAGACAAAATGCCACTGTGTCAGGGGTTAAATTACAGGGCATCTCACTTTCCTGATCTCTGGAAATGGAATATGGAGCTTTTCTACTCTAGGTAACTTTGGGATGCAATTGGAAGTTATGACTATTCTCTGTGAAAAGGTGTAAATCCTGTTCTCTGGCTGGGAGATATCTGTCTCTGTTTTTCTCCCAATATACCTCTCACTACAATCAGGCTTTGGTACTTTTGGTAAGGATGGCATACAAATGCCTCATCAGCACAGTCAGAGGCTGTGCAGAACCTGCTGCCACACAGGGGAAAGGGAGGTTACTGCAGATGGGGTGAAAAAATCTTTCCTACCCTGAGAGACCTGGAAAGATCACCTTGTATGAAGACTTCAAACAGTTTTGAAAATAATTTTTAAATAGTGAGGCTATGCAGTCTCATTGCATTGAGTGACTAAAACCTAAGCAAGCATGCTGCTTCTGCTGTGTGGTGCTGAAACCACTCTACAAAGTGGTTTCCTCCTGACAGCGTGGGAGAAGAATGGCCACTGATCACTGCATCTGATGCCATTATATTTGTCATGTCTTTGTAGTGTCTGCTCTGTGGATGGACACAGTATATCTACCTCTAGAGCTGCCAATCAATAATTTTCATCAATATTCACTTAATTTTTAGAGTAGGGAACAATCACACTGTGCCAGGAGATAAGGACAAGTCAGTGAGTTAGACAGCTTGATGTGTTTTGCCATTATCTCTCTATTGGTGCTGTTCTGAGACCCACACAAGAAGTCTCTGGAGAGTTCACTCATTTTTTGGCTGGATACCAAGCTGCCAGTTCTGTAGACAAACTAGTGCTTCCCAGTCCCACTTAATAGGCTTTAATGACCCTGATCAGTCCAGCTGGGGCTCACCCACAGCCCCTTCCCATGGCCCAGGTGCTCTATTTAGGCTGTACTGCAGAAATGCTGCTCTCTGGCTTGGTCATGGTTGTGCCTGACTGGGGACTGTGCTGCTTCAGGCCCCTGGGCTGGTTCAGTCACAGACTTTCTTCACCACCATGAAGTTGTCCGATGTGGGCTGTACATCCAGCTTGCCATGCTCAGGTATGGTGGGATGGGACACTGGCTGGTAAGGGATTTGTCCTTCTAGCTCTGTTTCTGTGCCTGCCTCCCTCCTGGCCCTTAGGGAACACTGGCCCCTGCTGTGTCCCAGTTGTAGCTGAAGAGCCAGCTGGGTCAATCCTTAGTGCTGGGAGTCATGTTTTCATAAATGAGAGTGCTGGAAAGAAAAGTGTCTCTAATAGTGATGTGTAAATGTGTGGGTGATGTTAATATCTGGATGACTCCTTGCTGCTCCCAAACTGAGGATGTATATAGCTGTTGAAGCAACCTGATTTCTGTCAAACAGCTGCTTTGTGATTTGTTAACTCCAGTAAGTGCCTCATGGGATGGTGGGAGAGGTGCTTGTGTCTGAAGAGATGTGGGTTATGGGTGCTCCTTCCCTCAGGAGGTTCCAGGAGTCAAGATCCCCATGGCACACTTAGATGCTAAATTTGGCATGTGCTGTTCTGGTTTCTGCACTCTGCAAGGTGGATTTTGTGCTGCCAGGAAGTGGGGCAGAACCAGACGAGCACATGCAGCATCCTCTGTGCTTGCAATTAACCAGGCACTATCCAGCAGCACTGCACACAGCTTTGGAGAGCTGTTGACATGGAGCCTGGAAAAATGAAGCTCTGTGAGGTGTTCAGTGTACCATGTGTCTCAGCAGTTGTGGTTCACTTTTGGTCTGACTCCTGATAGGTGAGGAGGAAATGGATTATGCCTCGGAGTTGACAGTTTCTCGTTCCTGGCTGCCTGCTGTTTGGCAGACTGCTGGGTCCCAGTTTGACACTGAGGAAAAATAAAGGAATTTTGCAATTTTTAAAGAGACAAGAAAACAAAAATCAAATATGTAGGTCAACCATCACAACTACTATTGTGCTGGCTCCTTTTCAGCTCAGACATGGAAAAGGTGTCTATATGCTACCTATCTATGTGGAAGTAACTGGAAACACCCATTTTGTATCTGTCTTTACACATAATTCCTGAAAGTCTTTCTCTTCATAGCATCCCTGCACAGGCTTTGTGCGCCAGGCTAGCAGGTGTGTGAATGCTGCTTGTTTCCCTTGTCACCAAAACTTGGCACACAGGCACAGTGGGCAGTGAGAACTGATCTGGAGTCTGCCGCTTGCCCTTTGTGTGTTAGTGTTTCCTGTCAGGGGACATAAATAACAGGCAGAAGGGATGCAGACAGGGGCAATGACCTTGGCAGGCTGTTTTCCTTAAGGGCCTGGAGCCAGCCTTTTGGTCTTAGCCACTCAGCATTTCCAGAGGGTTCAACAGTGAAAGCTAACAGTAAGGAGGAGTTTCACCAGCAGATGCACTGCCTTGGTCAAAGCAAAGCAGCAGTTAAATTTGATATTCAACTTGCCAGATTACATCAGATGAAAGTAATTTTGCAGGGACTGCACAAACCCAGCAGACAGTGGTCCTGGAGGTGAATTTGAATTACTTGATAAGTGCTTGGCAAGTCTCTATCTGTCTTTTATTTTTAGGGAATCTTATTCTTAAATTGCTTTCCTTTGTTGCTTTTGTTGCTTGTATGCTTCTTATTTTGGGAGTCAAGAGCCAGAGTCCTGGCTCTTAACTAAAGGCAGATGCCCCTTTAGGGGCATTGAAATGTTCTTGAAGTGAGATAGTGTTCCTGCATGAAGCTATTCAGTGTTGTTTGGAAGGGAGGAAAATACTGCCACGTATCTGCTGTGAGTGCACTAACATCTCTGAAAAGGGACCAGGCTCTAGTGTCTTCTTCCATTTTACTTTTAGGCTTGTTCAGACTGGTCCAGGATTTCTTCTATAAGCTTGTAGTTGTTCTTTCTAGAAAAATGTTTTGAACACATGAATGTTGTAGTCACACATATTTGCAGTTCAGATGCCATGGGCATGGATATTCCTGTTTTGCCTTCATCCCTCATGAGAACTAGTGTCATGTGGCCTATCTGAATCATCCCAAGCAATCAAATTTGATTAATCCATAAGACATGGCATAATTATTCAGTGTAGTTTATAATTAATGATAAATGTTTGAAAGAAGCTCCCATGAAGCTTATGGTGAGGAATGTTGCAGAGAAAGGGGTGGAGAGCACGGCCTTCCCAGTGCAGCCTAAGCCACTGTGTGGAGGTGGGAGCAAGCCCCCCAAATCAGAAGTGTTTTATTTACTGTGCTATGCTGTGCATCACTCTTGAAATTTTGTTGCTTGCCTTGTGTGGTAAGTCAGACATGCTGTACATGTTGGTAGCTTCAACTGTTCTCTGGCCTGTTCTTTGTCCTGGATGGGCCAGGCTAGTTTTTTTTGTCTTGGTGTTTTTTGTTGTTTTTTTTTAACAGTGAGTCCTCTTCTCCACTAAAGGTGAGCAGAGGCGCTGTCAGAGCAGTTCAGGCTCTGTAGTCCTATCCACAACACTTGCTTCAGTATCTGGTTTGGTGCTTCTGTTTTGCTTCCTGGTACATCCTACCCGTCTGACAGACTTTCCCTTGGCTTTGTGTCTGACTTCACTGGCTACTTGTTTTTCTAGACCCAGCCTGTTGAAAGGGTGAAAGGGATTAAAAGAAAAGACTTCAAATTTTGTGCCTTCATAGCCTGGTGGCCATCTGGCTCACCACTCCCGAGAGCACTGAAATGGTGTCCTTAGCTCTGAGCACTAATTCCCTTTCCCACTGACAGCATTATGCTCATTTGCTAAAATCTTCTTAGGGCCAAGGGGTACCAGAGGGCCCAGACAGGTCCTTGCTCTCTGCCAACCCTTTTGCAGGCAGTTTGTCAGCCAGGGCTGGTGCCAGGTGGTTAAACAGCAGCACAGTGTGGATACAGGGAAAGGGGCTGGGCTTGCTTTTGCTGCTGAGCTTGGATGGGCAGGGAAGGCTGCTCTCAGATGTGGAGATGGGGGATTTTGGGAAGGGGCAGGGAGGCAGGGAGAGATCAGTTTTGCTGGGTTAGTCCTGTGTTTCCTCTTCTCACAGGATGGATGGACCGCAAAGCATTTCAGAGTGTCTCCCTCTGTGCCTTCCTCGGGTGGCAGTGCAGCTGCCTCACAGCTGCCTCAGGGGGCTGGATACCCAAATACTGCCCAACAGTGCACAGAAGTCATTATTGCCATGTCGAAGTCTCACTTCTGTGGAGCTTCCATTGGACACTGAGGACTGAGACATTGCAGGCACAGGTTCTGGGCAGGGGCAGCAATCACAGGAAAACAACGAAAAGCTTTTTTAGATATCCCACTGGTAGTATCCTGTTGCTCTACCAAACACAAAGCTTTCCTAAACCCTGCTGTCCCAATTTTTTTTAATTCACCTTGTCATTTTCGTTGCAGGCAAAGAGAGAACAGTTTGGGCCTTTTTGAACTCCTCAGACTTTGTAGTCAGAGATTCACTGAGTAAACTCATACCTGAGCTACTGAAATTGCCCATTACCTACTATTCTACCCTCCCTTCAGTGGCAGCTCATCTACACAGAGCAATTCCTTGGGCCCTCATCCTTCCTGTTCAGGGTTCATTGCAGCCCTGTGGCAGTTCCCTTCTCCCTGCTCTGGGCAGACCTACCTGGAGCAGGTCTCCATGGTGGTTTCAGCTCCAGCAATACATTTATGAATAAAAAGGCCAAGGTGCAAGTCAGAGTTGGGTTTCATTCTCCAGCATAGCCTGCAACTAATTTGCTGAACTTCTGTCATTTGGGCCAGGCATGGATCTGTGCCCTGAGCAATGCTGTGTCCCCAAATCCATGTGTCAACTGGCAATGCACTCCAGCTGCCTGCCCTGTGATCACAAACCAGTTGGAGAGAAATGTGGCGTGTTCATGGCCAACCTGCAAGCTCAGGGGGATGTGCTGTGTCAGATGATCCCTAATGAATTATTTGCCTGGCACTAATGGCAGCATAGGAGCCACGAATGGATAAATGTGCCCTCTCCAGTAAAAATTTGGTTCATTAATGGAGATGCAAAGGCAGTCATCCATCCTTTTCAATGTTTAAAGTAAAAACTGCCTGCTTGTTAGCTGTGATTTATTGTTTTTGCTTGGGTCCTACAAATGGAATGGATTCAGAAGGTTAAGCCCAGATGAGCTCATGCTGTTCAGCTGGATGATATTAGGAGTTAATCCTTTTGCATGGTTCCATATTCTGTAATACCTCTCAAGCCTGATGATTGCAGCTGTATTTTAAAAGCTTTTTTTTAAGATAATCTGGTGGAAACATGAAGCTGGTAGAAATAAAAAATATTCTTTTCTTTCTGTAGAAAAGACACAGTGTTTGTTTCTATATTTAAACTTTTCTTTGAACTGGCCTGCAAAACAAACTCAAGATTAACTACAACCTTCCAGTGATGACTTTTAAAATTCAAATCTATGGTAGAAATGCAACTGGTAATGTTTCCCACAACTGCTGCAAGTAATTAAAGGTCTCCTTCACAATTTTAATAACTTGCTTTTTTCTTGGCTTCTCAATAACTCTTTTGTTCCGTGTGGTTTTTCTTTGCTTTGTGTTGCTGGCACTTAAAATGGTTGGTTTCTGGGATCCTATGAGCTGCTAGGTATTTTAAATATCTCATCAACCAGGTAATTCTATAGCCTTCTGGCTATGAGATAATTAAATATATATATAACAAATCTACCTTGCAGACTGAAACTCTAAGCGTGTGCTTGGTTGACCCAGGGGTCTCAGCAGGGGTTATTTGTTTGTTTCCCAAGCTAACAGAATGTTTTGGGGATTTGCTACTTATGTGAAATCCTCGTACCAGGTTTCTGAGCCATCTACCAAACAGCTGATCCACTCATCCAGGTTAACCTTCTTGTTTCCATCTGTGTCACAGGACTCAGAGGATGGAAAGTGCATTGCAAATAACAGGCTTGCTCTCTTTGAAGAATTGTGAGAATGCTGCAATGCCCCAAGTGTTTGCAACACGCCTCTGAGCTAAATATCAATTAAAGTAAGCTTACTTTTGAAAGAAATCCAGAGTGTTGCTAACTCTGGCTTTCTTTTGAATTCTCATGAGTTCTATTTAGAGCTTCTGTGTAAAAAAAAAAAAAAAAAAAAGAGGGGGGGGGGAAAATAAGAGAGGTTTCTATTGTTGCAAGGAAACATGATCTGAGGAAATCCCAATAACTGGGAAATCAGAAAGCAGAGTAAAAGGTTTAGTAAGGTAAGCACGTTGTCTGAGTTTAAAAACTAAAGCCTCTAGAATGCTGTGGTTTAGATAGCTGGCCTTGGCCTGGTTGAGGGCCAAGGAGACCTAGTAAGGAGCTCTTTCTCTTTTCTAATAGTATTTAGTGTATCAGCAGTTACTCCAAGCTCCTTGTGGGCACGTGCTCTCTGCGAAGAATTGAACTCTGCAGGCACAAGGCAGGGAGGCTATTTTCAAGATCTCTCTGATCTGTAAGTCAATCAAGTAATTCTGAGGGCTTGACTTTCAATTTAGAAATTCTTAGGTTTACCAGCGCCAGAAATAAACCAAAAAGAAACAGAAAGGGTGTTTGTAAGGGGAGTAAGTAATGGAGGAGGAAAAAAAAAATCAGTGTTCTTATGTCATTCATACTTTTCAATCCGTGTTTTTTCCATATGCTTCCTTGATTCTTTTTCCTCTCTTTCATCTGTTCTCCTTTGCTTATCACCTCCTTAGGTTCAAATACACATTGCTAGAAACCATTTTTCCTACTTTTTATCTGCAGAAATGTGTAGAAGATATTAGAGTTTAAGGCACTCCTGTTCTAGGTTGGAATTTATGTTACTAAAATAGATTAACAGCATGGAAATTTGGCCAAGAAAAGAATATCGGGTGTTCTGCTGTTACAGAATAGCTGGTCTTAAAGTTCACGAGTCTGAGTTGACTGGGCCAAATGGGAAGTAATTGCTGATAAACATGAGACTTTTGACTTAGTTTTTGATTGTAATAGTTCTCAAGGTTTAGTCTTTCAGTTTATCCTCTCTTGTATAGGCTAAAAAGCTTCCTAATTGAGGCTGAACTAAGACTTGGAAAAGATTTCAGTTCTCTGCTGTCTCTCAGAATGACCTTTGGCAAATCTGATCTTGGTGCATCTGCTCAAGAGAAACAGTTTACCTGTCCCAGGAGGGGCAGAGGTCAGTCATTAGTGCTTGCAGTGCCTGGGACTCAGGGGAATGAGGAGTACAGCAAGACCTACAGAGGCCACTGGACTGCTAGGGAGGAATTTGGAAATACTGTCCTAATTCACTCCATGATATGAATAGTTTGTGACCTGGTTTAAATCAGTGTGGCCAAAGTCTGCTTAGCTTTCACATGAAGCAGCAGCAATATGAGCTGTGAGCCTTAGCAGACTGAGCTCTGTCAGATGCTTGTCAGTAAGGTTATCCATGCTAGTACCAGCCAGGATGTTTTAGTAGGCTTTTTTTGTGGAGTACCTGCATGCCACCACCCTAACATGCAGCTCACCAGCCTATTCTTCATGTCTCCTACCATAGCTTTGCCCCAGTGCTGCTGTGAAAATCACTCAATGAGGTGAGCATCCAGTCCATAAACTAAGTTGCTGTACTGTGCTGGCAGGATGGGTAACCAGAGTCTAGTCCCCCAGTGCTCTGCATCTAAGTAGGTGGCCACGTAAAGGCCACTGGGAAGTATGAAATGTGTAGCTAAAAGGTCCCTGCTGTTATACTTTCAGTCCAAGTTGGAGCTCCAGGAGGTACTGCTGCCTGCTGAGCACTCAGCACATCAGCTCTTTGTATTGGGCTTCAACCACACTGAGAAGGATGGGGGAGCTCTCCAGAGATGCAGAAGATACCTTCCCATCCCCTGGGCCTCAGGTAATGCACCTGGAAATGAAATGCATCGCATTTAAGAGGAGAGAAGCACATTTGGAAAAGGAAGTGGAACTTTCTGCCTCCCCATTTTATAGAAATGATGTGTTTGTTATTTAACAGGAGGGGATTTTCACTGTAACATTTAGTGGAAAAGAGCTTCAGCACACTGCCAGGCAAGTTGTAGGTAATGGAGCTCTTTCCTTTCAGCTCTTGCTGGCTACATCTGTGGTTTCTGTTCTGCTCTAAGGTGTACTCTCCACTGGAATATTCCCAAAAGGGAATAAAGAAATAATGTTGGACAATCAAAGCAGTTTTGTAATACTGCAAGTTCAGACATACTCTGTGTATTTTTGTAAATGAGAAAACAGGAGTGATACAAAGGTTCAGAGCTGTAAGTCTGACTTCAGCCACCAAGGATTTCAGCTGCAGGAGTAGCTGAACATTCCTGGGGCGGCACCAGGCACAGCATCGCCAGCTGGGCAAGGGAGGGGATTGTTCCACTCTGCTCTGCACTGGGCTGGCCTCACCTTGGATATTGTGGATAGTTTTGGGCACCGTAATATAAGAAAAGATATTAAGCCATTAGAGAGCATCCAAAGGAGGACAATGAAGATGGTGAAGGGCCTTGAGGGGAGGCTGTGTGAGGAGAAGGCTGAGGGCATTTGGTCTGTTCAGCTGGAGAAGAGGAGACTGAGGGAGACCTCTCTGCAGTTACAGCTTCCTTGTGAGGGGAAGAGGAGGGGCAGGCTCTGGTCTCTGCTCTGTGCTGACAGTGACAGGACCCCAGGGAATGGCCTGAAGTTGTGTCAGGGAGGTTTAGGCTGGATTTTAGAATGAGGCTCTTCACCCAGAGGGTGATTGGGTGCTGGAACAGGCTCCCCAGGGCAGTGGTCACAGCACCAAGCCCCACAGAGTTCAAGAAGTGTTTGGACAATGCTTTCAGGCACATGGTGTGTCTCTTGGGGTTTTCCTGTGCAGCGCCAGGAGTTTGACTATGGCTCTTGAAGTTCCCTTCCAGCTCAGAATATTCTATGATCTTCGTTGGATAATGGCTTCTTCAAAAGGAATTATGTTCCTCAAATTTGCTGAACTTCAAATACACCACCAAAAGAGTGGACAGGGGTGTCCTTTCATTGTGATAGCAAAAAAACAAACAAACAAAACAAAAAATAAACAAACAAACAAAAAACCAGACCCCTTTTGCCAGACACACTCTTAAGATCTTATAAAAGTACTAAGTTATTATGGGTTAGAGCAATGTCCTGGTTTACATACAAGTTAAAAGACAAGTCAACAAAATTATTTTTAGTTAAATTTCACCAAAAAGGAGTATTAACTCTGACATACTTCAAGATTTTGTGAAAATCCAGGTTAAATTACACAATGTGCAAGTGACAGTGTTTTTTGAGGTTGAGTGAGATGGAGATGATAGGAACTCCAAGAAGCTTTCAGGTTTCAGTGCTTTCCAATGAGAAATTAAATACAGAATCAGTAAGTGCTATGTCATGCCAATGGAAAGAATGAATTAACTTAAACCATGCAAGAGCACTGAAGAGTTGTTAACTGATTAACAAATGGCTCAGGAAAAAGGCTGGAATGTTGCTGTGCATTCCTCAGCAAACTTTGTGCCAGGCTGAAAAATAGAAGTGTCTGGCACTTATGGGACAGAAAACAAGACTGGATGTGTGGCAGGGCACAGGAGAGCTCTTACCTGGCACCATGTTTGGTCCTCAGCAACCTGGGAGGTGCATTAGGAATTGAAAATGACTTTCATGTCATATCACTGAGTATAGAGAGCCTTTTGGTATCACTGCAGTTTCCCCAGTGTGCTTGGATAGCATGTCACTTCTTGGCCTGGAGCAGAGGGAATGTGCACATACACTTCAGAATAGTGCATGGCTTTCATTATCTGACAGTGTCCAACAGCTTAGCTGCTTTTTGTGAGCCTGCACAGCTTTTTCCTGAAGCAGGAAAGGGAATGCAAGAGGAGAGGTCTGCCTTTACCTTTCCCAGCTTGTGCCAGAGATGGTCATTTCCAGGGGAAAGTAGGCACCTCTGCAGGATCAGCTGCCAGGCCAGCAGCGAGGTTGCTCTGGAGCCCTGGATCAGCAGAATGAGCCTGATAAATATGCTGCTCTGCTTGGTCAGTGACTCTTTCATGAGTCAAGCCAGTCATTCTTGCAGTTTGAAGGGAGAGGCCAAGCCTAGGATAGGGGACAAACGTTCAGCTGTGGCCTGAACCTCAGTGTAGCCAAGGAGCAGCCCCCTCACCAGAGGGAGGGGAAGGCAGAGCAGTGGCCTGCAGGAGAGCAGCCTGGGCTGGGAACCACTGTGCAGGGCACTGCTCAAAGGTGCCCCATGCCCAAGAGCTTGCCCAAGAGCTTGCCCAAAAGGCAAGTGCTTCACTGGTGGCAAGGAGAGCCTGCAGGAGCAGGGAGGTGCTCACTGAGCATCTGTGACTCCTGCCAAAGGCAGTACAGTCCATGGCAAGAAATCTTTATATGTAATAGCTACTGAAAAACATCTCACTTTAACGTTTCACTGTAGAAAGGGAGGAGAAAGAAAGATGAGGTTATATGTGATTCACATACATTTCTCCTTGAGCAGGAGGAGGACAGAGCAGACAAATGCCTCAGGCTTTCACCATTCCTTCTGGGTGACTAAGCAGCAATTTTATTTTTAACAAAAGCTAATGCTAGGAAAGTGAACAGAGCTGATAGTACATCTGGGAGTGCCTGTGTCACTTCCTGCATTGTGAAAATCTGCTTAGGCTGTGGGAGATGCATTGCATTTTGTTGTATTGATTTTTCTCCTTCGGCTTGTGTGCCTGTGAGCTTTCTCCCTTGTGACAGATTAGGTCATCCCTGCTGAAGGTCACTGATGGTTTTTCAGCATCTTTTTTCTTGTTGGAGCCGGGGGTTTTGGCTTCCCTGTCTGTGCTTGTTTTGGCCAGCAGGGGGTACTAAATGAAAGGTTAACATAGGAAAAAGTTTTTTGAGCTGTCAGTCTGGGCTAGAAGTTGAGGATAAAAGCTGTTCTTTTAACAGAGGGGCCTGTAACAGGCAAAATACAATTAGAAATGGTGATATTCTAAAATTGCCTTTCTGTGCAAATTTGCTTTTGTTTATGCTTAAAACATTTCAATTTGAAGCTTGCCAATTATGAAAATGACAGCTGGCTTTGTTCGGTATTCTGTTAGCAGTATATGTTGTTTCACATCCTTCGTGGCATCTTTTGTAGAAATTAATTAATGCTAATAATTAGGGTCTTTGTAAAAACAAAGCCATAAAAGCAGTCATGAATTGATTTCATCCTTAAAAAAAAAAAAATTACTTTGAAGTATGTACATTTAAAGCTAGGGCTTGAAAGCATCCATCTAAAGTGTTTATCCTGTAAGATTAACATGGAATTTTCACTCACTATTTTTATCCTCTTGCCACTTCACTTCCTCTTATGTCACAGCTGGTGTAATCCATCTTTCATTGCCAGATGTTGTCTGTCCTTTATTGGGAGGGGTGTTTGACCCCCTTACCCTACCTCTTTCCAGTCAGGCTGTTTGCCAGGCTTGGACTAAGACTACACTCTGCCTTTCACAGCTTACTGCTGCCTGTTTCTGCAAGCTCTGGGCATGGCCTCACGGTGTCAGTCCCTGTCTCAACATGTAGATGCTCCCTGGCTGGGACAATATGCAGACTAATGCTGCTGAGCTCGTGGGGCTGCACAGGCTCTCCCCACTCCCCTTACATAGAGTGTGGCTCACACTGGGGTCACTTGCTGAGCAGGCTGCTGTCTGTGCCAGCTTCTTATAGCAGGAAAATCTCCCCTCCTCTGATGCCCCAGACCTGGGGACAGAAGTATTGCCCAGCTGGTGTAATATTCATGCAGTTTGTTACAGAGGTTATGCACAGTGTCGGTAACACTGAACTTGTGTGGCTCCAGAGGTGTTGGCAGAGCCCCCGGGCTGTCCCTGAGAAGGACTCTGTGCCAGTGGAACTGTGCCCTGCTGTGTGCCCTCGCTGTGCATGGCTGAGGCACCAGCCAGCCTGGGTGGCTTCTACAACATTGTGACAGTGAGGGCTGAGCACAGGGATGTGGACAACCAGTCTCCCCATTTGGGGTCATTCTGTGATATCCCCATGGATTCTTTTGTGCTTGGTTTTGGGTTTTTTCCTCTCTCTGCAAAACAAGTTAGTATGTTAATATTTCAGTACTAAATTGTGACCTGCATTCATGTTTTCATGAAAATGTGTTATTTCCATTTTGTTAACTTCTCCAGTTCAAACTTGTGCTCCCATCTGGGAGCCGCTATGTGCAGAAGGGTGAAATACAGCTGTTCCCAGGAAAAAATAGGACTTTAAGAATACAGTGTTAGAAAAACAGTCTAGGAAGAAATAACTATGGCATTTTTCAACTTGAATTCTAATACAACTTTACATTACATCTGGGAAATACTTTCATCTAGCATTAGAATGGTATTTTGTAGTTATATTTCTTATACAAATGTATTTATTCTTTTGCCTTCCTGCTTGGTACATATAATGTGAGTGTGAATAGTAAAACTGACCAAGTACTTATCAGGAAATGCAATTTGAGGTTGAAATCACATGGACTTGAGATGCAGAATTGAGGTTCAAAGCCCAGATGGACCCTGTCGCTTCTTATATGACTTGGGACACCACCTCCTTCTTGCATGTTATTTGTCAAACAAATCCTGTCAGTAGCATATGGAGCATGTTAAATCATGGATGTGCGTAGGCAACCACAGAAATGTAGCATGGTGGGGTGGAACAACCACAAGCATTGCAGGCATTTGCTGAGCCTCAGCACTCTGGACCTTTCACCCTCTAAACTGCAACCAGATGTGGAAAGTTATAAACCTTCAGGAACTAGTTCCAAAAAATGATGAGGATGTGAAAGAGGTGTTATGATGGAAGCTGGAACTCAGCCTTGACAGTGTGAAACATGCATCTGGTAACATGAAATGGGAAAGACTGTTCTTCAGAAACCTCCCCATGATCTCCACCTGCTTCTCCAATTTCTGCCTGCTCTGCCCTTTATTGCTGTGATGTCACTGCTGTCTGTCCTTTCTGGCTGGAGTCCCTTTCCTCTCAGCCTGGCCATGAGGCTCTGTTTTTTCTCCAATAATTCTCCCCATACTGCTCAAGTCTTTTGGTCTTTTCACCCACACAGACCTTAAGCACACCCTCTTCCTCCTTGTGAGCCAGCCACCTGCCTTCCACATCCCTCCCCATGCTCTTCTTCCCCAAATGTGTCCTTGCTCTTTGTGATGCTGACATTGTCTAGCCCTTTGCCCTTCAGCAACGTCTGCTGAGAGGTTTTTCTCTAATGGTCTGAGAAGACTGCTGGCATGTTTGATTTCAGGACAACTTTTCTCTTGAATTCTTACACCACATCAAGGTGTGAGTTGGGAAGGTTATCTACACTGCCTGGGATAGAACAATCCTCCTCTGTTTGGAGGGTGGGTTAACAAAGTTTCAAGTAAAAATGAAGTGCTTGCCTTAGGAAACAGCACCTTGATGCTACATTCTGCCTTTGAGATGTTCAGCTGGTGTATAAACCCACTTGCAGAGTTTGGTTCCTGAGTGATGTTGAGGTGTCAATAGTACTGCTGTATTATATATTAAGCTGTGACATACTTCTTACTGACATTACCTTCTTATACAGTTTCTAGACTGTCTTGCACTTCCTAGTTTTATTTGCCTCTTCCAGAGGTTTCTCTGGAGACTTCTATACAACTCAAATCTTTAAGTGCCTATTAGGAGCTTCAATAATTTCCAAACCTCTTTCTTTTCCTCAGTTATTTTCACTAAATGTTCACTACTGCTCTTGGATGCTCAGCTGAGCAAGTCAGATGGATTTTTCTAATTCCTAGATTTTTCAAAGCCTTACATAGCACTTAAGCCTCATGATTCTCTCTAAAATCAGTAAGAGTTCTATGTCTGCAATCCTGTGTAGTGCCCTGAAAGAACAGCTGTAGCTATTATTTAACACTTCAACAATATTTTTCTGCCTTTGATTCTTGGGAGCAGATGTAGGTTAATTAAACTATAAACTAAGCTTTGCAGTAGGTGGTAATGAACATTATTTATTCAGGATTAATAAGGCTAGTGAAAAGGACTCCTTTCTGTACTGTGACAGAAGTTGCTTGTGTATCTGTACCTTCAGGACACAGCAACATAAAGCCATGCATACAGTCTGCCATAAATCTTAACAGCTGTGCCATTTATTCTCATGTGCAGTGTAACACAGTACATGCAGAATAAAGATCCATTGTACAGCGCTCTGAGGCAGCCATGGTGTGTGCCTGGTAGGTCAGCAAAGTTCAGCTCCCAACACTGGGAGCTTTCATGTGCCAGGAGCACAGGAGGCAGTGATATTGTAGAGTGCCACATAATCAGAGACAGCCCTGTAACTGATACTGCTGCCCCAGCCTTGTTTCAGTTTGGGCTGTTGCTTCAGACTTTACAGCAGTCTGCTGTCTGAGTAGGAGGAGCTGAAGCATGAAGCAGCCCTGTCCTGCTCCCATTAGAATCAATCAGAACGGTGGAAAGGACAGCTGTCAGTGAGTTTTGCCTCAGTTGAGATTGCAAATTCTCATGTGTAAAAAGCAAATGCAGCTGCTTAGCATGGCGAGGCCCACAGAGCATCTCTTCCATGCACTGCAGAACATTTCTCATCCCCTGAAAGGGCTTTATGTTGGTAATTAGTGCTCATAACTGCAGTGTGTCTGTCGAGGAAGAGCGCCTGCCCTGAGCAGATGCTCACGCCTGCAAGAGTGCCAGGAGTCCAAAGGGGAGACTTCACCCATTAAGACTGGTTTGAGAGTACAAACCCATTTAGCCAGCTGTCAAGGCCTCTGGTTACTTTCATTTCCCATCTGGACAGGATTTGAGCCAGTGGCATAAGGGTAAAAAGCTTGTTATCCAGTTACAAATCCCCTGAAACTCCTGTTTCACTAGTGCTCTGTGCTGGTTGGGCTTTCTCTTTGGATCCTGCCTGGATGGGGAGTGCTCACAGCTCTGGCCTTAACATTCAGGGACAGCTTTACAATTAAATTACAGTTCCAGACAATCAGTAGTGTTTCTAAAAATGCCTGACTGTCTTGAACATCCAGGCAGGGATTAGCCTAGAGGCATCTTTTAGTCTTAATTGGATAATTGCCCAGCACTGTAAAGGCAGCTAAGAATGTGTGTCCCCCTCATTTTTCATATTATTTGCATGTATTTGGGTAATATAATTAGCAAAATGTTCTAAGTAGCTGTTGATGCTAATTACAAGGCTGCATCTGGAAATACTTGTAACATCTATTTCTGCTATGATTTTTCAATTTGCAAAACATTATCAGATCTTAGAGCGATAAATTTCAGTGCAGAGAAGAGAATGTATGAACAGCCCCTTGGGATTTTTCTCTTAAAAGATGCTTTCATAGTTCATGCCTCAACTTCTGATTGCAAGGCATTATTAAATACTCTGAAATAACATTAATTCAGCAGATAGCAGAAAGAAAGCTGCCCTTCCCCATATTTTCATTTTCCTCACGTAAAATTCCTCATCTTAGAACATATTTTTTTGAATAATTAGGGTAACCTTATTCCTGTGTTGAAGATGTAATGTCAGGTGCACTGCAGACTCTGTTCTTTTGAAGTAGTATTTAACACCCCAGTTTGTATATGCAATAGAATCCTATCACTGTGCTTGCTGTTAAACAGCTTCCTTCATTAGGAAGAAATTGCATTTACTCCAAATAGTGTTTTTACTTCTTTTCTATACACCTCACTAGGAAACTCAAAAACAATTCAGACAAGTTTGTGTATCCAATAAACTGTTTGAGTTTCATTTAACAAAATCTGAAAAGCAATTTCTGAGAGACATGGTAGACAACTATGTAAATAATATTTAGAAAATGTTTTTCTTATATCTAAAAAGACCTTATTTAATGTAAAATAAAGGAATGCAAACAGTTCTGGACACTGTTTTGCAGCTGAAATATTTTGCTTATTTCTTTTTAATGAGCGAGTGTTAGAAGTAATGTTTTGCTTTTTACTTTGTTGGTGGTTTTTTGTTTTTGTTTTCTTATATTTTAAGTCATCTGGACAATGTCCATACTGGTATAAGTAAGCAGGTCAGATTCTCTTATTTCAGGCCCCAGCAGAGACCTTGGCGACTCTCAGCATGTACAAAAGAGGAGGCTATAGGAGTTCACTGTCCTGTTTATGTGGTTGGAGGCATTTCAATTAGGAAACAATCGCTTTCCCTTGAAGGAACAGTACAGGATTTTTACAGGGGTTAAACCCCATAGGCCCGTATTTAGCTGAGAGATAAGAGTGAGCAGCTTCTATTTACGCCATGCAGCTGCTGAAATGAGCACATCGCTGGCTGGAGGCATCACCACAGCTGCTTTAAGTAGCTTATTGAATCTGAAGCTTTGCTGTTTGCTATTGCCCTTTTATTTCTTCTCAAAACACAGACAGAAAACCCATGTTTGTTCTCACAGAGTAAATACCTGTTCCTCTCTTTTTCTCTAGGAAAAAAAAAAAGAATTTTGCTTGCTTCTGAAAAGCAATGCAAGAAGTTAAACAATAAGCATGTAGACTTAACCCAGTTTTCCACTGAGCAGCTCAGAGCCCAGCCTGGGAAAGGCAGGGAGGAGGTCAGCACACTGAGCTACTGCTGTCCTTCACCCTCTCAGTGCATACACAGAGCAGATGCTGAGATCCCCAAACTGGTTCCAGTTTGTACTGACTGTGCAGAATCTGGTTTAAGACCACGTTTGTAAAAACAACTTCAAAGTGGAAAGGTTTTATAGGGAAACCTCTTCTCCCTGCTCCTTTCCCCATGGGGAGCCCAGAGAATTGGGATCTCACACGCTGGTTTTTTACAGGCTTGGACACACGGGCGTAAAATGCTGTAGTGCTGGTCAGTGCCTCATAGGCATGCAAGAAAAAGGCAACAAAAGAGATTTCAATTCTCTATAAAACTAAATAGAATAATCAAATTTTCTGCTGGCTGAGGCAATGTATAAGTAAAAAATGTAGGCACTCACCTGGACTTTACACTTATTTTAGAATGTGTAATTATTAAGTACAGTGTATTAATTTGTTAGGTTTTTTATTATAGATATCTATGTACAATGTGATTTCAAATCAAAACAACTGGCTACTAAGGAGCCAGAAACAAAACAGTTCCTATAGGAGCTTGGGAAAAAAGCCAGCTTTTATTTTCATTTTAGATATGGGCCTGGGAACATCATAAACCTTAAACTGAATAGCATATAATGTGTAATTGCATTCATACTGTAACTTTATCTAAAATTGCACAATCATTTAAATATCTTTCCAGAGAAGAACACTCCATTCTTTTGTGGAAATAGAATTTCAACAATAGCAATATTTTAATGAAAGCCTTTATTGAGAACTGAAATTAATTACTGAACTGCATAAAAGGACTTAAATGAGGGAATTAATATAGTAGGAAATTTGTAATGTTAATTCAAATCTAAATTGACTATGGGGAAAAAATTCAAACTTCAAAGTTACTGCTCCAATGGGAATCTTCCATTGACTTCAGGAGGTATGGGCAGGGCTTGGGAAGATAGCAGAGCTGTAAGGAATGACTGAAAAAACACAAGCAATGAAGGAGTACATCAGCGTGTGGGTCTCAGTGAGCAGGTTTCCCGAAAGTCATGTGGGAATGGGCTCCACGTGTTCTGCACAACCCCAAGTTTCCTGGCACAAGGGCTGCATGGGGCAGCTGTTTGCCTCTCCACTGAGCCCCAGAAGGAACTGGTGGGATCATCCAGGGTGGGAAGAAGATTGACTGGAAGTCTGTACTGCAGCAGGTAAAGCTCCTATAAGTTGCAGGCTTTAACAGTGTCAGGATAGTGTTGGATTAACCAGGGACCTGACAGTGCTAAGCTGTTATGGGGCCACCTTGGCCTGACCCCAGGGCTTCCCCAGCTGCTGGTGAGCAAAACTGTCACACACCCACAGCGAGTGCCACATGTCCATAGTGTAAATTCTCTAGGAAGTGCAGCCCAGTTTATTCCCCTGCTGCTGCAGGTGTTGTCTCTGTCTCGGGACATGCAGATTACAGGAGTACTTTGGTGCTCTGATGTGATCTGCGTGCCAGGGATTTATCCATCCAAACATCCCCCTGGATGCAAAACCCACCACAGCACCAGGTTATTGATGCAGCTTATCTGATAGCTGAGGAAAACATGTCTGTCCTTGAGGTGCTTGTGATTGGAATAGAAAGCAGTTGACCCATCTAGAAATCTCCAAAACCTGCACAACCCACCAGTACCCCAGAAAATACACCAGAAAGCCACCAGGAGAGGGGCATTTCTTCAACACCTCTGCATGGCATGTTTGTAAGGCAGTCCATAAAAATGTCCTACACAGGTTTTTGCTGCTTGGGATCCAGGTGCTCATTTAAGACTGCTCTAAAGACTCCCTGTGTGTAAGGGGAAAGGGCTTGAATGCAATGGGAATTGTTAATCTCCCTTTAAGTGCTGCCATGAGTAGGCTTACCAGCTGGGATAGGTAAATGCACATACCAACAGGAGCATGTGGCAGGGGGTACTTTGAAATAAAACTTTTTTTAATCACCTAATTTAAAATGGTTATGCTGTTCATTTAGTGTTTCTGGGCCAGAACCTACATGATCTACTCCAGGCTATTATACAGCTTGAGACAGTTATAAATGGAAGAAAATGGCTATTCTGAATAGAAAAAGCTCCTAAACTATAATTACAGCATCACCAGTGAGATTCAGCAATTTAGCTACAACTGTCATTGCAGTAACTCAAGAGCAGATGTACAGCATACTCTGTTCAGTGTGCTGACTTCTGAAACTTGTTTTTTTTTTTTCCTTTTCTCTTTGAGTTTTTTCTACCCCTTTGTTTAGGTGGGATTTGGGGTTTGGATATTCTCAAGCAACTCCCATGCAGTGCTATAGATCTAGGGAGAATTAACCCTGAAGTGTATTCTGTGGGTAGCCAGGCTTCCACTAATAAGCAGTGTTATGGCAAAATAGGTTTGTAGTCTAGGTTGAAGCAGCACTAATGCTCTGTGCTCCTCCAGAGCTGCACAGTGCCCTTGGGAAGTGATCTTTGGGAGGCTGAAAACCTGCACAGGGTAACACTATATCCAATATACATGCGGCTACTGGGCAGGAACTGCCCTGCTTGCACTTTCTTTAAATTGGAACTTCAGCATCCATTCTGTGTGCTTCCTGAACATGGTACCTCAAGAAGGAAAGGCCCCCACAGCAAATGAAGAAAGTAATACATATAATACTGAGGTGGCAAGGGTTGGGCTTCTAGCACAGGACACCTGTTTCTGTCCTGGCTTGAAAACTGCCAAACTGGCAATAAATGACTAAGACAAAAAAATATATGATCCTTATGCAGCAGGCCAAGTCCCTGGAGCATGGCTGTGTCCCTGCCTTTCCACAGCCTGCCTTGTGAGCACTCTGACTGGAGACCACAGGGATTTTAGGATGCCACAGGATAAAGGCTTTGCAGAAATGAGCGTTATTACTGTTCTGATTGTTCTTATTAGTGTCAGATTTATGATGATGATAAGAACTAAAAGCCCAAGAGATTAACCCATTGATCCAAGTTTAGATAGCTTCTTGAATTTTCAAGCTATTTACAAATAACAGGAAAAAGTCAGAGGGGAAAAAGAGAAACTGTTCTATGAAATTGGATCAGGCAGTGGTTGAGCTGAATGTATTCCAGCCTCCAGCTGGGAGGCTGATGGGGAGGGGGAGCAGAAACTTTGATTAATTTTACATCAAGATCCTGTAATTGTTGTCCCTTGTATTAAACTTAAGGATAATTATGTAGCACTTGCAAGTTAAACTTATATATCACTTATGTGGTGAGCATTTTTGTTTATTGATGAAGAATTTGCTGGATGCCCTTATACAGGTCCCTTTCAGTCTCATGAGCACATTAAAATCTATTTTAGATACCAATCCACAGCGCTCAGATACCAGGAAAATTCCTCTTGGGTCCCTTGGGGCCCTCATTCTGCAGTGTCATCCTGTGATGCATCGTTGTGCTGTATCGCTGCAAACAAATCAATTCCCTGGCCCACTCGGTTAACCCATCTGGCTCTGATACCTGGTATTTCCTTAGCTCATGGAGAACTTTTTCCTGCTCTCTGGACAGTACAAGAGGAGCTCTGTGCTAAGGAAAGGATGTACTGGTGGTGAACAATACTCCAGTAAGTAGTGCTGTTGTTTTAATTGTTGTCAATACCAGTGTGAGAGAGAGAAACAGGTCTTTGCACCAGGATAAGAGAGATCAGGTGTTGGCCCAATATTTCTTGGGGAACAGTAACTGTAGATGTTCCACCGTTTGTCATCTTCTTACCTACACCTTCCTGCCTCTGGGGGTGGGAGAAGAGTTTTGAACTCAGACTTTCTGCTCACCACAGGTGTGTTTGCATGGAAGAAAATTAGGGTTTGTACCCATTGAGAATTTGGCCTTGTAGGTTTGCATTCTGTTTTCGCATGCATAAGCAAATTATTACTGTAAATAGTTGTTTAGACCTTCAGTAAACATTCATTGCTGTGGCCTAGAGAGAAAAGTCTGTGCTCTGTTTGCACTTTAATATGCACCTATGATAATTGAAGAGTGTGAAAATAAAGAGTTTTACTGGAACTGATGTTGTGGGAAGCATCAGGAACATTCCTGAAGCTGATGGGAGGTAAAAGCTTTTGCAGTATATGTGCGCCCCTGGGTTTGCTTGCAAAATGTTTGTCCGTGCTTACACTGGAAGTAATCGCTAACCCTTGCAGCTCCACAGTATGCTAAGAGTGCTTCCTTTTCAAGGTTATATAGCAAGCTCTCTGGCAATCAGTGGGGGAAGAACTGGAATGGAATTTCTTCATTTTGCAGGAAGGTTTTCCTGACCTTGTTTGTTATCTAAAGCTTTGGTTTTACAAGGGATTTCAGCAAGTGTTCATAGGTCTATTCCACTACATTTTGTTTTCACAGGCTCCTTTGAGAATTGTAGCTCGGTGGCTTTAGATAAAACATTAGAGCAACTCCTGTTATTGCCTTTCTAACACCACGAGGACAGACCCTGAAAGCTATTTCTGTTCTGCTTGGCAGCTTGAAACAATATATCATGCAAATCCCTGCCTCCAGACTGCATTGAAATTGGCCTGTTTTGTCACTGGTGCCGGAATATTTGTCAAAAGCCACCTGAAGTTTTTTCTCAAGAGTGACTGAGTTGGGTTTACTCCACGCTGTATGGCATTGCTGTCAGGTATCCCACTGACTGAAAAGTGTTTAGTGATCACAAGCTTCAAGTTAGTAAAGGAATGCAAAGAGTTTAATTAAGTTAGTATTGACATATCTGCCAAGGTGAAGCAGAAATTTATCATGGGCATAGGTGCATTGCCATTGATAAACAAAGAATAATATGTGTAACAGTTATGGTGAAATAGCTCTCATATTTTTCAAAACTGAAATCTAGAGGATAAACCACACCTCGCTGCAAAGCATTTATGCTAATTCTTGTGGATGAAAAATTATTTGGGATTTGAGACACTTTGCTTAATCCTAGGGAAAAAAAAAGATAAAAATTAGAAGAAAATCTAGACTTTCTACCAAAATACTCTGCTTAATAATTTTATTTTCTACAATTTCTGTTACTGTAGCTATTGATATGAAGCTGTATTGGGTTTGTGTGTCAAGGTTTCGGGAGTGGGGAAGCTACGGTGAGAAGCTGCTGGAAACTTCCCCCGTGTCTGATGGAGCCAGTGCCCATGGGCTCTGTGATGGACCCACTGCTGGCCAAGTGTCCCTACCCACGATGGCGGTAACACCTCTAGGACAACAGATTTAAGGAGGAAAAAAACTACCCAGCAGAAACTGCAGCCAGAGATAGGAGTGAGAATATGTGAGAGAAATAACCCTGCAGGCCCCAAGGTCAGGTTTTTTGGTTTGTTTTCTTTGTTTTGGTGGGTTTTTTTTGTGTTTTTTTTTTTTTTTTTCAGATGGTGCAATGTAGTAATTCTCTGCTTGAATTTGTTCCAGTTATGATATCAAATAGTCAATATGAAAAATATTTCAGCCCAAACCTATGTTGATTTTATGTAGAAATATAAGAAGTATAAATAGATGATGTACAAATACAGTGGTGTTTTCCAGGCTTGGTGCAGTTGTGTAAGAAACAAACAGACACCACAAAACCCTGTCCTGAAGTTGCACCATGGGATGTAATGTCACAATCAGATGTCACATTGCGCTGTTCCATTTGTTAGGCTCACCCTGTAGATAAGAAGTGGCTCCAGGAATTCATCAGTGCAGATGAAGAAATGTTGTTCCAGATACCACCTTTTGCATCCTAAATGACCTTTAAAATCCTTTCTAGACCAGGCTCCTGTGAGGCTGTAGGTCTGTGTTTATGCTGGCATTCTGTTCCTTTCCCTGGCATTGCAGGCAATCACGTTGGATAATCCTCCTGAACCTATACAGCTCCACAGATACGTGGATGTATACAGCTCCACAGCACGTGATGTGCCTTTCTGTCCAGGCTGGCACTTGTTGTCTATTCTTTGTGATAATTCCAGATTAGAAAAAAAGAATAGAAAGAAAATAGTATACCAAGCTATTATTGTATATAGTATAAAAAAAGTATATTAAGCTGCACCTTGTAATTGTGATAATTAATACTGGTGGGACCCTGGTGTTCCTGGTGCCATTTGACTTTCTGGACCCAATAGAACCCCAGGCCAGCTGACAGTGGATAGCTATGTAACACTAATCTAATATCCCTACCCGTAAAAAATCCATCCCTGGTGCATCCCTTCTGCAAGAAGCTGGTATGGGATCTGTCATTACAGATTTCCAGCTGTTCAGCCGTCCCATCCTGACAAAATCTCTGGGGGTTGTTGCTGCATCTGTATTTTATTGGCAGATTACTGACTGCCAGTGGAGAAATCCAGAAATGAGCCCTTTTTAATTCATGCTCCCTCCAGAAGCAAATATCTGGACCTGGAACTTAAATTTGAGTTTCTTGCCAAAATTTAGCAATACAAATTTGATCAGAAAATGTCCCCCATATCAAGCCAAATTTTCCTAAGCCTTTCCTTTGGGAAATGATAGGAGGGATTTGTCTAGGGTGAATTTTGCTGAACTTGGAAAACTAGAAGCATCTCTTTTCACTCCTGAGCTGCACATAAAATAAGCACAACTGTGTTTCAGCCGAAAGAATGTAACAATTTAATCTATCTTCCCTCTCAGCCACTGGTATAATTGCAGGCCCATTCAGAGCAGCCAGTCTTGACAAATCTTTCTGCCAGCATAACTAGGCTGTGTGTTGCACAACACCCTCATAAGGAAAGGGAATATTCCCAGAAAGGTCTTGTGGGGCTGATCAAAGCAGGTTTTTTCTGCTGCTCCTGATGTGCACAAGTAAGCAACTTCTGTGCAGCTCTGCTGCTCCGTTGTAACTCGCTCAGACACCTGCGTTCTGCTGTGAGTTAATGGAGAAGGACTGGTATTTGCCAGCCTAAATTTTCCCAGTCTAGCAATCGCTTTCCCATTCCAGGTTGCCTCCTTGCTGCACTGTGGCTGCTGTACAGTTTAAAGTAAAATATTACCT
Source organism: Dendrocincla tyrannina (assembly GCA_035047865.1). Taxonomy (NCBI): domain Eukaryota; kingdom Metazoa; phylum Chordata; class Aves; order Passeriformes; family Dendrocolaptidae; genus Dendrocincla; species Dendrocincla tyrannina. Next base: position 6,753,158 of record JAWWMP010000167.1, read on the forward strand.
ATGGGCAGAAATGTAAAAGCAAAATTTTGAAAGGTTTCTTTGCCATCCTTCTGGCAGGCAAGTGCATGGCCAGTGGTTTAGGTTGAGGAAACGGTGGCCATGGTGTCCATATTCCCAAAAATTCTCTCATTGCTGGCTGCTGGTAATAATAATGTGTATTGAATGTGCACAGTTATGGGGCGTGGGGGGGGATATAGCAAATCTATTCTCCCCAAAGTGTAGACCTGTGAAAACTTTCTAAACCGGATGCAATGTTAGTAATCTAACTGCTATTGTCCTCTTTATCCTGCAAAACACTCCTGTCTATGGCAGAATGAGCTGGAATCAGTAGCTAAATCCTCTTTAAATAAGCAGCAGTTTCTAGATTGTTATTGAGCTTAACACATGGCACGTGGGCCTTCCATGGCTCTCCTGCCTGGAGGGCATCTTTGGTAGGATAAAATGAACTGTTGCACCAACGTTCCAGGCCATCAACTGCTCTGTGAGGGCTCCAAACATCACTTTGTAGTAGGTGCCATGATCACATCTGTTAGCTGTGGGGATGACGCTCAAATATCTCTGATCTAAACTGGGTATCAAAGTCAGCAGAATTCAGTCTATAATGTATGAACTCTGACTGGAGCTTAAAATTGGTGTTTAGATGGACTGCATCTGTCTGGTGTCCTTTACCTTTCTCCTTCACGAAAGACCATCAATCATCAGCTGAAGAACAGTGCCATTGCTTTTGGATTTTGTGTTTAGCTTTGCAGGCTGTCAAAGGTTCTCATGGGAATGACCTTACAAACTCTTCAGTCATAAAATTCTGCAGAAAATCACAGCAGAACCCAAAATAACTGCTCCATTTACATTCCAGCACAAAGAGCAGCACTGGTGATTCCTGGCCTGTGTGCTTTGGTGAATTCTTTGGATTCTGAGCAGTGAAATGGCCAAGTATATGTACAGCAAGGCAGATGGGATTGATTCATTAGAGTTCAGTAGGTTATCATTACTGTAAGAATAGGTAATGACATATATTCTAATTAGAAAAAAGGCTCAGTGGTTAGGGTAAATTAAAGGCTAGAGCTGATTTGACCCCAATCAGTACAAATGAGGATGCAGTGCTCCATCATGCCGACAGTGCCAATAGCATCAGGGTTCAAAAGCCATCTGTTCCTTCCAGCCTCTCAGAGAAATGTGCTCAAGGGTGTTTCTAGGACTGTGGTGTTTCAAACTTCAGTCTGTTTGCAGAAATGGGAGTGAGCTGGGCTTCTGGAGGGCAGTCGATTTAACTCTCACTTAGGTCATTGTAATGTCTGGGAAAATTTTAGCATGCCAGCAGAATTGGTGCCAAGGTGATGCCAACCTACTGCCTGTGTCTGGCCTGGGAGTTGTAGGTTGTACCTTAAAATATGATCTCCATCTCCTGGGCAGTGTTACTCTAGGGACATCCATGAGTATGCAAATCATAGTACACAGAGCTAATAAGCAATCTGCTTACTGGCTGTTGTTTTCACAGTTTCTAAGTTCCTTACATAGCTCAAAAGAAATGAAAATTGAAATTATGTCACTGAGGGAAGCATTAATACCAAAACATATCCAAGCATGTTTCCCAGCACTGTCCTGGAACTCACATTGCTATCTAGCAATCGCTACTTACAAGCTTCTATTTTTTTGTGTTAAAACCGGTCAAATACAAGGAATTACATGAGTAGGACACAGCATTTTGCATAACTGCAAATGTGGGGCAGGAAGCTCAGAATTGTCATAAATGTGTTGGCTGGAAACTTTAGCTAAGCATTTCTTCATATTCACTTGCAAGTAGTAGAACTAATAGTTCATTCAGATGAATGCAAGAGTTTTCATTTCTCAAACTAATAGATTATTTTGGGTGATCTTAGGCTTGAACGTGCATCAACATATTAGCTTCCCCTTTGATCTCATATTCGTGGTCATTTTTGGAAGTCAAAGGACTAAAAAGAATGTTTAAGCAATTTAAAAGGAGATGATTAGGATTTGAAGCATAATTTCAAGGGAATGGAAAAGCGAATGGAGGCTTTTCACATCAACTACAGCAAATAGAGAAAGGGTGAAGGAATATCTTAACCAGCTCAATAAACAATAGAAAGGGTTCACAACAAACCTGAGAAAACAGGATATTCGAAGTTTTGCTCTTCTCCATGTTCAGCTCCTTCCCAACTTTCAGGGGACAGTGCACTCTGGATCTACTAATATCTTAGCAAAGACTAAAGGATTTTTGTGCCTGGCTCTGGGAGGACATGAAATCAGGTAGATGATGGAGGACTGTCACCAGCTGTTCACAGCTGGAGTCCCATACAGTCCTGAAAATATGAAAGCAAGAATTAAAGAATGTTACAGTCTCGCAGAAGCTTTTGCAAGCCAAACCTGGAATGTTTAACTTTTATGAAAATGTGCAACTAGCAGTCAAGGTCTTAATGATAATCATAGTTAAGGAAGATTTTGTCATACAGTCCAAATGTGAAAGAGAATTTCTTGAGTAACGTATCAGATGACTAACAGAATATTACTAATTAGACCTTATATGTTAGTAAAAGAATATAATAATAGAGAGTAAGAATAAATATTTAATAATAGGAACATAGTATTTAATTTTTTTAAAATATGATAACAGGCTCCCCAGGGCAGCAGTTAAAGCACCAAAGCTGGCAGAGCTCAAGGAGCATTTGGGTGATCCTCTAAGGCACATGGTGTGACTCTTGGGAATGGTTCTGTGCAGGGCCAGGAGTTGGGCTCAGTGATCTTTGGGGGTCCCTTCCCACTCAGCAGATTCTGTAATTTTGTAATTTCATCATTCTTGGTTTTTCATAGCTCAGAAAACCCAACAGAAATAGAAATGAGTAAAAATGCAACCAATACTTCATTAAAGAAGCGACAAGTTCCCAAATATAAACAGAGCAGTATTTGCTTATTCTGTACAAGAGAAACCTCTCACTGGTACAATATTTATATGGTTTTGATTCCAAAAATAGGGAAATAACCTTGGATTAAGCTTTCCATATTTAAGCAGCTTTCTTCAGTTGATAAACATTGGCAAAAAGTTTTATGACAAACACAGCTTTAAAATGTAATAATATATAGCAATTCGTAGCATAGCCAACTTCAAAGTACATTGTAAAAACAATTTGGGAAGACAGAGAATTTTCTTCCTCATCCCCGTCCCCCCATTTTTAAATTTTTTTTTCTTCCTATTAATTCTACACTGTTCATCAATTCACTCCTAAAAGGATTAGCTAAAGTGGAGTTTAGATTCCTCACCCCACTTAGTTCAGTTCTTTAAATTCATGGATTGCTGATGCTTACCTCTTTTTGGTAGAGAGGTCTCTCTTTCTCCATCAATTACTTTTCACATCCTTGGCCCCTGCCCTGCCAAGACAGCTGTACAGGAACTCTTAAGCATCTAAAAATGGTGCTAAAATTGGACCTGGATCCCTTCCAGTGAGGGGAAAAAACATTAAATTGAACTAGTTCTGTTTACTACAGCTGTATCCAAGGTCAAAATGTGCAAGGGAAGGGATGTTTCAGTCACAACCACAGTTTAAAAAATATTAGAGATAAATAATGCAATCTTATGCTTGGTAACTGTTTAAATTCCACTGGCTTGCAATGAAGTGGACTGAAAGTTTGATGTGGCAATAGCAGGTTTCCCCTTGGCTGCTTTACTTCAGTCCTTCACTTCTGACTTCTAATATATTGAGTGTTCTAATGAAATAAAATTTAAAAGTCACTGCCTGCTGTGGTAGTTTAGGTTTTACATCACATTTTACTTTTTATTCATTGACTGCTCTGTAATATTAATAAACAGGGCCTAAGCACTGGGGAGTTAAAGTATCAGCCACACCACCCGTGTGAAATGGGACAGGAGATCTGTATTTCCAAGAGACACTTTAATGCTGATGCTTCCACTTCTGGGTGAGCAGCCTGGCACACCTTGGTCTGAGGGCTGCCTGGGTGCAATCCACTCCCATCTTCCAGTCACTTGCATTGTTGCCATGGGGGAACCAGCTACTTCTGGAAGATATATCTGCTGGCTAAAGTTGATCATCCAGAAATGTAGAATGCTTTTGGAGGTTTGACTTTGTGGCTTACTCAAGTTCATACAGCAATTTTATAGCAGAAACGGGATGCAAAATTCTGGGCCCCAGCTCTGGCCTTAACTCCAGTGTGTCACAGAAGTAAGGCCATTAATTTTAACATGAAAAAAAGGGTTTTTTTTCAGAATGAGAAGAAAGAAAAGCAACTAAATAGCAGCACTCTGCATGCTGCTGGCCCACATCTTGTTAATGGAGTATTATGTTGACACAACACCTTTTATCCAGGATGGAAATCGCTGTATCACGTAACTGGAGGTGTGACCTGCAGTGCAGGGAGTTTAATTCTGAATACTTCTGTCTGCTCTAAGGTGAAGAGTCAGACTTTTAGCCTTACTTTTATCCTTTCTCGAGCTTGGGGCTTGACAGGAGTCTGTTTGCCTTTCTTTTGTGCTCTTGGGAGCATTAAAGTCACACATAAAAAGGTGTCATAGATTAATTACTGTTTTCTGCAAGCCCTCCTTAAAGGCTACTGTAGAGCATAGAACCATTCATTTACAAAGTTTCACGAACATGTTTCACAGAGCCTTTTTTCATGGTTGCTTTTTGATCATAAACTCCATCTTGGTATTCCACCAATGGATTTGAACGTGTTGGGAGTAATTTTATTGGCAGTTAAACATGTGCTCGTGCAATTTCCATGTATTCAAATTGGGAGGGCAGGAGCAAGGCAGGGAGAAAAATTGTGTTGCTTTAGAAAGCAAGAGTGATTTACCACCTTGCTGGATGAACACAACAACAAAAGAGCTCAGCTTCAGATGTTTTCTGATCAGATTAAAAGGCTGTGGTAGGGATCTTTACGAGTAGAATTGACTAGTAGAAACTGTGTGGAAGAAGAATTCACTTAGAGGGAATATCTGTTAAATTACAACTAATTAATTAAATAGGTCTTCAACAGCAGATGTCACTGAAGCCTTAAGATTTAAGAGAGGATTTCAGAAGGCAGAGGAACTGAAACAAATGAGCCTTGGTGTTACTTCAGCCTTGAACATACTTAGTATGTACATTACTTTTATTATCTGAGGTTCTCATCTCTAGAAGATGCAACAAATTGACATTTTTTATTGTACTTGTTACTGTTATATTCGATTCCAGTTTCACTAATTTATGCCTGTGTTTAATTTTTTCCCCTTAAAGTTGCCTTTCACATTTAAAGCTCAATGTTATCAGCAATAATGTGTGTAGGAGGCATTCGAATAAAGATTATTCATATTAGCATTCATTCTTCAGCCCCTGATAAGACTTAGCCCGTTCCATGCAACCCTCGGAAAGGAATATGTTGTAGCATTTTTAAAGTAGCCAGTTAACTACCAGTAGTGCTGTTGCTCTGCTCAGAGATCCTAGTGACAAACTATGCTTCAAATGCCTCCTGCTCTCGCAGAGACTGAAGGTCAGTGCAGAAATTGTGTTGTGTGCAGGCCTTGGGGCAAACATGATGTCTGGCTCAGCAGTGAGCCTGCCTGGGTGCCCCCTGTGCCCTGGTGTGGGCCAGCCAGGGGCTGTGGCTCTGTGGCTCATTCCACCCATTGGAAGGGGCTTGGCTGCCTCAGTGACCTCAATCACTGCAGGACCCAGACCTTACCTTGCTGAAACAGGGCTCAGGGAAAGGGTGTTGGCACAGAACCCAGAGAGGGAGCGTCCTGAATAAGGATAGGAGAGATTAGTCTCCTCGTTGTGTGAGAGTGATATTAAGCTGCTAAGTTGTCCCACTTTTTCAGGTCTTAATAATGCTGCTTAAAATGGAAGGAAGCTTAGTATCTGTACTTGGAACAGCCCTGTTTGGTACAGCTGAAGACAAGGAAATTGTGCATAAGCAGAGCCAGACTGATTTTACTGTGCTAGATTTCAACCTTATATCCAGCTTGTTTCATCATCCTGTATTAATGTAATGCAAATGTAATTCAATTTTCTAATGAGAAATTGACCCAGCTACCTGAGTGCTCTAAAACAAAGTGAGTGGAAAGTCACAATCAATTAGGGCAGTGTGGATAAGCCCCCAAAAATCCATATGGATGCATTTATAAAGCATCTATATCTGGTTATGTATCTTAGAGGCTTACATTTTTAAACAGCTTTTGATCAGGGTGTCAGACACTGGGTTATCCAAGCTGAAACTTTCATGAAGGAATCTTAGGAGAATGAATCTACTATGCTTCATATCATGTCCTGTTGAGATGATTTGCATAAGAGAAATTAGATAATGGCGCAAATGTCACATGCTTTCCTGTTAAAATGTGTAATGTGAAAAAAGCTGGTTTTTTCTGTTTACATCTGCTTCTGTTAAGCCACTGAAAAGAAATCAGTTTCCCAAGCTCTTCTACATAGCTTCCTCATCCGAAATGCCTGAAAGCATCATTGTTCATGACAGTAGTTCATTCCTGATGCGTAAAAATAATCTGAACTAAGGTCAGACAAATACCTTGCATTAAAGTGTAAGAATTGCAATGAGATGGTCTGAACCTCCAGGTACATATACTGGATTGAGGCAGCATGAAAAGGAAAGAAAAAAAACAAGGGAGGCATACACATCCCGTTTTCCCACGTGAGCACAGTGGGATGTGGCACAAAACCTCCCACATCCTAGGACATGTTTGCCATCACGTGGTTGAGCAGATCTCCCCTTCTCTCTCCCTCTTCTCAGCACCTTGTGCAGCAGGTTGGCTCTGGCTTTGCAGATAATCACAGACATGTTGCTTTCTTGCCCAGTGCAGCACAGGGAAGGCTGAGCTATGTTCTGCTAACATGGATGAATAATGCATAGCGTGCTGGAGATGTTCAGCCTCAATCGCTACACTTTGTAAATCATTGAAAGAGTCAGTAATGCTCCTGCTTTATTGTAAAGATTCACCAAAGGGCACTCTTGATGCTTCACCTTAGAAATTTCAGGGCTGCTCTGCTTTGCAAGAGAAACTCTTCCTGCACTGAGCTGACAAGATTTTTTTTTTCTCTCACACACACACGCAGAGGTGTACCTTTTGTTTTGGATTGCAAATAATGAAATCTGCAGTTATGATTGCCTGCTGCTGGTGAACAGCCACAGCTTGAGAAGACTTTCAATTCTTAGCCGTGCTCTCCAGGGACTACTGGGTATACTCCTAGACAGACTCCACATAAACAAACAAGCAAAAAAATATTGCAGTTCATACTGTAATATTATCACAGGTCCTATAAGACACGGTTGAAGAGTCTTACCCTCTCAATCTTAGCTGTTTGCTTAATTGCTTCAGCTCTAAATTGCTCTGAAAGAAAGAGTATTCTCAGGCACAGATGAAAATGTGAAGGCAAATGGATCCTGACAAACTATTTAAATGTGTCTGTGGAGTAAAATACAACTTACGTAAAGGAAGCAGAGTCCAAGAAGAGGCGGTAGTTCATTGTGACAGTAGAACTACTAAGGGGAATAAAGACACATCACAGGCTATACCATAGTCATTGTATAGGACAGCAATAAAAAAATCATGATTCTGTTAATAGTACATAAGGATAAGGAAGCAAAGACTGGAGCACAGTTTATGTACCCAGAGGAGGGGGTGTGCATTCTTATGCTCGGAGTTTCCTGAATAATGGATGCTCAGCCATTTAACTAGAGAATTTCTCCAAAACATTTTCATACGCAATGTATGTTAACTGGTGACAACTGTGGCAGCCACAGAGGAAGGAGCATCCAAATCCAATCTTTTCCTTTGCTGCTGTTACTCTGCATCTGTTTCAGGCAACAGGCAATTTCAATAAATTGTTGTAGTTTTTCAAATAAGCAAAATAAACAATAACCAAAACACAGTAGTAAATGAAACACACATTTTAAAATATGTATTGATTACTGAGAAAGAATGTTTCAGAGCTGATCTGAGGGGTGTTATGTCCAGCTGCAACAGCTGTGCTATAAAGAAGGATTGTACCCAATTGCCAGTTGCCAAGCAGAGGAGCCGTGATGGCCAGGAGAGTAACAGGGACTTTTATGTTTGTTTAGAGACTCGCCTCATTTCCCAGCACTGCAGAACACTTCTCCAAAGCAAGGATGCTTTGCCTGTCCTAAATTTAATCTAGTGGAAAAAAATCTTTTGGATTATAGCTATGTCCTTTACTGACCCTCAGCTCTTACCAGTAGGTCTTGGTGCCAACATCTTAATTTTTCATTTTATGCTGCTTGCTTTAACAATGTGTTCTTTGGCAGACAGCCATGTCTACAGCACTCTGCTATTAAAATGTCTGCTCTGTGCTGCAGCTGTCCATTTACTTTATGAACTGATCAGCCAGTTGAATGTAATTTAGGAGAATAGGAATAAGTCATAGTTGAAGGCACAAAGTATCAGCTGGTTTGCTGTATGCAGGTCTGTCCTTCAGAGATTTTTGAGCCTGACTTGTCATGCTACATGCTTATTTTTTAATTAGTGCATAATGTGGAAAGAAGGACTTGACGTGCTGCACATAGTGGGTGAAGAAAACCAATACTGCCCTTGTGGAAATACTCTTGGTACCAGGAGCACTCAGGAGAGTGACACAGTTGTCAGAGTGAACATCGAGCATAATACTTTCCCTACTTAAATGTTATTACAGGTCTAGAGGGCAGGCTAATTTGAATTTGTAATAGCACTAGCTTTAACATTTAAATAGAGTAAAGATAGTCAATTCTTAGGAGACATTCACATACTAGAACAAAACTGCAAGCTGGATTTTTGAGTCAGAGACATTTCATAAAATGTCCTGTTTGCCTATAACAATGGCTGGTGAGAGAGATGGCAGAGAGGGTGCTCATTGAAGGAAGGGAAACAAAAATAGCTACTGATACAACCCAAGCACTGGGTTGACATCATGTCTGGTAAAAAAGAGAGGAATGGAACCAGAAATTAACGGAACATAATTGACATGCTGGCAATTAGAACTAACTGGCAGGCGGGGCAGTGGGGTATGACTCTGCTCCTTATGTTTCTTGTAGTGATTAAAAAGTGTGGGAAGTGACAGTGGCAAGGGGCTGGGAGGATGGAAGGAATTTTGCTGTCATCTCTGCCATCTTTACGATGTCTGGGATTTGGAGAAGCACACCTGCTTCCCCCACACCCTCCTCAAAACTGCACCATTAGTGGACCTGATGCAGGGATATACATTGATTGGATAAGCCGGAGATAAGGACTGTTGAGACTGTGGTCTCATCTCCACCAGCAAACAAAGCCTGGGAAGACATCTTTTTTCTTCTCTGCCTTATTTTTCTTCTCTTGTCTCTTGCTTTAAAAAACTGGGCATTAGCCAGACATGAGTTACCCTCTCTCAGTGTTTCCATAAGCTGCTGGCCTGAGAAGCAGCTAAAAGCAATGCCTGAAATGGCTCAGCAATGGTATATATTTGCCAAGTCTCTGAGTAGCCTGGGATTGAGTGCTTGAATTCCTTCCTTTAAGAACAGGCTGCCAAGGTTATCATATATAAAAATATACATTATATGTATTCTTATAGCTATAAAGAGATGTAAAAATGGAGGCAGGAAAATGAATTATGAAAGTAAACATAAATATAAAATATGGATCTAGTTTTTATTCCTGAAGTTAAGTGCAAATAAGAAAGTATCATGACATGTAATAATGATGATTTTTGTCCTCTCAAACAAAAGAAAAACATTTTTATAGAGAGGTCACCAGTATATTCCCTTCTTCTTATTCTTTCCCTCAGTTTATTTGTAAGCTAAACAATACTGAATTTATTATGCTATTTAAAATACAACCTCCTGTTGTTGAATGCATTTTGATATGGAAATATATTCTGACTTGTATATATTATTTTACAGAACTCACTGTTGCAGGGCAAATATAAAAACCATTCTTGCTAATCTGGTTTTATTCTTTCTGTTTACGATACACATGGATGAACTTTTACTGCTAGCTTCATTCCCTCTTGGCAGTGACCAAAGACCATCTAATACAGAGCTTTAAACATATTATTAGCTTTTAAATGAATAAATTTCATATGAAATTACATGCTCTACAAAGACAGAGGTAATGGATAATAGGATCTTTATCTCAAAGGAGCCATAAAGGGAACATAGTGAGATTTAATTCACAGTCACCAACTGGGTCACATCTCAGTGCAGGCCATGTATTATTTCTGACAGACAATATGGTCTGATGGCTATTAAAAGAGCAACAGAGTAAGTTTTAGTCCCAGCCCAGTCCTCCGAGATCAAACTGCCAGTGAAAACTGGTATTCTCAGTGGTTTTCAGCGTTTCAGTCTTGTGACCATGTGCTGTTTATTCTTTAAGGTCCAATGCTATGTTAGTATTCTGGCAAAAAGGCCATAGAGTAATTAGACATGGATCCTGAAGTGTCTTTTCCTCTGAAGAGGATTTCTTAGCTTAGAAGAGAGATATGTTGGCAGGGAAATTTATATTCCCTAAAGCTGTTTCAAAGTCATGTAGAAATGCAGGATTATGGTTTTCATGTTCCTTAATCTGGTACCTCTATCATCATAACTTTGCGAATTTGTAAGAAGCCCAAAGCATCATCTCTTGAATTATTAATAATACAAAGATCTGAATAGATCTATCAATATACCTGTGGGTTGGTTTTCTTCCAAATTAACTTTTGCTCTAAGAGTTGACATTTGTCATCAGCTGTGGACCCCTTTAGTAAGTCTTGGTGCGTGTAAGCTGGAATCAACATACTTTGGGGCAAGAGCTTAGTGAAGAAAGCAGGCACCTCAGTGACTTTTATCATCCCTAACAGTAGTGAGAGATTAGGTATATTTTCTTTTTAAATAAAAGACCTTTGGAGGATGCAGGAAAAATGATTGTGTCTTCCAATATGCCCTTAACTAAAATCCTAATGTTTAAAATTTATTTATGAGGGCACACTATTTTAAGCAATAATTCCATATGTTTGTTGTGCCTAAGTGAAAAGCTTTTGAGGAAGTGTTTGCACATCCATTGTGCACCTACAGGGAATATGTGTTTAGAATGAATTCATTGAAATTATATTTGAAAATAAAATATTTGAAATAAAATACTACTCAAGCTGATATTGAACATACAATTTGTGTGTAGAGGAGCAGGACAGAATTAGAAGTGTCACAGGACTGCAGGTCCTTTCTTGAGCTTTTTTAAAAGGCCAGTAACCTTGGTTACTAATGTACCAACATTGCCAGGCAAGCATTTCTGCTTTTATAACTACAATGGACATCTAGGTCCATGAAATGGCATTTATTCATTCAGTGACAAGGGGAGATTCATATAAACCCTGACTTAGGAAGCAGATCTAAGGACGATCATGTTTCTGTCCAACACATTTTAATTCATTCAATGAATATGCAAACTGTATAATTAGCTAAGTACTTAAAATTGGCCTCAGGTGTAAAATTTTGCAGATCGTACTTGTGTCTCCCCAGTGATACCCTTGTTTGTCTCTCTCACTAGGGCAATCCTACATCAGGAATTAAAAGCATCATGGAGTGAGTGTGAAGTAGGGGCTTCCACCTCTCTGGGGAAAAATGACAGGCCTATTTTTTTAAACTTCCCTCTTCAATATTTCATGAGACCTGATCTTCTCTTACTAAGATCCTCCCTTACTAATCTTACTTCTGATTTGGAAAGCTGTTTTCTGTCTCATTTTGTAATTTTCTGATTCCCCTTCTTCCTATTCTCCTCTGTTTTCTCCCATCTTTGGACCACTCTGGGTCATCTGCATCTAGAAGGATAATGCTTCATATCCTTATCTGCAGCTGCTTCTATGCTTTCCACAAGCAAAAGCCTTTCACTGGAACTATAAGAGCAGCACATCTCCAAGGAAAACTAAGGCTCATTTGTCTTAGCTAGGGCCTGCAATACTGCCCATGATTTAAATGCATCAGCAGCATGTTACTATTTTCTTAGTATTGAAATACTTCACTTTAAATGGACACTGTCACATTGCCTCTGCCAGGATGAAGGGTGCAGTTATTTATTCAGGTGATTATACTTGTAAAGAATTCTGCCCTGAAGAGAATTAACATTCAATTTTATTTTGTTCCATCTAATTTCTCTCTTGCGAACTATTTTGGAATCAGTAAGAGAATTTCAGTTGCTGAATCTTCATATCATTGAGGGTTGTCATCTTGGCAGATTCTCACAGGATTAATAAGGTATCTCTTTTATAATAAAAATGGCTCCAAACCCCTTTTCCCTCTGGGCACCAGAGTCCATTTTGAGCTAGTTATGATTAGAAGTTCTGGCTCCAAAAGGAGAACTTTTTTCCCTAAAGTGCTTTCTGATGAGCACAAGAAAAGTATGTCCCATGCAGAGGTGTGTGCCATTGTGTGTCACTCACACAGCAGTGGAATCATGAGCCTCAGTGGGAATTAAATGCTATAAACATACAACAATGTGTGTCACTGCATGCACTGGATAAGCCTTAGATCAGGCAGTACCATTCTCACTTTGATAAGTGAATTATTCAAAACATTCCCTTTCACCAAGATCCTTCTTCCCACACAGATACTGTATTCAAACCCAGCAGCTTATATGACTGATTCAATAGCAGTTAATATATTACTGAGACATTATATTACTCATTTAATTCTCTAAAACATTTGCCCTCACTTTTTCTTGCAACTTAGAGTCATGTTGCCAGAGTACCATGATGTTCTGGAAAAAAGGACGGCCGTGAATCATAAAAATGTAGCATAGAAAGAAAAACAACTAACTGGCATCTAAAACATATTTGCAATCAAATAAACAGTTTAAAATTATATTAAATGGAAGAAAACCAGGCATTCCCTAAGAGTTTGTCCACTGTGCATTTATCTGTGCATTCTGTGTCCTTATCTAATAATACTTTAATTGTGTCCATCCTTGCAGTTTGAGTCAGTTCTGCACTTCAACTGCATTCTCAGCTTCCTTGTGTTGGCCTATTCTGCACCTCTGGGACTTCTGGCATCTCAGATTTAACCATCAACAAATATTTCTTCCATTTACTCACAGTTTACTGTTAAAGCCTTCTTACAGTCAGTGTATCAGATTCTGTTTTCTTTCTCCACACCACTTTGGTATGGGTTGGTTCCCTAAGGGTACTGCATGGTTCGGTCCTAAACATACAGATCTGACATGGATAGATGGTGGATTCCAGCTCTGTCCCTGCCACGAGGAGATGGAGGGCCTTGAGGGGAAGCCATGTGAGAGGAGAAGGCTGAGGGCACTTGGTCTGTTCCACTGGAGAAGAGGAGACTGAGGGGAGACCTCCCTGAAGTTACAGCTTCCTTGTGAGGGGAAGAGGAGGGGCAGGCTCTGGTATCTGCTCTGTGCTGACAGTGACAGGACCCCAGGGAATGGCCTGAAGTTGTGCTGGGGGGGTTTTCGTTGGATATTAGAATGAGGCTCTTCCCCCAGAGGGTGGTTGGGGACTGAAAAGGCTCCCCAGGGCAGCAGTCACAGCACCAAGCCTGGCAGAGCTCAATAAGCATTTGGTTCCTACTCTCGGGCACATGGTGTGACTCTTGGGGATGGTCCTGTGCAGGCTAGAAGTTGGACTCAGTGGTCCTTGTGGGTCCCTTCCAACTCAGCATATTCTGTGATTCTATTCAAGCAAATTCTGAGGATACATTTGTGTTCACAGAGCACCAGGATTTCCTTGATTTCAAAGAATCTAGAGAGCAAAATACTTCTGATGACTATCCTGATAGTTGGACTGAAAGAGCAGCAGTTTTCCTCATGCTTTTGCAATGTAACTTTTCAGTCTGCCAGCATTTTCTATTTCCCAGTGTAGATTGAAAACATATTTTTAGCCATTAAAATGCCAAAGTCATGCTATTTAGAATTTGTCCTTGAGCCTTATGACAACCATGGAAAGCATTATTATTTATTGCACACATTTCTAAAATAGTTCAGTCTCTCTCCAGCTTGTTATCTACAGATAACAATTACCAACTCAGAGGAAAACACCTTCCACACGCCCTGGTTTAAAAGCACAGCAGAACCCTCACTAGACAAAGCAGTGATTGAATCTCTGGTGCCAGTATTTCAGGAAACTGTCAGAATCCCTTGGGACAATGTCTTCAGAAGTCCATATATCAGAGGCAGGTACTGGCTTGTAATAATGACATTCCTGTTTTGTCTTTGTGAGATTCCAGCTTTCTTACTTGGCAGGAAAGCCAGTACTTTGCACTCATTGCAACTGAATTATGTTTGACCTTGACAGTGGTTTCCAGCCAGATTCAGTGCTAAGGGAGGACCCTGGAGACAGACTGATGGTTTATCCTCCAGCCTGTGCTAAGCTGACCTACCCAACTCCACGAGGAGGAGCAATCCCTACTGACCGTGGTAAATTTTATCTCCAACCACTCAGGGTTGCTGTTTAGCAGTCATTTAATTATCCACTATCATTCTCCAGATATTCCCAATACCTAGAACAATTTTGTTTATATGTGTGTGTATATATATATATACACACACACACACGTATATCAAGGTATATGTAAAAGTTGCATTTTATAGAAATATGTTTTTACACACGTGTATATACAAACACTGCTTTCCTGAGTAACTACAAATAATAAAGTAGGAGTGAGGGAGCAAGTATAACGGAGGAAAAAAAATCCTTATAAAACATTTTTTTGAGTTAGTATCTCATGATTTTTCCAAGCCATTATGATTTTGGGCATATAATGCTACTGTCTTGATGTTCCTGTGGAGCTCTGAAACTGTATTATTCAGTTAATTACTGCCTGGTCACATACATAATTTTGGGTAAGGTCAGCTCATTTCTCAGTGCACATGTTGCTGCCATGTGCCCAGAGGAAAAGCAATTGCATCTTTTAATCTGCATCTTTGAGCTCTGTGTTTTTCACTGCCATTTAATACTGCAAATGTAATGGAATTTCAGCTTTCCTTTTTTTTATCTTTTTGGCATGTTCAGACAAGAAAGATTAGGGTCAAATACATACATGGAATACAACTATTTTTAAAGTTCTGACCTCTGTTTTGAAAATACAGTTTGCTGCTGGAACAGTCTGCTTGTATTTTTCTTTAAGTCCCTAAGTTAATTGAAAGTAATTAATTTCATATTTAAAAAAATAGCGTGATTGAAGTAGTATTCATGGAAACAGTATCATCTTGTTTGAGTCAATTCTTTTCTGCAGTCTGCTATGAATCAAGACTTGGAAAATGTATGATTCCTCTTGAAATATATTCATCTGAGCAAGTGGTAAGCATTCCCTGGGCCAGCACAAGGTACAGCTGCTCAGCCAAGGACTGTCCCGTGGTGCACAGGCAGCAGGGACTTCTGAGGAGGCTGAGAGCTGAGCCAAGCTCAGGGAGGTGGAATATGGTCTGCATCTATCAGGCAGGAGACTGAGCTGTTCCTGTGCAAATCCAGGAGGATTTGTAGCCTCATCATTTTAGGTCGGTGTGGCCAAAACCCCTGCAAAGTGCAGCTACAGTGAGGGATCTGTTTTCTTTCCTGTGATCTTTGTTATCTATCTGCACTGATAAGCAGAAAATTAAATTGATCAGAGGACATAATTTAATTATTAATGCCTCCTGTCTTAGGTTTTTTAAACTGAAAGAGGGCATGTTTAGGTTAGATATAAGAAAGAAATTCTGTGAGAATGGTGAGGCACTGGAACAGGCTGCCCAGAGAATGTTGCATCCCTGGAAGTGTTCAAGGCCAGGCTGGATGGGGCTTGGAGCAACCCGGTGTAGTGAAAGACAGCCCTGCCCATGGCAGGGAGGTTGGAATGATATGGTCTTTAAGGTCCCTTACAACCTAAACCATTCTGTGATATCACTCTATGATTCTCATATAGTCCTTCACTGTAATAGAGAATATCTGTCATTGGTAAAAACAATATCTAATGAAATAAAATTATAGCTCAAAGGTGACTCCTTAAACCTCTAAAGCAAAATAACAAATATTACAATGAAACAGATGAGGAGATAATGCAGGAATTTTCTTTTAAAAGAGATTGGAGGGAATGTGGTATAATCAAATTATTAGGGGTGGTGCAATGACTGGGTGTTGTAGCAGAGAGGGTAACACTGAGCAGTTTGCCAAGAACCAAACTGGTGTCTCAGGTGTTGGTCAGCTCAAGGTACAGCCCCATCAGTGGGGCTATAAAGCAACACCTGCACTCTGTATATCCTGTTTAACTGTGTGCTTACAGCATGTAGGAGACTTTGGTCACACCATCAGGTGTCTTGTGCTTTCCCAATACTTTTTTAACAAGACACAACAGAATCATGTTGAGTTCTTCACTTCTAACTGTGAGTGATGCAGACAGTCTTCCCTGTGGATAAATGTTAACATGACTGCTGTACTTTGAGCAATCAAATGAAAATAAACACATAAATGTGATGCTCTTACTGCATGTATTCTTTTCCAGAGGCTTTCTTCCCTTCTACATTTTACTTCTAAATATGTATAGCTCTACTGCTCCACTATCCACTGTGCTGTGTGCTGATTATAAGTAGATTATTACTTCTGCAAATCTCAGGATTAAAAACTGTAATGATATTCTAAAATGGAGGACACTGGCTACACAGAGAAAGTTTCATTTCCTCTTCATTCAACATTTTAAGGATTGTAGTATTTAAATTGTTATTCAGTAACAAAATTAGCAAACCCACAAATTATCCACATCAGTCAGTTTAGGATTAGCATTAATTTAAAACAGGATCCTTTATAACAATGTTTACAGAAAAATAACCCATACAATTCCAAATATATTTTCATGCTTTTTACTGAATTCTACTAGGATTTTATTGAATTCCAGTCAATTGTTTTTCATTCTGTTAATTATGGAGGTCAATATTAGTAACATAAGTATGTTAGTTTCTCTGTTGTGTAACTGAATGACCCCACAGGTAAAGAAAAAAAAAAAACACAAACACATTAGTTACATTCCCTTAGCAATGTCACGAGTAAAAGGCTATTTTTTGAATTCTGAGATTATTAGTCAACTTTTCAGTTAGAAAATGCAATAAAAATTTTCATCTAGCCTGATTTAGAATATTTTCTAATTGTACAAAAGGAAATCATTTCCATAGCTGTAAACCAAGCTGGAAGAAGAGATTTTACTTATGTTTCAGAATCCTGAAAAACTACAGAAATGTTAGATATTTGTATTTGTATTCCTTTGGCCCTTCCACCTATGTGAATACAAATTAAGTTGCAATTAAAAATAAAGAAGAAACTTTATCAGACTTAAAGGAAGTATATAATGCACTAATTTGTTTTAACAGTTGGAGACCAAGAAGCAGTATCTTCTTTCAAAATGAATTAAAGACAGCACATTTGGATTTTAGAAATGTGCACCATGATTTTAATGGTTGCCTGGAAATGCTTTCCTGTAATTTGTAAAGGTGGTGTGTGTGGTTGGAATGTGGCCACTGAAGATGAGGACGGAAAAAATGACTGTATTTTAGAACTAGCCTTAACTAGATTTCTTAAATAGTTTAACTACTCTGCTTATATAATTTAGGTCTAAGTAGGTCTAAATTATTTAGACTAATGTAGTGTTTTGAAACAGCCCTTAGAATCAAAGGCACAGCAGCAGCAAGGTATGTAGGTTGCCTGGGGTTTCAATGGCAGGTTTTACTGAACTGGTCAGGCTACTCCTACCCCAGCACCATTGGAAATAAGAGCAGTTTGGGCCTGTGTAAATACACTGATTTTCACAGCATGAGCAGGGTCAGAAGACTCAGTTCATCATTCACTCACCAAAATCATGAATATAGCAACACTGTCTTTGCACATCCAAGGTGGGCACCTGAGCCAATTATTTAAATAACAAAGCAGCTGTCAGCTAGCAATGAACAATTCTTCATTTAAATAGTACCCTCTTTAAATATGAACTAAATATTTAGAAAGCGATAGATAGCACTATGGCCTCAAAAGATATCAAATGTTCAAGTACTTAATTTGGATTCTTGTTCAAGGCTAAGAAATATAAAGGACTTAGTCTTAAATGTGGCAAGGTAAGTGTGTATTTCAGGATAATGAATTTGAGCTCATCTTTGTATTTTCCAATATGTACATCAAAAAAAGGTGCACTGATGGGAACCACTATAAAGACCTCCACTTGCACCAAGCAGAATTTCCCACTAATTATTTGATTCTTATACAATTATTTATTGCAGAATAGTGCAAAGTTTAGTTACCTGTGGACACCATGCATGGAAATAATACATATACGCACATATGAGCACGCTCATGTAAGTATTTGTGCATGTGACATTTGCCCCTTGTTCTCCTTTTTAATTATCTCAGCAAACAAGTTAATCAACTTGAAATATTAATTTTAGCGCATAATTTTAAGGCAGTACAAAAATGAAATTATCTGTATAGTTTAAAAAGTACAAGAAGTTGAAAACTAAAAAGGTAATTCTGGTGATGGTGACTCCTTAGTGTCAAAATAAAACTTGGAAAATATAAAGGATGTATTCCTTAATGAAAGAATTATTGTTGGAGACACAGATTAAAAAGACAGCTGACAGTTCAATTTTTGATACCTGTTGATGAATAAATTTTACAGAATTAGGAGGCATTTTGAAATGAGCAATTTCAACCTCTAACCATCCAACTGCATGCACTGTCCTGTAATAAATCCAAAGTCACCTAGACTCCCAAGAAGCATATGCTCTCTCATTCAATCTCTGTTTCTCTTATTTTGAATGTTTGTGAGTTAGCAAGGATCCATGCTATGGTATTTTTTAAAAGTAAAATGCCCACAATGAATAAGTTATTACTTATGTGTGAGAAAAAAACAGTGTCACCTAGCTGCTTAGCCCCTTTGAACTAGGAAGAATGCAAACAGAGAAAATATAGTTCATGTGTCAGATAACATAAAATCAGAGTATAAGCAGAACATGTTTGAGTGCAGTAACAGAAAGTGGATACACAAAGTAAAAGTGAAATTATTGTGAACAGATTAGTTTGCAGCAGACACACCCTATGACCTATTGAGCAAGGACTTATTTTTTTTATGGACACCGTGGTAAAGAGGATTTTTATGATGTGGTGTAAGGAAGAAGACTGTCCTTGCTTTGCAGGTAACTTTAACTCAAGCAGACTAAACCCCCTTCATTGTAATGCAGGTGATGAGAAATACCCAGTTCATATTTTGTACAGTGTAGAATTCTCAAGAACATGGCCAAGTTTGAACAATCCTTTCCTTTCCCGTTAGAGTGGAGTCCCTGGCCTGCAAACCACTGGGGCTGGGAGAGTATTTGTGTGAAGATCAGTAACTGCACATCCAGCTCTTCTCTGGGTGGTTGGTGTTACCCACTGCTCTGTCTCCAGGTTTTGAAGGCAGCACAATTCCAGGACAGTGAGTGAAGGGGATATTAAGCTTCTAGTCCATCTCCCAGTGTAATATAAGGTCCAGTTAATCAGTTTAATATAAAATCAATGCAGGGTGAAGATCTCAAGCTGAAGACATCAAATATTAAACTGGCAAGAAAAGATACTGTACTTGATCATAGCTAGATTTCAGTCTGTCAGTAGCAGGGTTAACACTGTCTTTGAGTCAGAAGCGGGAGTTGTGTATGTAATGCTTCCCTTTTTTGAAGTTATTTTCCAAAAACTATGAATTCTACTTCAAGACTGGATTTTAATCTAAAGAGTCTATATAAACATGTGAAAATCTGTGACATTTCTAAACAGATAGTGGAGGTTATCAAATCTGTCCCAAAATACCTCAAGGTGTTTTCTTCTTTTACACATGTACATTTCTTTTAAAGTTCTGTTCATAATAATTTCCAGATTAAAAAAGTATGAGCTGGCATTTAAAAAAGTGGTTATTCCACCACTTCCAGGTCAGCACACACAGCTTATGTGCCTCCTTTGTGCTGGCTACAAGTGTTCCCAGTTCCCTGATCTTTGTGCCTTGATCTTGTCCACAGTGCCTTTGGGTACCTGCCTCACAGATGCACCACGGGAGCTCCTCGATGGCTTTGTGAGCTGATGCTTCAAGTGTTGGATATCTGCCAGTGCCTACAGAAAGGCAGAGGGAAATTTAAGACTCTCTTAGTAAGCCTGTAGTATCATTTCATCCTTCCAGTGAGTCTGTAAAATAATTTCTTTTACTTTGGGGAAGGGAACAGAGAAGAAAGTTAGTTGGAGGAAATTTCAGTGGGAACGGTGGAGTTGTTTTGATGAACAAAGTAGGGAAAAATCAAATCTATGCTAATGCAGCTGGTGCTCAGAAGCTGAGAATGACTGCAAGAAAGGATGATTGTGTGGTTAAAGCACTGATGCCTGACTGAGGAAATCTGAGTTCATTTCCTGGCTTTGCTATCTCTTCAGCTTTGAGCAAGAGATTTAATCTCGCTGGTTGCCCCTTTTATTTTCTTTTTTTTTTTTTTTCCTTCCTGTATCACAGGGGAGTCATTATGCCTCAGACTGCTCTAAGAATAAATGCATTAATGTGGCTGGCACATTTAAGTTTAGGCAAAAAGACATATAAAAGCTTCACTTCTTGTTCCTTGGTTTTGTTTTTTTTTTTTAAAAGCCTTTCTGCTGCCTATGGGGCAAATGTACTGGCGTCTTCGTGCCCTGTGCCTAGAAAGATGAGGAGACACTTGCAGTGCCTGGGCTGACATCTGTCCAATTTCTAGAGAAAAGGCTGTGGTGAACGATGCTTATCAAGTACAGGGTGTTGGGGTTTTTTCCTACACAAATGTAGCTCGAAGCTGCTGCTCTGCTTTCTGCCTCTGGGAGGCCTAAAGAAACAGGCAGGCAAAACCTTAGAAAAAATTTGGGAGAAAAACTTTTGAGAGGAAAGAAACTTTGAACTCCTGAATCTGAAGCACAGCAATACAGATGCTGAAATTCTGTGACAGCATCAATGGAGGTACCAAACCGGGGGAAGATCCAGAAACACAAGCCCCAGGGCTGAGCACGGAGGTGTAAATAGTGAATCAGTGAAACAATCCCGATCTATCTCATGTAACCACCAGCAAGGAATTTCCTGAACCTTCTGTCAGTGCCCTCTTATTCCTCGTATAGGCAGGAAATGTGAGGAAATTAAACTCTCAATTCATTCCGTGAGCACCAGCATGGAGAAAGCCTGGTCCCCCGTGGCTGACTGCAAGAGTCCGTCAGGGTTGTCATGGGGTTGAGTCATGCGTGAGGCCTTTCCTGGGCGAGTGCTCTGTGTTGCAGTGCGGGCAGCAGGACCAGGGCGGTGACTGACCGTGTCCCTGCTCTTGGCATGGGTGAGGCTGCACCGCTGGGACTGAGCTCAGTTTTGGTCCCCTCACTTAACAAGGACATTGAGGTCCTGGAGCGAGTCCAGCAGAGGACAGCAAGGCATGTGAAAGGTTTGAAAATGAGTTTTGTAAGGAATGGCTGAGAGAGCTGTGTTTGTTTACAGTCTCAAGGAGAGGAGGCTCCGAGGGACCCCATTGCCTTCCACAGACACTCGAAAGGAGCTTGCAGTGAGGTGGGGGCCGGTCTCTTCCACTCTGCCTTCAGGGAGACAAGAGGAGATGGCATTAAACTGAGATGGGGAGATTAGGTATTAGGGGGGGGAAAAAAAAATCAGTTTGTGTGGCCGGGCACTGGAATAGGTGCCCAGTGATGTGGTGGAGTCACCGCCCCTGTGGGTTTCTCAGAACGGTCTGAGCTGGAAGGGACCCACAAAAGGCATCGAATCCAAACCTTGCACGGGGATCAAACCCACAGCGCTGGCAGCAGCAGCGCGGACTGCGCGCCTGGCGCTGGGGATGCGCCTTAGCGGCGGCAGCGACAGGCCCGAGCCCAGGGCCCAAAGGTCTCTGCCAGCCCCGACCACCACACGCCTCCCTGCCGAAGGGCCGGCACAGCCGCGGGCCCGGTACCCGCTCGGGGGGCTGAGGGAGGGCTGAGGAGGGTGGTATGGGGACTGGCTGAGGGCTGAGGAGGGCGGGCTGAGGAGGGTGGACTGGGAACGGGCTGAGGGCTGACGGTGGGCTGAGGAGGGCGGGCACGGCCAGGCTGAGGGTTGGCTGAGGGGTCCTGGCCGAGGGCGGGCCCGGCCGGGCTGGGGGCTTCCTGAGGAGGGCGGGCCCGGCCGCGCCGCCG
>JAWWMP010000167.1:6775378-6796891 GCA_035047865.1 Dendrocincla tyrannina
GTGTCCTGGGGGGAGTCGGGAGAGATCTAGGGGGGGGGGCTGAGAGGGTTGGGGGGTCCTAGGGGGAGTCTGAAGGCGTCTAGGGGGGTCTGGAGCAGTCTGGAGGGGGGTTTGAGGGAAGCTGGAGGAGGGGTCTGGAGCAGCCAGAGGGGTCTGGGGGCGTCTGGAGGGGGTCTGGGGTGGTCCTGGACGTATCTGGGGGGATCGAGCAAGTCTGGAAGGGTCTGGAGGGGTCTGAGGGGAGTCTGGGGGTCCTGGAAAGGTCTGGGAGAATCTGGAGGAATCTGGGGTGGTCCTGGAGGGGTCTGGGGGAGGTCTGATGGCATCCGAGGGTCCTGGGGGAGGGTCTAAGGGGGTCTGGGAGGTCCTGGGGGGGCCTGGAGGGCTCTGTGGTGTCCTGCGGGGTGGTCTGGGTGGCACAAGCAGCACCTGTGTTTATTACAACACCAGCTTTATTACTGCAAGAGGCACTTGAAATTCTGTGGGTAATAAATAGCGGGGGGCGGTCCTTGGTAGGGTGGGGGGGCTTTGGCCACTGCAATGTTCCCGGGAAGTGTGTGTGGGGGAGGGGCTTTGCATGGCATCCCCTCCCCAGCATGGCACCCCCTTCCCAGCATGGCACCCCCAGGCTCTGAGCACCCCCGGGCACAGGGGAGGGGGACACAGCCACCCCCTGCTCCAGCTTGGGAGCAGTTTGCGTAGGGAGGGTTGGCCCGTGTCCTCTGCCCCGGGCACAGCCCTGGGGGGCTCCCCCTGACCACCCTCCCCCGGCCCCCTCAGGCCTCGAGGGAGCCCTTTTTGATGCCAAAGAAGCCGCAGGAGCGGGATGGGGCAGCCACGAGCATGGGAGTCTGGTTCTTGTGGGTGATCCGGATCTGCAGGACAGAGGAGGGGCTGGGGGTGTCCCCCACACTCTGGGAGGTCCCTGGGGGGCCTCAGTGAGGATGGCAGGGGGCTGGGGAGGTCCCTGGGGGGCTCAGTGAGGATGGTAGGGGGCAGGGGAGGTCCCTGGGGGGCTCAGTGAGTATGGCAGGGAGCTGGGGGGGGTCTCTGCGGGGCCCAGTGGGGATGGCAGGGGGCTGAAGGGTCCCTGGGGGGCTCACTGAAGGTGGCATGGGGTTGGAGGGGTTCCCACCCTCTGGGAGGTCCCTGAGGGGGCTCAGTGAGGATGGAAGGGGACTAGGGGGTCTCTGGGGGGCTCAGTGGGGATGGCAGGGGCTGGGGGCATCCTGGGGGGGCTCAGTGGGGATGGCAGGGGGTTGAAGGGTCCCTGGGGGGCTCACTGAGAGTGACAGGGGGTTGGACGGAGGGGATCCTTGGGGGGCTCACTGAGGGTGGCAGGGGGCTGGGGAGTCCCTGAGGGTCTCACTGAGGGTGGAAGGGGGTTGTCCACGCACCGTGCAGGGCGGCTGCATCCAAGGTTCCCCATCGACCTGCATGGGCAGGGGCTTCAGCGTCCTGCAAAGCCCCCTTAGGTCAGTCACTGCCGGGGCTTGGACCCCCTTCGGGGGTCCCCCCCGATCCTCCCAAGGCCCCCCGGTCCCCCCTCACCTAAGGGTCAGCTCGGAGCAGGTGGCCAGTCGTTTTCCCGCACTCTTCAGCCCCGTGTAGATCTGCCCCATCTCCAGGACCCCCTCCAGCCCCACTAGCTCCAGCCGCCGGTCTCCCAGGTCTGAGAGGGGCAGAGGGGGGGTCAGGGCAGTGGGGGCAGATCCTTGTCCCCGTCCTTATAATGTCCTTGTCCCCGTCCCAGTGGCATCTTCATGCCCATCCCCATGATGTCCTCGTGGTGTCCTCCATCCCTATGACATCCCTGTCCCCATCCCTGTGGTGTTCCTTCCTTGTGATATCCACATCCTCATGTCATCCCCACCCTCACCCCCATGGCGTCCCTGTCCCCATGCCCATGTCGTCCCTGTCCCCATCCCCGTGGTGTCTCTATCCCTTTCCCTGTCCCCATCCCCATGGTGTCCCTATCCCTTTCCCTGTCCCCATCCCCGTGGTGTCCCCATCCCTGTCCCCATCCCCGTGGTGCCCCATCCCCGTGGTGTCCCCATCCCTGTCCCCACCCACCCTGCACGCAGCTCCTGAGGGTCTCGGCATCGGTGACATTGGGGGGCTGCATTGGCCTCGGCCCTGGCGCCCGCCGGGTCTCGCCCCACAGGTTGGACCCTCCATGTGTGCTGGGGATGTTGAGCACTGCCAGCCCCTCCAGCCCCCCCCGCAGCTCCAGGGGGGTCCCACCGACCTGGGGGGGGGCAAGTCAGGCCGGGCAGGACCCCCCGAGCCCCCCACCCGACTGCCCACGGGGCAGGGCACCCCTCACCTCGATGCTCAGGTGCTCCTTGAGCTTCTTGCACGTGGCAAAAAAGGTCTCGGAGGTGGCAAACTCGAGGTACCAGAGCTTGTTCTTCATCCTGGGAGGGAGGGATGGGGAGAGGGACACCACGGGGATGGGGACACCATGGGGATGGGGACAAGGATGGGGACACCGCAGGGACACCACAGGGTTGGGGACACCACAGGGACAGGGAGGGGGACACCACGGGGATGGGGACGGGGACAAGGATGGGGATGGAGACAGGGACACCACGGGGTTGGGGACACCACAGCAGCGGCCCCGTCCCCACCCACCCCACCTGCTGTTGAATTTCTCCGGGTGCTTCTCCCGCATGACGTGGAAGCGATGGGCAATGGAGGCGTCCTGGGGGACGGGGGGGACATGGGGGAGGGGACAGTGAGATGCTGGGGACACACACGCACATCCCCATGGGTGACCAACCCCCGTCCCCACGCACCACCCCGATGGAGAAGTAGTTGTTGATGATCCCGTAGGGCACCGGGTCCCCCTCAGCCGCCACGTCCTGGGGCAGCACCTCCAGCCTCCAGCGGTCCATCTGCACCACGCTGCTGCTCTCCAGCTCCCGTAGAATCCTGCCCAGGTCTTCCCCCGCGTACCCTGAGGGAAGGGGAGGGAAGTGGGATGGGAGGAAGGTGGTGGGGCGCACGGGGGGCGATCTCCACCCTGTCCCAGCCTGCCCATCTCACCTCCCCCCCAGCGCAGGCAGCGCGCCAGGTCATTCCCAGTGCCTAGGGGTAGCACAGCCACGGGCGGGCGGTGGGGCAGGTTGGCTTTATCTGCGGGGGAAAAGGGGGTGAGGGGGGTGGTCTTGGGTGTGAGGGGGGGCAGCAGGCAGCATTGGGGGCGGGCAGCACCCACCGATGGCATCCAGGATCCAGCCCACGGTGCCGTCCCCGCCGCACACCAGGATGCGAAAATTCGGCACATCCCGGAAGAAATTGAGGCTGGGAGGGAGAGGGGGGGGAGGTCGGGGCAGGGGAGTCAGGGCAGGGTTGGGACCCCCTCGAGGACTCCAGTGCATCCCCCTCCCCACTCCAAGCCCTCCGCTGCCCAGCCCGTCCTGTCCCCACTCACCCGGGCATGGGTCCTTCTTGCTGCAGGTTGTAAACCTGCCGAGGGTTGAGCAGGTACTGGAATTTCCGGAGCACCCTGAGGGGAGGAAAGGAGATGGGGGGGCTGGGGAGGGGCGGGCGGGGCGGCTCCTGCTCGGTCCCCCCTCCGGTCGGTCCCCTCCGCCCGGTCCCCCCTGCGCCCTTGAATGGAATTCCTGGTGCTTGGGCACACGCACATGCGGGAGCGGCCCCTGCGGCCCCGCCGGGGCTCAGAGCCTGAGGCTGAGCATCCCCGGGGTGTGCGCCTCCGAAAAGGGAAGGAGCAAAAAGCGCCCGGCGGGTGGTTGTTCAAATTATATATATATAAAAAAATAAAATAGCGGCTGTGGGGGGAAATAGTAATAACGGTGGAGCGTCGGCTGTAGCTGTTGAGGTTCACACCGAGGGCGTGTTGTGGTGGTTTCGCTTTAATGACACGGAGACTCTGCTTTCGTCAGCCAGAGCCTGCTGTTCGCATCGCGTTCTGTCAGATGGACTTTGGCACACAATGAAACGTAGGCAACCTCAGCCTTTAACTCTGAGCTGGAGGAGGTCGAGCTGTTTATCTTCACTTAAAGAAAGCAGAACTGCATGGGAACTCTGTGCTGTAGCAGAGAGTTAGTGTCCAGGCCAGACACGGAATTAAGGTAAGGATTGTCGATCTGGTTCTCCATCTGGTACACCGTGTAAAGATGTTAACCACTTTTCAAGGGATTTAGTTCAACTTGCAGGGTCTGCACTTTTTTTTTTTCAGCAGGTTTGTTCTTAGTGTCTGTGGGCTTTGAGCCTCAGTTTGATGCAGAACAGATTTTTTTGTTACAAAGGTGTTAAAAGTGAAATGAAGTGAGACCTGAGGTCTTATTTTGTTACCTTTTTATAATTGAGAACCACTTTACATATTCTCTGAAACTTTAAAAATTTCCCACGTGGGGAAATTGAAAATACAAAACTCTTCATCAGGTTAGTGTGGGGCAGTAAATGTGTACATTGCCTGGTGATAGTGAATGAAATTTGCTAGATTTTTTTTCTCATGTGTATAATCATGACATAACTAAATTCTGTGGGCCCATTTTGAATTAAATGCCTCCAAGCTGAAGAGGTGATTTGATTGCCTAACAAATGGAACATTAGTAACAACCAGCTACCTAAATGCCAAGGTATCTGTATATTCATCTGTGTGAATATACAGCTTAGAACAGAAAAACTGTTTTTAAAGTTGAATTTTAGTTTTTCTTCTTGGACAGTACTTTTCATTATAGAGATATCAACGTTTGGGCTCCAAAAACTGCTCAGTGTTGTCTTCTAACGGTAAAGCTGTTGAAACAGAAACATTTCAGGTTTAGAAGACTTCTATATTTGATATTTTTGGCCACCATAAAGCCTCGTGTTTTTGCACCAAAGTAATAATTTCCTGTATGTGAATGTAGGGAAAAAAATGAATAGTAATGTTTCAATTAACATAATGATCTCATTTATGTATTGTTATACTAATGAGTAATCCTGTTTAATGGAACTGTTCATGTAAAAGCTCATTGGAGTAAAATCCATTACTTTTGGACCTGATCATCCTTTAAGAGGGATTGGTTATTTGGAATAAACCAGTTAGTAAGAAGTGTTGGCACAGGCTCTCTAGATGAAAAGCCATCATGCCATCAATCTTCAGATGCACATTGCTTGCCTGAAGTTGTTAGAAAGTGCAGGTCTCTGAAAATGGAGAAGAGCTAAAGGGATAAAAGGTAGCCAGTTAGAGCAGTCGTTGTGATGTTCTCTTTTAGCCACTATTTGGAAGTGTAAACAGCAGCACTGTCTTCTTAATTAGAAGCTTTCAGGCAGGGTTAAGTTCCATGCCAACAGGGATGCTAAGGAGATCAAAATACTAATGGTGCTTTTGATAATTAGGTTTAAAATCCTGTATTGTGTTTGAATTGGAACAATAAAAAAAAGCTTAATGTAAATCTCTGGGTATCTGAACACACGTATGTTACAGAAAAATGCTAACAGCGTTAATTTTCCCAAAGTTGAGGTTTATTTAGTCATGATAGGTCTTTGTATTTCTTCGTAGCTCTGGGACATATACTCCAGCTCACTCTTAAACTGCTATCAAATAGGTGCTTTTGGGAAGACATTCTGAGAATGTTGTTTTCTCCTTGATCAGAAGTAGCTGTGTTTGTAGAGTTGCGGACTTTGCTCACTAGCTCTTCTCTATTCTGAAAGGAAGATCCAGCTGCAGCAGTTCTGCTGGTAATATCCAGTAAAAGTAAAAATAATTGAAGGAAGCAAGTCTTCTTAGGTTGGGAATGCTTAACCCTGGTCACATGGGGAACTCATGTTGCAATTTCTCAGTAAAATGCTTTTTTCATTGCAGATTGTTGGGTTTTTCAGGAGCACTTTGTGCTGAGCTGAGGTCGAGCTCTGCAGAGTGCCTGTTAATGGCCTTGATTGAAGAAGTGTGGGCAATGTTGGCAAGGTTCTTGCTGCAGGCAGGCCTGGCTTCTCAGCCAGAGGAAATGGCTGATAAGGATTTAGTTTGATAAAGTGGTTGAACAAGTATAGATCAGGAATAACCCTTAAATTGCGAATATTTTATTCCCTGAAGCAGAAGAAACTGTGCTTTTAGGCCAGTCAGCCCAGATGGCTTGTGACACACACACAGCACAAGGGAAGCATCCAGGGAGAACTGAATATCCTGGCTTCTCCTGACTCAGTAATACCATGTGTATTGTTAGCTGGAGACTCAAGAATTCTCACTACAATGTGGATTAGTATGATACAAAACCAACTCATGTTCTTTTTAAAGTCGTGTTAATGATAGGTTTAACTTAAATGCGTTTTTTCCTAATCTTATATGTTAAAATCGTTGCATACACATGGTGATATGTATTTTTGATGAGTTTTTTCATCTCAGTAAGGCAAACTTGCCTAGGTGGGAACTTAGCAAAGCTCAAGCTGCTGCTGTTCGTGCTCATCTCCTCAAGTCTGCTACTATCTTTCAATATGCAAAGCCTTGTAAAGAGAGTGAAAAAGAGAAAAAAAAAACTTCTAATCGTGAAAGTTTTCTGAAATGGTAATTTATAAAAATAAAGCTTTACAATGGCTAAATTAGAGATCTTGATTAAACAAAACAAATTATCTTTATCGCCTTCCTGTAAATTCAAGTAAAATTTAAGCATAGTTGATTAACTCTGAAACTGATCTTGTGGACAAACTGTCAGTGTTAGCTGAAGTTTCAAGTGTCAGTTTCTTGGAGGATCTTTTTTTTCCCTTCAGTTGCAAACCTGTGAGGATATAACAAGTATCTGTGTCTTCTATGTTGTGGGAAACTGACCTTGGTAGGTACATTCCAGTATAGCTGTCTATCAGAAAATTGGTAGGAAAGCACAAAATACAGAAGGCTGTCAGTCTGTGAGTAAAAACACATTGGTGTTTGTTATGCCATGTTGTTTGGTAATCGAATATTTTTAGAGAGTTTGGGATTGAGAATTTTATAGCAGTGGAATTGTAGCCAGAAGCTGTATGTGTCCAGCCCTGATGAAATGAAATTCAGTAGAAAGAAAGTGATACTTTGAACATCTGGTTCAAAAATAAGCAAGTTTCAACTGAAAGCTATAATACACCAGTATTTTTGGTTAAGTGTAGATGTTAAAGAGAAGACAAACTTCAAATAATATAGGATCTTCTTGAAAGCACATGGATGTGAAAGAGATTGCTATGTTTGGTAGCAAAGAAAGCAGAAATCAGTGGCCCTTTCTGTAACATAGGGAGTTTACAAGTAGTTTTAGTAGTTTTCCCTGGGAATCTGTGCAAGACAACGAAATGCTTAAGGCAGTCATGGATGGAAAAAGTTTGAGGGGTTGGGAATGAGTTACACAAGATAGTGGACAAGGGATCTGTGTAGGGTTTCTAAACAAGCTACATCAAATTCAAGAAATCCTATGAACTGAAAGCAGTTGAAGGTTGAGGAAGTCACATTCTGTGTTTGCCATGATCATCCTCTCCAGGATGATCCTTCAGAGCAGACAATGGGATTTTTGTATTCCTCACCTTTAAAATAAAATTGACTAACAAAACTCTATGAAGGACTGGATCTGGGCACATTGAAGTGCCATGATCCAAACCCAGAGAAATACCATGATTTATATAATATTTCCAGCTTATCCAAGATTCACTGTTTGTTTTTCATGATAGTAGTGTTAAAGATTCTCTTTGTCCGTCCTTTTTCTAGTATTTTTTTTTTCAATCCAGCAGTGGCTGACTTGACAGTATGTTTGGTTTTTTTAAAGAAATGTAGCTATGTGTTGACATGTTCTTGTCTCAGGATTGTGATCTTATGGAAAAACTAAACTATGTTGAAGTAGCATTGGCATTATGTAGAAAAAGAAGTCTCAGAACTATTTTCTTCTATCTTCCTTCTGGTTCATCTTGTCTAATCTTGCTCAATTATCACCTGTGAACCTCTTCAGGCTTATTGGAGATAGCTCAGGACCAGTGAATCTGTGAATTACATGCAGTCTCCTCCAGTTATTCTGCTTGTCATTCAGCTTAGTCTGTAAGGAGAATTCTTACACAGACAGCAGGAGAAAGAATGATCATGTGTGGCTGGAGGGAGGAAAAGTCTTATGTATTGGTGGAAAGCACAGCCTCCTTGCAGATTTAAACTAATGGAAATTCTTAATCTTTAAATACCCACACAGATAAACTGTTCAGCGGTGGTTTTGACAGGAAATACTTTCTCTGTCATTAGTCATTATTTAATCGTTGCAAAATGTATATTGAAAAATACCTGTTTGTACTGCTGTAAGACATTTCTAGCTTAAGGCATGTCCGTGTTTTTTCATGGAGAAGATGAGTCAGTTGAATAAACAAACTAGAGGGCTAGGATGAACAAGATGGCAGTCTAGAAGAGATATTTCCAGTTAAAATCAGTTGTATTCTAAGTTTTACTTGGCTTTTAGCTTATCTGTTCTCATCAGCAAGAAAATCCTGCTCCACATACATAAATAGTAGAAAATGGTAACCAGAAGCTGACTGGAGTTTCTTACTGAATCAGTGGTGAAGTAAATCTTTCCAAGGAGACTTAGAGGTGGGAGTGGTGTATTTGAATCATTTGGTGACAGTGTATAGTGCTGAGGAGAAAGGGATGCTCCTCTGTTTTTATGTGTAATATTTGCCAGAGAAGAGCAGGTGATTCCCTTTGGTTTGCAGTATGACATTGCCTTTGAGATAGATGTGATCTTTCTGGATTTATTCTTACAAGGCAGATTAAATTATCCACGTGAAATGCCATTGCTGAAGGACTAATGCCATCAGCAAAAGCAGTGGCCTGTTTCTGCTGCCAGCTGCTTTGATGCTGACACAATCACAAAATTTCTGAAAGCAGAGATCGAGATCCACCATTTCACTGTAGAAATCTTTAATTTGAGGCTGCAATTGATGTTTGGGATTTTTCAGTCAATCTTAACCACAACATAAAATTTCATGTTTATGATATAAACAGCAATGTCACCTTTAAAATTGTTCTGAAGGCTTCCTGACTGCCTTCTGCCTTAGTCATGTAAGAATGCCAAAAATCAGGGCAAATTTACCTGTTAGAGAAAACTTAGGAAGGAGACTGATGGGAGAGATCAGTCTTTCCAATATGTATGTACATGCACACAGGCATATACACAATTATGGTTTACCTTGCCACAGAAATCCTGCCAAATACAAGGAAATGTAAGACAGCAGAGGAGAGGAGCCTAGGTATAGATGTGCTTTATAGTATGCTTGTTTGGGTTTGGGGGTTTTTTTTTGGGTGGTGGTGGGGGACTGGGAGGTGGTGGTGGGAAATACTTGAGTAACAGAATATTTTTTTGTTTCTCTGTAGCTGAGTGACTTTGTCTTTGGGTGCAGGGCATCAGGTCTGTCGGGCAGCCAGATACTGTCTGTCTCCTCTTGCTTTGGTTTTTCCCCTTTCTGTTTATTATCCTTGCAAATTTGGTAACAATTTAAAGTGTCATCAAAGAGTTGAAGCAAATAAAGGCTCTTTGTATCTCTCGAGCAAAAATGTTGAGAAGAATGAGTCTTTTGCAGTTTAGGAGGTTTTGAGCAGCCCTACTGAGGGAGTTTGACTTGCTTGCTGCGGTTGAACCTCTTGAGTTGGTTCAGTTCACAGAAGGCTGTTTGCTGTGTAACATAACAAATGAAGTTATCCACATAATTTAATTCCTTCCTGCAGCCCGTGTTTCTGCGCTGGAGCTGGATACGTTGTCATGACTCTGTCAATTGGTGTCCGCTGGTCCTGATAGTTTACAATGTATCCCACCCAGCTCTCACAGCATTCTTGGCGTCAGCACACGCAATGCAGTGTCCTTTGGGTGTCCAGGGACAGCTGCACTCTGTTCTGGGTCGTGTGTTTTGGAGTTGGTCGTGCAGGGACTGCATGGTGTTTATATCCTCAGGAACAGGCTTGAGTTTGCTAGTCCAGGTTTAAGGACGTCTTTTGAAGAAGGGAATTCATGACTTCTTCAAAGAATAGCAGCTTTAGAACAGAGTCGTGCCTCTCCAGTGCTTTACTCCAGTTGCTGGCTGACCTCTGTCCCTGAGAACAGTTAGGCTATCAGTGCTAATGCAGGAAAAAGTGTCATTTCACTTCACATGTATTTATGAATGAACTTTAATAATCTGCAGTAACATTTATGAGTAATGTGAAAATGTGGTTTTAAGTCTCTTTCTTCCTTTTTTACAGACCCTGATGTTCTACTTTATTGGGAATAATATAACCCTACCCCCAGGTATCATCTTCTATCTTCTTTTCTTTGTGCTGAGGCTGCTCCTTGCTGCAGCTGGCAAAGCATCTGGACCTCGACTGCTATCTTGCAGATAAAATCTATATGACATTTTTTCAATAAAATCTTAAGGATTTATGATAACTCATATCCTGTTTTGTTGCAACCTTTTGATAATGCTTGATGTAAAGATTTGGGGTTTAAAATGTTTAGTCTCTTTTTAATATGCAAAGTACAGGTGAGAAAATTATTACAAAGCATATGTGTCTGGGCAGATAGTACTTAGCCCTTATTTGTTTCCTTGAGGTGCTTGATACTCAGTGTAAAGAGCATTAATGGCAGAGTGAATTGAGAGCATGGCCCTGAGGAATGTGAATGGGGGTTTTTATTCTGAAAGTGTTTTCGTACCTTTCTTCTGCAAAATGGAGCTTCATTTCCTTATTTCTTTTTCTCCAGTAAGTGTTTGTGTCATCTGGCCTTATAAAGCCCTAAGAAACCGTGTTCTGATAAATAACAACAATGCCTTTAAAGGTGGCAAGCCATGTCACATTTTTTGCTGTATTGACTGAAGATACTGTTCAGTGTTAGCAATACAGAAACCTCAATCTTCTCGTGACATATTTCTTGCTTTCTTTTCTCTTTATCTCTATTCATTATCATGTTCCGCTCATGTTCTTTGCCTTAATGCATTCTGATTGACAGTGAGTAAAATTCAGCACAGGAGCAGCTTGGATAACTGGTTTGCTTGATGTCTGATAGATCAACCCTTACAAGTGGGTAGAACATCATAAGCTTGAGGGAGAAAGAATAGAAAAGGACTTGCCTCTAAGCTGTCTTGAGATCTAAAAACAGAATCTCACAACTCCAGACACAGAAGAACAAGTTGGTTTCAGAGAAATAGAACAATAAGCACTAAGTGTCTTGGAATTTCTTGCCATACTTCATGACTGTGGTACCTTCAGAAGGCAGACTGTCTAGGAAGTTAGTGTTAACCACTGCAGTTTAGACACAGGAGAGGGAGAGAGGCTAAAATTCATGGGTGCCTTCATAAAGCATCCGATATTGATTCAAGAAGGGAGGTGTTTTGAAGTAACTGAAGACAGGAGAAGGAAGGTGGGGTTGGAGGATTTTACTGCAGAGCTGACAAATCTTACTGGATCTTGGAGACTTTTGTGACTGAACTGAAACCAGTCTGTGTAGGGTAAACAACATAAACCATGCGACAGTTGTAAATACTCAAAGTTCAATCTTGGAGCCATCAGAATTTCTAGTTGTATTCTGATTCAGTGTGATTCATACAGCATGCACAGTTTGTTGAGGACTCATGATCTTTAGTTCCCCAGTGCTTGTCCTGCTCAAAGCAGGTGTTTGCTAGCCAGATCTCTTGCCACTTTCTTCATTCTGCTAAGCTTCTATGGTTCTCTTAAAGCTGAAAACTGACTTGCAGCCTTTCTACCCATCTTGCAGTGTTCTTAAGTATGTGATAAAGAAGCCTTTTGCTGCATCATTTGTAGAGGCCTCCCTGATTTTTCCGTTACAACATTCAATACCTCCCTATGCTGGTGGAAATATGATCTATTCACATAACTGCCCTAATGCATTTTTAATTGCATCTTTTTTAAAAAAATAAGTTATGCTTAAGTTTCACCACAAATGAGTGGTGTGTCCTGAATAGAAAAACAAAGAAATAAACAGAAGCTGTGGTGTTAAAACCCAGAGAGTGGTTTTGTAAGTCATGCACAGGACAGAGTTGAAATACACACACACTTAAGTTCCTGTGAATAAAACATAAATCTGGAACTGCTGGCATAGAAATAGGTCTGCAGAATGGAATTGGTCTTGCCTGTCACCAGTCTGTCCGAGATGTCTCACCCAGCAGCTGTGTATTCCACTGCTGTGACAATAAGAGGGGAATTTGGCCCCACTGATGGTAATCTGGAGCTTGCACATGCTGTTAGCTTTCTGATGGCATGGACCATAGGATCACAATGTTTTAAGGAGCTCAAACATTGAAGTGTATGAGCCTTAAGCTGTCTTCTGCTGTAATAAATCATTCCACAATGTGTAGGGTGCAGTCTCAGATGCAAAGCTGAGAAGCAAATGTGTAGGAAACTGCCTTCCTGAGGGTGGTGAAACAAACTGTGAACAAAGTAAGTCAGTGTTGTGCTTTTGAGTTGAAACTAATATTGGAGGATTTTGTCAAGGTGTAGATAATCCTATAGAGAAAGTATAGAGAAAGGAGAATGAGAATGAATATCCTTTTGCTTATCACCAGGATCTTGAATATACTTAAAGGTAAGGATGTAGCAGCTTTTCAGTTAACTCAGATTATACTTCAGAGAGGGTCTGTAAGTTTTAATTCCTTTTCCCTGGGTCATTATGTAAGGCTTGGCTCTTTATAATTAGCTTAATTCCCGATTAGGCTTGTGTGCACTAGATAATGTATTTCCTGAGGCAAAGAATATGAAACTTGTTTGCCCAAATGTCTGTTTTTAAAAAAATCCATAGCTTGTTTAAGTCTAAAAATACTTTGAATTTCATTATAATACAGCAGACTACAATTTGAATTGTGCTGAACTTGAATTTTTGGGATGCAGAAATCATACAATAACTTGCAGGTATTGTGATGCTTGATAAGGGAGTTTGTTTGTTAGGATGATGTAATCTCTATCGGTAAATTCATGTCAAGAATAAAGATATTTTAGGGAATTTAAAGTTTCCCATTTTCTGGGAAATGTCTGCTGGACATGATACTGTTAAGTTTTGGTGTTTTTTTAGTAGTGGTATATTTCAACAAGACAAATGTAACCCAAATTTGAAAAGGTGGCACAGTAGTTACAGTTAAGTAGCTAATAAACTACAGAAAAGTATTGTTTGTCTTTTAACTTAATAATCTGGAGTGTTTTAAGCAATCAGTACAGTTTTCTTGAAGGTAGTGTGCTGTCTTTGCCTAATCAAGGATAAATGATCAAGCACCCTTCCTAGAGAACTGAAAGGTCTCCTTTTCAAGTTTAATTTGCGGCACTTGGTGGAGGATTAAAGTAATCTAATTAAATGGCCTCATTTAAATTTTGCAGTTACCTAAGAGATGGTAGACAGATGTGAAAAGGGAATTATCCATAAAGCATGAAAGTTAAATTAGCACCTTTCTAATTTAACTTTTTTAATTTGGAAGATTTCTTTACAAGGCTTGCCTTTTTGTTGGAGTTGGGTTATCTTCGGAGGGATTCTTGCTGGGAATGAATTCATCCAGATGTTAAAGGCCATTTTTAAGTCGTGCAGTCTTTTTTTTTTAAGTGTACTTTATTGCCTTTACTGTATATAGCTGGCATAAAGTAAATATCTTTGTTGACATTTGTTATTAAAGCATAATAATATTTGCCTTTGCAAGGTGTGTAGGTACACCATAGCAAGAAATATCACATTAGAAACCTAAATACACATACAGGCAGGTATCATACATGATAAATTAAATGTACTGCTGTTGCTGGTGAGGAAATACTTATGTGCTCCTTTGTACACCTGGGTGAGGATCCTGTCTCCGATGTGCAAGAATTTGTGGAGTATTTAAATACTCGGGATGTGTATATTTCAGAATGGAAATGGATCTACCAGTTGTAGAATGTGGATTCTGATGTTTTCACAAGTTAGAAGCCCTTAAAAGCCACGTTTTCAGTACGTTTCTCTCTCTTTGTAATGTAAATCTCCTTCCAGAAGTAATGCTCTGGGGCATCCTATTCACTGGCAAAGTCCTAAGGGCACTTCAGTTTGCATGGATTTAATGCCACTTTGATTTTATCTGAAGTGTTTCTTAGTGAGGCCTTGCAGCTTGGGGAGTGGCTGACTTTAAGGGGAAGCTTTCTGTGCTTACAGGAGATACTTTCTGTATTTTGACTAAGTATAATGCTACTTGCTGTGTGTTGGTTCTCATCATGATTGCCATGGTTTAAAAATTTTCAGTTATTTCAGTCTGTCAGACGTGTATAGGTCGGGGAAGACAAATGTGGGTAGTAGATTCAGGGAATAACATATCAATTGCTGAAATGGTCTGTCTTTACACCACTGTAAGACTGGTGGGTGGAACTGATAAAAACCTAAAATCCAGGCTAGCAAAAGCAAGATATCCTTTTACAACTGTCCTGAAAAAAACCCCCAGAAACCTGATCTTGCAAATACGGAATGTAACACAAGGGTAAAACTTAGCTCAAGATGCAACATTGAAACTGGGAGACTTCTCAAGGGGTGTTGTCTGAATTGCGAGTCTTTAATAACAGTGTATTTAGACAAGATTGTATTGTAGAACAGACTAGTGCTGTACAAAAGGATGATAGAGGCATAGTTAGTTATCCAAATCATGGGCTGGAAATGTACGTGAGTGGGGAAACAACAAAAAGGATATCAAAGCAAGCAGATCACAATTCCCAAGGCAAAAGTTTTTGAGGCAACGATACGTTTGTAAAGCAGAAATGGCTTTATAAAGTGTTTGATCTAAAATAGACCAAAGTGACAGGACTGTAAGTTGAGATATGACAAATCTTCAATTAAAGACTACAGTTAAGTCCCTGTATTCCAAATGAGGTGGATGGGAGCAAAATTCATGATAAAAGGAATGCATGAATTCTGCAATGATTGTTTTATCTCATACTTTCGTAGCTGGGGTTTTGTGTTGGTGTATCACTGCACAAAAGTAAAACTTCTGACTACACTCACTAACACTGATGTTAGGCAACTCTGTTGCTCTGTACTTCAAGTCCTGCACATTAATAAGATGATTTCCAAAATGGACTACAGTCTCCATACAGAGGGGAAAAATGGCTAGAAATGTTAATCTTGATTTGGGGATATCAGTAAGGTCTGGAGAAAAAATAATTGTGATGAGGATGTATGATGTGTGATGATTTCCTATGTTAGACATTGGGGAAACAGAAAATAATCTCCAAAACTTAGTTCTCAGTTAGATTTTACATTATAATTTTTGCAGGTTTACATTGCAGACCACAGGTTTGTGCTATGTCATATCTGATGCTTTTTAAAAAAATACTAAATGTCAAAGTTTGTAATTTAATAATTGTAACACAGTAGAAAAGTTCAGTTTACTGGTCAAAATGTGTAAATGGAAAAACCCCCAAAAACTAACCCAACGCTTTTTGAAGTTTATTTTCTAGATTTCAAAAGAAAGAAAGAAAAAAAAGGCAGTTTATGTAGAGAGGGAATGTTGGGGGAGGGAGGTGTGACCTGAAGGACATGTTACAGCCAATTCACTTCTGGTGGCAGATATTTCTCTAGAATTCTCAAAATGCGTATGGGTTACTTTTTGTCAGCATGGTGTAGTTAGGCACAGGAATGTAGGAAGCACATGCATGCAAATGTATAAAAAACTATACTGTTTAATGTGTGGTTACTCTAGGTTTAATGTTTCTCTTTTTTTTTCCTTAGATTCAAGCACCCTTTAAGGACCAATGTACCCAATAGCTCATGGAAGAAAAAAATCAAACCAGGGCATCCTTGGTTTCCAGGCTACCGAAATATGGAACGAAAACTTTAGGGGGTGTTTTGCAACCTATGCCCAACGGGACGGCTGTTAACTTAGTAGGGAGTAATGGTGGCAAAAACTTTGGCAAGCACAATGGCACTGTCCGCATGTCTTCCTTTTCTTTCAACTGGAAAAAGTCAAACAAATATCAACTTCATGATCAAAACGGGAGAGAGGCCAACTCTAAACGTAACTGCAATGAAAAATTAATTGATTCTGAGAAGTTTTCTCAGTCTCAAGGAGCATTGGGCAATGATGAGCTCAGGGTGGGTTTGAACAGTACTGCTTCAGTTGCATCGAAAGCAGCAAAGCAAACCAATATGTTTGTGTCTTCTACTGAGGAACTAAACCCAAAGTCTTTACCTGGACTCTCTAGTTCAGCTAAATTCACCAAAGGTACCCTGTCAGGAAGGACCTCGTACTCTGGACTCAGTGCTCCGAGATCAAATTTAAATGGATTTTATGGAAATAGGCCGGTGGTAGGTTTGCAGAGACCTAGAGCTAATTCCAGTGCCACAAGGACAAGTTCAGGAGAAAGCCTAGCACAATCTACAGACAATAGCAAGGCTTTTTCCTGTGAAAAAATGGTAAGATCACAAAGTTTTTCACATTCCATTCAGAATTCTTTCCTTCCCACTGCATCTCTAACCAGGTCACATTCCTTTAATAAAGCTGTGGATCTTACAAGGCCTTATCATAGTCAAAATCTAGCTGCCAGAACGTCTCAGAGGTCTACTTTGCTGTCAAGAAATGCGTGTCAGTTGGATGTACCCAATGGAAATGAACCGATGAAGTATGGGTTTACCAGACCGTACTCTGGTATGTCAGCTCCTTGTTCCAAGAAACCCCCACTGTCAAATGGATCTGGGTCAGCACCTTCCTTTGGATACAGATTAAGTCGTCCTTCTCTGCTGAAGCCCACCAGGCAGCGGTTTGCTGGAAATACTGCTGTGGATGGCAGCAAAAGTACTGCTCCTGACACACACAGTGTGGAGAACTCAGAAATTTCAGCAAACATTAACAGAGCGGTTGATAAAAACAGTATTCTAGAGAGCCGTGCTCAAAGAACAGAATCTGATGAGGGCCTGCATGAAAGTCTGGGCAAACATGGCTCAAAAGTCATGTGTATGAGCGATGATGGGGATGAAATATCTATATCTTCTTTGTCATCCTCTGAAAAGAATGATTTGAGTGAAGACTTCAGTGATGACTTCATAGATATAGAAGACGCAAACAGAACTATACAGGTCCAGCAGAAGCAGAGCTGCCTTCAGGAATTAGAGCACGGGAGTACAACGTCCATCGAGCCATTCACGGCTCTCAAGGAAAGTGGGGGATCTCGCTGTAATGCTGATGACTGGCTTGATATAAATGTGTCTGGTAAATACCTTGGTTTTAATCTTCTGTTTAAGATTTTAGGTACTAAATCAAAATTCTGTAGCAGTAGTTATTTAATATAATTGCACATTTCTTTTGAATTGTTTCAGAATAGAGCTTGGCATGTTTGTTTTCTTATGCCTTTTCTGCAGAGTAGTTCTTTCCCAAGCATTAGAGCTCTTTGTCTTGGTGATAAGAATGAAGGTTACCTCCTTTACGCACATATGTGCTATGGTTGTGGGATTCCTTGTATGCTTGCTTTGCCATTCATTTTTCTGGGCTGGTGATATTTTAAGAACATTTCAGCTCCAGCTCCCTCCACCTCTGTAGGCAGAGAACAGCTGTAAATGCTTCAAAGTGGTGTAAATAAGTGTAGGATGTCTAATTAAATAAGCTACATTATAAATAGCAATGTTACTGGTTTTTTGTTTTACGTCACGCATGCTATGTTAATTCTTGAAAAATTGGTTGAAGATAGAGGGTACTTTTAAAAGCCACACATTTCAAGTCTTTGGGCTTATCATGATAAAAGCTCATTTTGAGACATGTTGCAATTGAAAGACTAGATCCAAAGCATGTATTTTTAGACCCACCTTCTAATATGTTAAAGAGAAACAGAATTCCAGAAAGTACCTTTCACAGTGGGTGAATTAGGGCAGTGTGTAAGGTTAGCAAAGATGTAGGTTGGAAGGATACTTATTGTAGCTACCAAACCAGCTTGAGGGGGTTTTTTTTACCCCCTAGGATTAGGGAACTACACTGTAGAATGCCTTCATATATTCTGTAACAGTGCAGTTTCAGAAAAGTTAACACACCAGTAATAATGTGTTAGCACTTATTTTTTGAATATTGGTTTGGTTTTGGAATCTTAAGTGTTTGTGTTTTCTTTAAGCAGTGGATGACAACAGTGAAAGCACAAAACACACTACCGAGAATGTCATTTCTTCAGAGATGAACTATAGAGCTGGGTCTTCTTTTGAGCTTTCTCCTTCTGACAGCTCTGATGGCACGTATATGTGGGATGAAGAAGGGCTGGAACCTATAGGAAGTGTCCATCCATGTGGAAGTTACGACTCCTCAGAAATGAACAGCATAGTATGTATTTATATACATAACTTGCATGATTGAT
The DNA here is from genome assembly GCA_035047865.1 of Dendrocincla tyrannina. NCBI lineage: Eukaryota > Metazoa > Chordata > Aves > Passeriformes > Dendrocolaptidae > Dendrocincla > Dendrocincla tyrannina. The sequence goes on from JAWWMP010000167.1 coordinate 6,793,635, forward strand.
ATGTGTTGAGCCTATTGCTTACTAAGTATATTTTTAAAATATTGATGCTTTTTTTTTTTGGTAATTGTTTCCACTTTCCTCTGTAATTGATGGCTTTTTGAAACGTTTTGCTTAGGAACTTCTGTTTCTGCACAGGTAACCCTGATTAAGCTGTTTACATACTTTTTTTATTTCCTTATTCTAAAGTCAAGACAAAACAGGTCATTCCTTATGCAAACTCATAGTAGTGCTCACAAAGAATAAAGACTTTGATTTGGAATTTTAGTAACGTTTTTTGCTGCAGTCCAAGAGCAGAGCAGAGATTGCTTCTGAAAATTGGAAATAGATATGTAATTATCTTCTCTATGTGTAACTGCATACTAATTCCTGATGTATTTTTAGCCCCTTGTGTTATTTGCCCTGTCTGAAATTATGGTGTTGGGAGTGTAGTGCTTGAAAGAGTTTAGCAGTGGTTATTAACTTTCTGTGGCAATTGTGGCCAGCTTGAAATAGCTGTTTGAGACTTCTGTAGTATCAGTTTGTAGCTTTATTGGTGTTTATAGGGGAAAAAACAAGTTTAATGTAAGTTTAAACACCCTTATCCCAGGCACATGCCTGCACGTGTCAGGAAAAGAGGGAAGGTTTTAAATTTTGTTCTTGGTAAGTTTTAAATACGGATATTCTGTGTAATTTAACAAACAAATGGAAGACACTTCCTTTACCATGCTTTTGGACTATATATCTGGGTTTTAATACATGTGACCTCCATGCATTAGTTTGTGCATGTGTATGAATTGATATTGAATCAATGTTCTCATTGACAAAAGCTGTTGTAAGCCATGTGGAGCAGAGGTACATTAGAAGCTTTTGATGTTCACTAATTTGGTTTCTTTCTTTCTTTATTGAAATTGAATATCTTTCAGAGAGGGCTTAAAAATGGAAAAAAGTAATTTGCTAGGCTTTGAGGAGGTGGAGAAAGGAGGAGGTGGTAAGGCTTGATGTTGAATCTAGAAAGTCATGTGTTTCCACATGTTTTGCACCCAGTTTGATTTTTATCCTGTTAGTGCTTTTCTAGAATATCAGTGCTTACTGTACTGTGAACTTTTATCTGAATGAGAAAAACATCAATAATACTTGTTTTATTTTTACTAAGCAGAAATGTATTTTCAGTCAGCTTGGATTTTGAGGGGGGAAATGTAGCTCCGAAGTGTTGCATTGCCTTTTGGTGGGGTTTTTTGGTGGGGTTTTTTTCCTTTTTTTTGTAGAAATCATGATATATTTGATTTCTCTAGCCTGAAGATTAAACAATTATCTTCTGTAATCTGAAGATGCAGATGAATTTCTGATGTAGTTATTCATTATTGCTGTAGAACTATGTTCTTGGGTAGATTGCTGTAAGCTTTTGTTCCATGTTTTTCCTTTTCTCTGCAAGCAAGGAGTATAAAGACAGGTTAGGAAAAAAAAGGAAAGGCATTGAGAATAATTATTGACTAATCACAACACATCTGATGTTTTGATTGCTGGGACATACGTGATCAAATTATGCAGTTTCTATCCTCTGGTGTGGTGAGGTAAAAGCAGTTCATATCTGTGTGTCAAAATCCAATTGATGAGAGTGAGATTTAAGAATTTGGAGGGCTTGAGCTAATGCCAGCCGGCCTGCCCCTTGGATTTTGTGTTTCGAGGGCAGTCGCCAAAGCAGATAGTTGGCTCTGGAGCTTCTGTGCCATGAGGCTGGAGTGAGTAGAAGCAATGTAGCCGAATAGCAATTCAGGGAATGCTAGATGGTGAGTAATTGGTCATGTCTAGTGTGTAATTCACCTTTTTTTTTCTTTATTTCCATCCTCCTGTTGTATTGTTAGTCCTTTAAGATGTATCTTGTTATTATCAACAAATGCTAAATGCTCTTCCTAAACTTCTCCATAGATGGTGGTGTAGCTCCTATTGGGTGATCTCAGATTAGGAGTGTTTGGACCATCTTTGAAAAGGCTTTTGCAAAGGGTGTTTTAACTGGGCTTCTGGAGTGACAAACATCATACAAAGGCAGTGGGAGGAGCTTGCTCGCCCCTTAAGCTTATTGTTCCTTTTATGGGAGAAGAAAAGCAGATATCTTTGATATTCTCAGTACATCTTGGTTTTAAGGACACAGTGGGGAAAGAGTAAAGTAATTTTGGCCTCTTTTAGGACAGTCCTGTTCTTCACTCACTGAGTAAACTGCTACGGAGAAAATGTGCAATCTAGTGTTGGAGGTTTAAAAGTGATGCAAATCTAAATAATATCGTAAGGTGATGCCATGGGGACTTACAGCTTGGTAGGAAATGTGGGAGTTTTTTGCGAGGATGAAAACATTTTTATTATTTCTAATTCTGAATACAGAATGACTTATTCCACTATCCCTAGTGTTACTATGTTTCTAGTTTTGAAGGCAACACATCAACTGGTTAACTTTCTAAGTGCTGGACTCCTTCTCGAGTGTTTAAGCATTGATTTGGTTGGTATTCCTTATACTCTTTTCATCAACTGGTCTTTCTTTGTGCTGAGCACCAAATCACTGGTGCTATTTCTGCTCAGTTCTGTGTGAGAAGACTGATGATCCGCAGAGCAGTTGATGTCTCTGTAAATAGCAGCATAAACATTATTTGCCTATATGTACTCTCATTTGATATTTTGTAGTTTGCTCCTGTCCTGTGTTTCAGCCACTGACTGTAACACCACTACTTTGCTGTCGTTGTGTCAGAAAGCTGCTCAGCAATGTGAGGTACAACTTCTGCCCTCATTTGTTTGTGGGGTTTTCTGTTTGGTTTGTTTTTTGTTTTGTTGATACAGTCTTTCATCAGTTTTGTTGCTACCTAACTTTAGGTCAGGGATCAAGGTAAGGGTTGTAATTAAAATGTCTTCATTTCACAGCCACTGAACGAGTAGTTGTAAGTGAAGCTTATATAGCTCTTAAAAAGCCTTGAAACAAAATACGGAGTTATACAGCAGAAAGAAAGGGGAAAAAAACAACCAACCAACAAAACTTAATGGGGATTTACACATTTGCTGTGTGGGTACGTTTGAATTGCGCTAGTTACTGTAAACAAAAAAACTTTGCAATTTACAGAGCCAAGCTGAAACCAGTAATTTTGAGTTCTTAGTTCCTATAGCTGAGTTCCCTTTCATTGAAGGAGGAGCCAGTCAGTATTTTGCTTGCCAGTGCCCATTCAGTTGGCAGCTGAGAGGGTTGGCATTCCCTCAGAGATTTTTTGATGTTAATATTGTCTTGTTTGTTTTGTTTG
>JAWWMP010000167.1:6796991-6858879 GCA_035047865.1 Dendrocincla tyrannina
TGTCTGATTTCTACTGTAGTCTTGCAAATAGCTGCTTAGGACTGAAGTCATTTTACTCTGGAGTGCAGAAAACATAGATTGTTTTCCTCCTGTTTCTTGGAATGGGGGTTTGGACTGTAGTCTGGTGTATCAACCTTGCTGGACTTCCATTTTCATAAGTTTTTCTCTGGAAAATCCATATATGTAAGCAATATAGCCCAAAATATGCATCCTGTCTGGAGTCTCATGGCTCCTTTGCCTAACCAATAATGAAATTCTCTTGCTGTAGTGAGGTTTGAGCTATTCTGTTTTCCCCTGTCCATTGCATTAAGTGGACACATGAGAAACAAAAGCTTTCATATGTGTTTGTTCAGAGTGAAGCTTCGAATATTTTTGGAAAGTGAAAGTCCTTACTTATGTTCAGAGTAGGATAGATAATAGAGCTGTTATTGTTCTGAGGCATGTGCTTATTTTTAAACTATTCTCATGCTTAATAGTCTGCAAGAAGTAAAAATTTAAACTGAAAGTATTCCACTAGTTCTAGCTTCTTTCTTTAAGGTTCTCTAGACAAGAAGTTGTTGTGGTGTGATTTGGTTTTTTTTTTTTTTCTCTTAAAGCAATTTCTTTTGGGCAAGTAGGTTTAGACAGGAAACTTTATGAGTTTTCCCTGTAATATCAGGTCATATCAAGACCCTGTTTTACAAAAACAAAAAAGAGATGGAGTCTTCTGACCTCTTTTTGCTGTAGGCTCCAGTGAAAATATGAGTTTTTGTGGTATGTTAATTCTTACTGAAATAAATAAAGCCAGTATTTTGGGTATATACAGAGTGAGCATCAGTGTAATTATAAGGACATAGGATTACAGAATAATAATTGAAATCTGGCTTGAAGAGACAGATGGGTTTTAACTGCTTTGCTGAGAATTTAATTGCTCTTGGGATGAAATCTGGATCTCATTGGAATGAATCTGTTTTGACACATAGCTAGAATTTTAGCTGGAGTATGAAATAGTTACATTTTTCTCTTCTTCTGGACCGTTTTTTGAAATCTTGTGAGATTTTGTTGTTATATTTGAACCCTTTTGTGATTGGAATTTGGAAAAGGACTCTTCTGATTCAGTTTTTCGGACTGGTCGGAATGCTTTCTGGTTCCTGAAGCACTGGTACTCACAGTGAAATATGTTCTACTTCTTAGAGAAAGTGAAAATTATTTGCTAAAATAGAATTGTTTAGTTCAGTCACTAATTTCTTTCTGTAATTTAGTTATTTACAAGTAATTTAGTGCTAATTACCTTAATTTTCTTAAGAATTCACTTCTCAAAATGGCTTTCTAATAAGGTTTAAATTACCCCTTTGGTTGCTCAAATGAGTAATTTATTACATTAATTCAGACTTGTAACATTTGTTGTTCTAATACATTTATTTCCTTGGAGTGAAGTCTTCTAGGTATTGTCTTCTTCCCATTTTCCTTTCTTTAGCTGAACTTTTTCTTCAGGATGTTGGTGCCAAAGCCCTAATTCTTGTCCAGGCTTCCTAAATTCTGGGCTGTTTACGGTCATAATAAAAATAAAAGTCCAAGTGAGCTTAACATAATGTAAAAGTGTGGAATAGACCAGTCATTCAGCTCTGTGAGGCTCGTTTTTAAAGTAGCATTTGGGACATTTTTATTAATTGTGATCCTGTAGGGATTACCACCTGAGTTAAAATATCCCTTGCTCAGTATGGATTTTTTTAAGGAACTATGTAATAATATGGTAGAAGTGCTGAAGTTATTTTGGAAATGATACAATCCTGATTCCAAACTGGGTCAATACTGAATCTCCATACTGTGCTAGCAGCACTATATAACAGCCATGAGAAGTGTTTTCAGCACTGTTTTTTTCTGAATTAGAAATAATCTTTACAAACTTGAACACTCAATGTAAGTGGTATACTGGAAAAGAGTTGCATTGTTAGGAAATTTTTCAGAAGAAGCAGTGGCTGATTTATTTCGGCATTCAGTAGAGTATTCAGAAGATCTTGTGCTTCATTTTCATTCATTTAACAGGGTGTAGTGAAACTGAATATGTATCTTTTCTCAATACAGACTTCCCTTTTTTGCTATAACTTTCTGAAAGAGCTGTTGTAAAATGAATCCTTTGGGTGCAAACTAGTTACAAGAAGCACACATAAAAAGCACTTTTCATCAATGAGCTAGTTGAAATTTGATGTTTTTCCTGCTTTTCATCTTGCAAGGAGCAATAAAAATCTTTCTCAAAGCAGAGAACAGCATTAAAAAGCCCATTTTTTGACAGTCTACTGAGATGCAGAGTGTTGACTGCATTTCCTCCTTTCTTAGAATACACGTCTTTCGGCTAGCAAAAGGTTAATACAGAGAATTCATTGCATGTTGTGCTCCCTGATGCTTCCTGAGAATAATTTGGGTGCTTCAATTGGGCACTTCCTTAGGAAGTCTGAATTTGTTCTGTGCCTGAAAGCAGAGGATGGTTTCACCTCAGTCAGTGCCATTTTGACTAAAGTTCATTATGACATTAATAAGAAGACAGTTCTAATTTTGTTTGTGGTTAGATTATTTTCAAATTATTTTTTCTTGCTAGTGAATTTGGTACAGTGAGAACTGATAACACTACATGATGCTCAGCACATTAGTGATGGTGTGAAGTTGAAAGGCAGGATATGGCATTGTTCTTGTGCAACTATTTAATTAAGTATAATTTTTCTTTTCTTAAGGAATCTTGTTATGCCTATATTGGAGTAATTTGGATTTTGCAGTAACTATTGTCTTTTTGGCACCTGAAGGTGCGGCCTAACAAGTTTGTAAGACCTCAGAGGTTTTAGTCTTTATTGCTGCTGCTGAGTTTATCTGGCCGCTCTTGTTACAGAACTGGACCACAGAGGAGGAACGGGGCAACCTCCCCCTGCCGGTGAGTGAACGGATATCAGGATTCATTAGTGTAATCAGGATTCATCAGAGTAATGGGACTGACTGTGAGAATGCAGTGCCTTGTAGGAGGAGGTAATTTGATCCACCTTTTACCTTAGAAAGCATTCGAGCAAACCAGTGGTAAAGGCACTTCAGAAATCACTTCATGCAGACGCAGAGGTGTGTATGGGCAGTAGTGGAATTCTCAGTGGCAGGAGTGTCTAATTGGGTGTGGAAACACAGTACAAAGTATCTGTGATCCTGCCAGGAAGTGACTGAGAGCAAACCCAGAGGGTGTCAGATACTTTGCAAACCCTCCTTCAAGGTTTTCCTCCATGCCCAGCATGCTGGAGAGCAGGTTTTTTGGATAGAGCTGTACAACACACAGCATCACTAATGCGGAATGGCAGTGTAGAGCTCTGTGTTTTCTGCTTTATTATTTGTGTCCTGTAGGACAGATTGAATATTTCATTGGTCCTTCACACTCCTTTGCCCGAAAGCCTGACTTTTGGGTTAGGCAAATATTTTTCTTGATGAGAGATATCATCATAGCACAGCAAGTCTTCAGTGGGATTTTAGCTTTTACTTATGCATTCCAGAAAATGGCAAACACCATGTCTGAATTTTTACTTGTGATATAGAAGGATTCCTTGGATATACGTTGTCTGGTTAGCTGCCATTTCTGTTTAGGATATCCATATGAAAAAGCTTCCTCTTACTCAGTTTCCTAAAATTTATGAAGTGGTCAAACTTCCTGCTCAGATATATAGTGATTCTGGAATTGGAGTCTAACACAGATGTCAGCCTTGAAAGGTGTTTTTCATTGGCATGCAGCTTATCAGAAGCTTATAAGTTCATGGCCAAGTTCAACACTTTTTTGCACCAGCATCTTAACGTCATGTTCCAGACCCTGACAAAAGTTTTTCTGACTTCATGGTTTTCATTAGGTCAATGCAACTGTTCTTATTTTTTCCAATATTACAAGTATAGAGATCTTTGGCATTTGTTTTTTATATTCTTGGTTTCTAAGAATCTTTGGTATGCCTAAAAATTTATATTTGGAAGACCATTAGACTGCGTGTTTCTGATTTCAAAACCTCAAAAGTCAGTGCCACCTTTTTTGCATTTAGTCTTCATTGTGAACAGCTAATATTTGAGAACATACTAAATTAATGGGAGAGCATCTTTGAATAACATGCCAATAGTTAAGCTTTTAGTAGAAACCTGTAACTGCTGTGAAAAACTCAGTCTGTGTTGTGGCTTGTCTGTGCAGAGCTCAGAGTATGAACTGGTTTCAGTGTGTCCTGTTAGGGCTCCTCAGCCATTCCTTCAGCAGAGTTTGCTGGCAGGCAGTTTTCTGCTCATGGCAGAGAAAGAAAATGTCATGAAAGCAGAGACTGATTTCAGAGTGCTGCCTTCAGAGGGAAAATAGCCACCACCTACCCTCCCAAACTCTGCTCCAGTCTTCAACTCCACAGCTTAATGGGGAGGTAGTGAGGCATTGAATTACTTAATGACTGGCTCTTCTGTCTGTGTCTCGTGTGATGTAGGTGTCCCTGCTGTCAAACATTATTAGGAGGTTATATGGCTGTATGACAGTGCACAAACCTTTTGTGAGGTTGGTTTGAGATTTCAGATGTTTGTGAACAATCTTTTATGGCAAATTACCTTTTTCCCTTTGGGATGGGAAAGCCTTTGAGAGCTGCTTCATTTGAAACTGATACAGTAAATCTTCTCATGCTGTTCATGCTGGTAAAACTGAGTATGGCAACTTCACCTGTACTCCTGTGTTTTGTTTGTGGTAGCTGTTAATTATACTTTTGGATTTGTGTGGTGGAAGGCAGGGAGACCAGCAGCTGATGTGGTGTTAGGTGAAATAGGAGAATAAATACTGGTAGAAGTTAGCACTGGTTTTATTTCATAACCTTGTATGGAAGATTTCCTGTGTCACTCGGTAACTCTATATCCAGGGATACATTTTAATGAGTTTATGCTATTCCTTTCCTTTTTTCTTTCTTTATTTCACCAAGTAGCATCATTTTTCAATGACAGAAGGACTTGAGATTTATTCTAGTGTACTTCGTCAACTGTATGGCTGAATTTTGAAGTCTCACATGTTGTTCTTATTCTTAGGAACTCTTCAAAACAGTGAGCGGGTGCTCAGATAACAGTAGTATTGAGATTGGAGTATTTTTCAAAGCTATCTATCTCGTATAAACAAGGAAGCATTTTTAAAAGATATCTAAAACAAACTGAGACATACATCTAACCCATTTAAATAGTTTTCTGAACATTTTAGACATAACTTTCTTAAAAACACCTGAGCTGACACACAGTTTCCTTTTACTCCTTACCTAAAATGGTGTCCTCTTACAGGATCCTTGCTGTTGAACCTTTCTGTATTATTTTCTGTTGTGAGGCATCAGAAATTTAGGGGAGAGGCAGTGTCTTATATCTGTTGAGGTGAATTGTTTTTACAATGCACAAAGCTTTGGTACTGCTGAGCAAAATGTGTACACCCAATTTCAGTCTGAGTGCCCCAAGTTCTAAATATGGTGTTTTCTTGTTTTCTTGACACCAGCTGCACTTCGATACCACCTTATAACTCTAATTGTCATCCTCCTTGAGACTGGAAATTCAACAAAGCACCATTTTCCCACATGGTGGGAAATCCACAAAGGTGGATCTGAGTATTTTGGTGTTTTGTATTCTTGGCTCACACTGTTAAAATATATCAGGATAACTTGGGTAGAATGCAGTTCAGCAGCAATGCAGGAAGTGACAGGACAATTCCTGTGTTGTTCATTTAGAAATGGGTCAAAATAGAATCACTCCAAAATAGCTAGGAGGTATTTGAGGATTGTTTTGGTTTTAAATAGAAGTGAGTATATTAAGCTGACTGTGTAATAATAGAACACATTAATGCTCTGCACCATGTTGTATTCAGGTTAGTTCAAAAGTGTCTCAAGGGTAGACTTTAAACTTACTGCACAAGGAAACTTAACTGAGGTCCTGGTAGCAGCTTGTGCCCATAATCCACTGAATTTGAGGTTATTACTGAGTTTCTTTATCTGCTGGGAATTATTTGGAGGAAGAATCATTCACAATTATTTCTTTCCTTTAAGAGTAGCTGTAGCAATTGCATATTGCTGTATAGTGTAAAATACTCTGTTGTTGGTTAGGTAAACTGTAAAAGCACTGCTGAATTTCTGGTGTTGGTAGAGTTTTTGTGCAAAGAGACTGGAAATAGTGAGTAGGGAGGAGCTGCTTTTCCACTGCCTCTGCTGCTCCTCACTGCTGTCAGCTTTCCATTATTGGGCTTGAGAGTAAATAGGAAATTTTCTACTTAAAAGCATCTGCCTGTTAAAAAAAAAAAATTAGAAAACATTCTTAGGTTTTGCTAGAATTCTGCAGAAAGGTGGTTAAAATGCTTTCCCTCGTTCAGGTTTCCTTGTGGGTTCATTACCAGAGGCTAGATGGCAGTCAAGCAATGCTGCTGGTGGTGTAGCTTGGGCTGGGTGTTTGAAGTGCTCTTGTTTATGAATTAGTGCTGTCTCAACACAATGGTTAATATTTCTGGTTTCCTTCTTTCTCTATCTTCGTCATGCTGTTGAACTTCAGATTTCTTACAAACTGATTTTGTAATTTAAAAAACTAAAATTAAAAGAGCAGCAACCATACCTGGTTAAGAGACAATGTGTAATAACTTCAGGCTAATTGTTAATTCCTATATACTGACAGTAAACCTAGGTAGAATGTGCAATGCCTCTATAAAAATGTTTTCAAGAATAGTAAATCTTTTTTTAAGTCTGTTGTATTTAACAGTTAACCATAAAATGTTTTGGATTTGCAGAACAAAGTTCTTGTTACATTTGTTGTCACAGCAACCTTCCGTTACAGACCAAGGACAAAAGTGCAAAGTGCTTGTTTGGATGTTTGGCGTCGTTATCCTTAGTGTGACTTGTAATGTACAGAGTTTAAAAACTTAAAGTAACTCCCTTCCTATCCTGTGGAGTTCTACCCTTTCTCTTCCGTGGCTAGTTCATTCTTTCTCTTCTAAGGACTTTGTTTACAGTGAGTTTTTCTCTTCAGCCCTTTAGTACAGTATGTGCTTTCCTCTGTTTACATCTTCTGTTTTCTGCCTTCACTTCACAATTCTGTTCAGTTCTTATATAACATTGCCTTTTTGAGCACTTGTATTGAATTCCTATTTCTTTACTTATCTTTGTCTCTCTCTGGGATGTTGCCAAATGCTGAAAATAGCATCGAAAAAGACCCTGAAGGTCTCCCTCTTTACTTCTGTCAGCCTTGAATTGTGTTTGACTCTGGCAGTTATCCTTTAGCTGCCCTTCAGAGGGCTGATTTACCCAGTCTCTTTAGTATTTGTTTTTAAAAGCTACTTCCACTTTCCATTCAAGTACCTGAAATGATGCTTTGTTAGTTTTTGTGCTACTCTCAAATGCTTCACTTCTTTTGAGTGTTTTGGCCAGATTCTTCTGCAGTTAGTTCTCTCCTTTTGCTCATGCTTATCTTCTACTATGGGCATTTTCATTGTCATTGGAAGCAAGTCACGAAATCACTAACAAAAACAATTAGTTATTTTTCCTTTAACTGTCTCTTCCTTAAAGGTAGAACAAATGAGTGAGGTCTGAAATCATGAGTTGTGGTAACAGGTAAAAATACTGTTCCTAATACTCACCACCAGTTGATGACTACCTCAAAGCAATTGCTTTTCAAGCAAAGTATCATAACTTGACATTAGTAGTTTGAGCTCAGACTCTTCTAAATTCTGTGAACACTCTCTGAAATTATTTGTTTGAGGGCTGTTTGGAATTGCTTTGGATTTTTGCATTAACCCAAATTCTTGACTTCTTCCTTTTTCTCCTTAATTACATTATAATACACATGGTGTTGTAGACTTTCACTGGTCCACATTTTTTATGTTTAATAAGGAACTCTCTCTTCGAACTTGAACACTTTATAGTTTATTTTTGGTTGTGTTATAACCTTACAATACTTAGCTTGAGCAATAGGAAAGCTGAGAATCAGGCCTCTTGCCTAGGCTGTTAAGCTAAATTGAACTCAGATTGGTGGACTGAAAAATACTGCTCTTGGTGGGAGAAAAAGCGTATGGTGAAAAACATACCTTTTTAATATGCATTATTCTTTTCAGCTATACAAATAAAATGGGATTATTCTTTTTCTGCAACTTGTAATAGTTGCTGAAACATGTAATACGCTGTAGGGTTGGAGCTGATGCACTTTTAAAGAATTTTTGTATTTCCTGTTCTGTTTGAGCTCATTGCCCAGCATCATTTCATGATGCTAATTACTGTTAAGCACATGTTATTAGCTGTGTTACTGCCAAGTAGTTCACTGCAGTAGAAAGAATAACAATGGAAGTCTCTAAATATAGGGGGGTTTATGTACTAATGTACTGATGAAACCTGCTGTTTATCTTCTGGCTATTGCAAGATGACATCTACTTGTATATCGTGTTTCCCAAGTCGCCAGCACTGGGAAATGCTCAAAGTACACGGTCCAGGGATTACAAAGACTTGGTATTCGCAGTTGTGTTTTTCAGCGTGGAGTTTCCTTTCCTGGAGTTTCCTCAGTGTGGTGAGGAATGTATAATTACAGAAGCATAATGAAATGTGCTGTTGACAGAAAAGTATGCTTGGAATCTCAAATGCTGTCCTTCTCTGACACCATTAGAGTTCCAAAGTTTGATGCAAAGATAGTAAAGTGGCTTATCTAGATTCATCGGTTAACACTGTCATACTATGTTTTTATGTTTTAAAATGCTCTGGCAAAGGTTTTCTATTTTCTTATATCTTTGTGGCCACGGTTTCCATTTTATTTGTCATGCTTATTAAGTTCCTGCAGTAGAAGAAAATAATCCTTGTTCATACTAATTTTGAAGATCAAAGCATGGCATAGAAACAATGTATCAACTAACAAACCTCTCAAACACGCAGAAATGTTTAAAAAATATGGGTTAGCGCAAAATCTGTTAATTACTGGAAAAATATAAATAAATGGAAACAAAAAGAATTAAATTTATCCAGGCAGTTTGTTCTCCCAAACATCAAATCCATGTTTCTTTTAAATGGCTTCCATTTCTTTAAGAAGCTTTTCCACAGTTAGATTTATCATTATTATTCACAATTCCTTGATATGCAGGTTTTCCTATTTTTTCCTGTAAATACACAGATACTGTGTGTAAACAAAACAATTCCAGCAGGACTTTGAAATATAACAAAAACAGTTGGTTCTGTCTCAAGTGTTCCATCTTTCCTTTATATTGCTCATGTTTTACAAAGTGCATATTAACTATTTTCATCTCACACTCTCTCTCCTAAGTCAATAAATAGCTTTCCCTGCAGAAATGCAGAACATTTGATGTTCTGTGTCACAAACCCTCCCCAAAATCTTAAAATATACTTCACTCTTGTCACCATTTATAGTAAAATACAGTAGTCCTTTGTGAGCACTGTAGGAAGGCTGCTGAAGAACAGCTGGAACAGCAAACAGTTCAGACAAATGCCTGTTATGTTTTTCCTTTTCACCTGTATGTCTCTGACAAAGCAAATCTAATAAATGGTGGCCAGCAAAGGGATAGCTTTCCAAGGGAATATTGTTTTGCTGTGTGTTCATGGCCTGTATTATAAAGTATTTCATGATTGTGTTATGAGAAATAATTATAAAACACTTGATTGACTTGGTATTTGGTAAATTTTTCAATATTGGTCCCATGAAATCACCGTTAGGGGTAGCTGGTAAACCTGAGAAAAATCTGCATTTCTGCTATGAGAAAAAAGGCAGATGTCAAGTGCCCAAGTCTGATCTTGGGCCTTAAAGCTATGCCTTTTACTTGTTAGATCAAGAGTTGGAGCTCTATATCCATCAGCAGTTTCCTCAGACCTTTTTTGTTTTAGTCACTTGGTGTTAGTTTAGTTTTCTTTGAATAATGAAGTAAAACTGTGTTCTCTGGTCAAGTTCTGCACTTTGCTTCTGTGGCTTTTCAGTGGCAGGTGCTGTGCCATGAGCTGGGGTTCTGCAGCTTTATCTTGAGTTTTTCCTGCTGTTGGTGCTCTTAAAGGAAGAGGCATTAGTTTGTCTTTTTAACATTGACTGGACTTGCCCACGCTACAGTCTTGTTTTCTTTAGTATACCTCACTGATTATATTGAATATGTATAATTCCATTTAGTCCTAACTCTTTGTTGCATTTTTCTTGTGCTGTTAGCACACCCATGCAAGATGACTTAGTCCTTAGAGAAACAGCTTTACAAGAGCCACAGTGTTAAAGACAAAAGGAAGCAGAGCTTAATGTTGCTAATACCGTATTTGAAGTTTTATTGGCCCCAAAGGTCAAGATAACAGGGGTTCCCCACCCTTCCTGTCACTGATGTCATGATAACGTGAGAGCTGAAATAAGGAGGTTCAACAATATCTTTTCACAAAATTGTTTTTGGATTCTAAGTGGGAAATACAATTTCGTTTTAAAATGCTTCCAAATGGGGAGAAGGCAAGATATGAAAAAATAGAAAAATATCTGGAGTATTCCATTGGTGTCAGGCAGAAAAAAGTTTTAATCTGTCCTTGTTCTATCTAGTACTGTTATTGTGTGATATAGTGGAGATTTGATCACTGCTGTTTGGTGGTCTTGAGTAAGGCTGATCTTGGTCTCTAAAGAGGAGATATTGCTGATAAGGTTTGATTTGTGTACAATACAAATGTAACAAAGCATGAAATAAACTTTTTTATGACAGTAGGGTAAATGCAATGTCATAAAAGCAGTTACATCTCACTTGTTTTTTGCAGGATATCTTGAATAATCTAGATTCATGTGATCTTGAAGATGATGATCTTATGCTTGATGTGGACCTGCCTGAGGACCCACCTCGTGACAAAGGTTAGTAAATCAGCCAAGCAGTCCTATGTGAAAGTGCTTCCTGGGCTGAAGAGATTTTTAGGTTGCTTTACTCTGACTATTGATTCAAAAATTCAATGCACTCTTCAAATTGTGTTGTTTTCTGTTGGTTTTTTTTAAGTATTGTTTTTTCTTTTCTGAAATATAGGAAGAGTGATGTTTCTGTTTCCCCAAATACAGCTCTTATATTTGGAGAATTCTAAAGTTAGAAATTTACTGCCTTTTTAATAAAAGTGCAACCTTGTTTCATATTGGGTTTTTTCTTAAAATTATTTCAATAGAATGAATTTCAAAGTTTTAAGTTAGTCTTTCAGTCTCATCTTTCAGATACATTTAAAAATGTTGAAAATGTTGGGACCGCATTTTTTTTTTAGCTTTGATGAATGACAGTGTAATTCTTTGGGATAAGTCTTTGTTTTCCTCTACAAAATGGCAATATCTCCTAATATATTGTATACAAATTCAGGGGTGACAGAAGCCTTAAGTTTAAGGCATATTTTTTCAGAGTGTCCTTTGTACACTTTTACTTTCAGTGAAAGGTGCTGGCAAACTTTTCACACAGAGTATAATGGTACCTAGATATTACTGAAATAATACAAATGCAGAACAGAATGAAATTGGTAAAGGAAATTATGGTTACACTTTCTCAAATCCCAGGGTGGAAAACTTTAAGGCATTTGCTTTTGGTTATTCCTGACCCACTCATAGGGATTGTTGTTGTCATGTGAATATGGGTATTAGATTTACCTCCAAGTTCAGTGGAGGGCATTATATCTTCAAATGAACAGAAACAGTGAATGTGGAGCACTGCTATGCCCTACCCTGTTCAAACAGGCACTGAGACAAAGAAGGCTTTCCTTACTCTGTGTAATGTTCAGCTGTCTGCTGAAGTTGGAGGAAATTCAGTTTTTTGGAGAGTATCTCTGAGTTCTAGTGAAGGCTTCTTCATGTATGTTAGATATGAAGCCAAAATACATAAATACATAGTTTTGCATCTATCTACCACGATGGTGGCACATGATGTTTTAAGTGTGCATGCACATAGGAAGTGCAGTATTTAATCTAAATCTCAGAATGAGTCTTCCAACGTACTTTGTGAAAGGTGATGATTGACAGCATTGCTACTATGCAACTTTTCAACCCTGGCAGGTATGAAATTTTTATTTTTTACTTAATTTTCCAGACTGGATAACAATCCAAGCCTAGGGCATATTCTTTCAATAAGGGCAATTCTAATTCTGTTGGGAAAAACCAAGAAACAGTTTTAAAGGGTAGATCAATTTCTCATAAGTTTCCTTGTTTATGAAACACGCACTTAATTTGCATCAGTAATTCCATTACAAATTATTAATTTAAAAACTGCTAGAAAGGCATGTGTTTTAAAGGTGAATGTTTGCCACAAAAAAAAAAAAGGCAGCTAATTACTGTTATTTCTGGCATTTTTTTAGAGGTTGGGTTTCCTTATAAAATTAATGTGGCATAAACTCGCTATCTCTGCTTCCTATCTTGAAATCTCTGTATTTTTAGCAAAGAGGATCTGAAAAGAACAATTCAAAAGCCACCTCCAGGCTTTTCCTTGTGTGAACCTGACCACCTGTTAAAGCAGAACTTGTTCTTGGTTAATATCCACGTGTCTTTACTCAGTGTCTCAGTTTAATTTTCCAAAGCTGAAAATCATGTTTACTTGTAAACTTACTGAGGGCTTATTTTCTTTGCATGTGTTATGTAGAAGGTGTTGCTGAAGGAAAATAAATCTGTTGTTGCTTTAGGTGAATAAGTTTGTTTTCTGACATAATTTCTTGGTGGTTGAGCTGTGTGATAAAAACTGAATTGTAGCTATGAATATTTGTTAGAATGATGTGTAAGAACACTTTTTGGCAACGCTTTTTCCCTAATGATGTGCGACCTCACTCACGTCAGCCTCGCAAGACTTTCCAGGTCCTCAGAAACTCTCCTAGTTTCACTTTGGAGTCTGGGATGCTGCTTGGCCACTATTTATAGAAACAGTTCTAGCCCAACAAGTATGCAGGGAGTGAGGACGGCAGTTTTAAATCACAGGGTAAGGCTGGGCTCCCTTCCCAACCACACACAGGCTGGGAACTAAGCAGGAAGGAAGGCCTGTTTATGAGCGTCTTGTGCGCAGCTTGTCTGAGTAGGCAGCCGAATAAACAATGTTCCCTTATGTGGAGTTTCTCCTAGCAAAGGACTGACAATGTGAGGAAAAACTCCTTGGGTAAGTGAAGGAGAAAGTGTGGTGGCAGAATAGCAGTCCCTGACTGTTTTTGCTGTGCCTGACTGCCCGGCAGCAGCCGGTGTTTTGGCTTTCTCTCTAGTCGTTTGCAGCCTGTTGCCAGATTTAGCATTTGTTCCCTTCGGAAGTTTGTGGAATCTGTGTTGCTTTGCAAAAGTTAATGTTTTGGAGAGACTGGTTTCCTTGTTTTAGATCATGCTGGTTGTTCAGGTGAATAAAGATTAAGTGTCTTTGAAGCTGGAAAAGATGAATAGGGTGAGCTGTATCTGTATTCTTACAGGTCTCTTTTGGACTGCATACTCTTCTCTGCTTACAAGGTTGTCTTTCTCTGTGTTTTGGTAGAACTATTTAAGGGCCTGAAGATATGGTCTAAGAAAGACAGGAAACTGTTACTTCTGGATTTCTTTCCTTTCTTGTAGCTCTACCTTCTGCAAATGATTTTCTGCTTGAACTGGAAATACATTCAGGCTGGATTCTGTAGTTTCTGCTACAGGTTACTCTTATGCTTGTAACAAGTTTATATGTTAGTAAAAATGTGACATCATTATACAGGTCTGCTTGACACTTCTAAAATACGTAGCTTTGTATCCATTACAAAACCCCAAGGAAACCAAAACAAAACAGATTTTACACCGCATTTGTTACCAGCACATAGTAAATATTTTGTTTGTGAGGTCCTGGGAACAAATTTTATAATTTTCTTTTTAACTCTCTGCTCTCTGTAGAGGAATGTGAAAATATGAGCCGTTATGATAGACAAGACAGAAATGCCAGACAACATCAGGAAGGATTCTGGAAAAGGACACCACAACAGCGATGGAATGCGCAGGATCACTATCATCTTGGCCATACTGATCGTTATATCCATGGTAAAAATGATTTGAACAGGTAAAGGACTTCTCTCTCTTCTCCCAAACATTTATAATACTAATGAGAAATTCCTTTTGGCATTAAAGGGTCTCAAGTGATACTGATTACCAAGTCATTTTCAGAATAGTTGTATGTCTGAGTGGGAGCATCACTGAGGGTTACAACAATTTCCTTACAAAACTTATGCTTCTGTTTTTATTCCAAATACTTGTTACTTCTATTGATGTGGCATTATAAATGCTTGATTAAAAAACCTTGTGTTTTCCTTGGGAAACCATTAGCGTGTCTTACTACTAGCATTTTGTAAGTTTGAACACCTTATTACTTTTTAATTTGTTTGGTAAATTAAATGTTATCCTGTAGTCGTTGTAGGATTGAATGACAGTTTGTAGAAATCCTGATAAACAAACTGGTTTGAGGGTACTGTAGTTGTTAGTCGGTGACGGGTCTCTACAAGTGGAAAGGAAAATTCTGCATTTAAGTGAAATAGCATTGACATTTTCTGGTGTATTTATTTTCTACCACAGTATGTAAGTATAACCCATGCTACATAACACTTTCCTTTTACTAAATGCTTTCTAACTGTAGTGTGTAAGTGTGGTGTTTTTATGTTTTGAATTTTAATTTAGGGGATCAAACTACCTCGAATCTCCTGTTGGTCACTTGGAAGGCTACGGAGCGCCCAGTTTTTACCAGGCTCCTCGGCAGCTGGTGGGCTTACCGGAGAATACTGTGATGCTTGATGAGATGACCCTTCGGCACATGGTCCAGGACTGCACAGCTGTAAAAACGCAGCTGTTGAAGCTGAAGAGGTTACTGCACCAGGTGGGCTGTTTAAACAGAACAGAAGCAGTAAAGTATATTGGAGAGTAAGCTTAGATGGGTTTATGTTCTCTTTGGCCTTATTAGGCTATTGATGTTTCATTTATACGTTGAATTACAGCTTTCAAGAAGGTGTGTATTTTTTATTTCTATTTGAATTGCTATTTTTCTGCCTTTTCAGCACTTTACTGTCTGCAAAACGTATTAAATATTATTGTTTTACTTCTCTAAGGAAATGTCAAATTAAAAAAGAAAGTCTGTGGATGTGAAGACCAATTTTTGTTCAATAAGATCTGACAAAGCTGGGATTTAAAATTAAAAAATATTAAAATTGATCCCATTGATCAAACCTGCATTTAGCAAGTCAGTGCTGAGAGCTTTTTCTTAAGGCTTTGTTTTCCTCATTCTTTTCATCTTTTCTGTGTGTTTTGACAAGAAGCTTAGCAAATCCTGCTGGGTCATCCCTATTGGGAGTGTTCAAATTTAGCCTTCCTATTTTATGAAATTGTCATAAGCTTTTAAGGAGCTTTTTCATTTCACCTCAAAACTTGGCAAATTGTGGGAGTTGGTAAACTGTTAAATGACTCCGCAGAAGTATGGCATTTCAGTTACAAAAATTCCTTTGTTACCATAAAAATAATGAACGGTCCATGAGACCCTCTTTGGAGGCATATACAGATTAGCACTGGAAAGTATTTGTATGATGCTCTCTTGTAACAGTAGATTTATTGCTGTTCTTATTTAATAGGATAATGTAATGAAAAGAAGTTTGTGTCTTAAAAGTAAGACACTAAAACAAAACATAGCAAAACAAAAAGCAAATCAACCTTGAGGCTAATTCAAGGGTCTGACTGTGCCTTTTAGAAATGCAAGCGTTTGCTTCATGTGGTAACTGAGATGTATTTCTATGAATTTCTGATTTTGTCAGTAGAAAATCAATTGTAACACAAATAATGTAGTGTCAGAGTGGGAAGGTGTGTTCTTAGGACTTGGTGTCTGAGTGGTGGACTGCATAAACTGGTGCCCCCAACAGCCCCAAGCATGCAATTAATACAGATGTAGCAGGGAACTTATTATCCACAGCTTTTAATGCCTGTAACACAAGGACAATTAAGCAACTTGATAAATGATCTGTGTGTGTGTAGTACATTGTGTAAAGCCATGCACGTTATAGCCAAATAATGTGTGGCCTTGCAGAATATCATATTTAAAATCGCAATCTAGTTTATAGTAGCCATACTTTCTTAAAAGGTTGCAGAACAAAACTTTGCCTGTAGAAGCTCAGATCAAGTTTTTTAAAAGAAGTTAAATGCACAGAATGAAACAATTACTCCTAATAAGTGCATTTTTCAAGATTTGTTCCTTCTCTTGCCAAAAGCTTGATCTTCTCCACCTCCCTCCCTGTGACAGTGAGTTTAGTAATAACAGGTATTCTTCCTGTCAAACTTTGTCATGCATACTTGTATTTTCCTGACCTAACCTAACCTTGTTTTGACTCACTACTTCCAAAACTCATCACTGGACTTCTGCGTGTTGATTCTGCTCTCCTCTGTATTATCCAGTCTTTTAATCAAACAGTATGAATAGTAATGTAAAAGTAAATTAGCCTGCTGCAGAGGGGAAAACTATAGACCTTTACTACCTTCATTTGCTAAGCAATTAGGGTAAAACTTATATGAAATATTTGTTCATTGCATTATAGTGTTAAATCCTTACTGTAAACATCCAGCTTCATACTAACAGCAATGTGTAAAAATATTGCAACTTTTTAAACTGTTTGTGAAGAACAAAAATACGGTTTTGAAAACAACTTTTTGAATTTTAGCATTCTGAACTCTGAACTAGGACTTGATCCCAGCCCAGGTCATACGAGATCTCTTCTTGAAAAACAGAAAAAAATCAAAGTACCAAGTCAGTAGCTTTCGAACTCCAGCTCTAATAAGGAAGCAGAAGTTCTTCTATTAGCTTCACCAGTATCATCCATTTAAATGTATGTCTTAGCTTTCTCCAGTTATGACATTCAGCAATAATATTTAATTTGGATAGGTAGAATTAGAGCTGTAGTCAGGACTAAGGCATGAGGTCTCACAGGAACAGTTATAGTAAAATAGGAAGAGTTAGTAATTAAATTCTCTTTTATACAATTATCTAATCAGCTGTAGTGTGACTTAGTGTAGAGCACAGCATGTAATGAATGTGTACCTAGCAGATTCCTAGGGAGACTTAATGTGCTGTACTGCATTCATTGCTGTGACTGTAGCTCACATAACTGTATATAAATTACCCTGAGTATTAGGAGCATCATAGCTGCAGCAGCATGGGCTTGGTGTTGCATTCCCAATTCTGCTTGGAAAAATAAATAGTTATTTGAGTAATATAGCCCTTCCTGAGCTCCGCATGGCCAGGATAACAATGCCAGCAGTGCATGTGCTGTCTTCTTGCTCCTCACATACTGCCAAAGTCCTGTATCTTCAAACAGTGAAATCAGGAATAGGACTCTCTCATGGAGAGCTTTTAAAAATTTTCACAGTAGTGAGTAAAGCCTTCTCTGACTTGAAGGTAATGTTATACTAACTTATCTGGAGTGATAAGTGTAGATTTTTCTTGCACTAGATGCAGTTGTAATTATTTACAGGGAGATGTACTACTGGTAAATGTTGTCTCTTTAATCCTTAACTGGAGTGCTACCTTTCTATTGTAAAAAGAAAATGCTTTGGAAGTCTAATTCTAGTAATAATTGACATGTAAATGTTACTGCTTTTAAACATTAACTAAGGTAATTCATTTGCATGCACAATAGTAAGTTAGTTTTCTTCTTATCTTAAAAATTTCTTCCTCCTCCTCAGTTAATTTCATACACTTGCTTCTCTGGGTTGACGCTACAGACCTAATATGTAATTAAAATTTTGAGTAAGGATGTTTTATTTCTAATGCCCTGGAGCCTTTGATCTAGGCAGGGATTGACCATCCTGTATACTAAGTTCCTCTCAAGACTGGCGGCAATGCCTTTCAACCACGCTGCATTATCTCAGATAGGCCCTGACTGCTGCTCTGAGGAGAACTGAAACACAAAGCAGTTCATGGAACTGTGAGATCTGTGAAGCCCTTTTTTCTGTGGGAGGCAAGTTTTTTAAAAAACATTTCTTTTCAACTTCACTTTCATGAATGGAAATGAAATTCTGTTTTTCAAGCACAGATCTTCAGTGTAACTTAGCAGGTATGACCAGCCCATTTGTATGAAGAGGTGTGAATGAAAAGGTGAACCATGTAGTGCATAATTGTTGAATGCATCAGTACATTTTGCATCAGTACATCTTTTTGCTGAGGCTTTAGATTAGTGAGTCACTTGTGCACCTTTGAAATACATACTCATTGTGTTTTCTTTTTGCCTCTGGTAATATCTGTAAGAGAGACTTATCTTTGTTTATACGAAGCCTGATGGTAAGAAAGAAACAGACTTAAAAAATACAAGGATTTCTTTGTGTCATGTATTAAGTTGTATAAATTACCACTACAATTATTACTACTTTTTCTTAGCCACAAAATACTTCACTTCAGTGACTTAACTGCGCTGAAAAGAAACACAACCAAAAGAAATTAACAAATAATAGCAAATCAAACTGAAAAATTTTAGGTTCCAGCAGTTGGTTAACTGTTGGACTGTCACAATAACAGCATTTGACAGTGGGCAATGGAAACCACAGGGCCCTGGTTTGTGGTGATACCTCAGTGAAACTACACTTGAAGTGCCAAGTAAAGAGCAGGTGAATAGCACCCTCTGCTTGATGGACACTTAACACATCTTGTGTTTGCATCTTTCTAGAAAACGAGATTATTAAATGAGTCATTCATACTGAAGGAAACTTTGAATTGAGAGTTAAAAGGCTGGACCTTGATAAAAATGTCTTAAACCTCGATAAACTTCAGAAATGTTTGTTTAACATTTTTCAACTTCTTCATAATCTAGATGCTGGAACGTTGCAAGAATTCTCAAGATAAAATTATTAGTATAATCTTAAAATCCTGCGTATTAAAAGGCAACATATGTTGTTAGGGTACCATAAGAAAATTGCTGAAAGTGCAAATGGGTTGATTTTTGTAATAGAAGAACCTAAAATACGTTAGTGTGACAAGAACAACTTTTGTTTTTCAGCTTTAAGCTCTGTGTCTCAGGCAATATGGGAGGTTTCTTCTGAGAGAGGATACCCTTTATCCTGTTTTAGAATTTCTGTAGTTTTTCTTTATTTTACATGTGCTTTTAACTAAAGCCTGCAAATAATATCACCCAAGGAAGGCAAGGTGAAAAGGGAAGCTGGAAAGGACAGGCAGTGAGAACAGCTGTCTGCTGTACAGGAGATGCATGTTTATAATGTTCAAATATGTTCCCAGGACAGTTCTGGTATATTGAGTCGCAGAGCTTGACTTTTGGTGTTAATTTTTTTCTTTTTGAAATAAACAACATAAAATGAGAACATGGAACTATTGAGAGGATAGAAGAAAACACAAGCAAATGTGGCATTTTTGAGCTGCTGAACTGTTTATCAGTAGAAATATTGCAGTGCTCAAAGCCCCACAGTCCATAGTAGGTACACTGCTGGTGGGAATAATGATCACAGGAGGTTAGAAAGGTAGTGAGGGATTTTTAGTCTGTTCTTGACTAAGTACTTGCATCTGATACACTTCTTCATAAATAATCATCTGTCACCAAGTAAAAATCAACATTTAGTGTTTGGTTTACAAAAAGCAATAATTGAGTTCTTTGCTAATCTCTAAGTTGAAGGGAGCACCAGGATTTGTGTGTCATTTGTACTAAAGATTTCCCTCTTGTGAAATGCTGGCGTGAGGGCAGGATAAGTACAGCCACTCAAAGGTACAGGTTAAATTTGTGACTGCATTTGGATGAGTTGCAGCATACCTGTGACAGCCATGATGAAGAGTTATTCCCATGAGTATTAGTTCATGTTCTTGAGATGAATTAAAAATGACAGATGAAGACTTGAGAATGTAATCAAGAGCTTCAGTTTGACTGTATCATTTGAGAGTGGGTATGTAAAAGCGTTTAACATGTAGAAAATTATTTGTCCAGAGAAATAAAGTACCTGACAGTGAGGAAGCAAAAATCGTTACATGATTTGCCTACATGTACACTTAATTTGTATCTATAGCTGTCACTGAGTTTATTAGACTTATTAGAACAATAAGTCAATTCCTTTGTAGAAGACTGAGTTGGTGTTAATTTTCTCAGCAGATACCTTTTGCAAAGGAATGTGAAGCTGAAGTAATATTCAGCATGAAACCAGGTTACTTTGATAGCTATGACTGTAGAACTTTAGGCATTCCTCTGGATTTGTTTTGTGGGCACTATGCTGATAAATACCAAAATGTTGTTAGAGAGTAGGGAAATTACATCTGTTCATGCTTGTCTTCAAAAGTTAGCATAAAGGTTTTTTCCTGAGCAGCCTTTCTGTCTTGGGAGTATTCCAAAAGCGAAGAGAATGCGTGTGTGTGTGTGTGTGTATTTCTGGCACCACAACCACTTGCTCCCTTTATGCAGGTATTAGTAAATTTGGGATGGTTTTCTAAGTCTTGTAATGTAATACTTGTAATACTTTCTAGGTATTTTGTAATTTCTGACTTCAGGTTTCCTGTAATTTTATAACTGCTTAAAAACATGTCTTAAGGTGTGTGATTACCTCAGTTTACATTGGGACCCCCCAAAACTGGCCAAAAGCTGAAGAGTGTGCTGTGGATTTAAGTCCAGCAAAACCTTTCCAGTACGTATGATTGAGCTGAGAATCACTGTAGAAGGTAGTGATGGTCTCTAACTGAAGGCTGTCCCTACACAGGTCATTAAATGTAAAAGGTTGCATGTTAATATTAGTCCTCCATCAGCTTACATAGTGCAGGCCATGTACCTCAAGAGAACTTTCATGCATTCATGTTAGCATGTGTTGGAATGGGAGGCTTGAGTTTCCACTGATAGTGTTAGAACTGCTTTTTTTTCGGTTGCCCTGTGTTCTTTACATGTGTTTTGAGATAATTATGGCGGCAGAAAGGGAATTGATGCAAATGAACTTAGTTCCTGCTTTGCCAGTGAATGAGTCGGGTATAGCACAGGGCTGATTTAAATCACCAGAGACTGTGTGACATACTAACCTTCTTTACAATTAGACCTTAATCTGCTGTTGTGGAGTGTTTTATTGCTTCGCTTGCATGCTTTTTAATGGCAATAAAAAATATACTTGAGGTACAGAGCTTTGAAAAGCCATGCAAGGTATTTTTGCTTGAAATCGTTGGTCTTGTTTTGTGGGTTTTTTTCCATTCCCATGATTACAATTGTAATTGTGACCATCTGTAGCTTTGCTTCTGAGTGTGTGTATTTGTTTAAATAGTTGCTTAAAATAAAATGTTGATGGATATTTGTTAGTCATAGACTATAAGATAAATATACAATATAAATATATAGAGTATGATCTGTTAATCTGTAAATAATTTTAGGGTTCTAATTGCTGCTCTTTCCCTTTAGCATTTCAGAAATATTCTGAGCTAAATAATGCTTGTGTTTTTATGGTATTATTGTGCAAATTATTTCAAAACACTCTGCTAAAACTTGTTTATAACATCAAATGTAAACTGCTGCTTCATCAGCCTGTCACTTGCTGGTGACGGGCCCAGAATGAACAAGCAGCTACTTGTGAATGGAGTGCAACTGTGTGCTGGACAGTGTTAGCTGAAATATTTGCTGTGTTAAGGAGTCAGAAGTCTCAAAATTTGACTGTTCTCAAAATTAATAGCCCCTTTTTAAATTAAAAAAAAATAGTCCAAGAAGTTAAACAAACAAGACCCAGAACAAAACAGCATCAAAAAATAGTGAGGTATAAAGTTACACCCAACTGCTGAAAATTAAACTGTGTGTAGCATGGCAAAAGCAATTTGGATTAGTGTGGTAGCTCTTAGCATTTTTGAGTCTGGTGATGTCTGTGCATATTTTGAATGCAAGTAATATGGGACTATGGGAAAAAGTAAAAATGTCATTATTAAAAGTTTATTATTTTTTTCTTTATTTTTATTTTTTCTCTGCATCTGGACGGTTACCTTCATCTTTCCCTACAGCTTAGTTTTAAATATATGACGATTATTTATTGTGGATTAAAAAGGTGGAGGGAGGAACACCTCATGGACATAAAGAACATAAATGGGTCTGTTGTAGGTTTCTCGTTTAGCTGATCTTCAGCATTTGAGCTGCAGTTTTGTGATTTTGGGGAGTTGCTGGCTCTTTTAGTCAGGTTGTTAAGCTGCTCTTACATTCTGTAAATGCAGTTCTAGGCAGTGAGGTCATCAGGTAAAGAAACCCTTCTGTAAGAATCCTGAAAAATGAAGGAGAATGCTGTGAGGTACAGGAGTCATTTATTTTGTCTTTGAGAAGGAAGGAGGTGAAGGAGATGGAACACTGCACATACAATGGCTTTGTATGTTTGTGACAGGACATAGCTGGGCAATCATCATTGGCATCTTGGGTTATTTCTGTTCCTACTTGTTACGCTTCATTTCATAATTCATGGCTGTCATGGTAGGGGAAAAAATGCTTTTGTGCGGTTTCAGTTCTTACAGTTCGGGTTTAGTTTTCATGACTGCGAATTAATTTTGTTACTCTACCCTGTAGCAAACGTTGCATTTTTACTTAAGAATTTCTAACTGAAATATTTTATCTGTATATTTTGATACTCCTCAGTCACGTATTTTTGAATGAATATTAAAGGAAATCAAACTGTTGACATCATATAGCATCACCACTTTTTCCTGATGCAACTTTTTAATGCAATGGCAAATTTTTACCAGATTTTTGTGCAAAATCAACACACTTTGACAGAGCTGCAGCTGTTCCTATTTGTGAGGAGAGGAAGACTGTTCATGGCCCTTATTTGGTCACTCTACACATGCTGCACAATGGAGGCTTTCCTGTCAGGGAACAGAAAAGGGGAAAGTAAGGGTAGGAGAGGTCAGACATCGTAACAGGTGAGAGCAGAGCTGATGTATCTCTGTCCTTGAAAGCACGTTTGCCACGGAGCTATTTCACCAAGGAATTCATACTTGTATTCTTGTTTTGTTATCTGATAGAATGATGAAAATGTGTCACTCCAGGACATCAACCTCTCAGTTCCATCGAGTCCGGAACCACAAGAACCTGAGTCAACTTTTAAGGTAAATGACACCGATTGATTCTACAGAATAAGAGATACAAAGCTGTTTGTATTTAAAAAACACATCAAAAGTTCGTGTGTCACTCTGAAGTATTGCTTGTTGCTTCTTTTTTCTGTTTAAATGCAAACCTAGTGAATGTTTATACACTTAATTTCTTCAGATTTGTTAAAAACGAAGGGCTTATTTGACCATTTAAAATGCGTATTTACAAATGGTAGCACAACTTAAATAATCAAAATAACTTAGAGCAGTCATGGGAGTCAATGGCTGTAGAGTGACTTTTTCCAAAAAGCTTCTGCCTGCTTGCTAAGTGTTAGAATTTGAAAAGACAATTGTTGCTTTGAAGTGTGATTATACCACACTTATTCGGTTACTTGCTCTGTTTCATTACTTTTACTGTTAATTTTAGTTTAAAATATCTTCATCTAAGTTCAGTTTTGTCCAAGAGGATGGAGGTATGACAGATGTAACTAAAAACAACGGGAACCCCACAAAGTGAGTTGTGAGTTTGTTTTTACAATGGATATTAAAGGCAGAAGAAGTCACAGTGGATATTCCAAAAGGGATCATCTTTTATGGTCACAGACTTGCAATGTTGTGCTTTCCATGGTGGTAAGGGTTTATAGCATTGCCCAGCTCTTACTGTAATATCAGTATAGGAAGATCATTAATTCTGTACTTGTGGGAGGGGAACAGTACTTATTGAAGATGTAATGAAGTTATAAATTCTTGGAGAGGGAGAACACTTAAAATGTAATTGCTATTTGGGAGTCATCTGTCCAGATCGTGGCTTCAGAGCTTTAGTGGTTTGTCAAAGCTATAGATCCATATGCATCATCCTTTAACAACCCTGGTTTCTACATTGATCATGTTTCGTTGTTGTATGATATATAGTTGTGCTTGTCCTTCTATAGTCACCTCCCTCGAAATCTTAGAAACTTAGTCTTAGAGGAAAAAACACTGCTTTTTAACTTAATAAAAAACTGTGAGGTTTAACTGACATTTTGAATTGTCACTTCTTTAATTGATACTGGCATATAGTTTGAAAAATTGCCCAACAAATCAGGTGTTGTCCTGAGGCAGTAACTATTAACATCTTCAGTGAAACTGAAATAGTAGATGCATGCTACTAAATGGAAGTATTCCCCTTAATTTATGGCCTGGCTATAATGGGCCAGTTATATGAAAGCTGTCATGGGATGAAAAATTAGTTTTAAAAAAATTCACTCTTGTGTATTTACCAATCTTTTTAGTCTCTGAGTTTTGCATAACTATATAATATAATGTCTTTGGGGTTTAGTAGTATGTATTCAAATCAGTTGTGTTATTTGCATTCAGTAAACATAATTATACTGCCAGCCCTCCGTGCACATCTGGTGTAGTATGTCCTGGAGGGGAGTGGATTTAGCCCTTGTGGTCCTTACAGCAAACCTCATAGTGCCCACTGTTCTGTTGCAGATGGATGATCTGCTGAACGAGATCAGGCAGCTTAAAGATGAGCTGAAGAAAAAGGATGAAACAATCAGCCAATTAGAGCATCAGCTTGTAAGTATAATGCTAAAAGTTTAGCAAAATCCCAAGTGTGCACTGCAGAGTGCAACTTTAATAGGCAATTCTGGTACAGGCTTTAAGGGAGCGAGACAGCTAATTTTTTTCCCTGCACTTTCATTTTAGCAAAGTTAGGTTTGGTTTCTCTTTGGACCCACCTGGCTTTTGGGTCTATAGAGGTTCACTTATAGCAGACTGATTCCACGTGTTCCATGTGCTTGCAGCTGTGCACCTGGGATCTTCAATTCTGTACTCTAGTCATGATTCCATATGTATGGTACTAAGCAAAGATATTGGCTGATTGATTCTTAAAAGTATCTCATTTCTAAAACAGTTTTGAACATAAAATTCTAGAAGCTGCTCAAAAATAACAAAGAGCCAAGATAAAGCTATGTTTAAAGTACTTTAAAAAATAACAAGTATTTGGCTTCTTCTTGGAGCTTTCATTGGTGTTTTTCTTTTCCCACTCTGTTCTGCTACTGTCTTTTAATTTAATAAAGAATTACAGCATAGAACTTAAAGCTGAGCAAGGTAGCATTCAAAGTTGTTTTTTTTTTTCCTTCTGCAAAAGCAGTACAAAGCACTTTTGTAATAAATAATGTTCAGGAAGACATGAGGCCTCAAGCAAAACTCACATGTTCCTTTTACCTTTTTGCTATTGTTCTGTGATTGGATTTTGCCATGTGTATCTCTGCATTTGGTTCTGGTAGATTCATCTGCTGTGACAAATCTTTTAAAATAGCCCCACATGTTCAAGCCATTTCAAACCACAACAAGGTCTTACAGGTAGGGTAGATGGGATGCCAAAAGGTGCACACCATATTTATTTATCATAGCTGGAGACAGTGTTGCATTGTGATAAACCCTCATGAAATGTTTAGCACATGCTTTTGTACACGTGCACTGGAGCTGACCTGTCTTCATCCTCTCCCTGTTTACCTTGCGATCATTCCCTCTGAAACAAAAATGAAAGGTTTAACATTGGGCTTTCTGCTCTGCTGTTTAAACCACAGAATCCCAGCTCTCTCTTTCCAAAGGGCAACATTTATTCCGGATTACTTGTAAATATACTTTGGGGAAAGCAGCAGTTGTGCAGCAGTGCAAACAGTAGTGTCTACAATTGAATCATATTGTGCTCTACAGTCACATGATGTTTGAACACCGGGCCTTGACTGGACTTTTCAAGAGGCTTAGTTGGTTACTTCCTAACTGATTCTTTTTTTCTTCTCTTTTTGGGGGTGATGAAGGCCACTAAATGCAACTGCCAGAAGGACAGTCACAAACCTGCAGGGGCAATGCGTGCGCACGCTGATAAATTCACCCAAACCTCCTGGAGGAGGAGTTCTGTGAGTACCGTGTGCCGTTCCTTCCTGGCCATTCCTTCCTGTTCAACGTTTTCCTGCACTTCATTCCCCACTTCTATTACTTTGGCTGTTTGCCTCCTTTGAGGGATTGTGTGCTCTGTGTGGGAGTGGTCTCCTTCCTGCTGGGAATCTCTGGCACACTTCTGCAGCACTTTTATTTAAACGTTTGTTACAAACGTTTCTTTTAAATGAAGTAATTAAATATTAGAAGTCATCTCTTCTAATAATCACCCCTTGGGCTATTTAAGTTAGAGTCAGTTCAAGCTGTGTATCTAGTCATACTTAAGTTACTTTCTTTTATCCTGACTTTAAAAGTCATAGGTATTTCTCTGGGTTTTTTTCTGGTCAGATTTTCATTGTTGATGTTCTCATATTTGTTGCAGAAAAGCAACAGTGTATTCTGTGTTTTAATGCCTAGATGTAAAAGAAAAAATATTGTTTAATATTTCTTATTATAATTTTGATAATTTATTTTAATAATTTGACTGATTAACAGAGGTATTGGGTGAAAATCACTTTGACAAAAGACGTCTCCATTCCCATATGTTGTTGCATGGATTGCATTTACTTCCATTATATGAAACTTACGTTCTTTGTGGAACACTAATAGAATGCTTAAGATGGGGAGGGATGATATGTTTGATGTTATGTAATAATAAAGAATTACCTTTGAATCTAAACCAAGACTTTTGTCAGTCACCAGCAAATAGCATTTGGATCTTGAAACTACTGCTCTAGCTTAAAAAACCCAAGAGATTTTATTAAAAGGCTAAAAATGGGTTCCATTTTCTTTTAGTTTCTTTGTGTTTACCCTACCTTGAGTTACTTGATGTAAGATTGTAGTGAAGGCAAATCATCTCTGCTGTCCTTCTAAAATTACTCTAAATATATAGTGTTAGGGTAGAAACACCACCACGCTGTATGTTTGACAGCTCCCGGCAAACAGCTTTATCCAAGCTTTCCAACCTCCTTTTGTCTGATCAGAACCCAATGTAAAAAGTTCATAACCTTAAATAGCTTTTGGTTTGCTTCCAACCTCTGCTCCAGCATGTACATGTCATGTCTTTGTTTATCCCATTTGTTTCTTTTACTTTGGAGCTTTTGAGCTCTTGCATCATTTCTTTTTCCTAAGTTTTAATTTTGTGTGTGTGGTGCTCATTTGGTGTTTTTGTGCATCGGTAATGTTAAGGTTAGTGGCTGCTGTTTCCATGTTCCTTTTTTTCTGTCTGGTTTTTCACATCAATTCAGAAACAGATTAGTAATCATGCACAGTTACTTGCTAACAACACAGGTTTTAGTTTGAGCAACTTGTCCTATTAATGGATAAGACAAAGATCCTGTAGCAGATGTGGAATTTGAGTTGCTGTCTCAAGCAAAAGGAGTCACTTAGCATAATTGTCTATTTTGGTCAGGTTGGTCAGTATATTTCTTTTTAGTAGTTTTATTAAAAAGGGCACAGTTTTTGTCAGGAGGAAGTTTGGCTTAAGGGACAGTATCTTTAAAAAAACTCAAAAGCTCTACTGTATTTATGGGTGGGTGTGTGGATATATGTATTTGGTGTACATACATATTTGTAGGATAATGTTCATTAGATGCACATTCTAAACATCTCAGTATTTTTATCTACGTGCAAAATTTCTCATGAAATGGATAAAGGACTTAGGAAAAATCATGAAGTATTGACAAACTTCAAAATACTCTGCTTCTGAGGAGCTTTTATTTGTAAGTGATAGTTGGAAAGTTTTGGGCAGAATGTGTTGGGTGTGTTTTGTTTGGGGTTTTTTTGTTTGTTTTTCCAATATCTTCGCTGGCATATTTGTAAGCCAACAGAAACTGACAGGGGCTCCTTAATGCGGGATTTCTTCAGGGAGAGCCAGAGCCTGTTGTAGCCAAGTTTGCTTCTGATGATCAGACCTCAGCTGTCTGGTTAATGCTTCCTCTGCTAACATGCATTTAGATGCTTCCTTGCCTGGCTTAAGTTTTGATCTAGAACCCAGTGACCAAAAAAGTATCTCTTGTAATGGAAGGGAGACACGACTGGCTCTTATTTCCTTGGTAATAGTTTCCAGTGTTGATGAATATTTAACTATTTCATTTTTTCCTATTAGTAGTGACCTGTGAGTCACTTTAAATGATTGTAGATATCAGGGAGTTACTTTAGCTCAGTTATCAAAACTTTCAAGAGTAATGTGACCGTTTATAAATTCTATGTGTTTTATATAGTCTGTAGAAATCAGAACTGATACAAGGTGTTTATTCCTTAAAGGTAAATAGTAGTTGGAGAACACAGTAATTTAGCATTTCAAGGAGTGCTTTAAGTGCCTACTGAGTAGTGTTTCATGAAGAATAGTTGCTAGAATAAACTAGGAAAGAGTGAGAGTGGAAATCAGCTATTATAAGATTTTAGTTAGGAATTTAAGACCATATGAATTGCAGTAATTTGTTACTATTCAACAAATTGCTATCTGAAATAGCTAGTATTTATCATGGCTTCATGGTTCTGCCATTAAACAGAGAAGTGAATATCATTAAACATCCTCTTTTTAAAAACTAACATTCACATCTCTTTCTTTGTTACCAGATTCTTCTAGAAAATGGCCTTGTTCTGATATGATTATGAACTTTGTTTGATGGCGTTCTCTTTAAGGGCCAGAGTTTTTTTAAGTACTTTTAGTGGTTTTAGTATTTAAACATAAATATGTACATAACTGGAAGCTATGTATCTTTAGGTTAATCCTTTGAATTTAGTGCTCATGTAATAAAACCCAGTAGCTGAAAAGAAATGTTTTGGAAATTGGGCTTCTTACAAATTAATAGGTGGTTACCTGTTGCCTAGCTACTGTGTCTGTGACATAATATTTCTTGTGAATAGTGTTCTGAAAGGATGCTCAAAACTCAGATAACTTCTAACTTCTTGTATATTAGTTTTGGTTAACCATTCTCAGGATGAAGGCTTGTACAAGTATTCGCTCACAGAGTAGACCATGACATTCCTAAAGGACTTCTTACAGATCTCTTACACAGAATTCATTGCATTTCATTTATATCTATCATTTAACTGGAAGAAAATCGCTGAAACCTGGAAGAAGGTAAAAATTACCTGAAGACATTAATGTTCATGGACAACTAGCGAGGAAGAAGAATGAGAGCATCCGTTGCCACAACTGTCTTGCATTGTTTCTGTACTACTAGATACTGGTCTTTTTAAGACTTTGAGGGTAAGGGGTTAGATGTCAAGTTTTTGTTGATCAATTATTTGGTTTCTTGAACTGGAAAGGCTGCTTGCATATGCTGAGAAGTAAAAGACAAGTGAGCAGATTGCAAAGCCCTGAATTTGGTTGAAGATACCTGCAAAAGGTTCTGACCCCTGAGGTCCAGTTCCATAGCATAACACAACTCCTCCTGGCTCATGGTTGCTTTTCCATCCCCTGCAACATGACATGGTGTGTACTGGAAAAGCTAGGTATTTCCCCCCTGGTATCAGAGGAGCTTGCAGTGAGGAGAATGAGCTTTGCTTCCTAAATGTGTGTACAAGTTCATTCTTGTCTCTGGTAAAATGACAGCGGAACCTGTCAGCGTTCATGGGAACATGCATATTCTTGTTCTTTGCTACATCTTTTTTCCTCTTTTGCCTTGAGATATTCTTTGCCTTCCATTGGAATTTTGTTCCAGTTTATCATTCCAAAGCCTTTTATGTCAATTGTTTTGATAAATCTTTGTGATACCTTGGCTGTCTTTGTGTACTTAAGTCCCATTATCTACTTCCACTTTAGCCTTAAACCTCTACAATTATTAATTTAAACTTCCATGTTTTGAAACCTAGTCACTAAATTAGTGTTCATCTTCACATCCAGCCTTGGTTTCTCTCATTGGCCAGTACTCTGCTGTTTGCTTGATGGTCCATTCTTACACAGGATGTTGGTGAGACAGGAGTGTAGCTGGACTAGGTGCTTCTGCTGTACACCTGTGCCTGACACGTGGGCACATACACAGGAGACAGGTCCCTTGAACCCTTCACGAGCAATTCTTGTTGCTTTAGTGTGGACCAGCCCATAAGACTGAGTTGGTTTTTTGTTTTCTTTTTTCATCTGAATACTTTCAAAAAGACTTGCATGTCAGAACAGCTCATTCATAATCTCTTTCTGGGTGCTAAGCTAGCAAGAGGAGTCTGCTACAAAAACCTTTGGTTTGCATTGACACTGAAGTATGTCATTCTAGGTTTGTTCATGGTGTGCAGCTCTGAGTTTGTACGAGACAGCTCACAGTGCTAGGTGACAAAATCACCTCTTCTTCAAAGTGCTCAAAGGCTCCAGTTGGATAGATAAAACTGGATCTTTGTGTTTCTGCTGCAGAAAAGACTGTTTGAAACAGTAGTAGTTTTGGATGTTGGGATGTCCTTGGGAAAATAGCTGGACTATTTGGCTGTTGGACTAAATTGCTGTGCAGCAATAGCTTAGAAATATTTCTCTTTTCCTTTTCTGGCAGAAGCAATTGCTTTTGTTCCTGTGATTGATTATTCTAAGATTGAGGCCTACTCATAGCAATGGAAAACTCTGGCCTTAAAGTTTTCATAGGAGCATTTAAATTAAAAAAAAACCCAAAAACAACCACCAAAAAACCAACCAACCAAAAACAAACAAAAAAACCCACAACCAGCCAACAGGTTTTCTCAGTGAGTTAGAGTCAAACTTCCTATAGTTTTTAGCAGCAATAGTACAACTTGTCAGGATCTCTGAAGAACATTCATAATTTTTTCTGGTTTGTAGGCTACTTTGTTTCATTTGCTCTTATTTTTCAACTCCTGAGTCTCCTGAGTTTCTTAAATTGTGATTCACTTCTCTTTGGGGATCTTTTGCTGTTTCACAATTCCCCTTATCTGGGAAATGAGAGGAATGGGGTTTAAGTTAAGTGGCTGGATGCACATAGCAGCTGAGGGGAGGAACTTTCTGACTGCTCTCTAATGTTGAAGTGTAAGTGGAACAAGTTTCTTCAGAACCCAGAGGAATCCAGTCAGATGTTTTTGTGTTATTTTTATTTTTTTTTAATAGAAGCTGAGGTAAGTCATGTTCTCATCTCTCAATTCTAGCTTTGCTTGCTTATGAGTTTTTGAAGACACTGTAATAATCAAGCATAAAATAAATGATGATTCAGGTTTTTCTTAATTCATACCTTTAGTAGGAAACTGCCCCATTATCTGTGTATTTTGAATATGTACCATCATCAGAGAATGTGTTTATTAGTGTGTTTCTTTTTTCCTCTTCTTGGGATTTCTTGGGAACTTCAGTACACATTTGACTAATATAGGGAGATGAATGCCAGTTGTTGTTTAAGGGAGAAACCTTAGTAAATTTGTTGGAGTTCTGTACAATAAATACTATTAAAAGTAATCTTTTCATAAACCAGGCTTATTTGCAGATACTTATATCTTAATGTGCTATATCAATGGGATTGTTACATCTGTTATAATTTGTAAAATCAGTGGAAGTTACAGCACTCATCTTAATGAATTCCTGGTGCTGTATTTCCTGGCCCTTACTTGGTTCAATTGGTGTTGATCTTAATTACCTTATTCGATGCACAATTGAACAATCCTGGTTTAGGTTTTGTTTGGTTTGGGGTTTTGTTTGTTTCTTTTCCAGAAATAAATAAATAAATCTGGCATTTGTTTGACATGTGCCCATATGGAGCAGTGTAAACTGTAGCTTTGTGGGAGAAGGGGATTGCTCTGTGCCTGGAGAGCAGTTCAGTTTAGCAGGCAGAAGACTTAAGGAAGTTACTTGCACTTTCCTCATTTACTTCTTCAGTCAGAGTGATGATAAAATACCATGAATTGCTACTGAGAAGTGCTGTGCTTTGAAGTGGTAATACGGATGCTTAAAAATTTCTGGAATGGATCAAGACAAGTAAATATTTCCTTGCTTTTGCAATGGTATCATAGCTGTTATGTAGCTCAGCTGACTTGTGCTTGTCTTAATCTCTCATCTCATGGCGTGGGAGAGAATATAAAATTTTCACCTCCCTTCTTATTGTGTTAAACATTTCAAAGAAGTCTGGGGAAAAAGCCCATTGCCAACCCAGATAAGTCTGTGCAAAATCAGATTCATGCGTAATGATAATGTGCATTTTACCATGTGGAGATTCAGTTATGTTTAGAGAATGGAAAGAATTCTTTGTTGCTGTTTCACCACCCTGGCACAATTTAGGATGAAGTGTGAAGAAGCCTGAAAAATGTAATATTCTTTTGCACGGTGCTGTGAAAATCCAAAGCTTTTGATAATTTTCTCATCAATCATTGATTGATTAATCTTGATCCCAAGAAAATACCTGTTCAGCTGATGCAGCACACTGTATTATTTTGTCATGTTGCTTGACTGAAACTAATACTGTTTTAGCAGTCTAAAAATTGTGATGTTAATGCTCACTTGGTAGAGGGCTGTATGAAGATGTTAGGTAATTCTTATCTCCCTCTAGAGATAATCAGATTGAAGCGCTTGTTTCATTTTTTCCCTTAGATTTTGCTCCAATAATTGGTTTATCTCAGCTTCTGAAGAAGAAAAAAGCAGTCTTGTCAGTTGTTTTTATCCCCCTTTATTTCCTGTTCTAGATTAGTGTTCTGGCTACCTGATTCTAAAACTTGATTAAATGCATGTGCAAAGTTACATCTTAGCAGTACTGGAACTTGGAATAGTGGTGGATAAAACCTAACTAGATTAGGATAACTGGAAGATCAGGGAAGTGTTTAAAATTGTCCTGAGATAAGTAAAAGGAGAATATTTATTTATAGAAATAATACATTGTTTAACATTGGTTTAAAAGAAGCATGGAGATAAAAGACTTTGTTTGTCCAGCCCTGGCAGTATGATCTGCAGTGGATATTCCAGCAAAGCAGCTGGAGAGGAAGGAACTTAGAAAAGCAGTTTTCAGCTGGTCAAGCAGTCAAGGGGTTGTAAAGACTTAAACCTGTCCTGCTGAAATAGGAAATCAAGATGGTTATTTAGGAGGGAGGTTGCATCTTGGATATATTTTTCAAAGGTAAGGGTATGGAGAAAAGGATAGACTGCATAAAATGACTTTTTCTTGTTTTGAGAATGCAGCAACCCCAGTGTGTCACACTGGTAGTGATCTGAGACATCTGCCAGGCAAACCCTGCACGCCACCATGTACACTGATGCTTTAATGGAAGTCTCCAGCTCCAAGAACAGTGCACGGAAAACAGTTTCATGTCACCTCTCCTCTTCCATGTACAATAATACTG
Organism: Dendrocincla tyrannina; assembly: GCA_035047865.1. NCBI lineage: Eukaryota > Metazoa > Chordata > Aves > Passeriformes > Dendrocolaptidae > Dendrocincla > Dendrocincla tyrannina. Next base: position 6,830,140 of record JAWWMP010000167.1, read on the forward strand.
TCAAAATAGGAGTAAAGTGGACTCCAAAGCAACAGGACTTGCTAGAAATTTTGTTTCTATGTCTTAGAAATTTTTTGTTGTAAATTTAAGCTGACTGGTTTTCCAGTAGATTAGAACTAAGCAAGGTCCTGCTTGGTGAGGCATTTCTAAAATATTTTTGAAAGCTGTATAAATACAATTTTATCATGTTTTTTTAGCATGAAAAGCGCAGCTTCTATACTCTTGCCCTAAAACCATCTTTGACAGAAATGTGTGCATATATATTGAATAAAAATGGAAGGTTTTTGTAAGATTTCTGACTAGAAGATCATAATGTCTTTTTTTCCTCTGGGCTTCAGTAACATGAAGCATTTTGCTTTTACAAAGTAGAACAACTGGGACATATAATGCTGCCTTTCTGGGGGAAAAAAGAAAAAAATGGTGTGGCTTTTTGGTGTCTTGTTTTTCCCTGTTCTCTTTTTTTATTATACTTCTCCCCCTCTCTCTTTCTGCACAGGGTGGGTATTCTGCTCCCTCCTTCTCTCCCTGGCAGGGCTCATTCCAGGGCATCCCTCGGACTGTTCCACCGCACCGCAGACAGAGTGAGTCTGTACCTCTCACTCATCTCCCTCACCGTGTTCCAGTAGAAGCTTCCCCTTTGCACGCACTGTTCATCTCGTAGTATCCTCCTCTCAGGCAGATTTCCAGGCACACACGATGGTCTGTGGCTAACCAACATGCTTCCTTCAGCCAGTGTATCAGCAGCTCCGACTTACAGCTTTATAACAGTTATTAAATGCTGATAGCCCTCAGCAGTTCTTCAGGCAAACCCGAGTAGGCCCCTGTTTCCAGTCTTGTCTTAACATAAATCTTGCTTGCTGCATTTTCCCTGTATTCCATGGCTGTAATACACTCTCCTGTGTGTGTGTGCCCTGTTTGCTCATGCGTCTGCACGCCCGCATACGTGGATGTATTTACGTCAATACCTCGTGGTTATACATAAAAATGTTGGTGAGAAACTGTCATTTTTGTTGTCTCTCACAAAAAGTTTTAACTTTTCAGAATGGCTTCACTCAAAACTAATTTTTTTTTATTCCTCTCTCGGTATTTGTTGTAATACATTGAAGTGGCTATTGCACAGCTTGCATGATTTATTAACATTCCTTATGTGCTAGCTACAATGTGGGCTGATGTAAGATGCATTTGTTCTCTTGGCTTGGATCTGCAAAACAAAAGACAATTGCTGATTTTAAAACTGTATGCTTACGTAGACATAGAGGAATGGTAAGTCTTATTTTGTGCTTTGGTATTGCATTGTAAACAGATAAATGTTTGAAGAAATATAACTACTTCATAACGCTACAGTTATATTTTTTGAGTGTACTGTAATTTGAGAATTACAGTGTTTGCCTTGAAAAGGCCAAGAGTGCATTTGGACAAGAAATAAAGGAAAAATAAAGTTATGGAAACAAAGTAACATTTTCAGGGCCAATGGAGATGTGAAGAGTAAGCTGCACCTTGGAAAACTGAGTTTAAATGCATTTCAGATGGCAATAATCCTTACTTATTTCAGTTATAAGAAAAAAAATTCTTATATTTTTTAAATCATGTTTCAAATACTCTCTTGGCATTTCTGTGACAATGTTCATTTAAAACAACTCATCAGGAATGCACAGTCTATTTCATGGGCTTTTCTCTGTGCACTAAGGGATGTGCTTCATTTTCCTGTGGTGTTTTATGTGGGACTCTGTGTGTAATGAATGCAAAACCCCTAAAACTGATGATCCCATCTCCTGTTGCTGAGTGGAGGGCCAGCAGTAGGACCCCCTGGCTGATTTGTTGTCCTGTCAGTTTAAAGAGAGAGTTTGAGGTCTAAGGAGCATATAAATGTTGTGGGTTTGGGGCTTAGTGACTGGAGTCAGAACAGCGGATGGTGTGTGAGCTCCTGGTGCCACATCATTCACAGGGCAGCTTCACTGAAGAGGATGAGTTTGCTAATCTCTTACCAGTTCCCTGAGCCCCCAACCTCGTTCCTCCACTAATGACTTCTTAGTCAGGTTTCCATAGCAAAGTTTTATTACTAAAGCGGATTGGATTTTTTCAGTATACATCTTACATATTCAATTCTATGAATTATTAATAAAGAAGATACAGTAGGCGAAAGTGGGCCCTGGACTAGTTGACCTAAACTGTAATTAACCTATTGTGTAGGAAAATAAGTTTCCCTTAGTGGAGCATTCCTAGCTTCTTTTCATTAAGTCTTAGGTTTAATCAAATCATAAATATTGGGAATGAAACTACAGTGTAAATTAGGAGGTTTCTTGGACATTTTTAATGACATTCTTGTGAAATCATTGATTTATCACTGTATGAAGAGTTCTATAAAGTAGAACATCACTGCAACTCCCACTAGTATCCTTCTTTCCCACTTGGCTCAGTGGTTTTAGGTTGCAGCTTTTCAAGCCTATAAGAAATGCCAAATGTGGTGTTTCAAGATGAGTGGTGAGCTGGGTATCCCAACTGAGCACAGGAAAACAGCCTTAAACACTGACTGTGTTAGTGTTCTTTTGTAATAATAGAGAAAAGGTGATGGGAACATGAAGGAGCCTCAGGTTTTGTCCAGTTGTGTTTTCTGTCTGGAGAACTTTGAATTCAAGCACCTCTTTTATCACTTCTGGATCCTGAACATAAAGTATCGTCTGTGCCTGTGAATACTGCAGATTTCTTCACTCTGATGTTGACAGCTGATGAACACATAGATCGCTTACAAGCACTGTAGATTATGAGGGTATAAATCTGTAAACTCTTCATATTACAGTATATAAACAACTAAATATAATGTCACTCCTGCTGTGCAGGACAGGTAATGTATCCCTGCTAGGTAATATTACAACAGTAGTGTAGGGTTATGGTTCCCTATTAGCACCGGTTACAATGGCAGCATAAACCTACTGCTGAACTTGTCCCAGGCACTTACAGTATCACTGCACTTCAACACACTTCAGAATTGGGTGTATTGTTTTCAGTTTTAATGACAATTAATTTGTAATACTTGCAGAGTTATTAACTTCATGTTGTTTCACTAGCCTTGGAAACAATTCAGCACTTGGCATTTAATAATGCTTTGATAATAGTACTTTGATTTTGGCATTTTATGAATAAAAGCCATATAACTTTGTTCCTGTAATTCTCACCTGTCTTGAACTAAACTCCTGTGCAATGGTCCTTTATTTTGCTCTTGGTTATAGGATCAATTTCAATGAAATATCAAACTTTGTTCCGTACAATTAGAAAATTTTCCATTTGTATTCTGGAGCTTTAATGATGTAGCTCTAGAAATACAACCCTTAGAATATACATTGGTAAGGAACCAATGAGCTCATGTTGTAATACAAGAATATTGTACCAATTTCTCTCGCCCCTTGTCCCAAGTGCTTCTCCACACAGAAATGCTGATGAAAACTGTTCTGTTACTCAAGCACTGCAGTTGTTCACATCTCTGCTTACTGTGCGCTTCATGGAAAACTATTTAGACTTTTTGTATGTAAGCATTACAAATAAAAGTAATGCAAGCAATACCAGGAGGTGACACTTATCACCAGAAAGCAAGCTACTGTATGCACAGCGACCAGAGAACAGGTCCAGGTAGTGCTTTTTCATGCATTTTCTTTTAAATAAAGGTTTGTTGCTTAACACTGAAATGTTTCCAAGCCTTTAACCAATTCAGGTTCTTTGTAGTGTGTAGAAAGTGTTTGTGTTAGCAGAACAAAGCTGCTTCAGAGCATTAGTGGGGGAGTTATATGACTCATGTTAAGAAAGTGACAAACTGTTTAAATTTCCTGGAATCATTAAATTGCTGTCTTTTATATGTAATTGTTTTTGCTTCAAGAGCTAAGTGTTCATCTGTATGAAGAAACGTCTTTTAGGTAAAACTTCCTTGTCCCAAATTAGGTAGCTGAAGATTCAACTGCAAGAGAAATGTCTCTTGTACCTAATGAAGTATATGTTTGCAAACAAAACTTAATTTTGCATATGGCCATATTTGTTTGCTTGTTGCACATGTCTGTAATTATGGATTAAATACCTGCCTTGATTTAGTGATATATTACTTTTACAGAGACTGTCTTACTAAGGTGGGATTTTCATGCAGACTATGCAGAAAAAAAGTAATGCTATGCCATAATACTGATTATTTTCCTACCCTCATGCTGTGCTGAATGGTGTTTTAAAAGAAACATTAGGGTTGTTCTGTATCATTCTTTGAAGTTTTACTCCTTACTGCAGAATTCTATTTTACAATGTTGAACTACCTTAGCAACATAAAAGGGAGAAGGGGGGCGGAAAAAGTTCAAAATTAAGGTATTGTCAAATGCTGTAGATTTCAGGTGTGAAATTCTGATGTTTTCCAGAGGCAGAAAATGAGAGCTTTCCAGTGCAGCCTTTCAGTAGGGCTGTGTCTGCACAGGCCTCATTTGAAATGACTGCTTATCCCATGCCGGGGCAGTGAGATGAGATGAGGGATGGCAGAACTGATGAGGAAATGAAACAAATTGTGTAGTGCAGTTTGTATCCCTTCCACCCTGCCCCTCTCCAAAAAGAAACTGTGGTAGTTGGGAGTCTCTTTCAACTTGTGAGTTGGTAGGAACATGAGTTATTATCAGTATGGGCAACATGATCCAAGGATGTGACGCCTTTTTGTTCTGACGCTGCTGTTTGTTGTTAGATATCTAACATGGATGTGCATGGATGCGAATATTTCTGATGTATACAGTTGTAATGATACACACAAATCCTAGATACAGTGTTTGGAGTGTAAGGTATTAACTGTGTTAAGAAACTTGAAGTTATAAGAGCAAAGGTATTCCATGCAGGTCTTGCTGTAAATACTACTTGTACTGCATTGCTTAAATACTATTACTACCTTTGTTTCTTGAAGGAGAATTAAAAAACGAGGGGGAATGTGGTAATTGCAATTGAAATGGTGAAAAGTTGCAGTGCTGTCAGGGCAATTGCTCATTGTTTTGTCTTGGTCCTCTGACATCATTGTCCTTGTCTTTTTCTTGTCTCTGCTTTCCCATTATGCCATTGGCAAGGAGTTGAGAAGTTAGTCCATTACTTCTGTGATAAAGCGTGGTACAGTACAACTTCAGATTTATTCCCATCTTCTCCTCACGCATTTTCACTGTTGGGGTTTTTCCTTTGCCCTATGCATGATGCATGTCTGTGGGAGATGTGCATGCAGTTCTTGGATTTTTCATTGCATCCCTTCCCTTGTTCCTCAAGATACTGCAGGGAGAAAATATCTTTTTTTTTTGATTCTACAGAGATACTGCACAGGGAATTGAGATAGAGATCAAAATAACCAAAGCTAAACTGAAGGGTATTTTCAAGTAATGATATTGAGTGAATACCACTGTCACGACCACATTGATTTAACTTCTTTATCAGTATAACATACTTGTTTTTCAGCAAAAAAACTAATAAAGTCTCAGTAGTTTAATAACTGAGCAGTAATTGTGATCCTCATCATGGATGTAATTTTTCTCTGGGTGATGTAACAGCCAGTTTTACTTGATAGAAATAATAGAAAAAACTCTTAGGCTGACATTGAATTGAATAATTTTGATTAGTGCATCAATACTTGCAAGGCTTTGAAGCTCTTGCCAATAAAGAAAAGTCTGTTTTTTGGGCAGAAAGGACTATGTGCACAAAGAATTTTGTCTAATCAGGATATGCTGAGTTGGAAGGGACCCACAAGGAACATTGAGTCCAACTCTAGGCCCAGCACAGAACCATCCCCAAGAGTCACACCATGGGCCTGAGAGTGTCATCCAAATGCTTCTTGAGCTCTGCCAGGCTTGGTGCTGTGTCCACTGCTGTGGGGAGTCTGTTCCAGTAATGTGCTTTCAGTCTGGGGAAAACTGATTTTCTGGAGTTAAATTGTATTTGAGATGTTTGAGTCCAAGTTTGCATGTTAGCAGTATCCCAGAGGAATGCAGGTGTTTGTCTACCTGCACATTTTCTTCAGGGGACACAGCAAGACATGTGGTTAGCATGGCAGCCATGGGGTCTGTCCCACCCCAGAATTATTGCCAGCAGTGTACTCAAGGCAACACAGATGACAACCTTCTTTAAAGACTCCCATGAAATAAAACATTATGCCTAGAAGGTAGAATGCTTCTTTATCTTTCCATTTCTCCTCCTTCTTGTGATGGACTTCACCAAGTACTAGTCCTTCTGCTGGCTTGGGGTTTGTGTTCTTTTACCAGTAACAGGGTCATAATCTCTATGACTTCTTTAGTCCAAGGAAACCTTTGTATAAGGCAAAGCTGTGAGCTGTAGGTGACTAATGCAGTTGTCACTGTGACACATCTTGTGAACTGTTACTTGCGTATTGTGCAAGTGGCATTTGGCTGCTTTTAGTATTATTTTTAATGTTAATGCATGTAGCAATTTGAAGAGATTAAAATCTCTAATGATAATTGGACAGACCTAGAGTAGAAATACAAGATTAGAAAAGTATTTAAGATGGCTTCACAAAGATGATACCAGAGCTTTAGTGTCCTCATAATTTAGAGCATGTAGCTTTTTTTTGTCTTTGGATTGCTAACTTTCTGCACATTAAGCTGCTTAGAGCTTTCTAGGTTATGAAGGATAATGGGTGAAACATGTATTTGGCTATTTTTATATGTAAAATGCAAAATTGCCCAAAGGGAAAAGCTCAAATACTACCTAGTCTCTGTCAAAAGAACTCAGAACAGCATTATTGAAAGCTTACTGCTTTGCTCTATTTCAGATGTGTTTCTGTTTAACTCAACTTTCCATACAAATTTAGTGTCTTCTTTAACTTAGACATTTTTTCATTTTGTTGGTTAGTGTAACTAGGGTTATTTGATATAAAATTAGAAATTGTAATTCTCGGATTAGATATTTGTGTTTTTGAAGACCGGCATTTAGAGACTCTTTCTGGGTGAAGGGGAAAATGGTTTCTAACAAGTATTTTTCCATATTTGACACTACTGTTTGCTATAAATGTTTTAATTCTTTGCTTCAAGTAGGATTTGAAAATGTGATTTATGTGTTGAAGTATTTGTATGGGAATCAGGTAGATATTACTTTGCTTTCTGCATTCATTATTAGCAGTTTTGTTTTTGCAGGTGAGATCTCAAATGAGTAAATCATTTTGGCTAACATCTGCCTGTCGGCTCCTAGGCTGGATGGATAATAACTCTTGTAACACACTACATAAACACTGGAAAATGACATAAACACTTGGAGCATTAATTCTATGTAAACTATAACTGTCTCAATATATTGAATTATTAGCATCTCATGGTTAAGAAGGATTCATAAAGTTAAGGTAGCTTTGGGTCACGTCATGAATAATGTTTTGGTACTCATTTAGCACCGTTTTGGAGACTTCCTTGCTCTTTTGTTTTTAATCTTCTCCATGTTTCCTAAGTGATTGTGTTCAGACGGTTCAGGATATTTGCATTTACAAGTCTATCACTTGCTGGTGTCACTGGCCCAGCTTAGATTTTGTCTTTGCTTACAGGAAGAACCAATATATTCTAAATAGAAAAATGAGAAACTATGAGAAACTATGCTATGAGAAACCTTGATTTTTCTCACTTTACCATTAATTTTTTTCTTGATGAGGAATTCTGAGGATTCAGTTTTCAGCAGTGATCCTGCCAGGGAGGAGATGAAAAGTTTAAAGTGTTCTGAGATGTGTTGTGACCCTAGAAATGTAACAGGAGCCTGGCATGCACAGCTATCATTGCATTCTTCTTGTGGATTCTAAGAAGTGCTAAAAAGACCAGACAAATAACTGTTTTTCTTATGTAAACTTGTGAACAATTCAGAAGTGACTCAAGTGATGCTTTTACTCTCTCAAACACAAACATTGCTTCTGTTTTATTGACTATTTCGCTAGTAAACAAGTCTGTTTACTTTGTACGTGCAATCTGTCAATCGTTAAGAATTCAAGTAGCTGAGTGATGACTAGTTTGTAGTAGTTCAGTTCCCTTCCTTTTAAAGAGAACAAGAAAATCATCCAAACCTGCTAAAACTGTAGGTTAAGTTTTAATAGGTTTTGGGTTTTGCCATGAATTGCGGAATTCTTAATGCTTCCAAGATCTGTATCCAAGTTTCAAGTCTAGGACGTGATGATGAAGTTAGTGCACACATTAATCTTTGAAGTTCTTTTACAGGGAAGAACAAAGCAAATAGAAATGACCCAGGAGAGGTACTAGCAGTTCTCTTGTTTGATGCATGTCCAATTAGATTGTATCTTCTGATCAAATGTAAAATCTTCAGTTATCTTTATCCCTTGGTTATCAGTGTAGTAGTATGTGATCTCTAGTTTCACGTGTACTCCCTTCCTTTATCAGCCCATTTGAAATCAATTCCAGATAAAACAGTTCCCTAGGCCTAGTCAGTAGCCTGATTACCACATACTTATGTCAGATTTTCTGGCCTCAGTAAGGCAAGAAAAATGCCCTGTAAATTCATGTGGTCCATTAAGCACCTTTCCTACCTGCGCAGTAAAAGGGTTGGGACAGTTAACTTCAATATGCAGTGAGTAGGAATTAAAAGGTGGATACAGCCTGATAGCCGTGACATTGGTTTGAGCACTTCAGTGCAAATTGATTGGCACCAGTTCTTGTGCTGTCCTGCAGGTGTAGGTGAAACCATCGACCATGCCTTTCTCATGTTTCTTTTTTAACCTAATTGATTTCTTTTTTGTCTTTATGTTGTTGTTTATTTCAGTGCTGGTGTTTTTTTTCCCCTTAAGTTATAAGTTCCATCTGTGTGTGTCCCATGAACCATCCTGTTTTGCCAAAGTCAAAGTTTTGATTTAAAAAACCAGATGCGCAGTCCTTATCAAGCATCCAGTCAGTGCACATTGGATTCAGGATATTATCTGATGTCTTCTTGGCCTAATATCTTCTTGTATTATTTTCTCTTTGACAGCCTCAAGTACTACAGCCTTCCAGCAGCCTTCCCAGTTCCACAGACCTCGCCCAGGGAAAACTAGTAAAAATGCCACATATCGAGGCCCACAGTGAATATCCAAAACATGATCTGCATGAAAGTAGCAATCATCAGAATCCAAATGCTGCAAATGTCTCTCTCCCAAATAGCCTGAATGATACAAACTCTTTAATGAGCCTACAGTTAAACATAAAAGATGAAAATGCATCATATTTGGACAGTTTGGAAAACAAAACCACTGAAGACCCTGGAGAGGTTGTGAGGAACAAAGGCGGCACGCTGCCATCTCGCTGCCGTTTGCAGCCCTCTGCGCGAGCTGATGCTGGAGAAGCGCAGACTGAACTGTCTGGGAAAGGTCAGCCCTCACTCACAAACCAGGCTCCTCGGCCAAGGACTTTAAGAATTGCAAAGCCCCCAAATGCTTTAGTGCCTCCTACAATGGCCGTTCTCGTACGATCTGCAAATCATTCCGCTGCTTCCAAGGAACGTGAGCTTCTACCACCGAGTAGTTCGACTCAGCTACAGCCGACATCTGGTCAGGATAACCTAAAGGGTAAACAGAGTCAGAAAGTGTCTAAGCTTCGCCCACCAACTACGTCCTTTGTTAGATCTAAGCAAGTGAGCAGTCAGAAATCCACACCAGTATCTCCAGAGCATCAGAACACCTCTTTGAAGTCTAACATCCCAAAGCCACTGGTACAGAGGAAGGAAAATGTGCAAACACTCCCCACCAGTTTGCATTCCGGGGACAGCGTGCCCTCCAATCGGCATTCCCGCCTCCCTAAACCAAAGACACATTGAGAACGTACCCACATGTCACTGAAGGATGCCATACAACAAACCACATCCTGTGTCACGACTGCTTTGGAGCCTGCTGGACGTACAGCCTGCAAATCCTGGGCCCCTGTTCAGAGCAGCATCTTTCTTTTGGGTTTGCATGCTCCATCCTGCTACATTCTGAGGCTGATGTTACGAGCTGTGCAGTTTCTCTTCAGAGTGTTTTATCTTCTCGTAGGTCTGTAATAAAGGTTGTATTGCAATCTTAGTCATTAAGCAAATCCTGAAGTCTGTGGTGACCACGAATGCCAGAATGCTGCACTATCTATTTCAGGATGGCAGAAATTATTTACCTCTGTTTCTTTATTAGACAATGAAATTGCTGTTCTGTTTAACTTCTTGGTACTGAGTACTCGTTAGGTCAGAGTGGTGGAAAATTAGACTTATTAGCAGATGTTTTATTGGCCATAATTCTGACTCTGTATTCCAGAGGCCTATGCAAAAATCCTTGTATTTATCATTATCTCAAGACTGACATATTTAACGTTATTTAATCTGATGGGTTGGGTGGGTTGTGTTGTTTTGTTTTGCTGTAATCTGAAGTTGCTCTGTTCTTTATTTATCCCATTTTCACTGTTCACAGACATTTAAGCAGATTTCACAGGGTGAAATGAATCTTCTCGCTTAAACATCATCATTTGTTAAAAGATTGTGGTATATTTTTATTGTGTTGAATAGACACATTACCGGGTAGATTCTTGAAACGCAGTGCTAAGGATACTTGTGCAAAACCTTCTAATGCAGGCTCTTATGATTGATAAGTAGGGAGCCTCTGGGAATCAGGGGTCCATAACACCTATGTTGAGGTTGCACAACATGCATTTTAATTAATATTTTAAACTTTTATTGTATTACTTGTATTTATTGATTTGTTTAATATCGAAAGGCTCTGAAGTACCTGACTTGAAATTTTGCACAAACTTTGCCATATGTGTAAGAATTTGAAACTATTTTACAGAATAAAACTTGTATTAAAAATGCAATTATTTTTAAGAAAGAAAAACAAAAATTAATTAACCCCACTTATTTGCTTTGAGCAATCATATTATGTCCTAACCAGAGCTGGTACTCTTAAGAGTTTTTCAGAGATGTGTATTTTGGTTTTGGGTTTTTTGTAATTTTTTTTTTTGTCATTTCTGAAGAAGTGCATCATAACTGGGAAAGGAGCTTTTTGGGGAAATAAAGAAAGAAAAAAAAAAAAATCTACATTTTTGTGCTCTCTAGGAGAAGTAGTCTGGAAATACATGCCCATCTTGGTGCACTATGGGACCATGACACATGTCATGTGAGTTAAATGTATACATATCAGTGAAACTTTCTAGAAATTTGATGCTGTGTCCTGTCTCGAAACCTTCCCTCCTTTCCCATTACTCTCTTGGATATTACTGGTTGGGTGGGGGTTTTTCATGTCCTTGAGCTGGTTTTAAAATCTGCAGGAGAAGGCTGTTGCAACAGCTTGGCTCAAAATCTGTTCCTTACTGTGCGTGAAGAGCACATAATGTCAGTAAAATGCAAAATATGTTTGTTTGTTCTAGACTTTGGCTGTAGGACACTGACATATTACAGTTTTTTCTTTGAGAGAACTGAAGTGAATAGGTGGAGACATTTCATAAATAAGTTCAGTGATCAACTCCTATAGTATAAGCCCTTTGACTAGGGGTGTCTGGATGGAAACCTCAGTTGGGTGAAGGAAAAAACATTTGTCTCACCTGAGTTTTCAGTACATAGTTAATATTCAAGAAAGTTTTTTGATTTGTCACACTAATTTATTTTTTTTTTTAAAAATTGACAATGAAGAGGAAAAATTGAGAGTTTGGGGGGAAAATGGGTAGGGGGGAGGTTCCATCTCAGAACTACTTGTATCACTCTGAAATAAGGGACCTGTAGGACTTTGAGTGAATTGAGGCAAAGCCAATGTAAGCAAGACATAGCAAGGCTAATGTTCATTGTTACAGTTGGTATAGGATGAAAGTAACTACAACTTGAGATTGCAGTAACAATTATTCTGCTGGAATAATTTCTTCCCTTGAAAGGCATTGAATTGGATGTCCTTTAGTGTAAGTACTTTCAATTAGAAAATAAGCCCAACTTTTTATATTCCCCAACACTAGCTCCTGGCAGCTAACTGTGTTTCTCAGGAGTTTAAAGACTCCTGAGAGAATGGTCAGATTTCTGGTTTGTTTTCTGGTCCACATAGATTTCTATGGAAGGTGTGGGTTTTTTAAGTTTACTTTTCTTGAAGAGAAGCTGATTTTACTGTTACTAGTATATGATTTTGTGTAAAAGTATGATTTTCATTTAATGGTATTGACAGAGATATTTCATCATGAATTCTTCTGCTTCTTATTCTGGAGGTATCGCCAGCCTGATTTAGTGATGTTAAAATTTTTATGTTTACATTAAAAGTATAGATATATTATCTATCTGCACCTTTACTGAAAATTAAGGAGAGAGATGAACAAAGCAAATTAAGCAAAGAAAATTGAGATGATCAGGGTTTTCATAAAAAAAAGATAGTTCCTAATTTTTCTTTCCAGAAGAAAAAAGTTATATTTATACAAGGGTGGGGGTGTCTGTGTTAAAGGAACATAAGTAGATTATAGCATTTTTTTTATAGATTTTTCCCATTTTGTTCTGACAGATTAGTGAGACATTGAGCTGGAGACAGCAGGATTTGATCATGGATGAGACAGATGCTAGCCTGAATTATATTTGTGTTCAGCTGCTAACCTCACATCCCTCTAAAGACAACTGCATGTTCTGGCTCTTCAGACTTGACCAGGGAAGGCTCTGTTGCATGTATAGTAAGTCCAGAGTATGAGCAAAGCCTGTCAGTAGATGGGCAGCAGGAAGAGTAGTGGGGAAGTGAAGTTTGAAGCTTCACTTGGGTGAAAAGTGGAGTTTGGGGGGCAATGGGGAAGAAGAGGGCGCTGAGTAGAGCTTGTCAAATGGGATAAAGTATTTTCAGGTAACGTCTCTACCTTATGGAAGGTGCAGATATACCATCAGTACTGGTGCAGTTATCCAAAAGGCATACATTTAAGAATTTAATATCTTCAGGGTTTTTTTTTTTAGCTTTGTAAAACTGGTGTATTGCCATTTTTTTTGTTTTGATTTCTCATTCTTTTGTGCAATATTCACAAAAGTATTAAACTACTGTTCAGTATGTGTGTACAGAGGCGTTTTAACGAGTGAATAAACACAAAAGAAAAGAACAGAATTGCACTTTAAATGAGCTTTATTGCTTGGAGTTGTGCCTAAAATAATCTAGATGCCTCCTGCTGTGTGTGGCTTTTGTTTGAAACCAATTTCCCCGGTAGTGTTGCTGTTTCCAAGGTATTTTCACATCACTTTCACAGAATCGATATGCACTCTAGCATGTTTAAAAATATTCATATAGTGTACTGAGTTTTTGTTGTGCAATGACTTTAATTTAACTGTGGAATTTTAATACTGATGATGCAGCCAGAGTATTATTATTACCTTCCCCTTCCCTGAAGCCAGCACTTCCTACTGCCAATCAAAGCCCATGGCTAAACTTCCCTAGGATTAGCATAGCTCTGGAAGAATAATAGTCCCAGCATATGTTTTTGTTTGAGAAAAGAAGTGCAATATTATCTCTTAGACTTTCTCGAAATAATCACAAAGGCCCTGAAATTTCAAAACGACACTGAATTTCGATACAGTTCCAAAACAAGCGGGTTCCTCAACTTCACATCTTGTAGCAGTGAGACTGGGCACAGCAAGTAGACTGCATCACTGATCAGTAAAATTCATTTCATCCTTGATCTAAGTGCTGGTTTGTTATAACGATGCTAGAAAACTGAATACCATTTGCGTGCTTTCCTTTGTTTGCATGTCACAACCATATGCACATTCTAAAGTGTCATACTTGGGTAGGTTGCATGTTGGGGGGAAGTATTTCTGGATTTGCACAGCACATAATCCTCTTAATACAGACATTTTCTTGCTGTACAAATGGAAATAAGTTTTTGAATTGGGCTTCCGTAGCTGTTCCTTATCTCGTTACAGAGGCTTTTTCTGAACAGCGTGGATTTAGTACGTGATCCTGGTGGTCAGTCTCAGTATAGTCATCTTACAACTATGCTATCAAGGAAATTCAGTCACTGTTGTGGTAAAGCTGCTCACTGCCTACTTAATTGTAAAAGCACCACCATAAACCCAATACAATTCCAGTGTAATGAAATCTTGAATTCAATAATAGCTAAAACAAGAGGTACTCTTACTATCTGCTTTGTTTTTGGTTTTTTAATCCAGGCCAGAGTAAATACTGTATATTCGAATTTGCTTGTAAAGTTGATTCAAAAACCTGTATGTAAAAATTCTTTCCTCAATGTTGCTCTAGTGAATAAAAATAAAAGTCATAATTCTAATAAGTATCTCTTTCTTCTGATTCTTGTGTGTTTTTTTGTCATTGTTCAGAATGTAGAGGGAAAATTTGGGGAGAGGAGGAGACTATGGTTGTGCTAACAGTGGGGGTTTTTTATGGAATTGTCTTTCTCCCGCTGACTTTACAGGTTTTTATCATGAGACTTGTTATTTAAGGCACAAGGAGGGAAAAAAAGAAGCGCATGTGTAACATCAACCAGATTATGCAGTTCTGCTTTCCCTGGGTTATGGATATTAGCTGCTGTTTCAGACAGGAATTGGCTTTTAGCAGAGGGCACTAAACATAAATGCTACAGCTCTGAAAAGGAGTTACTCAAGTATTTAGTGCTAATTAGTCAACATAAAATCTAAAAACGTGCTTTTCTGTTAGGGTTTTGAGTTGTTTTCTATGAAACGACAGGCAGTAAAGTAAAACCTTGGGTCTAGAGCAATACATGGGGTGCTTCTGCACGATGCTCCAAGTCCTCACTGAATACAGTTCTCAATAAGACACTGAAAGCAGAAGGGATTGACCAGAAACTCTGCTTTGAGAATGATTCTGAACTTGGTTATGCCAAAGCAGAGCACAATCTGAAAACTTCTGTTTAAAATGCTTCCCAGTGGCAGGCATTTGAAACCAGTTGTAGACATGGGACACTCCAACAGTTACTTTATTTGCTTTGCTTTGTTGTGTTTGGGTTTTTCCTCTGAAAATTCCACAGAAATGCGGCAATTTGGGAGAAACCTTTAGGTTTCAATGGAGCTTCAAATTCTGACAGAATGTGGTTCTCAACACTTCTCCAATCGAAACAATTACTTAGATTTTATTCTGAAGAGACCTGACAACACCATTATCTTGGGTGCTACAGTTAGAGAGATGCCCTTGAAAATCATCCTGTGCAAATTTCCCTCATGATCAGGAGTATAGAACAGCTTTTGTGTACACAGTGGTCAGTCTAGGGATGGTAAATACACTAATTTTATTATAGCTCAAGTGGATGCATAGGAAACCTATGAGCCTTTAAAGACTTGGATCATTTGGTTTGATAGATTTCAGTGCTTAGTAATACAAAAGTTGAACTATTATTCCCACAATTCTTTACTCCATTTTAGTTGCTACTCAGTATGAAAAACTGTAGTAATTACCCCATGCTACCTTTAATCTCTCTGCCTTAGTTTCCCGTATATAAAATGAGAATAATACCACTGTTAGCAAAGTCAAGGCTTGCAAGATTCTGTGCTGACAGCATGAAAAAAATTCCCTGAGGAAATGAATCCTTCCTTATTTTCTTGAACATTATATTAATCTTCCTGCATTTGCCTGCTCAGGCGTCTTAAAAAAATTATTGTAAGTGATCCCTTGCATGCAAGTTTTGTGGACTTTGTTGAAACTATTTTATTACTACTACAAGATCCAGTGAATTTCCATCTTATAAGTGTTGCCACTTATAAGTGAATATATAATGAATTCAGCAATTATTTGCAGGAATTCATTAAGTGTAAATGGGAAGGAAGGGTATCTCTATGTGAGTTACATGCAGCACAGTGGACAAGTTCTCTGAAGGCCTAGAAGGAAGTTCTTATGGAAATCTGTATCCCATTCAGTACACTGGCAGTCTTGTGGGGTAATAGGAACCTGTGTCCCCATCTTCTGGGAGGATTACTAAGGTGTGCATCACAGTTATGCTGACAAATTGGCTTTGTGGGGTACTTCTCTTTTTCATTTCCCTCACCCTTGGCCAAGCCATTCAGTGTCGCTCGGGCTGCTGTGGGTGACTCTGAGCTCCGTCCTGGTTTCGAGCCTCTCCCAAGTGGTGCTCTGTAATTTCTGTGGTTGTTGCTGTGGTGCTTTGCTGTCCCACAGCAACGAGGAGAGCCCTCTGTGCGAGCTGCTGTATCACACAGGAGTAGGGAGCAGTTACTGCTGCAAGGCACACAGCAGAGGGTTGTCAGGCTGAGCTGATCTGCCAGGATCTGAACTGTTCCTAGAAAGTGTGATGTTCAAACCATATGCTTATAAGCTGTTGCAGATTTGGTATTGCTGTGTGAGGAAGCCTAATGAAACACAACCTCTCTGCTAATAATTCTCCTGTGTGTTTTATCCTGGCATTCAATTTCTGCCTTCAAAGGAATTAGTTAAGGTCTATGGGTGTGCATTATGTTAACAGCTGTTGAAAGCTCCGTGTGGCATTTCTGGGACATTCAGGGCACTGAAAAAATACTGTGTATTTCTAATTTGTATTTATATGTGAAAAAATGTGTATTTCTTTTAAAATGTGTTTCTAATAACACTTTTTTTTAGCTACTTTGAGGGTGTTAATTTCCTCAAGGTATTATCTTTGAGAGCTACTATTCTGTTTGTTACTATTCTATTGTTGTCTGATTTCATACAAATTCTTCTAAAAAAGAAAAAGGGTCATGAAGGTTACTTTCAATGTTGTATAACATTTCTTACATTGCTGACACAGAACACTACATCACCTGTGTTTTGCATGTTTTCTTGAGTCATATCCTGAGATGTGCTAGTGCAGGAACTAAGAAATTTGAGTAGGGGTGTTAGAAATGCACTAATGGCCACAGGATAAGTGTTCTAGAAGGGCTTTTCAGCTGTTACTCTAAGTCGGAGTGTGGGGCTCTGCATTGTGCGAAGTGCTCTAAGCTGAGTACCACTTGCACAGGCCTTAGCAAACATGTTTTAGTCAGTGTCTGCAGGGTAAATAGCGAAGCCTAATAATTTTTAGTAAAGCAGCTGGAGCTCTACTGACAGAAAAAAAGACAAGAATGAAGTTTACTATTTTCATTGTAAATGCATCACAGGCAGGGAAGAATCCCATTGATAAACACTGCCATCTACTCCCTTTCCCTCCTCGGGTCAGATTCAAAGCGAATCCATGTTTCCATCAGTTTGGATAGCGGAAAGCTGCCTTGCCCTCGCTGCCGCGGTCTGGCTGCAGCTGGAGCGGCAGCTGAGACAGCAGAGGGCAGTGCAGGGCAAGCAGCAGGACACGGCGCCTGCAGCCAGCCCCTTCCCAGCCACGCGTGGGGCTGGCACTTTGCCTGGCACAGCCCATCCATCTCCTCACCCTGTGCTCTTTGCCCTGATGGGCCAGCCTCAAACTAAGCACTCCTGATTTATTTTCAGTGAGCAGGAGCCACGCGTCAGTGGAAAGAAGCAATGATTGTTTAGGAGGTAAAACAGACAGTGATAACCTCAGCTGAAGAGTCTGTATAATTTGAACTGGAATAAATTAGTTGTTTTCCCTGCTCGGTCTCTGTGACAGGCTTGTTTTGATCCAGCCAGCTCTATTTATCATTCAGCTCACTGATTGCTCAGGGTGGAAAACCACAAGGGATGTGGGAGATAAAGACCAAATGTGCAAATGTTCTGGCAACTCCAAGCCCTTGTAGAAATCTTTATCTGCTCTTTCAGTGAACAAACCCTGCAGAGAAAATCCTTCCTGCCTGGGAAGAGGTGGTTGTTTCACTGTACTGACAGGATTTGTGGTCCTGTGGTCACTTTTGGAAAATTACTCAAGGAGAACCTGTGTATTTACTTTCCTGTTTAACTGTATGTAAATTTTACTGTGCATAACGCAGATGAAATAATCAGAAGTCAGCATCACTACTGGGTCCTGTTTTCATTGTTCTGGGTTTTGGTTTGTTTGTTTATTAACTTGGAGTCAAAACTTAATTATTTTGATTTTATTCCTATGAAACATGAGGCCTGTTGTGATCATATTAATTTAAGGATAACATTTTTATAAGTAGAGCAAGTATGACCTAAAGTTAGAAGAACTTATGAATTACATGTTGCTGCCCTGAATTAGGATAGACATAAGCAAGCAATTTTTCAGGGAATTGAATTGTTGTTGTATTAGACCTTGGGCTTTACACTGGCATACACTTGTTAGTTTGACTTGTAGCTCTGTGCAACCTTGGTCTCAACCACTTATTTTTTTTCCTAGAAGTTCTATTCCAGCACACAAGATTCTTAATAATGCCTGAACTGCAATGGTGAAAATGTCTCTTTAAATGTTCACTCCCAAATGACAATTTATGTGAAGTTTAACAGGAAGCAACCAGGGCTTTATACTTGGACTGTTAGCTGTAGAAATACAAGATGGTACTCAGCAAATATGCAGTTGCGAGATCTGTGTGATATTCTCAGGACAGTGGTGCTTTGCACCATTCTGTAGAATAGTAAATTCTTTTAGACTGAATCCAGCAGAGGGAGTTTTTTGGTCTTTTTTTTTTTTTTTTTTCCCAAGTAATGATGGCTTTTTCTCCTGTGTTCCACAGATGCTTCAGTAAGAGTTATTGTTGGTACCTACCACTTCAGAGTGAAGAACAGGAAGGTAGTGCTGACTTCTGTCATTGTAAAAAGTTTGCCAGTAGCTGCTGAGGGTCAGAAGGATGCTGTGTTACTGCAGCTGTACTAGAAAGCTGTAATATCCAAGCTCATGAAATCTCATGGAGGGAGAACTGGCCATGAAATGAGCAGGTTTGCTGTGCAGCCGAATACAGTGCAGTCCTACCTGAGACTGCAGTAACTTCAAGACAAGTAGCAGAACAACTATGTTAATAAGTATGCATGGCAGCTGAAAAAATAAATCATCTCTGGTAGGCACCAGTTGACTGCATCACGTTTGGGCATATACGTGCCTCTTGTTTCTCTCACCTCCCATGCTTCTCACAGTGCCCTTAGCTGTTTACATGTGTGGGTTCCTTTAATTTTTAATTATAAATACGTATATCAGCCCAGTAACTTAAAGAATTCTGAATCTGTTCCCCTCTCTTTTTTAAGGCCATCTGCAAATAATTTACACAGTCTAACTTTTGATGTATATGTCACTTTACCTGCTTTTCCTGTCAGTTGTAGATTACATTTGGGTTTGGCACTTAGTTATTTGATTATTGGCAACTACTTCCTTGTTCCTCTCTTTCCTGGTGAGCCATGGGCATTACTGAATTTGTCTTTTCATTGCCTGACTACAGAGGACATGAGCCTTTCAACAGCAGAGTGCAGACTGACAGTGAATTAACCTCTTCTAGTGGAATTAAGGAAATCACCTTTCAGTTCCAAGTCTGCTCCTCAGAGATGTCTCCTTGATGTCCAAAGCCCTATTGTCACTCTTAGTGCTATCAAAGGTATGAGAATAATTAATTCTCCTCAGCTTTGGGGTTTGGGTTGTTTTGTGGAGGAACAAAGCACACGCTGTCTGAATTCATTTAAAGTCGGCTGTAAGTCTCTTTAAAGCTGTAGCTTTGATAAGGATTCCACCTCTGTTTTCTCCTTTTAATTTACTCCATTAAAACACGCATGACCTCTCAGCACATTTTTGTCTGTGTTCTGACTCCCTGCAGCTGAGCCTGCTGCCATGGGTGAGATCTGGTGGCAATACACAGCCCTGGCTCCAAAAGCAGCTGGCCCAGATGCTGACAGCTCCTTGCAGAGCTTTTTTTTTCTTTTGTTTTGGAAGCTAATGGCCATGGGTCAAACAGTCCATTTCCCAAAATGGACAATCTCTTTGGTCACAGTCTTTTTGGTTGCATTTTTTGGGTTCCTTGGGTTCTTTAGCTGTTTTGTTTGGGTTTATCCCTGTAGAACTCTAAGGTGCTATCCTACCATGGTTGAAGGTACATGGGAATCTCTGGCCATTTGCCCCAGTGTTGGATATCCTGAAACTGACTTATTTGCCTGTTCAGCAAGTGTTAAGTTCGGGTTGGATGCCCTCTAGTGCTTTGGCTCTTTTTTGGTCACAACGACCACCTGTCATGACTGACTTACTGCATCTTGTGATGCTGAACATGACCAGCAGTACCAGTGCCAGGCACTCAGGGAACTTCCTCCCTCAGCCCAGGGTGTCTCTGGATTTTATGCTTCTCTGACATTTTTTGTGGTCTGCAGGTTTTACAGAGGCTGTGGCTTTGCTAAAGGCAGCCATGAGACTTTGTGATCCTCAGGACCATGTCAGACCGGGATAGAAGTTCACACTGGGGTGAGGTCAAGGCAGCACCATGCTGGTGCAAATGTCCACGTCTCTGGAGATTTCTGGAAGGGGAATTGCCATCCATAGGCATTATGTTGGTGAGTAAGAGGCCCCAGCTACCTCCCCTTTGGCTATTTTGCATGTGCACCATCGACCACTGGTGCCAATGGCTGCAGGACAGCGGGACGGCACGGAAGGCACTCCTAGGGGCAGGAGTCTTGGGATGCTCAGGAGATTGGGGGGAAACCCCCTACTCTGCAGAAAGGACTGTGAATAACCAGCTGCTGAGGGACCTGGGAGTTCCTAGAAGAGCTGCTGCAGGTCTGTTGGCTCAAGGTGCTCTGTGCAGAGGTTTTTAGCTAAAAGGTGCAGATGGAGCATCTGACCAGGCTGGCCATCTGTATTCTTGGAAAGGATTAGTGATG
This sequence comes from Dendrocincla tyrannina, assembly GCA_035047865.1. Classification (NCBI taxonomy): domain Eukaryota; kingdom Metazoa; phylum Chordata; class Aves; order Passeriformes; family Dendrocolaptidae; genus Dendrocincla; species Dendrocincla tyrannina. The sequence continues at coordinate 6,850,757 of JAWWMP010000167.1, forward strand.
TTTGTTACTGCATGTGGGTGTGATTCATGTTGGGTTTGAAAGGTACAGAAGGTTTCTTGGCACTTCTAAATGGCTGTTACTTTTCCTCTCTGAATAATGGGAATGAAAAAAAAAAGGTTGCTCAGTTTTGAAAAACAAAATTGTTTTCATTTTCTTGTCCTGGTGCTTCAGGCACTGCATGGAAGCCAGTTGAGTTTCTGTTTACTTTTAACAGCACTGTTCATTCCGGTGACCTTTCTGTTTGTTTCACAACCAGCTGAACAGCTCCTTACAGACCCTGGAAGAGCTTACCCACGTAAGTGCCCTGACCAAAAGATGCTCCTTTTCCCCGCTTGGGTGCCAGCACCTTGTTTAAACCAAGCAGATTGCTGAATGTCAGACTTAGAGTTTTCCCTGGGGATGAAGCTGGAGACAAAATTCTGACCTGGCATCAGCCACTTGAGCTTTAGTGGATTGAATTCTGCGAACAAGTGACTTGCTCTATGCAATATAGCTGATGGTGGATGTCCTGAATTAGAAGGCAGAGTGATTCCTGCCAATGTGGGCATTCAGTGGACTTTCTCTCTATATTTGTGTGTAAATGCTTTTATATCACGCTGTTTGGTCACGCAAAGTCCTCAGTTTTTTCCTCCTTGCCAGAAGAATTTGCCACAGAAAAACAAATGTATTTTATTTCTCAGCAACAGTGAGCTTGCTCACTACTTTATGGTAGTTCGTTATCAAGTTGTGGCTGTTAAATTTAGGGATGCAGCCCCTTTCAGGTGGGTTCATGAGCGGTGGTGCTTTGCTAAAACCCAAAAAGGTGCTGTTCTTGGCAATGGTAGAGAGGTGGTGAAAGAACATCAAAGATCATCAACGCATCTTTTGTAAACACCATCTCTTACTAATCTCCTTGTGCTTCTGGTCGAATAGAAGTTGCCTGCTGCGATTCCTGCTTCAGCTGGTGCCCCTTTGGGGTCCTGTCAGTGTGAGGCTCCTGCGCTGCTGCTCATTATTGTTAATTAAGGAGCAGCTCTGTTCCCGGCAACCTGAGTGGCAGTTTCATGACTCAAATGCCGACTGTGCTGAGCTGATCAATGACGTTCTGTCGTTTTCTAAAGCCAGAACCACTGGCTTATAATACTGTGAGTTTTGGGTTAGTTTATTTGTAAGTTAATTGCTATTTGATCAGCCATAAAAATCTTTGCCCTACGATTGTCCTTCACTTTCCATTTGACTTATTTGGAGGCAGGTGTGTAGTTTTTAATTGGTTTTTAATTCTCCTCAGCTCTGGGAAGCAGTGACTGAACAGATCTCCAATTTATTTATTGATCTATGTTCACAGCTCTGAATTATTCTTTTATCAGCCTTTATTGCTGGTTGTTTTCGTTGCTTATGCAGGAGGCTAACACTTTTTTTAATGAAAGAATTACTAGAAAATGGTAAGTAAAACAGCAACCAGGTGTTTTGAGCTGGCTCTCAGCTGAGTTCCCATCTGTGTTTTCCAAAAGCCGTACTCAGGAACAAGCACAGCTTGTATAAAGAAGCCAAGGGCAAGTCACTTCTGGAGCCAAGAACTGAAGGATCAGATCATAAATTCAGGCTAAGCATTTGCTGAAGTTCCTTTACCAGAAGGTCTTAGTATCCTTCCTGATAGACTGTGGTGGCTTCTATACATGCTGTTTATCATGTTGCAATTGGAGACCCATAAAGGTGCTTCCTGAAGCTCATTTTGAACTCTTGCAGAGTAGGATTTTCTCCACAGACCTGCACTTGGACTGGATTCACTGTTCCAAGGGACTGAGCAGTGTTGGCTCGCTGTTTCAATCCATACTATTCCCTCCTTTTGCCTGGGGGCTGTTATTGCTGGCATGTCTTGCAGAGTGCAGGGTGTGCATGCCGTAAAGTGGAAAAATCAACTTATTTGCATTGTTTCTGTTTTCTGGATGCCTCACTATGTTTGGTGTGGACTGAGCTGGTGTCTCTCCTCCACTATTTTACAGCTATAGGCTGTGCTGAGTCAGAGCAGCTGGACCCACCAGGGCTGCTCATTCCTCTAGTAAGCACATATACCTACTGTCTTTTATCCCCTGGTCAGAACTGGTGCCTGTGGAACGGGCAAAAGCTGAAGATGGTGCAGAACATCGTCCTGTCCCTGTGTCTTGCAATATCTGCAGGAGTTGTGAACTAGGAGGAGCAGTTCATGGTTAGCCATCACCAGGGCCAGACATTCCAGACCCTTTTCCTGGCTGGCTCTTGCAGGAAAAGCTGTGCAACAGTAAATCTGGAGGGAGAGCAATTGTAGGGAGTTTACAAGTGCCCTACACCTTCCATTTCTTTGTGAGTAGCCCAGTGCACTGTAAAGGAAAACTGCTGTCACCTGATAGCTGGAGAAGTGATGGAGAGACTCATCCCTTACCTGCAGCCTGTCAGCAGTGCTGAGGGAGGCTCACTTAATGAGGCGCATCACCACATCCTCAGACTGCCTCTTAAACTGGCCTGCTCTGCTCACTGTGTGTGTTGTGCTGGCTGGTAATTGTGTGGGAGCAAGGTGTGATTTCTGTTTATTTTTGTTCAAAGAAGGATTTACTTTTAGTTGCAGTTTGTGTTTAACAAAAGTGTGTATAAACAGGTTCTGATCAGTGACATCTGCACGAGCAGTATTAGGGCAAAATGAGTGCTTTGTATATTTATGGAGGCAGTGCTGCTGAGGCCTTAGATGTCTAATCCCCTCTTTACTTTGGTCTCTTTTATGTGCGCTCTGGGCAAAGTTGTAGTACTGTACTCCTTTGGCTTGCATAACTGTTATGTCAACAGGTATGAATTGGTTTCCTTTACTTTCTGGGACCTGAATTTGTCCCTCAATGCAAATTTTGCAAGTTAGTTCCCAGCATCCAGAAGTCTGCACCACTCAGAAGAACTGATCTACAAATGGATTAAGTAAATAATTGAGGTGTACTGACCAGAGACAAATCTGGCTCCGAGGCAGTGAGAAGAATGTAACTATTGCCTGGCAGTGTATAGTCTGCTCTGTATCTGAGATAATGACCTTGTTGAAATGACTTGTCACCTCTCTGGGGTTTAATAAGTGTTATATTGGATCGCATCCCTCCCTGCTCTTAACTGACCCCAAGAAACAACACACACAGTGGCCTTAGCCAAGAAATGTGTTGCAGACCTTGGAGCTACTGATTTGCTGTCAGAGATGTTTGGAGGATCCACTCTGCCACTGAAACTGCCTAGGCAGTTTTACAGGCTGAGTGTCGAAATGCATGATGCAGTGGGCAAAAAGCCCAAATCAAACCGTCTGTGAAGAACAGAACAAACTGCTGCTTTGGAAGCTTCAGTACCTTTCCCCACATCTGGGAAGCTTAGCAAAGGAATAGTGCCCTGTGTAATGAAGCATGAAAGGGGAGTTGCCAGACTCTTCCTCGAAGATCTTTTTTGAGCTGCTTGTTTTGTAACAGCCAAAATTTACTCATATATTCCCCCTGTCCCCTTTCCTACTCTACCTGCTCCCACATTCCTCAGCGTCCCCCATCTCCTGCCAGTTGCTGAATTGCAGAGTGACACCTCATCATTTGGCAAGTAGTTTTCAAAGCCTTTTTAGGGATTTTAACTGCTCACTTTCATGCTGTTCCTAATGGAGTCAAGCAGTTAAATCCTGAACTTGAAAACCCGAAAAGGTCAAAGGAAGCAAAATTCCAGGTATGCGGTGTTCCGAGATTGCCCCTGTGCACAGTAGGAGCAATTGTGACTGTGTTTAGTACACAAATTGCCCGTCTGCTGAGACTAGCCTGAAGCCTCTGTAGTCCTCACGTGTTCCAGTGGCCATCCCTCATCGTGCTGCTCCACACAGAAACCTGCAGGGCCAGCCTTGGTGTGGTTGCTGTGGGAAGAGAATGGATGGCACAAGTTCATCCAGGTGGGCATGGCCCCAGCAAGGGCAATCTTTGTCACCTGCTTTAGGGAACAGCTGAGTATGGACTTGCTTTCAGTGTGGTTTTCTAACTGAGAAGTGTCTTAGCCAAAACATGAAGTGAACTGGAGAGACCTCAGCTACTGGATGAATGGCAGAGACACTGCTTTGTGGTTTAAGCAGGAGCAGAAGTTTTCTGCAGGAAGAATATTTACAGGCTAAATCCATGACTCATTAGCATGAAGTAACTTGATTGCAGAAGCACTTGAATAAATTAATAGGAATTTATGTGAAAGAGTCAAGTAAGACAGATGACTTTAGTGAAGAATTTGTGTCTTTAAGCTTTTCAATTTGCTAAGTGTTTTTGAAAAGTATTGCCTTTAAATTTCACCTTCCTGTGGAATTTCTCTCCAAGTTTTTTAAAAATAGTAATGTTATCTCACTTTCCGCCAGCTCCTGCTTTTAGCTGCCTGAAGCTTATATTACCTTGTGATGTATCCCTTGTTTCACAATCCAAATTAGACTATTGAAAGAGTTAATAGATGTCTATTTCAGAGGCTGCTTTCGACATCTTAATTGCAATATAACTAATTTAAACCTATGTGAGGTGTACTTATCAATGCATGGTAATAAAAACAGCCTGTAAAGTGGTAGTAAGTGTTTATAGGATTTTGCATCTCATTGATTTTATGCATCTTTTCAGTCTGTGTGTGGTTCATCAGTGATCAGTTTTGTATTGGCAGTTTGACTCTTGTGATTGACACTGTATGACCTTCTCATTTCCAAAAGCTACTCACTGATTTCCTTTTGGATTGTGAATACTCAGGTACTTCCAGTGATGTCTGTCTAATTTTGTTATTATTCTAAGTCCTGGAATGAAAACAAGCGCTAGAAGCTTATTCCACCTCACTTGGTGGGATAATTTTAGGTATATACAGTTTGTTCTGTTCATGGACTTCATCCACAGAATTAAGATGTTATATCCTCTCAAAGATGGGGATATTTAGAGAAGGAAGATGCTGAAGCACTTGAGTTGCTACCAGTAATTTGGACCCTTTCAGATATTTAATCAGTGGATTGCATTGTGTATTTCTTGCCATTTTGAAATCATAAAGAGAATTTTTTTAGAAAATTATGAGATGGAAGTAGCAGGATTTTTAGTCTTTCAATCATACACATTTTTTGAAAGAAAAAAATGTGTTGCTGTTTTTAGGTTTCACAAGCTTGATTGTGGGTACAAACAGGGTAGAGATTTAGTACTGTGTCATCATAATGTACCTGAACAAGGTTAAAGGGTCAAAAGGAGAAATGTTAATTTTCAGTACCCAATTAATCACCCCTTAACAGCAAGCTGCTGCTGATATGCTCTTTCATTCACAAGAAGAAATTGTTATTCACCTCCATGGGAGGGAGCTGAGGGACTTGGATCTGAGCACCCAACCCAACAGGAGTGCAGGGCTTTAGAACTCTCATTACCACTACGTAACCCTGTGGAACAACCAGGTATACTTTACTCTGTGTGAGCTGTATACATATGCCTCTCATTTGCCTCTGCTTTTTAGTCCTGGATGTGGTTCAAGGTACTGACTATGGCATAAATTGGTTGTTCTCCAGCCTGGGAAGTCCCTGGTAGTGTTGTCATGGCTGAACCATGTCTCAAGGCTCACAGCATTGTCAGACACAGCTCTGAAATGGCTTCAGATGGGGCTACTTTCCCTTTTCCAGCTGTGTTCCACCAGGCCTTGACCAGTGCTCTCTATTTTCCCTGAGTTTTGTTTCTGTAAACTAAATCGACCAAATTATGTTCAGGGATCCAGGCTTGCTGATTAATTTTAGACTGTAAAAAGCTGCCAACTGAATAAAAGCCTTAGCAGCATTTTGGACCATTCCCCTGAGTTTAAATCTTAACAGTGGCTTAGCTGCCTTAGAGGATTAGGGCTGTGATACACCAAACTTGCCACCTTTTGATTACTGCCTTAAGTGGTTAAGAACTGAGCCTGGGCCAGTAATGAATCTGTTTTGCTGTGTGAGACCTGGGTCCGCACACTGCTTTGATCCATGGCCTGTGCCAATCCTTTCATGGACAGCTGTTTGCAGTTAAAACCTGTCTTTCTCATCAGTGAAGTTGCTGCCTAATGCGTGATCTCTCTAAGTCTTTGGCGTTTATGCTGCTGTGATGAACGACATCCTTAATTGCAAGTTAATGAATCGATGTTAATGAGTACTCAGTGTCCAGACACCTACACTCCTACAGAGGGTGGAGAGAACAGTCGCTTAACATCCCAATGGCCACAGGAGGCACAAGAGAGTTCTGCCTGTCTACAGGTTTTTGTTGGAAGTTTCCCAAAACACTCTCTTTTCTTGCCTTGAGCTGGATCTTCAGTATTTCTTTGTCGTGTCTTTTTTTTTTGAAGCAGCTTCCAGCTCGCACGTGCTGTTAAAGCATGTGGGCATCTGACACATTTTGTGCTTTGTGAGTTTCTTTTGGCTGTGAAACTGCTCTGTGCCCGAGGCTGGCTTTCTGACTCTGACCATGGTCTGGTGATTAGGGTGTGGAATGGCTGCAAGGCAACTCTGGGTTTGCTGGAGCATGTCTGAGAGCTTAATGCTACTTTCCTAGCTTTGGGACTGTGTAGGAGGTACTGCCAAAAGAGAGAAGTCTGCACCCAGAGCAATCCGAGGGATTGGAAAGAGTGCCCCAGGAAGAAGTGGGCTTGTGGGACTCAAGGCTTAGGTGCAATGTGAGACAGTGTGGAAGGGAGTGACCCTTAGCATGCTTGAAACAGCAAGCCTATAAGGTTATACAGGAAGGCACTTCAGAGAAGTTAGAAGCACAGTATATAAAAGTAGAGACCACTCTGTTTCTGGGGAGTATGAAACAACATTCACAAACCTTGTCTCATGCTTGGCATGAAAGTTTAGTGCACATGTCTTAATCTGTGGTGCTAGAACTGAGTGCTAACAGTGTTTCAAACATTTGCATCTCCTTGCTTTGGCTGTGGTACTTCCTGGGGTAAGGGGTCATTTTCCTCTACAGAAACAACACCTTCTCCAACAATGCTATAATGCAAAGATTTCTGGATGCCTGCTTATAAAAGGTGGAGCTCTCTGGGTTTTATTTTGAAAGATTTTGGTTTGTGTGCTTTTCTGCCCTAACAGCCTGAGCTGGGCTTGAAGAGTGAACATTGATTCAGGCACACTGACTTGCAAAGAAAGATCTCTTGCCTAGACCAATTTACCAGGCTTATGAAAAATAGAGCTGTGAAGCTTTATTTCTTCTTACTGAGCTAAGTTAACAACTGAGTGATTCTGTGTGCTTTGCCCCAATTTCTATACCCCCAGATCTTTGCAAATCAGCTTAGAGGAGGCTTCAGAGAGGCAAGGTTAAGAACTGCCTCGTAAGTGAAAGGAAGTGTGTAGTCAGAGGCTGTCTCAGTCTGTTCACTCTTCCTTCCCTTTTGGGGAAAGAGAATGAAGCTGAACTCTAGCAGTGATGGAAATGAACACTTCTAAATGAGGAGCCATTATGAGCATAAGTGTTTAAAGGAAGATGGACAGTGAGACTTGAGTGACTACCTCTTATAGATCACAATTTTGTAGGTTATTCAGAGCATATTGATTGCCAAGAAGTTGTCTCCGAGCTGAGTGGATTTTTTCTTTCTCATTTTCAGGTTCGTATTTATTATTGCAGAAACAAAGATTGTGAGAGCAGCTAATACACATGTCACTCCACCAGAGTGAGGTCAGAAGGGGTATTTTATTACTCTTTTTCTAAATGTCACTGTGGCAGGAAGGCTGTTTCAAGCAGGGCATATCCATGTCTGTGTATTTTCTGTGTTTAGTGCAGTTATTAATTGTGAAGTCACAATGTTTCTCCAGTGTAAGGTAGGTAATGTATTGTGGTGACTCTTTATCTACCGATTAGACCTGAGGTTGTCTGAGCTGCCGAGAGGACAAGGCCTTGCGAACACGTGCTATGGAAAAGAGATCCATTAGAGGGAAGATGGTGGTGGAAGTGTGATGAGACCCTTTGAGGGTTAGAAGGCGAGGCACACTCCAGGCAGGGATATGATGGAATGGCACATTTATGAAAATGATGCTAGCTTATATAAAGGCAGCATGGAACTTTCCGGAAAGGGGACTGAATGTGGGAGGAGCCTGCAAATCCTCCCACATGAAAGGGAAGACAGGGGAGGATCCCAACCACCAGGGGTAAACAAGGGCG
>JAWWMP010000167.1:6858979-6988621 GCA_035047865.1 Dendrocincla tyrannina
TGGGAGGAGCCTGCAAATCCTCCCACATGAAAGGGAAGACAGGGGAGGATCCCAACCACCAGGGGTAAACAAGGGCGGAGAGAACCGTGTAAGGAAAGGCTCCGCTGTGGCAAATCTGACCAATCAGGGGGCGGGGACAGCGTGAGGGGGAAAACCAGACTCCATTTTGTGCAGCGCGCGGTTATGGTGTTTGACTTCACAACTGTGAATTCATAAACTAGGAAACCCGCAACAGCCCCATACACGGCAAGAAACTTTCTCTTATACGAAACAGCTCTTGCTTGTGGCTCTCCTTGACACTCAGTCTTGTCAAGCAGTTTTGTGGTCTTTCTTCCATTTGACATAATTTTGTACTCCTACAGAAGTGGAGATGTGGGGTGTTTCTGCCTGTCTTGCTATGAACTCAACCGTGAGAAAACCATTTTGCAAGGTAATGGCAGGGAAAGTGTACAAAGGACAGAGCCAGCATCTTCCTGGAGATGTTTAATGCCAGGATGAAAGGCATCAGACACTAATTGCAACATGGGAAATCCTCATTAGTTATTAGGAAAGAAAAACTGATCATGAGGGTGGTGAAATATCGAAAGAGGTTACTCTGAGAGCAAGCCTGACCTTACAGAATCTTGCATTGAGGGGCAAGCTGTACTAGAGGAATTCTAGATTCCCCCATTACTTACTTTTTCTATATTTTTAGCTTCTAACTTTCCCATGACTGTGCTACACAACCCAACCACACACTGAGAGTTCCTGTGCCTTTTGGAGAACCAGTGTGAAACCCCCATTTGATGAAAAGCACTGATATCTTTAGTGAAGCCTGCTTATGCCTTCTGGGCAATCCTGAGGGAGCAGCCACTGCAGAGAGGGAGGCATGTTGCTAAGTCTAGGGTGAGCAGGCTCCAACTATACCCTGGGTAAGTATTTCAGTGGTGGTGGTGCAAATTTTATAAATCCAAGTGCTCTTTGAAACCAGCAAGTAACAAGTCCCATCACATTTTTAGGCCCTGCCAGCAAGGGACTATCACCTGCCCATAGAGTCCCAGTCCTGCCTGTGCCTGGATCCCACTGCACATTGTAAGTCCAGGAGGAGGGTGATTTTTCTGTTATTTGCAGATATGTAGTAAAATATGTCAGGACCAACATGGGAACCATGTAAAAAAGGAAATCATGGCATAGAGCAATCTCTCTGTCCGGATATCTTGAAACTAACTTGGGCTGGCTATGCCAAGCAGTGCAGGGTGGTGTGGGTTAGTTCACCATTCTGTTCGATAGCAGTGCCTTGGGCATTCCTATTTGCAAGTTAGTTTCACATGACTGTTTCCTTTGTTCCCACAGATAAGGTAACATGGAAGCTGTCCCCCTGAACAAAGTTCCTCGGGAGCAGATGATGGACACACTCATGGAAGGAGCAGTGCTGCACCTGAGCCAGAAAGCAGCAGGAGTTAAAGGTAAAGATGTGGAAACGAGACAAGCAGGAATAAAAAAGAAATGAAAACCTGTAGTTCCCAGCCAGCCCCTAAATCATAGAAAACAAAGGGCATATTAGTTGTGCATGAGTTCTGGTCTGATGGAATTTCTTTTTGGACAAGCTGGTATGGGTGGGGCAATGAATCATAAGGCAGAAACCATAACTTTAATAGGGTTTCTATGTTGCTGATTCTGAATTTAAATCACAGAACACTTAATCAGTGTCAGCTATAGAGGACTGTTGGCTTTCAGGCCATTAACAAAATGATACAATGTCCCAGACAGGAAATAAAACATCCTTTGGAACTTGTCAGGTTGGTTTAAACAGCTGAGGTTGGTCTGCTGAAGGCTCCCTGAAGCTGAGCAGCAGCTGGGACTGGACCCCGTGTCCTCAGCTTGTAAATTAGCCATGGAACAAGGGAGCTGGAGAACTGGCCCTGTCACTGTGTGGCCCTGCCCACCTCTGCCTGCACAGAGGGCTGACAGCAGGGGCAGAGCAGCCACAGCAGCGTTCCCTGGGCTGTCATTCTTGTCTGCCAGCAAACACAGAGGAGCTGTAGCAGTCTTTTCCCAAATGCTGCATTTCTAATGTTTTTCAGGGTATCTATTTACTTTTTTTGGCCTTCAGAGCATAAGTAACAGTACTGTCTTCCAGAGAGAAATGCATCTGTCTTTCAGCTGGAATAGAGTTAATTCTTCTCGGTAGCTGCTACAGTTCTGTGCTTTGGACAATTTGTATTTTAGACTTTATCATACTGTGATTTCATACATGCTGTGGGAGGTGGAATGAGAAGCAAACATAAAACTTTTGTTAACACATTTTAACCACAGTTGCAGTTCATCATCAAGCAATGGTAAATAAATAGTTCTGTTAGTATGGGGCAGCAGGGGTGGCTGTTTAGTGTGGTGGTTTTCATCTGTTTTTCAGGTTTCTCAGCACTCAGTCACACTCAGTGTTTTGGGATGCTTCTCAGTATTGTTATTGGGTTTTTTCCCCATCCTTTTAATAATGACACCTAAGATTGCTTGATGATAGCATTTATCTTCAAGCACTCTGTGTTTGTCCCTTCACTGTGCTGGTAGGCTCAACCCATGTTTAGGAGCCTTCTGCTAATATTAATGACAGATTTCACTTCTGTGGAGCAGCTCTGGGTGCTGGAAGAAATAAACGTGGAAAATAGCAAAACTGGGGTTCCCAGCTCCGTTTTGCTGAGATGTGCTCAAATTGCTTCTGCAGCACTTGGACCCAGGAACCAGTAGAAGAGAAGAAGAGCAGGAAGGTGTGCATACACATGTAGGTATGAAGGTGGGCCAGAATCTGAGGACACCTGAAGTTGACAAACATTATATTTCCAGAGTGAGTGTGGTCAGCTTTTGCTTCCAAATGTACCTGTTTTGCTGCCTTTTTTGGCCTTTGCCTCAGGGAGCAATGGAAGGCAGAAAACTTGTTGCTTGAGAGGATGAATTTTTTAGTCTTAATTTTATCATTTAGCATAAGAATAACATGCAGCTAAAGATAGTGATTGTGATACAGCGTTCCTGGGAATGAATAAGTAATTAGCAGAAGTATGTGGGCTGTGCCCCTACAAAGCTCATTTGTATTTCAGACCAGGGTAGGAGCAAGATCACAATTGTCTCCCTGTTAACAAAACTTCCGTATCTTTTCTTGGCCCTTCCTCTACTGTATCTCTGCAAGTGTTCCTCTGCTGGGGAAAAGAGAAACCTTGGACTTGTGTTTGCATTAAGGGTGTTGTTTTTACATTGGCACTGGCTTTGCTGTGTGGAATTCTTTACTCCCTCTGCACTAAAATGCCAGCATTTCCCTTTCTTTGAAATAGTTTGTTCTGCAGAACATTTTGTAATGTTACATAGAAGGCTGCTACCTCAAATAAATAGCATTATATTGCCTCAGAGTATTGCTTGTGTTGCAGCTCAGGCCAGGTTATATTCTGGCTAGGAACAAAGCAATTACATGAGAATCTAGTGCTGACTGTACAGTGTTATTTTTTATTATAGACAGAATAATAGGCTCAACCTTCTGCCAAATGCCCTTTCTTTACCACACCCTTCTTACCTTCTTCTGTTTGTATAAGATTAGTGAAGCACAGAGAATGTTTAATTAAGTTTAATTGCATGACAGCTTAAAAGTGGGAAGGTAATTACTCATTTAATTATTGTGCTGCTTCGTGCTTTAAGTGTGTGTATAATTGCTCTTTTTATAAGGACACTCAACTTTGCAAGCTTGCATGAAATTATAACAGCCTCATACCTTTTGCTCCTGTTTAAAGTAAAACTAAGCAAGTGGCATCTGTAAAACAAGAGAAGTGCATTCTGTTACCCCAAGCATTTTCCCTTTTCCATTCAATTTTGATGGTGTCATCCTCCCTCCATGACATTTCTGCACTGGGAAGGACTATAACATTAATCATGTAACACATAACCTGTTGTCTTCTACGTATTTTTCATTAACAGTTGTAGAACGTGTTGAGAGCTTGGGATTGCAGACATGCCAGTGTAAATTATTATTTCCTCTGCTGTCTTCCTTAATTATTTCTACAGTGGCATCCCAATATATCATGGAATTTGGTTGTGTTAAACTGTCAAAGGTTAAGTGACTGATAGTAATGAGTGCTGAAAGAAGGAGACTCTTCCAATGCGCGTAAGGGCTCTCAAAGGTATTTAAACAACTGCCCTTCTTTGCACCAGTTAATTTCTCTTCTGCCCTGACTAGTACTAGCAGTAAGACTGAGATACTGAGGTTTGGCCAATCCAATAATGCCTGGAGCAGCAGCTAACCGTGATGTCCAAAAGATGATTTCCCTGTAGAAGTCACCAGAGTGGAGAGAGAAGCAGAGCAGTGAAGGAGAAAGGCAGCTATTCAAACACAATCACTTTTGTAATTGCAAGGGGACTCAGTCTGAGGCAGTTGCAAGGGCTAAAAGATTATTTTTTGTTTAAATAGCAAACAGTTAGATTATGTGAAATCCCAGTGCCAAAGGTCCCTTTGTAGCCATTAGGCAAGGAAAAGAATTTCCTGAACTCTCTCAAGGTTACTGTCAAATTAATTTCTGTATTGATGAGTTCTCTTACCTTTCCCAAGTGAGTGGTAATAGAGGGGTATGTGTGTGTAGCAGAGGGTCATTATGGTGAGTTAGTGCTTTTCTTTGGTGACCCTGATATGACAGAGCTGAATAAAGCCAATGCAAGAAGTGTGGTAAGTCCCTGCCAGAGAACCAAAGGGCTGTGAGTGTCTGCACTGGGGCTCCTCTCAAGTCTGCAGCTATCCTGGTTACAGTCTGTGTGCCTCCAGGCACTTTTCCTCCTTTGAAGGTGAGGTGGTCTAGAGTGGTGCAGGCCTGTCCCCTTGGTGTAGTCCAGAGCCCCTGTGGGATCTCTCTCCTGTGCAAGGGAGGTTATTCCTTGTCACTGGAGCAGCTTTCAGCCTTCCCTTCTTCTCAGTCTGTATTCCTGCTACATCTCCACATGTCCTCCCATCCTTTGATACTCCCAGAGCTTCTGCACCATTCCAGCATTCCTTCTGCAGCTCAGGCTTGTGCTTCCGAGTCAGTACCTGAAGGAGATGATTTGACTTTTCAGTAACCCTGTAGGAGCTGCTGCCAGTCAGGCCATGACCTTCCCATCGTGTATCCTGTGGCTGTTATGGAAACTTTTGTCATCAAGATAAGGTTTAATGATAAGGCTTTAAACACATTTGTGCCATGAGCACTGGGCCAAGGAAATTTTAGTTAAAATACATGGCATCCTTTCTTGCCTAGTCTTTTTATTACTGTCAGTGGGGGGAAATACACGCAGTTTCCACACAAGAAAGCAAAGGTGATTTTTGGCTATTTCAGCTTTTGTTATACACTTGAAAGACCCATGGTTAAGTATTGCCCAGTGGTAAGTAATTCCTAGCAGTGGATCTGATGGGGGAGTGGAGAGGTAGGATTTAGATGAAACAAAGTCTTTTTTTCCTAGTCTGGAAAAGTGAGTGAGTAGTTGGCATTAAAAATGGGATAGAGGAATAAGAGACTTCCAAACTCATCAGGAACCCTGACATGCTTGTAACAGGCAAGCTTTGCACAGGGCCATGCCAGCCTCTACTGAGTTCCAGAACTCCTGGGAGAAGCATTCTTCATAAGGCAGCTCCGTTTAGGCACTGACTTCTGGCACCACAGGGTACAGACTACTTCAGGGTACTTCTCTACTCCCTATGGGTCAGCATCTCCCAGCTCTTGATGGGGTTGGAGAGAGCTGTTTTGGGCCATGAAGCAGATACCCTGTGCTCTCTCAGGCAGGAGGCTTCTGAGCCACAGAGCCTGAGCTGAAAGGTAAAGCCTAGCAGAGAATAATGCTCACAGTTCAGTACTGCTGTTTAATCCATGTTTCACTTTTTATAGGAGGAACTCTGAGGAGGAATAGACTGGAGTGGGACAGTGAGATTCAGCTGTGGAAAAATGAATTCTTTTAATTTTATCTTTAATTACCTGGAAAAAAGTGTAGCCACAGGACATGCAGAGGTGTGGGAGCAAGAGAAGTTGTGCTTAGTGAGAGATAAGGTAATGATATATTTTGGGCAGAACTGACCAAAATGAATGATATATGAATGTGTCACCATTAATGCTGAATTGACCTGACTTGAAGACTGTTTGGGTAACGACAATCAGGTGATTGGGATTTTCTTCGGGCTCCCACCTGAACTTCATCTGCTGACTTGGAAAACCAGCTAAGGAAGTGCTGATTTCACTGGCTGTGTGGCCTGGTGTTCTGTTGACCATTCAGATGCTGGATGTTTTGATGGTGCTTAAGTGCTCTCTTCTGTATTTAAAAGGATCTTCTTTGTCAAGATACAGCCATCCATTGAAAAAGTATCCAAGGGAAATAGCCATTCCCTGATATGGGGGGATACAGCATTACTGCCAAAACAATTACAGGTTAAAGAACAGTAGCTGGATATGCTTTGTCTGAATCCTCAATTTGACTTGTTTGAATAAATGGGGTCAATTTTTTTTCGGAGGAAAAATAATTAAAATCTTTCTTAGTGAGTGTTTTTCAGACAATAGTAGTGTCCCAATGTCAATAAAGTTAATAAGGGTGTTATAGTCCTGAGATCAGAAATTGGCAATTGTGGGTTTAGATAAACTGTGCTAATCCTACAGGCTTTTTCTCCCCATTTATTTTTCTTTTCTTTTTTTTTTTTTTTTTTTTTTTTTTCAGTGTGAAGATCAAATCCTCACCTCAGTCCATGTAGAAACAGGGCAGGTATGATAATTTTTTTCTTGTTGCTTATTTTGGTTTGTTTTTTTTTTTTTTTTCTCCAGGAAATGAAAATTTTCTCTTATGCTTCGTATTGAAAGTACAAAAAGGAGTCGATAAATGTGATGTCAGTAATTTTCTTTCTTGGAAATGTCACACAGCCTTACTATTAATATTTTTTTTTTTTTTTGTGATTATGCATGGTTTCTTCAAAAATGTAGAAATAACATGCTGGAAAAGCAAAGGTTGAGATGGTTCCATGTAATTTTGGTCTTGGAAATCATGAAATATAACTGCTATTTCTAGCACTCCTCTGGAGGTATGTCCAGTATCTGTGGGTCTGAAAGAGCATGAGAGGCAGGATACGTGTGGTGGCAGGCTTACATTACTGGAGAATGGGTTAGTCTTGCACAATTATTTCTGAGAAGTGAACTAATTTTATAGTTTCTGTTCTTACTTTACTTTTAATTCTGAAAGATTTCAGGGGTATCTGATGCTCTGAAGTTTTCTGTTCAATAACTGTTCTGTATGGGAGAATCACACGAGTATAAGAAGTTGAAAACAAATCAGTTTATACTACAACTTATTGGATACAGTAGCCCGGCAAAACTGAGTGTGAAAAGGTATTAGCCTTCTCAGATGTTGGTCGCCTGAAGGATAAACATTGTTCTGCTGTGGCCGTTGGTGTTTGCCACCCAATTCAGTGCTGGTTTGTTCAACTGAGGTGGTGCTAACTTTGCCTTTATCTAGGAACAAAGTAGCTCTGGACCTCCTGAAGTTGCTTTTGTGCTTCGAGACTGGTCTGTGTGTTGTTTTGATCTCAACACCTCTCTAGGCACATTGCTTTGTCTTGAATGACAGCTATACAATTCTGCTGGGCGAATTCTGGTTGTTTTCAAGACACTGGGAGTGTGTCCAGGAATGCCCTGCGCTCCCAGGATAAAGCTGATATCCCCTTCCCAAGAAAGAAACACTGCAAAGGGAGGGGAGAGGTCAGGAAGGGAGAGCTCCCCAGCTCT
Organism: Dendrocincla tyrannina; assembly: GCA_035047865.1. NCBI lineage: Eukaryota > Metazoa > Chordata > Aves > Passeriformes > Dendrocolaptidae > Dendrocincla > Dendrocincla tyrannina. The sequence continues at coordinate 6,866,719 of JAWWMP010000167.1, forward strand.
CTTTGTGAGGGGACTAGTCACGGAGAGGCTGGCAGAACTGAGCAGAGAAGGTGAGAGAAAAATGAGGGAAAGCAATGTTTTCAAAGGGCAAGTACTTACAGAGATTAAATGTTACAGAGCTTGATCTGCAGCTGGTAAACAGGAAAATGCCAGGGTGATATTTCTGATGTGAATGTCTCTGCAGATTAACAGTAATTAAAGCTGGTCTTAAACTGCTTGGGACTTTCCCTCAGTGTCCACATACTTAGCCATTAATGTTAAGAATCAAGTGTATTAATATTGTTTTAAAATATCTATTTTAGATATATATATGTATATATAAAAGCTCTACTAGATTATGGACCTAGTCAGTACTGTGTAATCCCAATTGCTCAGAGTGACACTCTTCCTCTGTCTTTTATCATACTTCTTTTTAACTGCATGTCTCATTTATGATCCCATATGTTGGTGATTTGTTATGTTTAAACTTCCCCGTGGAAGCCACTCCAAAGCTAATAACAATACCTAGACTGGGAACCTGAGTTACAGACATGTTGGGTATCAGTTTTCTCCTTTTCTATAGGCATGCTTAGGAGCAGATTTTTTTTCCCATTTTGTTGTTTGTTTGGAGTTCCGCCCCTGCCTTCTCCTGCTTTTACCTCTTTTTCTTCTTCCAAGAGTACTTGCATTGAGGAAGTAGACAATGGTGTCTGAAAGATGCTCTTTTTATGCAGGATGGCTTGTGCTTGGGCATATAGAATTCATACAGCTGCCTGCTTGTCGTGTGTGTGTGTAGAATTGTGACCAGCATGTTCTCACTGAGCAGGGTATGGATTAATTGATCTCCTTGACCTGGGCCCTGATGTGATCACAGCTGAGTGTGATCTACATTCACCCCCCTGCAGAGTATGAGAAAATCAGACTCTGCCACCCTGGGCACAGCTCTCTGTCTTATATACAACAAGCAATCACTTGGCAATTGCGTCAAAGACTAATTCTAGGGACAAGGATTGTAGTTTAAACCACTGCAGTAGCATGGTATTGAATATGTATATATTCTAGCGCCATCTAGCAGTTTTCTAAGGTAATGTCTGTAATAATAAAGCATAGTAAAACAATGATTGATTGTAGCGCATACCTAGTTTAGAAAGAAAACCCCACTGAGTTATCTTTCCTCACAAATCTTATGTACAAATGTAATCTTACTGTTAGACTGGGGCTGTTGGATCCCATTTATTTCCCATTCCTGCCAGTACAGGTGGCCTTTGGAATCAAGCAGTTACAGTTTGCATATGCAGTTCTACTGCTAAGCAAGGTCATACCACCAGAGCATTTGTACTTCTCAGGGTATCTCTTTGGCCACTTCATGGTCTTTCGCAGGATGGCTGTGAACACATCAAATAAGAGAAAGGTGCTGTTCTGAGCCACAACAGTGTGAAACTGGAGTTTCAGTGACTGGGTCCCTTCAGGAGATGCAGTGGAGTCTTCCTGAAACCCTGTATCTCTAGTAAAGCTGCTGTGAGAGATGCAGGTTGATGACACACGTGGTCTAATAGGTAGCTATCTGTTTCTTCCCCTTTTCCTCGGGTGATGTCCTGTCCTACACGTGCAGTGGTGCTTGGTTCCAAGAGCTAAAGTGGCAGGAAACCAACCCCATGGCAACCATTTTTCCCTGTGAGGAATGTCAGTGTGCTCAGCAGACACACTCAGTGTATCAGACCCATTAGAGTGTAATTATTTGGTGGTGAGGAGGAACATCAGTGGATCAAATTTAGGTGGTTTAGAATAAAAAAATAAGAAATGCACAAATCATTGCACAAGACATGAGATGTGAAATGAGACCTGCGACAAATCAAACTGTGATTTTTAATTTCTTTTACTGAGCATTTAATACTCCTGGGATCCACCCTGTTCTCAGTGAGTGTAATAAAGTCAAGCAAAGGGCAGAGAGATAACTTAGCAGTTGGTGGTGTAAAAGGTTAGGATATAAATATTATAAATATTAGGTTGCAAGACAAGTCTGTGTGGAGCATAAGGTATAGCTGTCTTTTCCTTGGAAGCAAGAGATAAACCTAATCAAAGATACAGACAAAAAATCCCAGTATCAGATTTTTAAAAAAGAAGCCCAAAACATTATTTTATCATAACTGATAAACTAAATTCCTATTAGCTTAAAACAAGCTGTCCAAAGCAAAAAAAAAAACCCCAAAATAGCAAATCAATAAAACAATGAAACAAAGCCCAAAGAGGCAAATTTTGGGATCTCTGTAAATCAGTTTCCTCAACTTATTTCCAAATAGGCAATTCAGGACCTCAGCAGTTGTCCTTCTGATGAGCCCTTAAATCACTAAGCCCTTATCAGCACAGAGTAGAACAACTCTTCTTCCAGCAGATTTATCCTGCCATTTCATTTGAATTCAGCAAAATCCATTAGCACAGTGTTGCTGCCCCCAGAGCGAGTGTAGTGCTTGTATATTGTCCCTCTGTGTTTTTGTGGGAAGGCTTTGCGCTGGGGCAGCTCTCCATGCACTGAACTGAATTGTTTCACAGTCACTGTCATTTCCCCAGACACTAGGACTGTGTCCAGGAATGCCACACGGGGGAGAGGGGTTAGGAAGGAGAGCTCCCTCGCTCCCTTTTTGGGGGACTAGTCAGGGAGCGTGCCAGGGCTCAGCACTCTGCTTTTGGTGGTCTTGTCTGTAATGCTGCCCTTAATGTGTTAAGGGCTGATCCAAGAAAGCACATGATACAGGTACTGTGCTCTGGTTTGGGTTGTCTGATGGCCATTCAGCATCAGAGGGTTTTTGGTTTTGAAGGAAGATGTTAGTTCAGGTGTTTTTTCTGTATTCTCCCTGTCAGTGTCTTGGATGAGTTTCCAGGCTCAGGTAAGATATGGCCATGTGTGTATTTTGACAAAGGTGAGTTTTAGGTAGAGGACATTAAAATTACCTGTGTATTTTTCCTTGCTACTTTGGGACATCTGGTCATTCTACAGTGATTAATCTGTAGTGTTTCTGTAAGTGAATACAGACAGAGCATGTTCTTTCCTTGCAAGTGCTAGAAATGGTAGCAGCAGACAAAGGTACTACACTATTCAGCTTCATCCTTTGGGCCACTCAGGACTACCTGAGTGATGTCTGAACTTTCAGGCTGAATTGTGGTTGGGTTTTGGGAAATGGACTTTGGAACCTTGAGCCTATCCCAAAACAAGGGCTGTGAACCCATTTATCAATCCAGAAGGAAAGGAGCTTCTCCCACTAAACCTGATTGTGCAACTCTCTGTGTCCCTGTAGTCCCTACAGGTATCCAAGAGTTGCCTTTCCTAACACTTTGTCTCTCATAAAGCAGCATCTTATCAACAATAGGGAGTGAAAGTCGAAATCTTCAGCTTCAAAAACATAATCAGCTTCCAGACTCTCATGTCTGACCCAAGTGCAAAGATCTCCTTCCCTACTACTGCATCTTCCAAAATTGTTCAAACACACTGGATGTTATTTGGCTGTTACTTCTCTAAGTGCAAATGAAAATATTGCAGGCTTGCAATTCCTAAATTCAAATAGGGTGAAGGTGGTTGGTTTTTATCTGTGACATCTTACATGGGAAAATGAAAAATGTGTGTGTTAAAACTGAGCAGGAATTGGAAACAGATTGTCATCTGAAGGTGTTTTGCCTTTGAGACTTCGCTGGTTTTGTCACACCTGTGGTTGAATTCTGACATCAGTTATAATTAGTTGTTTGTACTGTATGGAATTTCAGGAGGAGGAAAATACATTTGTTTCCATGAATTGTGAAATTACATGGTGATGCCTTTCTAGATATTCTTGACTGGAAAGGGAGTAGACTCAAAGATCCTCTGATATCCAGGAGAACCGAAGTGACTTGGACAATAAACCTGCACACAAGGATCAGTTTTACCTGAGGTTGGCAAACAGCTCTGAGCATTGCTCTGCTGCCTTAGTTTGAGGAATACAAATACAGTTTGTCTGGTACATTCTGATTCATTGTACAAACCTGCAATCCTGTTTTGTTTTACCTCATGTCTTCTTTGTTGAGCTTTTTTGTGCAGCGGATTCCTGTATCTATCTTAGTCCAAGCTAAGGAATTACTTGACTTTTGGTCAGAAGGCACTGGGATTCACCTACAGAGGGAATTCTTGGACTACATTGAGAGAAAGGCTTCTGAGAGTGTCGAGAGAGATCCCTCTGGCAGGGCAGTGCAGGAAGACCTGTCTAAACAGATTGGCTGCAAAGGGAGCTGTTTCTTCAGCTCTCTGGGTGGGTTGTTGTTATCTGGAGCAGGTCGTTCCATTAGCTGTTGACAGGTGAGCACTAGGCTCTAGCTGGAATTCTCTGGCTGCCAGTGCTGTCTGGGCTCTTATGTATCTGCCTTCCAGACTCTGCACTGGCATATGGTCCTTCCTCTCTGCCCTGAAAATTACCTCTGTTGTTGGAACCATGATGTGTTGGCAGGCATCATGTAAACGATGTAAATGAGGTAAATGCTCCCTTGAGGTTTTCCACATGGCACTAAACTCTACAAACTTGATATTTCTCACACTCCTCTAGCTCAATTTTCTTGTTTTTACTGCCCAACTCCTGTAAAACATTCCTCTGGAGCCTCTACTGCCTTTCTAGATAAAGAAAGCCTGAAACTAGACATAACATCCTTTTGCTGTTGCTTAAACTCCAGATCTCAAGTGTTTGGGTAGATAACCTATTTATCTCTAGTTGCACAAACCATGTACTGCTTTCTCAAATTTTACTCCACAATTAAAAGTGAAACCAGAGAGTCAGAGAAAACTCTGAGGTTCAGAGTAAAGAGGAACAGTAAGTGGAGTGAAAAATGAATCAATAAAATATTTTATGACATGGAGTCTCACTGTGCAAGCGGTCACCTCCTTGTGATGATGTAAAACTGCTTTGCCAGCCTTCCCGGCTCTTTTTGCTCTCCATCATTTCTGGTTTAGTTGCTACCTGGTTTACCTTTGCTCTCCTCCAGCTCTAACAGTCTCTAGGGTGAGTTTATAAAAATCAGCTCAGTGAAGGGGAGGAGTGGGAAAGCCACTGATCTGCAGCACTGGAATAACTTTGATAGGCTGGAAATTGGCATCATTACCCTTGCATTAACCACTTAGATAGACAGACAATTACATGCAATAGGATGATAAGTATGTAAATGAGAATAAAATTGTTCAAGCAATATCAGGAGAGAACAGAGATGTCAGTTAGTAAAGCAGTGATTTCGAAAGAGAGCTTTCTTTTTTGGACAGCAGGTTAACAAAGTCAGCTTGGGAAGCTTGGAGGGACAGAAAGAGGGAAGAGGAGGTAGCAGGGAACAGTACAGGCATTTTCCAATGCATACAGAAAATTCATTCTTAAAATAAGCAAAGTGATGTGTGGCCTGAAGGTTTTGTAGGTTTACGAATGATGCTGTAGTAGCCTCGTGTCAGGCAGTGACTAGAAGGAGCCACCCAGAATATTCCATGGCAGCTAACAGATGAGTGAGCTGATCCATTGCAATGAGTAGCGTTTATTAATTGTCACTCTAAAATGAAAACAAAGTAGAAGTAATGTTTTTAGCGTCTGATACATCTGGGCCACAGCTTGGGATAAAATGCTCTCTTATCACCTACTGAGCAGAAGTGAAAAGGCTCATCAGTGCTGCGTTTTGAAGACATTTAGATGAACAGTTGCTGCGAGACTGCACAGATGGTTTCGCAGTATTGAATATTGCAGCTGCACCTTCAGCCGGCGCCTTCAGACTCTTGGGTTCCAGGGGAACCTGAGGGCTGTCAGTGCAGGGTGAGCACCACTCCAGCCAGAGATGGTTAAAAGTTTAGGAAGTCGGGCTGATGGGACACACAGGCAATTGGAAGATCCATTCAAGAATCACCATGTGCCACAGGACTGTTAGAAACAGTGTCTTCCAGTAGGGTTTGGGCAGACTGCTTTCTCTTTAATTAAAAAATTGATCCTTGCATTTAGGATTTTTTTTTTTATGGGTTCATGCTTCTCATTGAGTAAATACATTTTGAAGGTGCTTCAGATTTCTCTCCCTTATTTGGGGAAAAGAACAAAAATCAGTTTGCCAAAGACTTCCTTCTCTGGTTGCCATTGTACCTCAGAAAAAACCCAAACCCAGTATCTCTTATCTGGACTGTCTAACTCTGAATTTTGATGTGTTGGCACGAATATTTTATGTACTGATTTAAAAATCTAAGCAGTAATCAAATGGAGACACAGGCAATTTGTTCTGTGCATTTCTTGTTGCACCTTGAAGTAGATACTTTTATTTAATCTTTAACTGGAGTTGTACTGCTTGAGAGGGATAACATGCACCATTGTTAGCAAGTTAAATGATTTAAAACTAATGGCAAAATAAACAAAATCAACTAAAGACACAATTCCACTTCCTTGCTATTACAATAGTTAAGAGAAGATTGACATCTCTGAGTACTCTTTGAACAGCTCATCACGCACCAGCAAACCGAGGCTGCTTAATCATGTCATAAAAATATAGAGATAATTTCTGGACGTTTGCAGATAAATACATAATTTTAACTGTGATCATTAAAGAATCAGTGTTGGAGGAGTAAATTTCTCCAACCTCTTGTTCCTGTGAAATTGTCCAGACTGATGTTCCTGTTCAGATATTTTGTAAATATTGATTTTTGATAGCAGTGTAATTGAGTGAGACCCTCTCTGTAAGTACTATTGTTGTTGGCTCGGTTTCTATGGTGATAGAGGGATAAATATCATCACCACTACTGCAGGGAAGACAAGTGGATCCTTTAAATACTCTGCTAATCTGCCTTTGTCTGTTACTTGAAATCAAAGATTTGCCATGACTAATGAATACGCAGTACACAAAAGTGGAGCTGGGCTTAAGCTCAGTAGAAAGAGAAAACATTATTTGATTTACCTTTTTTTTATTTTTTTTTTCATTTCCTTGTGTCACATTTGAAAGACTCTGTAATTGCTGTTTGTTTTTCTCCCCTTTATGTGCTTCCAGTGTTTTCTCTTTCCTAGTTTTGTGGCTCTTGGGTCTTATGGGCAAACAGAACCCATACTAGTCTATATCAGCCACTGATCCTGTGACCAGGAGACCACTGAAAAGGCTCCTAAGGAGATCTCTCCACAAAAATGGCTTCAACAGGAGGGAAAAATAACATAACTTTGCGAAGGGTAGTTGTGTCTCACAGATTTATTGTAAGGTTTTTTTGAGTAGCTGAAAAACAACGGGATAAGGGCAATCCCAGTGATGCAGATTACCTTAATATTGAAGAGGTGCTTGGCAATTAACTTTTACTAGAAGGGCTTCAAGAATGAATATGCCCATTCAGTTGCCATTGGCTGCATATCTTTGTCATTGCATGGGAAAAATAAGGAAAAAATGTAGAAATGGATGATTGGTTTTCAAAACTTGAGAAGTATTTGTGGTGTTTGAGAGAAACTTGCATTTGAGTCAGTGCTGATCAACATGTAATCAAAATGACCATGGTCAAAATCATTCTGGAAATGGAGTGAATAGACAGGTGACAGCTTATTGACAGTCATAAGTGTGTCAAGATATTAATGATGGAGGCCAGCTTCAAATAAATGCAGAGAAATCTATGAGCTGAAGTCACTAAGTGAAAGAAATGGCAGATGAAACTGAATAGATAATGCAAAGTGAAAAAAATAATCCTATCTGTACAGATAAAGTGATGGGTTCTGAGCTGTCTCTTTCACTTAGGAATCAGATTTTAGCACCCTGATAGATGGTGTGGTGAAATTATTAGCTCAATTCTCAGTAGCCTCCTAAAAAGCAAATAATATGGTAGGCATACTGTGGAAGAACTAGAGTGAATCAAACCCATCCAGAATCCTGTGCCTATTCTGGGTTCTCTCTGCTCAGTAGTCTCCTGGGTATAACTGGAAAGGTATTAGTGAGGTCCCAAAACTTCTGTACAATCAACAATACAGAGGAAGATTATTTAGCTTAGAAAAGAGGTGTCTTAGAGACAATATAATGGAGGGGCAGAAACAGGGAAATGTTTGCTAATTTTTTCCCCTCCTCCAACAGAAAATTAAGTGATATCAAATGAAATTAGCAGGGGGTCAGTTCAGCACTGATAAAAAGCAGTAGTAGATAACACAGCTTGCAGGATGTTTAGCATGCTGAGAGATTCTATGAGTTCAAAAAAGCAGTGGGACAATTCCTCTGAGGACTTGGAAATAGCAAAACATTGCTTCTGGCTTCAAAGATCTCCCAACTGCAGTTTGCTGGAGACTGAAAGGGCACTTCAGGAAATAACACTACATTTGTGCTGCCATCTAGCTCTCAAGTGACATCCTCCACTGTCAGACAGTCTGGGCTGAGCTACTGGACGTGGGAGGTCTTTGATCTGGGCTGTGGTTACAGCTGGATGTATGCAAAAAGGAAAATAAGCTTTCTACTGAGTTCTACTCTGTCCCTTCCCTTTGCAAAAAGTCCCCATATATCAAAGAATAAGAAAACAAGTAAAATCCTTGGCTCGTTTAAGGAGAACAGATTGTACAGCTTCATATGCCAATTCCTCTTTGGAGTGTCTCCAAACAGAGAACTACATGAACAATGGAAAAGGCTGACTCCAATGGTTTTTCTCCTTTAAAAATATACTTCTGAAAGCTTGCAAGCATTCCTGCTTTGCTGGCCAGACTGTCAAATGCTATCTTTAATGGATCGTGGATTAGTGTTTCATAAATTTAAGCTTAAAATTAAAACCTGGAAAGGTAATTTCTCCTCTCTAACCCACAACGGAATGGTGTTTTGTTCAGACTGCTAGAGCAGTCTTTTTGTGAAGGCATACCTAATCTGAAACACAATAAGCTGTATTATTTCCCATTCCCTCTGCTAATCATTTTGTTAGGATGTCCATCCTTTTACATTTATAAGCATGCTAAGAAAAAAAAGTTTAATTGGACAAGGGAGATCATTTGCACAAATTGCTTCCCCCAGGAAAATAAATTATTTCTATTCTTACTGATCATTTCTTCAAGTCCCTTTCTCATCTGTGTAACAAGCCCTTGTGTATGTGTTGGATTTGAACTTGGTGGGGACTTCAGAGGTAACAGCCCCCTTGGCCACCGACTTCATGTGCAAGCAAAGCTTGTTTGCCCTCAGTGCCACCTGATCCTCTGAGGACCAAGCAGCAATTTCTTGGTGCTCATCACTATTGAGCAGGGCAGTTTTTGCTAACATGGCAGAGTGGTTCCTCTTCATTCTCAGTAAACAAGGTCATCTGGGGGAAAACTGGGGAAATTCTCATTGTAGAGAAGTGTGGGCTGGACAGAAGTTTTTTCAGTGGTAGAGGAAGTCTGGTTTTCCATTAGATGCCAGCAGTGTATACCAAATTCTCTGTGATGTTGGCATTTCTGTGAGACAATGATGTTCACTGTCTCCTCAGTTTGTATTTTGTGATTTGGCTGGAGGAATCACTGCAAATGAACTAATGAAGAGCCAAGCATTTGTTTTGAGTATTTCTAAGTTTGCAGAGGAAAAGAATAAACCCAAGAAAACCTGGGAATGACTATAATTTATTGCCATGACTGTTATCATTGCTTTCCAGACTCTGCAAACATTTGTCCTGCCACGGGGACAGCCTGTCCCTGTCTTCTCTGAACTGGTCTGTGGGATTTATGGATTTCATTACAATTGATGCCACCTTTAAGGGGGTTTTTCCTTTCTGTGGGCAACCAGGAATGCTTTTCAAGCTGCCCACAAACAAACAATTTTATAAAAAGGGCAGTGGAGGGGCTTCTTTCAAAAGACTTCACTCTTTCGGTTTTCCTCCATTTTCTCTATTTTTCTAGCTTTCTTTTGTGTTCTCCTTTACCTGTCTTTGACTCACACAATACACAGAGAGGTAGCTTTTAAAATGTCTATATGTACTTACAAGGCCTTGCATTTCCACAGAAATTTTAGCTATATTTTACCACAGAATGAATAAAATGAAAGAAAGAGAGGGAGCAAGGGAAAAATGTTGTCAAGTTTTGCTGCTCAAGTTGATTATACTTTAGGTTTGTGTAATTTGTTGCAGTCTAAGTGGGCTAAAATGGACACTTTTCTTTCTAGTTGTTTTTTTTCATTGTGTGCACATAGTTGATTCCAGTGACTGCAAGGGTAATTATTTCTTTGTTTGCCAGGAACATTAAAATTGCAATGGTTTCTAAAGAAAATGTGCTCAGACTCCTTGAAAGTAAGTACACAATAGGCTATTACAGCTGCCTTTTCTACTGGAATTATTTTAAGTAAAAGTGATACACAGTAATTAATCCTTAGTGCTTGAGGATGAACATCATAGTCTCAATCAATGGGCACTTACAGAACAAAGGGACAGGATGAGAAATTTCAAGATTCACTTCTGAAAAGTGTCTAGTTGAACTGCTGGGATCTTCAATAGCAGTCATTTTTCCATAGCATATTGGATTTCTCAGATGGTTATCTCATGTATTGCATCAATAAAATATTTTTTTTCCCTCACTTTGAAAAATGTGGAGATGAAGTTACAACTCGGTTGAGTGTGATGCCATATCTGCTGCTGGGAGACATAAGCAATTACCTGAAAGGCAACACAGACTTCTGGGGAAGTAACCCACCTTCAGTGCAAATATGTGAGATCCTAATTGAAAAATATGAAGATATCTAAATAAGATGCTTTTCATTACAATTTAATCAGACTCATAAAACCAGGTACTTTTCTGCGGGGTTTTTTAAATCACTATACAATGCATGAAACTGCAAACAGACCTGCCTGTGATTGCACCTGATCTGTTAGGAATAGAATGGATTTCTTCTTATTTGGTTAATTCTGCTGGATGCAAATGTGGAGAGAACCTCTCACCTTTGCTATTTATTGTAAGTCGCTGGTGGTGTTGGTCACTGCATGTTCTGATTTGCACTTCAATTTTCTGGAGTACCTTTTTTTTTTACAGAGAAAGACTGAGTAAAGGAATATAAAGCCTGGTGGCTTGGCTGGAGTTTCTTAGTGCAATGTGTCCACTTGTGTTTAATATATTGACAAGATGTTTTCACTTCTGGTAACTGTAGACTTTAGGATTACTTTTGCAGTGACAGAATTTCTATTTTGATAAAGTAAGAGCAATAATTTTTATGAATGGGCAGAAATGCAGTTGTTTTTGAAAAGTATTTATCTTTTTAAGATGAGCATGTTTTCCTCTGTGCATCTCAGGGCTTCAGAAAGCTCTTCAGTGAAATCTGATGCTGGTTTGGGAATGGGAACTGTATGTTTATAGGCCTTGTCAAAAATAAACTATTATATGACTTGATTGACTTTAGTGCAATGAAAAAACCCTTTGAAAAGTCTTCTGTGCTATTAAGGGGCAGGAAAATAGTTAGCAGTCTATGCTTTCAGTATTCCTGCCTCTTCAAATTTAACTAATTGCTAGCAAAGTGTTTACTTGAGATCTGATATTCTTCTGTGTTGGGATTTAAATTGTCAGGCTTTTCCTGCTGATGCCGTTTTCTCAAAGACTTGAAATTCTGCTGGATAAACAAATTCCTTTTACAAATCAGATGCTTCTTGCACTTGACTGCATCAGTGGTTCAGGTAATTACTTTGATAGGGGATTTTATTGTGTTTTAATGTAATTTGCATTTGGGGATTTTTTTTCTCTTCATTGAGTAATTTATACTGTGTAGTTATGGTAACTAATGTTGATTACCTATCAGACAGGATCTTCTGTTGTGGTGGTTAGGGTGGGTTAGGAGAGCTTCTGTAACAATGTGTTGTGTTTCATGGACCTTTGAGCAGGTTCCTTGCGTTTGATTCAGTTTGTAAGAGTGATTGCTTGTGCTGGGGGAAAAGATCAGGCTGAACAATCAGAAATCCTGTGATCAGGGATTTGATCTGGACAGTAAGAGATCCAAAAGGTCAAAAGTCTGTGGTAAGTACTGGGGGGACTTGAAATTGGATCCTAAATAATACAGCCTATTCTTACCAGCTTTTCTAGGCTGTGTATGGTTCTCTAATTATGAAACTCTAGAAGAGGTCTTAGCTCTGTATGGCAAATTCAGTTTTTTTGCCATGCAAAAGCTCTGGAAGTACTAACCTTTCCTGTCAGATCTAGCACTCAGCAGTCTGAAAATTTACTTCGATTTTAAACTGTAATAACCTCCAGGAAAATCCTGGGAACAGTTACTTCCAGTTTCAATCTGATCCAGTGCCTGAGCATCTGGAAAGCACCTTGGCAGAAAAGGCCCTGGGGTTCCTGGTGGATCAAGCTGAACCTGAACAAGGGATGTGTCCTTATGGCAAAGAACACTAAGGGTACCCTGGGCTGCGTTTGGAGCAGTGGTGTCAGCAGGTGCAGGAAGGTGATCCTTCCCCTCTGCTCAGCCCTGCTGAGGCCACACCACAGTCCTGTGTCCAGTTCAGGGCTCCCCAGTGCAAGGGAGACATGGAGCTCCTGGAGAGAGTGCCTGGAAAGGGCAACAAAGATTAGGAGGGGACTGGAGCACCCCTCTGATAAGGAAAGGCTGAGAGAGCTGGGACTGTTCTTCTTCTGGAGAAGAAGAGATGGCTCAGGGGATCTCATAAATGTGTGTAAGAAGATGGACCCAGGCCATTTGTGCCAAAAAAGATGAAAAACAGAGCCATGTAAAAAAGGAAAGCATTCAAGAAACTCCATGTCCTGCTTATCAGTGTAACTGAACTTGAACCAGTAAGGAGACAGCATCTGCTTCTGTGAGTGGGGTGTGCAGGGAGCCAACTGGGGACCTGTGAGGTCACTGGAGACTCTTGCTGTGAAGGGGGTTCAATCCCAGCAGTGGAAGTCTCTGGCCTTGGGAGTGTGACTGCCAGGCAGTCTCAAGAATGGTCAGACTGGGAAGTTTCCTTAGTAGTAACCAGAATCCTTGTTAATGCTCCTATGTGACAGTTTTTCAAGCACTCTGGCACTGCCCTTGAATCAAAGCCAGAATACATCTGAAATTAAGATTTGAATGTGAATGTCATGGGAAGCCCCCCAAAGGCTCGTATTGCAGTGATAAAATATTCAAACAGGATCATTCCTTTGTTCGTATCAGATGTCTGCCTAGAGTGCAGCAGATCGAAATATAACATGCTGGTGTAATACACAGATAGGGTGGTTCATGTTCTTGATGAACAAGAGTTAGATCTCTCTTAGCTTTTGCTGTGTAACATAGTATGTGTTTCACCAGGCAGTATTCTGCATATGTATTTACCTTAATTTCTACATATTGACTCATTTATGTTTTATCATCATGAACCTACAATAAAAAGGAACCTTTTCTGAATATTTTAGTAACCCTGAATTGCCCAGCTCTTTGCCAACTTTCCTTTGCTTTATTCCTCTTTTCGACTCTCTTTATATTATGTTCTAATAGTGTAGCAATTATATTGCTATTTTATCTTCTAATTTTCATTTCTCTTTAGATTCTCTCTAGTTTTCCATTGCTACTTTTACTCTTATCATATAACCTTTCCCCTTTTAGACCCCTTCCTTTCTTTTGAAAGCAGCCCTAAACCCAACTCTGTTATTGAGGGCATCACAAAATGCATAACTATTCACTCCATGCTCTGAAAGTTGTGGCTGCTCTTCTCAAAGGCAAAAGGTGGTCTAAGCAGCACTGGTAAATGTTGATGAGTACTCTTTTGTTCCTTGCAACTCATCAGAGATTTGGATCTTGCTGTCTGTCACTGTTAGATGGGAGAAAGACAACTCCAGCAGTGCAGCTGAGCATGGTCATTTGCAGCAAAGCTAATATCCTGAGAACTACAGTCGCCTGGCAGTAAAATAACAGCTAAAATGGGCTCGTGAGACCCCAGTATTGTGAACCAGCTCTGAAAGCACTATGTTGTATGTCACATATACTATAAAGACCTAGGACAAGGTAAAGCATTAGGCTACTGATTCATTCTGTCTGGGATTTGCCAGTGTGAGAATGTGAATATTCTCCATCATTAGGTTTGCAAAGTCTACCTGATGGTTGTTGTACCCTTGCTGATCTAAAGGTACAAAGGGGAAGCAGTATAGAAGGAGTGTGCTTTGTTAACCAAATTGGCAGGGTGGTAGTGGTTGTGCTGCCTGTGTCTAAGGCTGTTGTTCGATTTGTTTCAACCTTCCAGCCCAGTGGATTTGGTTATACAAGACAAAGTGTATACAGCCCTTCCTCGTATCTGTCCTGCAGGCATCTATTGCAGGATAAAAAGGTCTATAGAGCCATAGCACTAGATAAGGTTTGAATTTAATGATATATATAAAAAAAGATGCAGAGCTTTGATCCCCTGAATCAGCACTACCACGCGAGAGCAGCCTTGCAGGCAAGGAACACTGAATGAGCATAACCAGCAAAACAGCCAAGCCACTAATGGTTGCATTTAATCTTTGATTCTGCAAATATGGCTCTGGTTAATGCCAAAGGAAACTGTTGATACATGCAAAACCCAGACTGCATGCCTAATCAGAGACTGGGGCTGCAGTAAGTCACCCAGGAAAGTGAGAACATTCGCTAGAAAGACACCTAGACAAGACAGATTAAGGTTTGTTTGTTTGTTTAGGGCTTGTTTGTTTAGGTTTAACCAACTTAAACAAGATTTTAAAACAAACAGCAAACACAACCAACCACCCAAACAAAATAACACTAACAGAAAACCCCTCAAACAGAAGCCCAAAACAAACACCAAAGCAAAACCCCAGCAAAAAAAGGAAGCAACCCCCCCATGCCTAAAATCATTAGAATTGACCTTGAATTATTTCTGAACTTTGTACAAGTTCATTTCTCATCCATCATTTATGTAGCTGTCTGCCCAGAATGGAATGGAAGCGATGGAACAGGCTGACCCACTGGAGAGGAAGAGTTGTACTTGTGCTTGAGAGCTGGAAAGCAAAGGGCTTTTCTGGCAAATGAAATTCAGTAAAGTACCTGAAGGTATTGAAAGACCAGAGAGATGCTGCAATAATGTCATCTTAACGCTGCTGCTCAGCGGAGACCTATTTTGTTTCTGTAATTGGTGTCTTCTGCCAGGAGGGCCATTGCTTTTAGATACCTTTCTTTCTAAGCATGGCTTTTTGCAAAGCAGCCACTTAACCGTCTTGAGCAGAAATGATAGGTAGCTAAGAGAAGTCACTTTAGATGAACTGCTCTGTGCCTGAGGTGTGAAAATAATTCAGTGTCTCACAAGTAGATGCATTCAGTTTGTAGATAATATGAAACTAATTATGGGCTGGCAGGAAGGCTAACTTTCATTTCCCCTCTGTGTGGATTAATCTCTGTGTGAAGATTCACCAGCTTTTGCATGATTTTTTTTTTTTTAGGGATCTGGAACTTCCTTTGCAAAATGCTCTAATTATAAATTATATTTTATTAAATAATAAGTTTTCACCTTGAAACTAACAAATGCAGAAAAAGCAGCCCAAGTGTATATTTTGAATTGACAAGATAGCTGATGTTTAATCTCCCAAGAGTCCAAGTGCTATTAAAGAACTTGTGTTTTGCTGTTCTTCTTTCAATTACAGAAATAATTCTTTCTCCCAGGCACAGGGTTTGAACCTTTTCCAAAGGTTTTTAATGACTTGAACACTGACAGGTATTCTTTAACATTTTAAAAGCTCTCTCCAAAGCCAAGAGGGTCTTTTAGGAGCCTGTGATAATTTTTATGGTCATGCTGTATTGCCTCTTAATTGAAAAATACTCTGGAAGCAGAAGATGAAGATAGTAGAAGAGACATAATTTTTCCCATTTTCCTTGATTCTAGAAGGGTTTTTATACTTTGGCACCTGGATAATTGAAAGATAGTGGAATTGTGGGGAGGAGGAAGATCAGGACAAAACCTACTGCAGCAGCCTACATGTCAGTGAACATAAACCATTCTTTCCTTGCTTGCTAAGTGTTCCAGTTTCTATATTTACACTGACATGGAAGCTGGAACTTGGCCCTTATAAATGTATTGTGATATAGCTTCTTGTTCTTCTTATTGGGGACTTTGTGCCTTTGTTGGCACATCTGTGCAGAGGTTTTAGAACATGAAAGAGTCCACATGTGTAAATCCTGATGACTGTGAAACACCAAGGAAATAGGACATGAAATACTAACATAAGGTGGAGTGTCTGCCAGAGGAAGTCAGGATTGTATCAAGTAAAGGAGGCCTTTTCTCCTGAGATTTGATGGTGTGAACTTTCTTGGGTATCTCAAACTTGTCTACTCTCAGCATCAGTCTTGGCTGGTCGATCTATCCTGATGTCACCACACTCCCATGACTTTTCCTGCTGCCTTTCTTCCAGAGGTCCTAGTTTGTTCCCAGGTTGTCTAGGTTGGGAGTTGTGCTTGTATCTTCTCTGCTCCACTTCACATTTGGGCTCTGAATGAAGAGCTGTTCCTGGCCGTTTCAGTCACCTGCCTGGGTTTCAAGTGGCACAGTCAGGATTTCCAGTGGAGCAGCCAGGGCTGGGGCTGGTGCTTCCCACACAGGAGCATCTCTGGGCTCACACTACAGTCCTAGCACGGGGTGTGAGGGCAGGGTAGTGAGAAGAGAGACTGGCTTAAACCACTGCAACATCATTTGCCAGAGCTCATCTTCCAAGGAATTTAACACAGTAAATGAGCAATTACTGGGAAAATAGTTCTCTTTAAGTATAGGAGAAATGAAACCCTTTCCAGTGGAGTGGTGCTACAGATCAGCTCTCAGTCTCTGGCTGACTACAGGCCCTTCAGCCTGAGGAGACTGCTGTTGAGGAAGTGTCCTCTACTAGCCTAGGTGGCATTTCTGTACCTCCACAGCTGTCTGCAGAAGGGAGTGGATTTTTGTGTGTCTTGCAATATTTTATAATCTCACTGAAGTGTCGGGAGAAATAACTTTGGGTGGTAATCTCTGCTGAATGGTATTTAAATATATAGATACTTCATTGATATGGAGATTATTCATTCCATTAAACATTGTTCAGTGTGGGTTTTTTGCTGATGATGTGAATGTTAGGATAGGGAGTGCTTAATCTGCTTTTGTTACTAGAATTTAAGTTATATTCTGAGATATCAAAGAATTTTACCCCTGAAGGGTAAAATTCTGGATCTGATGTTTGCATTATGGAGATATTTTTCCTGACTGATTCCTTGTGTGCTCAGAAAAGTGCTGCTTGCTGTGAGACAAAAGTATCAGTGGCTTTTTGTATGCTTATAGAGTATTTTTTTTCTGTTTGCTTTGCCTAGTTTGAGATGATTTTTTTTTTTATGTTTTAATTTTTTTTTCCCAGTTTTTGATATCAGGGAATTGTATCAATGCTTTATCTACCCAAAGGAAAAAAAAAAAAGTCTGATCTGAAACATTTTAAAAAGTGTTGCCAGAGGAATGGCTTTATTTCGTTACCTCAGTGAGTATCATAGTGTCTTGCTTTTCCATTGTCGTCTCTGTGATGCTTAGAATAATAAATAATAATGGTACTTTGCTCTTACACTGTGCTTTTGTCCATTGATCTCAGAGAGGGTTATATGGTAGAGGTCACTATTATTGCCCTGTTTCAAGATGGAGAAACACAGAGGTGAATTGAGTTTCTGAAGGTTATCCAATGTGAGAGAGCTGGCAGAGAAATTTCTGTCAGTGTCATTTTTCATTAGAAAAAGCTGATTCACTGCAACTGAAACCTTTCATGGAAATCCATTAGTGTCCCAGAAGTTAGGCACCTCCAGAAGCCAATGAATATGTCATGTGCTGTAGCAAAGGAGCAGCTAGAAACGTGGTGTCGGGGGGCATCTGGTGCGGACCGGGAAGATGGTGGTTTCACTTTTGGAACTGAAGTGGGCAGGAGTTTGAACCTGTCTCCCTCAAGGGAGTGTCCCTGTCCATACGCATAGTCTGTTACTTGGTCATACCCAGCAGTCAGACAGAGCATGGCCTTTCTCAGACAGACAGCTCAATGAACAGTAAATCTAGTGAAGAGGTTTAGGCTTCTAAAATCTGGTTCTGTGGTTGATCCTTGGTGTGGATGGGATTTTCTGTGCATTAAGGAGTGAGTGGATTTTATAGCTACCCTATCTTTAGTATGTAGAGAATAAAAAAACTCATTGGGGTCTAAGACTTCATAGCTAAGGGAACTCTCTTCTAAGGGGCTGCCTTTTTCATACAGCCTTTTGGAAGTGCTTATATTTCAAACTTGGTAATGGATTAAAAGTCTACTTTGAGGAAAGGAAGGAATGAGAGTAGAAGGATAAATAGGTACCAACATAGTATAAGGCCATGTATGATATTTTCCTCAAGAACCCCAGGCAGAATCATCAGAGGGTATTGATTTTACCATGACCCATCTAGGAAACTTTGGAAACAAGTGTTCCACTTTTCAATCCACCAGGTCCAGCTGATGATTTTGGGCAAGGGATCCTGTTTACATGCAGAGAGAATGGTGGGCTTTTGCCAAGGAAACCCTGAAAATAAAAATCCAGACCAAACCTCTCAGGTTGAGTATTTCGCATGGCAAATTCATTCAGACTTGAAAATACAAAGTGCAGACTGAGTGTGAAGTTACTGTTGCATTTCACGTGTATAAGCATGAAGACAAGAAAACTGTTTTGCTCAAAGATGCTGGAGCAGCCATTGAGCTTTGGGATAGACAGCTGGAGGCAGCTTGACCCTGCAAAGAACAACAAGATAAATAAAAAATAGCAACCTATTTTCAATAATTCAGACTGAAATACTGAAGAAGGGCTTTATTGTTGCGCAAGTCTTTTGAAGAAGTGTTGGCAGTCTCACATAAGAGAGCGCTGTGAGTTTGTTCAAGAGATCAGTGGAGAACGCAGCCTTCATACACCTTTCTATGCTGAGCCTAAGTCAGACAGGCAAAAGAAAAGAAGGAAAAAAGATCTTTAGCAGGGAAGGAAAGGAGCCATAACCCCAATCACGGTGTGAGTTGTAGCATGACTGCAGTGGGTAGGGAATTCCTCCAGCTTTGCCGTTGGAAGGACTGCAGTAGGACACAATGGGGTGTGAATATATGGCTCACAGAGACATAGCTTGCATGGCAGTGAAGTTTGGTTTAGAGAGAGCTGGGGTCATTTTTGAAGACCAAGTTTAACTATGAAGAAAAGAGGGACCTCTGATCTTTCAGGACCCCAGTGATTGGCAGGGGTGGGAGAGAAAAAGGTGGGAGGAAAGAAACATGGCAGTACCCAGGAAGGGAGAGGGGAGTGAAGGATGCATTAGGTGAATGCCACGTTGTGATCCTGCGGCATTCTGTGCAGCACTGCCTGCTGCTTTCTGCCTGCCTTAGTCCCCACAAGGGGTCAGCCATGCCAGTAACCATCTTCTCATAGTCCAGGTAATGAGAATTGCTGCCTGTCGCCTGCCACAAACGAAATGCTTCTCCCTTCCTCTGAGAACTTTTAGCAATGGGTCCCCATCACAGGAAATTGCTGCTGACCCCTTTCTGCCTTTTAAGAGATCCTTGCTATTACCTTAGTAATAAACTGCCCAAGACTCACAATCAGTAACAGCCTCCCTGACTGTGAACCTCATTATAACTTTTCCCCCCCTACTGAAAGTCCACTTCTTCTTAATCTTTGTCTTATAAATCAGTTCCTGTCATGGGAGAGTATTACACAAATTTTGAAAAAAATAATTGTGCAGCTGCATTAATCAAAGGAATAGTGTGCTGAAGGAAATGTCAGGCCTATTAGCTTGTCAGTGATTGGTGGCAGAAAAGCTGCTTTCAGCTAGTTTGCATTGTTTCCTCAACACTAATTAACAGACTCAGTACCTTTTAAAATATGATGAAAAGGTGAGGCGGGGGAAGGCCCCAAGTTGTGTGTTGCTGTAGTGGGAGTGGAACAACAGGTCTGGCACACGTGAGAATCTTTAATTCTAAGCACCCTTGTCCTTAAGGTGGCTTTCCTGTGCCTTTTGTGTTTGAAGTAGATTCCTAGGAACCGAAAATCCTAAGCAAGTTATCAGGCAGTTGTCGCTTTATTTTCAGAAAGGGGTGTTTGGTTGCCTGGGCAAATGGAGACAGCAGCAAGGGTTGTGAACTTGCTATGGCTACCTGCAAGATTAAGCCACGTAGTAGCACCTGACTGTGCCACTCTGGATCTGATTGATGACTCATTGGAATCTACGCAAGTCTGATTCTCAGTTTGCTATTGTCAGTGTAATTTCTGAATAATGGCAGAGTTGTCCTGCGCTCCAGAGTGCTGGTGGTGCTGCTCGCTGCTATTACTGGCTTACAGGCAGCACCCTTGCCTGGCCAGGTGCCCCAGGGAGGAGTGTGGTGATGCAGAGCAGAAGGTGTGTGCTTTGCAGGGACAGAGATGCTGTTACTGTGCTGTCCAAGTGGACACTGTGCTATAGGCCTGCCCTTGGTGTGCTCAAGCTGCAGACAAAAGAATGTTTTATGATTCTCTGTTCTCACCAACCCTGACTGTCTGGGTGAATGCTCTGTTCGTTGCATACAAACTGCTGTCTGTCATCATCTCATAAAGGCAGACTAGAACCCTTTCTGTCATCCTGGGTATTCTCTGAGCTTGCTATTATCAGAAAGCTCCTGTGAGAGAAATGTAAGCTCTCCACCCTTTATCAGCTCCTCAGTGGTTCACTCTCAAAGCAATTGAAAGACAGAATTATGTTTGGTTTGCTGAGCTCTGTGAGGAAAAAAAATCATGAGCTGTTTGGGTTTAGCGAGTTATTAGGGAAGCCAGTCCACTGAGCACCTCATCCATCATGGGGGTCTTTCCTTAACCATTGTTTAAATAAGATGTCTAAGCACTGTGTCCCCAGTACTTCATCCAGCAATCACAGAAAAGCTAGAGGGGCTTGGTGTTTAACTTGGCTGTGCCATGAAAAAAGGCAGTGGTTGTAGCAAACCACGGCTGAACAGGATCATGTACAACAAAACAGCTGTTTCTCAAAGAGGTAATATATGAGAAAAAGCCAAGGGTGTCAGAGGGTGGACTTTAAGGTGACTTAGAATCAGAATGAGGAATGTACTTGAGAAAGATAATTGCAAAATACTTTTCCTCCACTCATTTCATTGCCCTGCAGGGGTCTCTTGTAATCCATGCTTCACTTTCCAGGAACTCTGGTGTTTCCAACACATGAGCAAATGGGTTCCAAATGCAAATAAGGAATTTTTTTTTTTGTCCTCTTTCACATAGATACACACACACACACTTAAATTAATAGCTCCAAGTTTTGGCAAATAATTTTAGCAGTGAGAAATTCACAATGCAGTTCTTCTTTTGCCTCACTTAGAACACCCAGTTATATAAATATTCTTTCAGAATGGGGAGTAACATTTTGCTTCATGATTACTGCTTACTTTTTAGATGTTGTAGATTCCAGTGGGATTACTTAAAGTTAAGCATGTATTTAATTGCTTTTGCTGGATGAGGATATTCTCAACTCTGAAACTGCACCTGGGCTATTGTCACGTACATAATGGCTGTTATATTTTCCCATTAAGCTACTGCATTTATTCTTCACTCTGACAACTCATAAACCCACCATGAGTCATAAGAAGCTTCTACCATTAAGTTTCCCATTTTTCTGATTCATTTCAGAGTAGAAATGGTTAGAAGTTGCATTACATGTGATTTACCTTGTGATCTCTGTAAAGCTAATTACCAGTTAAAATTCAATGGGGAATGAACCAAAATATTTTTTTTTACGAGTTCCAAATAAAGGACAATACATGTTGATACACATTTAAAGCTATTTAGCATTTTTAGCTAAGACTGTACAGTTTCAAAGAGTTTTGAAATTAATCCTTCCCTCCCATTGCTTTTGGTGGTCTTTATGTGCCAGGCATGTATGAAGGGTACTGAAAGTGTGACTGTGCTGACAGTTTTCCATTGCCTTTGCTCATGAGAACCTTGTGCTGCTCATAAAAATGCTTCACCTCCAGGGCTGGCAATTTGGCACTTCTAGCTAGTTATTTTCAAATGGGCTTTTTATGCAAATAGGCTGAGTTTGATTGAATTCCAGTATAAAAAATCAGGAACAGCTTCAAAACCCAAAATATTCCATTTCAGCCATAAGAAAATACTGAAATTGCCTGATTTAAGGGACATAATTTAAGAAATCAGCCTTTCTCCTCTCCCTGGTTCTTCACTGGGGAGCTTTATCAGATGTGACACTCTGAGGGACTAGTTACAGGTCCTGCTCTGAACTACCCTCCAGGAGAAATTCTTTCCTTCCTGTACTGGCGTGGAAATTAATCTCTTCACAGAAGCTACCTTTTGGCATCATAAAACCAAGGCAGCAGGAATACCTCCCAAAGGGGGGGTGAATAAAGTTAGGCAGATAGGCCTGCTTGCCTGAAAATAGATGTCCACATCTGCTTCTGATTTGCACCTGGTCTTAAAAGGATGCTATATGAAAGCGCTCAGTGGAGTTCTAGTTAGTTTGTTTTGGTAGCCTTCTGTAAAATTGTGTAGATTGTTAAATACTTTAAAAAAATTTTAAAAATTAAAAAAATAGAAAGGTATGTGTGTGGACTTTGTTCTGGATATCAAAATGAAAAGAGCTGGCATACTGTGTTTTGCTCCATATGGTGCATTCCATGTGATCTTTCATTTCATTTTTTTCCAAAAAATAAAGGAAAAAGAACAGACCTGTGTTGCACATGGAAATGTAGACCTTGTCTTGAGTAGGCAGGGTTAAAGATGACCAGTCTCAAATGGCACCACAGGCCGTGGGTGCAAGCACCAATTTGGAATTGGGCAGGGGCTGTATTTGAATGTGGAAGAGTATGTGTGTGATCAACAACCATGCATCTTGTTAGGAGTACCTAGACGAGTCTTTTGTAGGAGAAGGTGGAATAAGTATTGTCACATTTATCTCCTAAAATTAACCTATTTTTCTCAGCTTAATGGTTACTACAGCTTTAATTTCCACTCAGCAGCAGGCTTTTCTAGTGTTCATCTCTGAATTTTGAAGGGAAGCTTGTCTTGTTCTACAAGGAGCAGCATGGGGCAAAACTAACTAAGTGACATCGTGGAAAAGATGGTCCTTTGATTTGGATGTGTGGATAGAAAATGGCTGTAACCAGAGATGTTTTATTTGGGGCAATAGCTGCTACCCTCATCCAGCAGTTGCTGAGTCAAGTGCTGCAAGTTGCCCAGCAAGCATTGCTAGGCATTGCTAGCAGTGTTTGGGGGTGCAGTCCAATGAATGCTGCACTTTCAAGCTGGCACTGTCAGCCAAGTTCTAGTAGGGCCAGTTTTGTGATGGTTGAAGCACTGAGCCCCAGTGGCGGAAAAGCACTTTGACAACTGCTGTTCCTTCTGTCTCCATAACAGATTAACTAGTGACCCAGTGCCTTGCTCTGGATCTGCTTTTTTAGGTGGAAGAAAGCTTATTCTTCATAATCCTTTGTGAGCCTGCTGGAAATGTAGGCTAGTCTTTTGCTCTGGAGAGGAACTTCAGATTTTCCTCAGTAAAGGGAATCAAATCCATTGGACATGACTGAAGCCAGCTGTTTGGGATAACGTTGGAACTCCATTAAAATAAAACCAGTCAGCCCCACATCCCGGGGAGGACTTCTTGAGCCGCTGCCTGTGCTAACATGTATCTCCTATAATGGGTGCCATTTCAGGAAAAAGGCAGAAAAACCCTCTGGTTTACTGCTCTATGAAATTAAGGTGCAGATCAGCCCCTTTCTTGCAGAGCAACTCTGAACTATTTGTGTGTAGTGAATTATGATTTATCGTTTTGGTGACAAAAATAAACTTTTATTGCTTTGTATTTGTCAGCCTTGAAGATTCAGCACAGCTGTGAATGAGTGAGCTGGAGTCTATTCTGCTGGCAGGTAGCCCCAGAATCATTAACTACTTGCTCCCTTCATTGGGAACCATTAACTATTTCCCTATCTTTATTGTTCCTGCTGATGCACAAGCTTGAAGGACTCAGCCGGAGTCTCAGAAAACTGTAAGAGTCTTCAGGGCTGGCAATTAGAAAATCCATCTTTTATTCCCTTCTAAATTGAGCAAGGTTGATTTGGAAGGCAAAGAAAGTAAACACATTACTGATATTTCACAAGGTCACCTTGGAGAGTCTAATCATCTTTTAATTTGGAGCAGTGCCTTTGGAAGGTGGCAGGCAGCACTACATAGTACAGTAAAGGGTGATACCCTTTCATCAGTGGCTTTGACTTTAAAAAAATCAATGCATTAATGCTTTTGTGAAGTCAAGACATGAAAGAAAAGTAAATAGTAAAAATTCTTCCAATAATCTGTATCTCTTCAGGGTAAAGAAGAATGCCTGTAAAAGTAGTGTTTGCTCTCACTCATAGGTCTTGTGTTGTTGAAATGACCATTAGCAGGTTTCTGAAAGTCTGTGTTTTGTTCCACAGTGCTTAACTGGTTGGCAAGGGATAAATCAATGACAGGTTCTCATAGACAACTTTCATGAATGTATCCAGCATTTAAACAGTTTATCTGCAATTCTAATGGGTTGCATTACTGGTGAATTAAAGCTCGGCCTCTGCCAGGATTTCAGTGGTGACTTTGGCTCTCTGAGTACCAAGGAGACCAGTGGAAAATTCATCAAATGCAGATGTAGCCTGTTGTTGAAAACACTGCAAAGCAGAAGAGGAGCAGGGAGGAGATGCACACTATCATTACTATGACAAACAGTATTTCCTAGAAATCTCCTTTTAGTTAGACATATCGGAGTATGAATAAGACCCATGAAATGTCATGCCTCCTTCAGATAAAGCTGGGATAAGCAGTTAATTTTTGAAATGCTGAAGAGGAGTTGTAAGGAAGGTAAGGGGTAAGAGATTTGCTTAGCCCTGCAGACTGTGTGGTATTGTAATGATTTTTGCATAAAGAACAGCAGTTTTGGTTTTCAGAGCAAACTAATAGTTTGAGTCTGCTTTAGCTCGGAGTGCCAATTCTGAGTGCTCTCAGAGAGCATGTCCTCAAGGCATTTGAAACGTGGATTCCTTCTTAAGGCATATCGCCTTTCCAATTTGCCTTGTTTCCCATTTCTGCTAATAAGGAAAATAAATTCTGTCTGCTTACCAGTCCTCATCCCCAAGTTCTCCGTAGATCTGTGAGGCAGGTAGTGATTTGGTATCGCCTCTTTGCTTACACTGGAAAATTGTTTTCATTAAGTTTTTCCAAGAAATGCAGTAGAAGTTCAGTTGCTCCAGCTCTTTTTCATGACAGGAGGCACGTAACTCAGGATAGTTGGTCAGATGATCTCCAGGTAGGGTTGGCCACCTCAGGTGCTTATCTTATTGAGCCTGAACCATCCATCATGACGAGGAACTCACAATTCCCAGCCAGAGCCGGCGGACGTACTAGGAAAGGCTCTTCACACTCTGGAGCACTGTGCCCTCACTGCACAGCAATAATCTGTGTTGCCATTAATTAATAATTGTTGGTGATTGCTGTCACACCTGAACATGATTCTCTCTGTCCTCAAACAAGGGTTGTGGTTTTTTTTTTTTTTTTTTTTTTCCTTTTGTACATTGTCAGGCTCATGATCTCATCAGGCAGTCTCTTCTGGCAGTGAAAAGATTTTGAAAGACTTTCCATTTCCAATTTTTTACAAATAGAAAAAGCACTGTGTGTATGAAAACCCATACGAGCAACTGAGGCCCCTGGAGGAAACCAATACTTGTAAAATTAGGAGTCTTTGAGAAAGGTAACAATTGGCTTACAGCATAGTATTGCAAAGAAAAGAGGGTTTCAATAAACATAAAGACTACTACCATGTTACAGAGCATCTCTCTCTTTCCTGAACTGTGCCGGTGCTGTTCTATTCCCTTGTGCTTTTCATTGGAACATAACACCAAACCTATTCTGATATTTTGCTTATCACCAGGGCATGCTCAGGGTTTTGTTTCAAAAGTGGATGGGATTTATACGTCTTCACAGCATAGCATTTTGACTCAGGGGAAGAATCAGTAATATCTCTTTACTGGAGATAAGTGTTCCTTTTATTTGATTTCAATTGTGGTTTTCATGATTTTGTCTCAATTTTTTTACCCCACAACTTTGATTTGGTAAGGAGTTAGCAAAGAACATTAAAACCTGTTAAAGCATTAATATATTTGCCTTCCTTGACAAACTTGTTTTGCAGTTGAACAGAAGGGCCATCTGTGTAAAGAAAAGAAATGGCTAGGGCTAAACCTTGGGATCAGAATTTTGAACAAGTTTTGACTGATTTTCAATGTCAATTAAGTCCTTTTATGTCTTTGCAGACATTTTCTGTGGTGGACATCTCCAGTGAGTGTATTCTTTTCGAAGTTACAGAACATTCTAGTTGTCAGAGGTCTTTCCTGAAATTCCTAGTGAGTATTTCTGAAGATCCATGGGGTTTTCTAACAGTGTCCTAGACCTGGGATGCCTTTCCTTATGTAAAGCAACCTGAAGCACTGATCCTGAAGGAACAATCTATATAGATTAATGGATTTCCTGAGTACCTACATGGTATTAAATTATAGATTAGCATTAGCTGATGGACACATTGAAGTGTTATGTTGTGATTTGGGCAGTTTTGTGTGGTTCTGTATTTCCCCCTGTCAATAGAAATGCCAATAACAGTAATTTAAAAAAAGGTGCTTTTTTCTTTTTTTCCTAGGGAGCACATAAACATTTCTGCTGGTAATGATCTCCCCCAACATTAAGAATTAATTTAGCAACCTGTCACTTATATGAGGGCAGACTTTGATGTTATCATTTATTCATTTCTTGGCTCACAGTTCAAGTCACTTACAGTATCATTGATGGACTTTCTACTAGAGCTTCTGCCTTTTGCCCTTCATCCTGTTTACTCTGGGCTCCTGTCTGGGATGATACCAGCAGAGATGCTCCCTTGGCACAGATGCAAAGGTTTTTCAAGAATGCTTTTGATTGCAAGTTCTTCTCCTGTTCTTTTAGTGCAGTACCTTCACTTTCACTATAGGATAAGAGTTCAGGCTGCCAAGCCCTCTGGTGGGTGCAGCAGTGTTCCATGATCCTTTGTTTACCCACTGTCAGAGCAGGTCCTGTTACCTGCAGAGCAGTCCGGTCCTTCAGACACACTGAAAAATCCCAGTGACATAAACCACTTTTCCTCTAATCTCTAATTGGAGAAATACCTGGAAGTCTTTGAATTTTTTTTAATTGATTTTTTTTAATCAGTCCTAATTTTCTTTCCATTACATTGGTCCAGAGAATTGATCTTCATTCAAGAAATTTCTCCTTAGTGTTGCCCCTTTGTATGAATATGCAGTAGTGCATGTTCATTGAGTGCTCTACGATTGCTACATTCTGTATATGGATTGTAAATAATTGTGCTGCTCCATGCATTCATAGAGGCTTAAACAGGTAGAATTATGAGCTGCATATTTTTAAAATTTATATTTAAAAAATACTCAGTGAAGGAAACTTGGGCGTGTCACTGTATGAAAATCTACCTTTCATCCATTATTTGTGAAAAGGCTGTAGTGGTCATATTGTAAAGCACATGTAACACCCAGTGACTTCATCTGGCACTGTGAATGCTCAGCACTTTGTAATAATCAGCCCCACATTTCCTGATAATTATTCCCTTGAGGCTCTCTCGTCTCAATTTTTCTGTAACTAATATAATCCAAACTATATTATCCTATTAGGAGGCTCATTTTTTTTTCCTCCAACAAGCAGCATGTGCCTGTCTGCTTAGCAGGAAGGGAAGCAGTGGCAGTGTTCTCCCTCTATTGTCTGTGTTAAAGGAGATAATTTAGGCTGTAAATAGGGAAGATTGAGCTTGTTGAGTTAAAATGAGCACATTAATTCTTGAATGGAGCCCTGCTTTTATGCTTTTGTTCCTTCATTATTAATTTTACATATCTTGGCTATCTCTATAGAGGATGGGGAGAGAGGCTGCTTCGAAGTACAATTTAGAGCACCTATCTCAGGTCTCTGGAATAAACAGGCTGTTCCTTTGCACCAGCTACGGAATGCAGCCCCAGAGCTCAGTGGTGACATCTCCACTTAGGCACGTCAGCTGCTTGCCATGCTCAGGGTAGAGAGGAAAGATAACATTCAAGAGGAACTGCTATGGTTTTTAAAGTGCTTCTACATTACAGTAAGTAATGAATTACTAGTCAGGCATAATGCCAGGTTTGAGCTGATGGGAACTCTCATCACAAGGAGATACAAAGGCAGCTGTGTTGTCAAAACTTTGAGCTGCTGCACAGCCTTTTGAACAAGAAGTAGTATGTTACAACAAAGCATTTCTTTTTCTCTCCTTTTCCCACCTCCAAGATTACATCCTTTCTGTTCCTTCAGAGCTAGGCAGCTTGAAACACACTGCACTATTTCCATCTACATTACACTGAGTTAAAATTGCAAAGAGAAGTGATGCTTGGACAGTCAGAATTCGGCCAATTGAAAAAGCTGAAAGGCAAGAATGTTAATTTTAGCTAACCTGATGTGTAGCACAGAGCAGATGGTGTTCCAGTTTTCACAAAAGCACTGTGAAAACAGGTATTTTTCAGGTGTCTGAATAGCCAGGGAAGCCACTGGAAGTACTTCCTTTCCTGCTGGGAAGTTCTCCTCAGGTGAACCTCCTTTTTCTGTTTGTTAAATATGAGGCTCTGTTTATGGAACTGAAACTTTTGGCATATTTTGTGTGCCACCCATAAAATGACATTTACCTGCTGTTTGTGTGCTGTGTTCAGAGAGATGGTCAGTATTATGAATGGAGACTGGCTCAGCCTTCAAGCTCAAAACTCTTCCTTCCCTTCTTTTATTATCTCTTTCCCTCATTCCTTACTGTTTAAGTTTAGTAGAAAGACAGGTTGACAGACAGGAAGAAAAGGCAAATCTAGCAATCATGAATATCTTTGAAAAGCATTATTGCCATGAGCCATGGTTGAAGGCAGACACCCCTGAGCAGAGGATGGTTTGTGTGTATTTACTCTGCATGGTATTCTTCAGTGCAAGGGAAAGCTGGTTACAGCTGAGGTCTCCTGTGCTCCTGTCAGTCACTGTGACAGTGATGGCAGCCAACCCCTGATGAACTGCCTCTTGCATAATACAACATCTCTGGTGAGAGTCCCTTCATTATAACCTTGCCCAGGCTGATGGCTTTCCCAAATGATTCTCCTGTTCAACTACCCCAGTGCAATAACACAGCTGTGAATGCTGGAAGTCATGATGCAAGTGCTTGCAGTGCCTCTCTTACCCTCCCTGCCTGTGCTGATGCAGCCCTAGGTAGAGCTACTGCAGAACTCCAAACAAAGAAGGAACCAGCTGTGCTGGGTTAAAGAGGGGGAACCCTTGGTGGCATTAGCCTTTTGGTGATGAAACATATCACAAATTAAAGGATTGCTGCCACACACTCTCTGCTGTGAGAGGAAGGGGCCAGTGGGCTATGTGAAAGTAAGCCCTGAAAGTTTAAATACTTTGGATTCATTTAATGGAGAACTAAATGTCAGCCGCCTCCTGCTGTCATTTAGATCCAGCAGCTGATGTGCAGTTTTTGTGTTACTCTCCAGCCCGCAGCCCAGTGGCAGGTTGGCAGAGGACTTGGGAGTTAACAGTCAGCATTCAGTGAACTCCTATATTGTCTTTATTTCTTCCTCATCTTTTTATTTGAAATAGTTAATCAATCCTGATCTTTGGGCTTTGGATGTTTCTGTTAAACAGTGCACACACTGCTCAGGCAAACCCATGATTGAGTGACTGAAACATGCCTGTTGTAAACTCTCTGCTTGCACTGGACATCTACTCTCTAGCTCTGTGTGTGAAAACTTAATGTAGAGATAGAACTGGTGCCTGAGGCAAAGAGCTTTGGAAACAGGTTTGGGTTTTTTCACATTGCTTACAGAAATCTTTACCTTCTTGAGAACCCTTTGAAGCATGGATGGCATTTGAGATTGTTCTGCGTATAATTTAAATGTGAGCTTCAGCTGCAGATTAGAGATGACATTACGTAGCTTATTTGTTTAGTCAACAAGGACCAGGTTTTTCAAAGATTTCATCCTCACAAGCAGGACTAAGGCATAAAAAAAACACTGATACTGTTTTTCCTGCTTGCTGAGGTGGTAAAGTTACAACCAGGCTGTTACCTTGTGAATTAGGCACCTGGTGCTGCTGATAAACACCTGAATATCTGTTTTTCTGCACAATCTCAAGAAGTGATCTTGAATTCTTTCCCCTCAAATCCCCACCCTTCTTTTCTCACAAGTCAGTGTCCCAACACTGCAGAGAACGCTACCCTGGATTAAGCCTGTTGGCCAAGTCTGTTGCCTAGACTTGATTTTACAAACCAGAGTTATGTGTGTCCTCAGTATACTTCACAAGACTTTACAGGTGGGTGTTCCTTGGGGTTGAAGAGTAGTTCAGAGTTTTCTAATGAGTATTCAGATAAACTCCTGAGTGGAATAGTTGGTTTTGAATTTTTTTGTTTTTCAATAGACTTCGTATTCCTCAAATTTACCTCTGAAAAGTGTCTAGCAAAAGTGTGTGTGCCCCACTGAAAGTTTCAAGCTAAGGCTAATGAGATCCTCATAAAAACTTATGCATCATCTCCTGAGCGGAAAGTTTCACCTTCGGAGTCTAGGATCAAAAGCACCATAGAAATCATTGCTCTGATGTCTCTATTGAAAAGACACTATCATTAGTACATTTTCCTAAGTGCTATCTCTCTCTAGTGTGCATTAGCATTAAAAGTTCCAGTACTAAAATCTCTATTACTTTCCTTTTGAAATGAGGTTTCATTCAGTGCCATGCCTGGTTGCTTGAACTGTGAATGATTGGCTCTGCATGGAGCATTCTGTAACCCTGCTCACTGAGGGAGCCATAGAAAAATAATGTTACCATCAAGTCTATTTTGCATACGCAGTAGCTGTGTGTAATTACTGAGCCTGGGATTCGCTGTTCTGCTGACCCTGACTTCCCCAATGTGCTTTGGGCAGGTTTTGTGACAGTTTAAACAAACATAGTTTCAAAGGATTACAAAGACTGCAGTTCTTATTTCTGCTATGTGAGGTAGAAGAATGGGCAACTAGTATATAATACATACAATGTTATTAAAGTATGTCCTTTGTTGAAGGACAATAACTTAAGGGCCTGTCCTTATGAGGTTATTAACTCATCATTTTCAGATTATTCTCTATGGATCCCTGGAGGTATATTAGCCACTTCTAAGAGATCTGAGGAAGGTAATTAAGAAAGGCAAGAATATTATTTTTATGCTGACATTGGGGAATCCAAAGGGAAATGCTTAAGGGTCTGCAAATCAGCAGAGATAAAAAAAAAGAGCTGAACTCTACTGAATGAGAATTTCTAGGGAATACATGAGTATACCCTGTATTTTTCAGCTCATTTTAATAGGAAATGTTTGATTTGCCTCAGCATATTTCAAATTTTGTAATCCATCGTATCTTGGAGACATCTTAAGGGTAGATGCTGTAAAAGGTCATATTGGCAGAAAATAACAGTGGATGACTGAACTACCAGCCTGGTAACTTATGTAGGCTTTCGTGAATAATGAAGATTGCTTTTTCACTCATGTTCTTTACAACTGTTACACCAAACACCAGTTTCTCAAAAAGGTGCTCCGTGCATCTGTGGCAAGGACACATATGTGTCAAGGGGAAGAAAGAAACTCATGCTCATCTGACATAAATCTACTTTGCTTTAATGGAGCTTTTTAGTGAAGTATGCAGATATGCTCTAGCAGGATTTAACCTCAAAGGCTTAAACAGCAACTGGAAACTTTTGATTTCTGGTTGTCTTGAGAACTTCTGGAAAGAACAGGTCATGCAGGAGCTTTGTTTACTTTTGTCTTCTGAAGCAGTGAAAAGGAAAGTATTAAAGCATTACTGACCTTGGTTGTGATCCACAGCATTGTCTGGGCCCACAGCAGTCTGTGATGTGAGGGTGTGTAACTCCGGCAGTGGGATTCCTAATGAGTCCTGAGATGGAGCTATAGATGATATCTAGGGGTCTGCAGTGGGTGTGTTGTGTGTGCATTGCCATGTGCAGGTGCAAACAGCATGGCTGTGGTTGCTGCCCTGTTAGAAACTGGAATGGTGTGAACTTCTGTAAAGCAGCCTCTGCCTGAGCTCCTCTGTGGCCTTGGGAAAATCATAGAGGAAACTACAGTACACATAGAAACCATCTGTTCCCAGGCTTATAAAAGAGTCCCTCCCCACCCAATTTAAACTCTTTTTGTTCTAATGAGACTGAGGAGTTTGTGCAGGCCCAGACTGTGCTTTACTGTTGCAGCTTTGTCTTCTCTGTATTTGCTGTTCTGCATAGGGCAAATTTACAGAGAAGCTCTGCTGGGGCTGAGAGTAGCTCCTTTGACTTAGAAAATGACTCTGAATAAATTATCCACTGTGAAAGAACAATGCATATTCTACCCAAGAGACAGAAAAATGAAACAATAAAGGATTTTCTTAAAATAGTTCCTGAGACCTTGGGCTCCCTGAAGGAAAATAAGGCTTCTGGAGGGTGAGACAGAGAATCCATTTTAGGAACCTGCCTCCCTTCAGTAACCGTATAGAGGTGAGGTATCAAACTGAGAATGCCCAAAGATAAATGGTGTGAATGTCCCTCAGTTGGCAGCTTTGAGGGTGTTGGGCAGCACAGGTACAGCACGGCAGCTGCAGCCAGGAGTTGTGCTGGGGCAGAGAGAGCTGGACACCCATGATGCTGCATGAGAATCCAGACAGAAGATAGTTTCCTACTGCAGGCTTTCTAGCCAGGAGTTCAAAGGATAGTTACTTACCTTCTTTGATAATTTTTTGATGATCATCATTTATTGTTTTCTGAAAACAAGAGCATTCCCACAAGCTCAACACTTCTTGCAGTGCATGGGCAATGTGAAAGGCTTGTAACATTTCATTTGTTTCCCTCTGTTGTTGTTACAACAGAGCTGGATACAAACTTGTTTCCGTGCTGAATGTGTGTGTTAGCATCTCTTCAGAAACCAAGAAACGTCCTGAGGAACACTTGTGGGCATGTGGTGAAATTTATATCATTTTTATACAGGAAACAAGATTAAATGCTCATAGGAGCACCTTTAGGCCTTGCGGCCAACAGGTACATAGGATTCCCAACATGTCCCTGAAAATAAATAGTTTGTTTTTTGAGACAAAACAAACTCCATTGATACTGAAAACTGTAAATAAAGATATTGAAAACAAGGTCTTTATTTTGGGCTGATTAGAAGCCTGCCTCACAGAAAGCTGACTACTGCCAAATGTCATGGGGATGAGGGACTTAAACATGTCACTGAAGAATGGTCTGCAAGTTCCTTCATGATAAAGTCTCAGATAAATTGGAAACACCTCAAACCTACATCTTGGGAAAGACAAACAAATTTCAGATGGAAATGAATGGAAATTAATTCAGGGTGTAGACTTAAATCCAGCCTCTAGGGACACAGTAATTGTGCCTTTTAGAAAATGGCCTCCTGCTCTTTGCATTTTAACTGTCTCTAATTATTTTTGTGGTTTGTTGGTTGTTGAGGAGCTTGACAAGCTGGGAATTGGCAGATTCAGTGTTGCCTTTATTTACAGTGCTTTTGCCAAGTCATTAAGTCAGCAATAGGAGGTTTTGTTCTGACAAAACTAATCCCTCAGTATGGTGAGACACCACATTTTCCTTTTAACTGTGTGCTGCCATTTAAAACTGTGTTAGCCAAAATTTTTGGGTTGGCATGAATTGTCAGAACACCACCAAAATCAGTATAGATAAGCCAGATTTTCTTTCTTCCATCCCTGTCATATTTTGTCTTCACTCACAAAGAGCTGTGCAAAGCTGATTATGGCTAGGGCATTCTGTGGCCCTGGGTGACTTAAGTTGCTCCAGCAGGGATATACTTGCAATGCCAAAGGGACAGGGGATAGGAAATCGCTCCTGCAGGAGGCCTGGAGAGAGCCAGATAGCCCCAGAAGCTTTCAGAAGTGTTGGATGTGCTCGCTCCATAAATGCAGCAGTATTGCACTCTGATCACTCGGTCTGATCCGCCCGGTGCTACCAGTGCTGCCTTTGAAGGAGGAGGAAGGGCTGGTGCATCACTCTTGTGTTGCTGGGCTCCAAAATTGCTGAATAACCACCGCCGGGCAGAGCCCAGTGCTTTGTAAAGAGCGCAGGGATGCTTTGACACCAAGTGTGATACAAATGCTAATCATTGTTATAATTCTTCCTTAAGAAGTGGGGGCATGTTTTTATCATTATTCTGCAGGTCTCCGTGTCCTTGTACAATTAGGCCCTGACCCCATCAGAGTAACATTTGAATTGGAAACGAGCAAATATCTAACATCTTTACACTGAAATTCTCTCAATTCTATTAACCCTGAATGTATTAAAACCCGATGTTAATGGTGATTCTCTGGCAGCAGCAGAGTTCTAAAGTGACTTATAAAAACTGGGATAAAATCTGTACTGGCTGCTGCAGCTGTGCCTCTTGTCTAATTTGCCATAGATCATTTAAGCTGGAAAAGACCTTTAGGATCAAATCCAAGTTGAATTAAGAGGGGGAACTTGCTGAAGAACTTTCCCTTTTTCAGGAATAAGGAATCCTCGTTGGTACTTCCTTTAGGGCCCCAGTGAGCAAGCTCAAAGCCTGCACTTAGTGACACTGACTGAGGGCTTTGGCATCTGTAGTGCTGTTACCCCATCTGTCCATGCTCACTGTTCACAGGAGGACTATGCTTTATGCTACAGTGGTGGAGGGATGGAGATGCTTCCTCCTCTGTCTATGTATTGACAAAATATTTGTCAGTATTTTAGTATTCACCTGAAACTGAAGAGGGTTGTTGTAGGCAGAAACAAAGGAAGGTGTTCAAGAAGCTGCAAGAACATTAGAGGGTGCAAATTGCTAAGACCTGGGCACACCTTGTGCAGTAGCCAAGATGATTCTACCAATTTTATCTTGGTTATTTCCTTCAATGTTTGGGTTTTCTCTTGGATTCTGTTTTGGACAGATGCTTCTGAGGCATTAGCAGTTGCTCTTCCCTTGTCCACCAATACTGTAACCTTGTCACAGAAGGACACCAAATTTGTTGGGTGGGATTTGCCCTCAGTGAAGACATGGTGGCTGTTCCCAGTTATCTCCTTATTCTCCGTGTGCCTTAGCATAGTTTCTAGGAGGTCTTCTCCATGGTCTTGCTGAGGGCTGTTCCCAGTTATCTCCTTATTCTCCGTGTGCCTTAGCATAGTTTCTAGGAGGTCTTCTCCATGGTCTTGCTAAGCACCAAGGTGAGACTGACCAGCCTGCAGTTCCTCAGGTTTTCTTTTTACCCCTTATTAAAAACAGGGATTATGTTTTCCCTTTTCCGGTCAGTGAGAACTTCATTGGACTGCCATGGCTTCTTAAATATGATGGATCATAGCTTAGCCACTTTATCCCCCCATTCTCTCAGGAGCTGCAGATGCATTTCATCAGATTCCAGAAAAGATTTCCGTGATGCAGCTCCCATTAGCTTGGTTTAAATCTCTGTAGTAAACTAGAGTTTAAGAACAAATTTAATTTGATTGATATTTGAATAACCTACAGCTTCATCTGTGACTGGGGGATCTTGCACTGTAGAGTAGATTACTCCTGTGAATATTCAATCCACATTTTCTCAGTGAAATCAAGCTTTGCTCATGCAGCTATGAAGCATTATTAGATTGTAATTGCACACGGAGTGGTCCTCTTTATAGAGCACTGTTAATTACAAATGCCATGCAATTTGCAGGCCATCTATTCTGGCTGCAATTATGATGTCACTTGCACACCTGTGTCTGAGAACATTTTCCTCTCTAACTTGGGCTCATTCTTGTGACTCAGCAAGGAGCCTCTCTTGATTGTGGGATAGCTCATTTGTTGTCTCCATGGGTATAGAATAAGAGAGAAGGGAGGGAAAAGTTGGGAAACAGCCAGTAATTGAAGCAGGCAGTAAGCCCTAAGTGACTGTGTGGGCCTACACAACAGTGGGAGCATGCCTTGAATGTAATATGATTTAAAAATAGGCTTAAAACAGGCCTGTTTGCTGGTGTGCTTTTTGCTTAGTGCAATACATGTTAATTAGAGCTTTAGCACAGCTTCTCAGCAAACAGCATTTTCCCTCACAGGCAGAAAAACAAGGAGAGGGAGAATTTTGATGCTGGGAATAAGGTATAATGAATAAGAATCAGCAACAATGGATATAGTTTAAGCTGTACTGGAATTTATTGCAGCTTTATATTTTTATAAAGGAAACCTGTGTATCAGCTTCTGGTAGTGACAGGGATGCTGAGAATTGGCATGTGAGGATAACGTGATAATACAGAGACACCAGGGAGTACGTGTACACAAAAATGAATCTCAGTCAGCCAGAAGGCCATGCGGTGATTTCAGTAAAAAGCTACGATAGAAAATCAATAGCTTTGAGAAAGGCCCACAGGAAGGCAACAGCATTTTCTGCACTTTCTTCATTCTGCTTCTCCCTTCCCTCCCTTTATAAAGAAAGAGCTGCATGAGCTCATGTTTGAGTTTTGTTAACTCTGTGCCTGAGTAGCTCAAGCAGCAAGGCAATTCAGGGAATACAAACTATCTGCAAACCAGACCGTGGGGATGGAGAATAGGTTTGAGTCAGGCAGGGAACTGGGTTTACTGGCAGGCCCTGATTACCTGTAGGCAGGCTGCAGTCTCCTGCTCAGTGCTTCCACCACAGCTGTATTCTGATCCTTAGAAAAACTTCTCACTGCATCTCAGAGCAGCTTCACTCAGCTCCCTGCCTTGATGTGTGGATTAACAGTAAGTCCTTCTTCCAGGTTTCCACACGGGGCAGGTTGTTCTGGGCAGGATGATCCAGCCTTGTAGGACCAGATTATGGAGTTTACATCAGGCACCAGCTTTGCAGACCTTCAAAGACTTCAAGTGAAGTTTTCTAGAACGCTCCTTTTTTTTCCTTCTCCAATTCCTTTTTGTCCAAAAAGTTAGAATAGGAATTGTTAATGAAAAGTCGAGCAAAGGGTGGACTGTTCAGCATTAGCTGATACATAGTTTGTAATCATGTTTTTGTTTGGTTGGTTTTGGGTTTTGTTTGGTTTGGTTTTCTCAATTTGTGGTGCTACCTCTGTATTTTATACATAGGCATGCAGTACATTTAGAGGGGATGCTGCCCATGCATGGTTACACATTTTACTATTTCCTGACATTTGAATGATAACTCCTCCTGCACTAGGATGACTGTCAGCTTACAGATCCTGGAACATGGGAAGGGGAAAGACTGGTAAGACTGTTCCTTACTGTTCAGTCCTGTTAAGGAGGATGTTGAGTATCTGTGAAGCTCTGTCACATTACACAAGCACTTCCACCACACACTGGACAGTGAAATGGAGAAAAGGGAGGGCTGCAAACATTCCCCATTAATCCATACTTGTGCCCATATGCACGTCTCAGTACTTATATGTTTATGTCTCGATTCTATGAAAAAAATGTTAGACCATCTAGAAAGCAATAGTTTTAGGTCAGACATACACTTTATGCAAAAAAAAAAAATCCACCAATAAAATTCACAGGGAGGAGACTTTTGTTTAAGTGTATGGAAGACAGAACATGCTGTAAAGGAAGTCTGCAGGAGAGGAGAGAGTGAGTGAGAGAGATGAACCCATCATCTGATTGGTGAACAGGGTATTAATGGGATTGATTCTGCTTCTCTTTTATTGAGGATGATGCAATATCTCACTTGTAGATGATGTTATAAAGCCAGAAAGTCTCTAGGGCTTCATTGTTCTTGAATGTTTCCCTGTGCTTGGGTGTATCACCATTTTGGAATTGGGAGACCTTTTCCATGCTGGCATAGAGAGGTAATGTTAGCAATTCAGTGACAGTAAGTAATAATCCACTTGGTTTCTTTTCCTGAAAGAATGGAGAAATGTATGATTTTCTAGCATAGAATTAGACTGACACAGCAGCCTGGAGGAAGTGTGTTCTTTTTGCTGACACTTCTGATTGCTTCTCACCTTTTCCAAGAACTCAGTTCTTTCACTATGAAAAACTTTGAGAAATGGCCATAGACTCAGCTCATTAAAAAGAGATGATTCTAATTTGAGTTTTTCGATGAAGTCTTCTTTTTGTCAGAGCTTAATATTTCAATACCCCAGTGCATAAAGATTATTGAATAAGTTATTCAGTGAGAAACTCAGAGGAAGGAGGGTGCATTCTCTAGCACATAGGAAAATCTTCCATAAATAAATACAATTTAATTACTTCTTTTTTTCAAGGCTGTGAACACTGAAGTTCAGGCAGGTGCTAGTGAGCTGGAAAACATAAGGGAAAGTCTGCTAGGGCTTTGTTCTTAGTGGCAACTGAGCTGTATAAAAGACATGAAAGTAAGGCCATACTATATATTTAATCATTAAACTTTCAGGGGTGCTGGGGCTAGCAGGTATCTTAATTGCCCTTCGGTCATAGCTGTACCATACTGTGAGTCACAAATAATTGGAGAATTGTCTGAGAAACAGAAACACCTTTACAGTACCAGTAGGGGACTGGGTGACTGTAATCAGTGATCAACACCACATTCAGGTTTGCCTGGGCACTAACTGAACAACTGTTCTAGTCTCCTAAATGCACTGAAGTGCCACTGCAGCCTAGATGGAAGGCTGGAGCCTGCTAGATCGACTGATTATTTCATTCCTTAGCCTCTAAACTTCATAACTCACTGCTCCTGAGCTGTAGTGACATGAGGAAAATTAAGACTTTCCTTTGGGAAATGGAGAGCTGAGGATTAAATGTATGGAGAAATCGCGTACAAATCTTTGAGTTAACTGGCTTGGAAGCCCGAGGGCATCAGAGCATGGCATGCCAGGCAGGATTTAGAGGTCAGGAGGTACTGTGATGGGACACTGCTCCCTGAGGATGCCCATGGAAGATCTCTTGGGTTTGTTTCCCTGGACTATGGTTGTTTATCCATGGTAATGGCTGAAAGCAGGGACGACTTATACTGCATGAAATCAATTGCATCTTCTGTAAGTTGTCCTAAAACATAATGTGGGTTTTTTTTTTTCTTTCCTATTTCTCCTCTTTCTGGATTCCTAAAAATCCTGCAATTCTTGTAATTGTTCCTGGTATCCTTCTGCTTCAGGCCTAAAGTATCCTGAGGTTAACATATGATGTGTGTGTGTGTATATATATATATATGCATACACACACATACTCAGGTTGTGTTACATTGTTATTCACATAGATGATACTCCCTTGTACATTTCAAGGCAAGCAATTTCAAAACAATGTCAAGCGGCAATCTGAGGCTGGTGCTTTAATAACAGCCCAACACTGTAGGACTCAGTGGCAGTTCTGAAGCACTTGTTATATTTTTCAAAAGAGAAAATGTGTCAAAGTGCATTGTGCCCTTGGGGGAAAATTATTTTGGGCAATTTGGTTTTTGCCAGCTCACCAGGAAGCTCTCAGTCAGCAAGCACTTTTTAGAGCAGGGCTAAATGGCTTTGGTAGGAGTTGCAGAACCTTGCCTTGCCAAGGGCTCAGCTAACTCAGGAGAGAATTTGCTTTCATTAGGGGGGCAGAGCACTTCATCAATACTTAAAAGGGTAGTGAGTCTGTTCATAGGCTGCAGGCTGGAAGAGAAAGGCTGTCATTTCTGTGGCTGCAGAACTCATGAGACGCCCTGCATGGTGTGTGAGGTGATGTACACACTGTCTGAGTTGGCAGTGTCTTTTGTTTCTGATGGTCACGTAGGCAGAAGGATCTGTGGAAACTCCTCATCATTAGCAGTTTTTAAGCTGTATTATGAAGGTGGAGGCAGACCCAGATCCTTGCCAATTGCTGGCTTTTATAAAGAGAAGCCAAGAGGTAACTGGGCACTTCCAGCACCTTATTTTGAAATGCCACCCTGTTTAACTCAGCATAAGAGCAGGCCCAGCACAACCAGGTGGATCTGCCCCACCACGGCACTACCATGTTATGTGGCAGTCAGGGAGAGTCGTGCATGTAAATCATTCTTGTTCTATTACTGATGTGGAGGTTGCTCAGGGGGTGAAATCTGCAGGTCGCTTATGCCAAGTTTATCCCTTGCTGAAGTTGACTGCTGAGTTTTCTAGAACTGTGCTGTCTTTGCTAGTTCGATACTCTGCCTCTTACAGGAGCCATAGATTTCCTGTCAAAGTTGGCATTATGTATTCAGCAGACCTCACCTTTCTTCTTGATGATTCTTCTGTGCAAAACCACCCCTTCAAGGATATCGTCATCTTGTCCTATAATTGGCATATATT
Source organism: Dendrocincla tyrannina (assembly GCA_035047865.1). NCBI lineage: Eukaryota > Metazoa > Chordata > Aves > Passeriformes > Dendrocolaptidae > Dendrocincla > Dendrocincla tyrannina. The sequence continues at coordinate 6,906,874 of JAWWMP010000167.1, forward strand.
GGGTGAAACGCTTTTTAGAGGGAAAAGAATACAATCTGTCCCATGGTTTAACAGTTTGAGGAAGTGGAAGATCCCAACCAGAAATGTGCAGCCAGCAGAAAATGGGGCTGTGCTGTTTGCCAGTTTGCCTACCAGTTTTTGGTGTACATGCAGCCACTGCCTGATGTCAGACATACTGATGTACTGTTCAAGGGGAGGACCTGTAGCCACAGTTAAATGATGAAGATTCCCTTAACTGGACACATCCTGCAATGTCCAGTTTGACACTGCGTTTGCATTATGACTGTGAAAAATGTTGCTTAGAGATCTCCACTGCAAAAGCAAGTCTTTTAGCTGTATGTAATTTGGCACAGGTCACACAGGGTCTGACTGCAGGAAATATCAGCCTCTGCCTCACAAACCAGAGGAGACTTGCTGAAGGATATTAACCCACTGGTCTAAGGCAAGTCCCTCTCCCTCAGAGTTCAGGGGTGCAGGTCTGAAACCATGCTTTGTGAAAGTTGTTAGTTTTAATTGCAATATAATCTGCATGTAATGAGCTTTATTTTAAGTCAAGCAGTCATAAAATAGTAAACAGAATAGTTTTTATTGGAAACATACTGTCGTGTAAAAAAAACCCCAACCAAACAACGCCCCCCCCCCCCCAATAAACCTGTCAGGAACTGGCTGCTTTCAAAGAAATTGAATTTTTCAAACAAATTATTTGGAATACTAAGTGACATAACTATGGCTTTCTCCTTTCTGTGATTTCTTCCTTTTCTGCTCCAAAATATTTCATTTCGATTCATTATATTGCATGATAAAATGAGAATTGGGATGGCAGATTTTTCATATACAGTGTGTTCTAAATTATGAAAGGAAGGAATAAGAAGAGGTAAGTCCTTCAAGAAGTTTGTTTTTGGCTCACAAAGTTTTTATTCTCACGCATTTTTGACACCTGGAAGTTGAAGAAAAATTTTAAAATCCTAGAATTTCTCCCAAATAAAACTTGGTTCCCGCCCCCCCCTTGCTTTAATCACAAGCTTCTGCTACAACATAGAAATATTGGGAAGCCTTCCTGCTTTTGTGGTATAGGGATTATTTGTTTTAGTCAGATCATTTCCAGACACATTGTTTTCAGATCTACGTGCAGTAACTGAAGGCAGATTTACCAACATCAGCCAGGACCACTGGGGCTGTAGTCCCATATGTTTGTATTTTCTAGTAGGCTACGTAGAATGTAATGGAGGAAATTATCCCAAATTATACTCGGCACGTCTTCCCTGACCACATCATCACTGCAGCTTCATCTGCTCTGAATGCTATAACACCACCAGGACAAAGCACAAATGTGTTTACAGTGGTTGCTACTTCTAACTAGGAGTTTAAGATCCCCTGAACCAATATAAAGAGACGTGGCAATATGAGTGGCAAATTCAGCCATGATTCAGTGAAACAAAAAATTCAAACGTTTCCTTTCTGTTTCAATTGACTTCTGAAAACTGTCATGGGACTTATAGGTATATATATTTTAATTAAAGGCAATTTTTTTGCACTATCATATTCATGCCTTAATCAAGAATAAGGGCTGTGCACACAAGATCTTTGCATGGAGAGATTTTCTCTGTAGCCTTCCTAGTCCCATCAGATATGTTGCTCATGGGTTGCTTTTTTGTGCCATAATTGCAGTTGCTCTGTCTTTAGTTGAGTTCTTGCCTACGTGTTCTGATCCCCGTTTCCTTCTGCTTGTCTCTAAATAGCAAAGATCATCATATTTGTTTATATATTTAAAAATTCAGAATATAGCCTGAAGCTTTCAGATGAAAATATTGTGCTTATGATATGAGCTTTCTAAATAAATTTGATTTCCTGTCCATGTTGCCATAAAACAATGCACAAATACCTAAAACCTAAATACCTGAAACAAAAACTGCTCACTGGGAATATTAAGGACTTGGGTGTAGTTTGCATTTGTTGTATGTGTGATGGGTAGTGATTTTTGAACTTGCATGCTCTGTAATTGCACTGAGTTACATCCCTTTGAAAAGGAGGTGACCAGGCAGCAGAGAAATTGTTTGCCTGTTTTTATTATTCAGCTTCTGTACTTTTGGCTCACAAGGGCCTCTGAAAGGAGGAAGCTGCTCTTCTGTCATGAACAGCTTTTGGTGGTTGGTGGGAGAGACGTGTGAGTACAGGGTGGGTCAGGGAGACTCAGCCATGGTGTGAAAAGCAAAGAGCAAAGACAGTCTTGGAAGAAATGAAAAAATGATGACTTGTCCATGGGAGCTCACAATGAAGTGTTAGTCATTAACCATCTGAAGGCTGGGCTGGACCAAGCCTCATGCAAGGACGTAAATGACAGGGGAGAAATTGCTGCTGCATCCCTTTTTTAATTTATGTGACTCATTCTGGGTTCTGCCTCTAAAAATGCCTTTTGTTATTCCTAACTCCTTTGGAATTTTATAAGCTCTTTTGGAATCTCAGGGAGTGCTTGTTAAGAAGAGATGTCTGTGTAATTTCACTTAATTCTGAATTATTTCTGCCACAGTGCTGTGTTTTGGTGGCTGGATTGCAGTGGTGTCTGATGGGGAAGAAGGGCCAAAGCACTGGCAAAAACCTCCACCCATGGTGTGTGCTGAGGGTCTTGTGTGGTATGAGATGTGTCAGCCCCAGAGAGAGCACATCCCATCACCCTCTCCAAACCCCACACCCTTGCCAGGCCCATACCCTTTGGCTAAGCCAGCCTTTTTGTCTGACTTAAACAAGAAGTGCCCTTCTAAACAACCCTGCAGAAAGGTGAGGCCTTCCCAGTTCAGGAACAGCAAGGGAGATGGCGGCAAGCTGAGGGCTGAGAGCACCAGATGAAATATCCTCTTTCATGGTAGCTGATGCTAGAATGTAGATTTGCTATTGGGAAGTCTATTGCACATTAGGCATATGCATCATGGTACAAACCACCTGAGAGTTCACAAAACACCTGCAAATAAAACCATGGTACAAACCAAGAGTGTCTGAATCACAGAGTTGTCATGTGTTTTGACTGTTCCTGTGTAGATGCCCAGGACTAGTGTGTGTGAGACAGTCAGTTGGAGGTGAAACAGTTTCAGAACAAGAGACAGCCTGCCATGATTTTGCAAGTTTGGTTTGCTGTCCTTTTGCCCTATGAGTGACTCTTTTGTTTATTCAGGTCCTGCACTTCCACATGCAATCAACTCCCTCAAACTTAAATCAAATATTAAAATGAGTGCTTCATAAGTCATTCAAGTGTTAACTTAGCAGAATCTTTTAACTTGCCCATTTTAACAAACTGTCATGCTGATGTTCCTGAGTTTGACACCCTGATGACGAGTAATTCCAAAAGATAGGTGTGAGTCCAGGGACCTTGGAGCACTGAAGTTTCAACTGTTGTGTTATAAATAGAGAAATTCCCAGTACTGAATAGCTCTAATGTGGAATATTGTAGAAGCACATTCACCCCAACACACAGAGCTCTAGTCCATTGGCATCATGACTGGCAAGCTTTAGATACAGGCCAAGTCCAGCCCAGGGCAGTGGGCTGCCTTCCCAGCCTTAGCTGGGGCCCAGAGGACAGCTGGGAGAGCAGCAGGCAGGGATGAGCCACTCACCCCTCCCCACCCCTGCTCAGGAAGGTGTGTTACGGAGCCTCCCCTGGCACACAGCTGGAAATGGCAGAGTCAACTTTTCCCCTCGTGCAGTGGGAGTCTGTGTTAACTTGGGTCAGGGAGAAGGGAAAACTGGTTCATAGGAAAAGCCAAGCTGTGGGAAACCAGGAAGCTTATTTTGTCCTACTTTCGCCCATAGGTCTTCTGAAATCTTTATCCTTTAGAGAGAGACTGCAGAGTTCAGTCAGCTCAGAGTATCAAGGAGGCACTAACAAGGTGTCTTTCATCAAGTGCATATGCAGTGTGGAGGGAAAAGGGAAGAAAATTAAAGAGTTTTTATATTTATTAGAGAAAGATCTCTCCACCACAGACTGAAGGTGTGATGGCAGCATGTGTTGGGACTCCTAGACTAGAGCCCTTAGCCAGGGCAGGCCATGGTTATGACTAAAGAGGCATTGGCATGAGCTGTGACACGTGCTAGCAGATGCACTGCTCACCTTCCAGGCACCAGCTGCGAGCAGAAATTGGAGTAGAAGTAATGTTTGTGCCGCCTTTTTTATGGTACAGAAGTATCCAGCAGTGTACTAGAAAGGTTGCCTCCAGTTTCAATCTGTGTAGAGGAAAATTACTGCCAGACTTCACAAACTTTGGCGGGATGCATTGTATGATAAAACAAAATCTGCTTTCTACAAGTTGGCTGCCAAAGAAAGCTGAACATAAGGGACATGTTTTAATTAACTGCTACAGTAATTTATTGAGGAAAGTGATTTGTTGATCACTACTTACAGTTTTAAATAAGAATTTGCTTTCTGAGAGGGGTGCTTTGAGTTCAGCTGCATTTTATTCATTTTGTTAAAGGAACTGCTGCGGATCATTCCAAATATTCTCAAGCCGATCTGGTTAGGTGGTTGTCACAGTTCTGCCTGCCCTTAAAATTAAAATTGTTAACACCTCCTGCTCATTAATTTCTGGCTAAAATTGAAAGAGAAAGGATGGCATGTGTAATGAGGTATTTTATTTTAAATATTTGTATTCACTTTTCATTGGCGACTCAGGTATGGTATCTCCCACTTTAAGTAGTGACTTGATCTTCTTAGTTAAAACTAGAACTTTTTGATCTTTCTGTAAGAGAAATAAAACTTGGTAGGACTAATTTTTGCATCTCTGACCTCTTTAGCTCCTCAACAGCAAACTCGTATGTCTAAAATCTCCTTCCATCGCAATTAGGGCGTTGGAAATAGATGTGGATGTGTAGAAAAGAGAAGCTGCTGATGTCAGCCAGACATAGCCAGGGCACTCACTGGTGTGTCATTAAAGCGGTTGAGATGATTTCACTAAGTATTGTTTTCTTGTTCTGTCTTCTGCAGAATGATGCCAGTTGTAGGTTAAGTGGCTTGTAGAGATGATGTATTAATAGGTTACTGAACAGGGATTGCTGTTGATCAGATCATTTGTTTGATATGTGCTGCTTTGGTTATGTTATCACTTTGAGCTTTCTTATTGATTGACTTAGAAGGAGTAATTGCCCAATAGATTAAAGGAGTCAGCATGTAATAAATGCTCCTGACATTAAAATCTTATTGACGGAAAGTATCTATGTTAGATATCATCTAGAATAAAATATAGATATTATAGATTACGTACATATCTCTTGATCAGCTTGTAATAAATAATGAAAAAATATTTTTATCACATCCTGTCACTTTTATCTGATAAGTTTGCTTAAAATCTCTAAAAGTTTGTCTCCATATGTTTGAAAGAACTTGACTTATGTGAGGTGAACTACTTTTTGTTGAACCAAGACAAAATAGCAGTGTGGGGTTTTTTTTTTGGGGTCACATGGATTGGCTTTTTGTGAATTCTGTTTTGGTTTTTTGGGGGGTGAGTGAGCCTGTAGAGGTTTTAAAATTTGTGACTGAAGGCTTTTCCCAAACAGTTTTCTTCTCAGCTGGAGAAAACTGTGTGATATTATTTCAAAGTCTTACTGGCAAGGCATTTTGGTCAGTACAGCATGATTCTTCTCTGCTTCTACAGAGAATTTGTCACCAGATGGGAGCATACTTGTATTTAAATCTTTCTCTCTCTGAAATCCCGAGGCAGTTAATATACAAACTCAGGGACACACAGCTCCCACACATTCAGTGAGCTATTAGAGACTTCCATTTTCGGCCTCCTCCCCCTGTCTCTGTCAGTGTGAGCAGGGTCTCCTTCAGTGGGGTCACTTGCCTGAAGCAGAGGTGCGTGGGAAATCTTGGTGAGGGTTTGTGAGGCAGGATAGAAAGAGCAGATATTTTTATTTACCTGTGAAGCTCAACTGTTTTTCTGTGTATTTTTGAGATGAAGAGGAGGCTGAATGGGTTGGCATTATGCTTTGTACAGTGACAGCTTTCACTTGAAATCTTGAAAATTTGCTCTGCCACATGTCTCATGTTGCTCAGTGTCACTCCCTTACTGGTTAATAACAATGCTGTTAGTGCATTACCAGACAAAGAGGATTCGGGGTCCTGTTATCTTAATCATGTGAGGAAACTGGGTTTGGCTGTTTTATGTATCACAAATATCTCAGTAGATTTTCTAATAACAGTTATCATTTAAAAGAGGCAAGTATTAGAAATTATGATCCATAAAATTTGGCCTTTTCTCCAAATCATTTGGAGTAATTCAGTATAGTAGAAATAACTTGGTATTTACATTGTCACAAACAAAAGGTCATATTTTTAATTGAATAGTTCCTGGTGTAGACTTGCATTTATTTTAGTGGAAACAAGGATTGACAACTAAGCAAGAAATCCTGTGTTGACAGTGTGGGGGAGTGTTTATAGTTAATCATCTCATCCTGACTTTGCAAATTGGTTTATATATACTATCTACTTTATGGGTCTGTTAATGAGCTCAGATCGGTCAGATACAGCAACATATAATTTTTACGTGTATTTACATGTATATTTTTTATATCTATAGCTGTGACTGTTTATTTAGCTGACACTTTATATAATAAAAGCCAAATGTGCTTTCAGTTTATTGAGTATGTGGGCTGTGTGTATTTCAAATACTGCAGAACCTTTGTAGTTAGCTAGAGGATGGACTCTGCTAGAGGGAGAGAATCTGTGAGTTATTGTTTGGCCACCCAAACATCAGTGCTTTGCTGCTGACCTGTCCTGGCATTGTGCTATATTTGTTACAGTTGTATGGGGAGGTCACTGGCTTGGGGAGAGGCAGGGCTCTGGAGGAAATGCCAACACTTAGGAAAGAGCTGGTGCTCCTGGGGAAAAATTAATAGGGTAAAAAACATGCAGTCAAAAGGGAGTTTGGATTATGTCGGTAAACATGTGTATGGGACTTAGACCACATATTGATCCATGAAGCAGAAGTGCGTCTTTTGGGCTTCTCTCCTGAAATAGGTGCATTGCTCACTGTTATATCATGCCCATATTGTTATCAGAGACATTGATTATACCTCTGTGTAACCATTGCAAGGTCAGGGTCAGTATGTGCTTGCTTGCAGGATGAAAAGATAATGTGGAAGCTAGAGCATCAGTGCTCTTGGTCATCCTAAAGGACATTTCTGGACCTGTTTCACACTAAGCCTTGGGTATGTACAAGTGGGCAGCCTCTACAATATGGAATGTGGTGCTCTTGCATCCTAAAAGTCAGTGAGACTGGATCTTTCCCTTCATTTGCTCTCCACTGTGTAGAAGATGTCTTTACTTCTGCTGTCTTTTATCCTGAGACTCTTTTCCCCTGTGGTAGCCCGGATAATGAGGGAACTTGACCTAAAATGTCAGTTGATCTTTCGGTTTTGAACTATTGAAATGCAGAGGGAAAGGTGTGAGACTAAACCATACCTCTGCAGCAACCCACCCAGACTGATCCTAAGCCAGAGCTGAGGTGTTTGATTCTGTAACCCTCTGATATGAATCTCTCAGTTGCACACAAGTCCACCTGTACTAAAAGAGGTGACCAGAGCACAGTCCTGACACTCCCCTGTTTACAGGTCACTCTGCCTTTCTTTTCCAAAAATTCTTTGAGCTTTCACCTTCATCTTTTTTTTCAATCAGGTCTGGAGAAATTGTTATTGTCCCCTCTGATGGGGTGGTTTTGGCAAAGTAGCACTGTTCTGTGCTAATGGAAACTGGGAATGTGGCATCTTTCCTTAATTTCATCTGAGTGGTGTATGTGTGCAGACACATCACTGGCTCCTTCTGGCAATGGCAGGTGATACATGCAATAAAACCTGGGTCCTAGGTCCTTTTGCAAAGGTTCAAGGATTTGTAAACTCCCCGTTTTGCCAGATATGTAGTGAAGAGCAGACTTGTTACTGTGCTTTGTGAACACGGGCTCTCACTTCATGCTTCATAACCCTTACACCTTGTTCATAGGATCCATATTATCCCTGCATTAGAAAAGTGGTAGAGTTTTCAGGAGCTGTAGATTAATTACAAAACAGCCCCTAATATAATAAATCTAACACGAGCCAAGAAATAAATAATCTCTTTGGGCTGCTTGCTCAGTGATTGTGTGCTACTTCACGCATACTTGTAGCTGTTATTAATAATAATCATTACAGCACAGCTGTCAGTGGTTACAGCAGTGTCTGCAACCTGGAACTTTTCATCCTTGTGACAAGATGTTGAATCTAATTAGAAAAGTTTTTGTTTTGTTTGTATTTATCTATTGTGAAAAAAATGTAAAGGGATGAGAAGCGGTGTGAAGCCATACAGTCCTGGAATGGTGAACAGGAACTCTTCCTGTGGTTTTATTTTGAACTTGGGAGAGCCATTCCAGTGGCTTTATTTTGAATGTGGGAGAGCAGCCCTTGGAAACAGGTAGAGACTGACAATCTTGTGCCCTGTGTTAGCCAAAGTCCAGTTTGCTGGTTGTTGTAAACAGCAGCAAGTCAAAGTTCCCCGAAGTGGCCTTTTAGCAATTTCAGGCTTAGTATATAGTGTAAAACAGGAGTGGGAGGAGGGTTGGTGTTTATTCACATACAGATTTTGCTGGTTTTCCATCTCTGAGTACTCTGGAGGCTTGAACAGAGCAAATCTATATGCAATCCCTCACCACAACACCGACAAAATTCTTTAGGCCAGTCTGCTAATACAGTTCTCATCAACCATCGCCACCTTTCTTGATGATGTTCAAACAGCCTATTCACATGTGGAGCCTTCAGGTGGGAGAAAAACAACAATAAAGCAGGTTAAAAAAATGTTTGTTCATTTTTAGTTAGGAAGAAGGTGGAAAGGATGAGAGAGGTTGAAGTATTATGGGTTGTCAGAAACTCAGCAGGAAGCTCAAACGGAAGAGAGGAGCATGTGGATTGAAGAAACTGGAGCCCTGAGGGCAATCCTCTAAAAATATATTAGAACAGCACTGTCAGAAATAGTATTCTCAAGACATGCAAGTCCTGCACTCTTAACTGAAAAGTGCCAGGGGTAAGGTGCTCACCTTGAAACTCATTATCTATTTAAAATAATTTCTTTCATTTTCTGCTAAGGACTTCTTTTAAAACGAAGTAAGAGTTGGAGTCTGAAATGTCATTTTCTTGTTTTGAAAGACAGTTCTCTAAAAGGAAATGGTGGAGTACGGCTAATAGACCACAGTTTTAGGATATATATTTATAATTTAGCAATTGTTTAGTGCCTCTGAGTTTAATAATATTTTCATCTTCTCATCCCCAAATATTGCAATATGAGAGATTTAATCATAACACCAGTTTGGAGTACCCATCTATATTGTATATGGGTATGTGTGTATTTATCATTAGCTGTATCTTTGGGCACTGCTGCAGTTCAGGGGCTGCTTTAGAGACTTTGTCCTGAAGTGGCTGTAGTCTAACTAAACAAAAGAAGCAGAAGAAAAGAGAACAATCATCTCCCAGAACAGATTGAGAGCAGAAGCACAAAAAAATCCAGTTACTTATGTAAAGCCACATGCAGAATCTTATACACTCTCAAGGCTTATTGAATATGATTATTGATTGCCACATTTTTTCCTATCTTTATAAAATGAGAGAAGAATTTGTGCTACGATTAGAGTATGATATTCTTAAAGTTCAGTGCAAATAGTTGAAAAACTAGAAAAAGAACAGTCCAGGGCAATTTACTCACAGGACAGAGATAAGTTCTTGTCTGTCAGGTGAAAGATGAAGCCCCGGGGGCGGGAGTGATTATTGAGTAATTCATATCAATATGTTGCAGAGGAGGAGAGAAAGAGAAACTGAAGACTGGGAGAAGCAATAGGGTGTTACAGCTTTAAGGGCTACTTTACTTATCTCCAGGGCTCACATTTAATCCAAAATTCAGTTCAGCAGTTTGCAAAATCAATGTCTCTGTTCCTGATTCACCTTCAGATCTTTAGGCATCTCTTCATTAACCTTGTGATTCAGGAATAAGGCAGCCATGTGCGTCTGAAGACAGAAACCCATAACGGAGTATTGCTCTAATTTCTTCTGGGATCTATTTGCATAGTTATCTTAGTCACACAAAACAGGAGCTGAAGGGGCAATGAGCTAAGTGACCCTTCTCCAGCTCTGCAGCTTCATTTCTTGCTAGGAGTAGCAGCACCCATCAAACTCGGTGCTACTGAGAGTGGCAAAGGAATGGGCTTGCTCGAACTGACAAATACTTCACGTTTCCTGAACTGTGCAGGAGCAACAGGAATTAGTCTGGCGTTTTCTTGCCTTCCCTTCAGACCTGCCAGAATGCAGAAAGGAGACTGCCCCAGTAAAAGCCATGGATTCTGAAGCAGGATGCTCTGTGCTTGGCAGGGGACCAAAACCTGACACGAGTTCAGCAAGGCTGAGGGCTCTGGCAAAGCGCTGAACATCCATGATGGGTTTTTTACACCCCTATTGCTTATGCAGGGAGATAAACAGCAATACTTCAAAGTATTTGCTGGTGTGTTTTTTGTTGTATTTTCCTTTTGGTGATGTTGAGCAGGGTGGCAGTGTCTGACTGTGTGGAAAAAATGAGCAAAAAGAACCCTGACTCATTCTGGGAGAAAGGGGGGTGGTGGCTGCTTGATTTCACCAGTGGGAACTCCACTCCAGACTTCATTAATCCTTAGTTCTGTCAGACTGAGACAGAAGGAATCAAGCAGCTCTTTTAGGAACATGAAAGTCATGTAATCCATCATCTGAATACCAGATGTTAGGCTGAGGAAAAGGGTTGATTATTGGTCCAGAACTTACTAAATTCAATGGCTGTTTCTTTCACCTAAGCAGTCCTTGTGTCATTATCCTCACTGTATCTGTACTTGTAGGAACAAAGCCTAGCCCTGACACTGAACTACAGGTCTCAGACCAATACATTTCTGGAATTCTAATGTTCATTTCTCCTTGACTCACAACATTTTTTCGTTGTCTTTTTGACATGTTCATGGGAGATAAAGTTGTCCTTTAAGGCCATTTTCACAAGCAACTTCAAGCTAAGCTCACTAGAAGCTTCCGTATTCAAGTCTGTGTTCTGTGACTGTTCTATACTTCACAATCAGTCCTAAGTGTGTTCTTTGAAATCTGGGGTTTTTTTTGCAAAATTCCAAGATACTTGAAAGATGGTAGGTAACCCTGGAAACACTTGATTCTGTGGGACGTAGACTTGGATCAGGTTAGTGCTGAAGAAAGTTTCAGGCACTTCCTGTATGTCTCCTTAGCTTATATTCACATCAAAAGAGTTGGTGTAGTTTATTTAGTTTTCTGAAAAACAAGACAATCTAATTTACTAAAATATTTAAATAAGCTTCTCCATGCTTGCTTCCAAGGGCTTGGAGGTACGTTACTCTTAGCAGCACTTTCTAGAGCAGTGCCTGTTCAGCAAAGGGTGGCTTTAGACAGGACTCTCCCTAGTGCTTTCTGAGCCATGCAGAGAGCCAGAGCTTGTGGGTCACTCTGCTCTTCAGCTTGCGCGGGGTGCCCACACTGGGAGATGCAATTCCATCCTCTTGCCAAAACACCTCAAGAAGAGTTAGCTTGATATGGTTAGACATTGCTGTGAAGGTGCATCAAAAGTCACCCAAATTAAATTAAAAAAGAGGAAGAAGTATCAGCTTGGTTTTAGGAGCATGAAGAAAGCAAGAGCAGTCGTTACTTTTAATTAGCCAATTGTTTCCACTTCACAGTGAAAACAAAAATCACAGCATTGTGAATTTATGTTTCAAATGAGAGTCATGATTGTCTTCTTTTGCTAAAGAGAAATATTAAAAGGTTTGACCGGAGGTATTTATAGAAAACCTCACATGTCTTTAGTGAAATAATAAGAATGCAACTCTCATAAATTTCAAATTATATCTTTTACCTTGTGGCAAGCAGCGTGAGAGAGAAAGCAGCGGGGAACTGGCATAGTGAAAACTTATCAATGCTTGTCTTCTGTGATGAAGAACAAATGTTCATTTAGCCCTACACATTTCTAATTGCCCATCCCAGGTTCTGGGAGCTGGTGGTCTGGGGGGCATTCTGTTTGCAGCCTCATGATAAGCAGCTGTTTCCTTGGTGAATTCATTTCTGGAATTGAGATAATCCGATTTGAATGGAGCTGCAGACACGCTCTTATTCAGCCAAGTGAGGAGAAAAGGGAGGGAAAAGAAAGATTTTTCTCAGTGTCTTCCTTTGTGCTCTGCCGTTATTCAAGGACAGATAAAAATCTTAGTCTTGTTTCTCTCCTCCTTGTTTGCAGCCCTTGATATCTTAGTAAAGCTTGTTATTTTTGCTGGAAATTACAAACTTGCTTCATTCTCCTTGGTATAAATCTTGAATCTGCATAGCTGAGACTATGCCAAGACAGAGGATTTTCATTCTGATTCAGCAAGGAATGTAAGCAAGTGTTTTATTTGAAGCCCACCTGTATTCAGCAGAGCTCTCGAGCTATTTGTATTGAGGACTAGCATTGCCCAGGAGTGCACAAAACTCCTCAGAGTATTGGTAATGTGTGGGTGTCTCTGTGTTGTACACTTCCAGGAGCCCATCTCTTATTTATCAGATGCCACAGTTGTTCAGCAATTTCACATGAAGTTTTTGAAAGTTTTCCACCCTCACTTTAGAAGAAAAAACACTTTTGAATTTCACTGTGACCTTGCTCCTTACCCCTGTCTCTATTTTTACATTTTCTCAAGTTGTTGTGATGTTCTAGAACTTCAGTGACCCTTTCTCTGGGCACAGATGTCTCATACAAAGTGCCTGAGCAGCATGGTGTGCAAAGCACATTGCTCTTTTATCAGCTTCCCCCAGTCCACCAGAGACTAATCAAGAGTCACTGAGTGATGGTGTTTTCTCCTCTCTGCACTTCACACAGTGAAGCTGTGCATGAACCTAAACCAAGGAATGAGTTAGTGTGAACCTCACCCAGCATGAACTTGGAAATAAGCAGTGAAGAGTAGAAAGGTATGGACATTGTATTAAAGAATGAGCCAGAGGCAGTGGGACTTTATGAAAGGTAGACAGAAGAAATTCCCATTTTTTTAATGAAAAATGGCTCCAAATGTTGTTGGCTTCCCATCAGGGTGCATAATAGAGAGAGTGGGAAGCAGGGGTGGCAGCTGGCCAGGGCTCAGCTGCACTGCACTGAGAACAGAAGGAGCACAGGATCAAGGAGCACTGATAAAATATTGAGGCCCAGTCTGAGGAATGCATGACTTGGTTAAGAAAAGTGTTGGGAAAAGTTTATATGCAGCACCTGATTTGCTGTGATTTAGGTTTACTGGGCTGTAGGTTAGATGCTGGGAAAAGGTTCTTGCCCCAGAGTGTGACCGGGTGCAGGAACAGGCTCCCCAGGGCAGTGGGCACAGCCCAAGTTGCCAGAGCCCTGCTTTGCAGGGGGATAGGTCACCATGAGGGCACTGTGCTTGTGGTGTTTCCCTGGCTGTACTGGCAGCCTTGTCAGAGACTTTGTGCCTGTCATTCTTCAATAACTCTTATCTCTCTGATTTTAATGTTATAAGCTTTTCTGTCATAGACATGCTTTTTTTTTTTAGATTAAGGAAAGTAACATTTCACCCTCTCTGCAGCTCTGTGCAGTATATTTACCATTAGATAACAACATCCCTAAGGCAGGATTCACCCTAGCCTATATGTCTGTAAAATTATATCCCAGCCTTTCCAGGACATGTCTCTGCTATGAAAAAGAAGTTACTTCAGTAATATGAACACATGCCAGGAGCAGTGAGTGTCTCTACAATAGAAAAATACATTTGTACTGCCTGCTTAGATGAGGACTCTCTGCCTTAGAAAGATTATAGTTTCCAGATTTAGAAATACACTAATTTTTTTCATTTGTTAAGTATTTATTAGGTGTAATTGATGAATCTCTGTCTGGGGACTGAGTGGGTCAGACTTCATGGGAATAGAATAGGTCTCTCCCAGCTGTAATTTCTACCACTGAAAGGTTTCACATGAATGCTTTTGTAAGCTGTGTAGCAGTGGCAGTCCAAAGGTTAAATGACTGTCTTTCAGCTTCTGCACCGCAGTTACAGGAGATTAGGTTTTCTCTGTGGGTCTCTGGGTACTCATGTATCAGAGAGTTCTCTTGCTATGATTTCTTCCTTTTTCTGTAATCTTTCCAAGGAAGCAAGTGACCTCTTCTCACTGAGATCGTGCAGATGATGATATTTTTCCCTGTAGCAAGCCACAAAACTTTTCTGTTCTGTTCTTAGAAGGTTATTGTTGGGGGAGAAAAATATCCAGATGCCACCTTATGAGAGGGAAAAGTGGTGACTCACTGATTGATGGAATAGTCTTTGTTGCTTTCCATATTCTGCTGGCTCCTGTGTCCCTTTGATGTGTTTTGCTAAACCCTTCATCCCAGCATGATTTCTTTCTTTACTTCTTGAGTTTCCTGCTGGAAACACCAGAGTTTCTTTTTGTATAATAAGAAAGTCTGGTGAGTTTATGTGCATGAGACAGAACATGGCAAAGGGCACGGAAAAAAAATGTTTGCCTTTACCCAGCTGTTAATGTGACTCTGCTGGGTGCTCTGGCTGCACTACATTTGTTATACTCCTATGCAAATACTAGGGGATTTAATACTTAGTAGTTCATAATTATTCTCTTACAGGGCATTTCTCAGTATCTACCAGTGGGTGGTATTAAAGTGGAATACGCTAGATCAAATCCAGACAATCTAGAAGTGATTTTTTGATGTCCAGCCCCTCCCTTCCTCTTAGAGCATTATTAATCTGGCAATGGTGCTGTCTTTGATATGAGAAGGAGATTCTGAGAGAGAATATTGCTTATTCGTCAGATATGTCTGGAAGTCAGAACAGAGAGCAGAACTGGACTGGAATTAAGTTTGTGGACTGAGGCTTGAGCCTGAGAAAAGTCTTCAAGGCTCTGGGCTGAATGGCTCCCAAGGTGATGGCAGAGGTAACATTTGAACTTCAGAGAGTGACGGAAAGAGGATTGCAGCCAGATCTTACCATGGAGGTGGCAGGGGGTGCAGGTGTTTCTGTGGCTGCGATGTGCAGATTGACTCTTCATATTTGTCTTAACTTGTCTGGCATGGCCCGGGACTGTCCTACATTCTGCAAGTTGGGAATTCTCTGATGAAGTGTGTTTTTCTTGGGAAAAAGTGCATTTGTGGAGTCTAACATAGAACAGAGAAATTTTCTGGTTTTGAGGAGCTTCTGACAAAACACATAAGGTTTTCACCTTAAGGGCTGTCCTTTGGCATTCAGGGACTAAAAGGTTACCTTTGGGTGCTGTTTGCTGTTGATTTGGGTGCTGGAAGCAGGGTGTAAACTAGAGGGGTCTACAATACCAAGTTACAGGAGGGGTGATGGGAAAGCTGTCATGGGTCAGCAGGTTCCTGCTCAAAAAACAGATGAGTGTGAGCCACCCAGAAGCCACCAAGGCTGAAAAGGAGAAGACATGAACTGGTGTTTAATACCTGGCAGAGGAATTGCAAGGCACCTTGACAAAGCATTCAAAGGCAGTATGTGTTGTCTGTGAGTGTTTTCTCCTTTAACAGGAGAGGAAATAATGAGCATAATGGTAAATCATGCCATGTCTTTTCTGATTTGAGGCACCACCAGGTCACTTAACTGCAATAATTGTCAAATATCAAGAAGAGTATATGATAAGCAAAAGATTAAAGAATTAACAATATATGCTGAAAAATTCACAAAGGATCAAAATAACACCTTTCTGAGGAATAAAGATTATTATTTAAGGGACAATAACTTGCAAGAACTATCCTTTGTTGTAACAGCAACTCTAAAAAGAGGTCATAGCCCTTAGACTGAAGAATTTAGCAGCTCTCAGGCTGAAAGCTCTGATAATCCAGAGAATAAGAGAAAGCAGATCAGCTTTCTCGAGCTTTAATACAGCAAACTGCTGCCAGGCAAATAAATTGATCTCAGAAAGGAAAAAACAACAGAGTTTGGAAATGTACTAAAAATTAAGATGTGATCATAAAACAACATAAAAACATATGTTTAATGTATTTTTATTTTTTTATTTTCCATTTAGTGCTCTGATTATGCCATAGCTAACAACAGCCATTACACAAATCAGTGGCAGACAGGCTGAAATACTGTTTCAATTACCCTGCTCACAGCAGCTCACCCCAGCCCAGCTATAAATATCCAGCAGATCCTCCATTGCTCCCTGGATTAAGATTAAAGATATGCAGATAATTTAAACTCTCTACATACGTTCCTCCAGTGCAGAATGTATTTTGGAGCCAATTGCTTGTGTCCCCCAAAAGAGAGTATGCTGCTGTGAGGCTACCATCTAATGAAACATTAGGCTAATAGTATTTTATGACAAGGTAATGATAGAGTAAAGCAAAGCAATTAATCTCTCTATAAATGTTTCTTTGTGTTAAATAGGAAATGTGTTTTCCCCTCGTTTAATCTCTTTAGGCTCCTGGAGGAGTGAGTCAGTCTGTGCCTGTGTGTGTGACATGCTGTCTCCACAGAAGGGAGCTCTATTCCACCAACTAGGCTGGAGGGAGGCTTGTTCTTCAACATTCTAGTGTGTTTAATCTTCACAGATCTCCCAGGATATTCTGAATTGGAAGGGACCAATATGGATCATCGAGCCCAACTCTTAAGGAATGGCCCCTATGGGAACTGAACACACAATCTTGTGTTATTAGCACCATGCTCTAACAAACTGAGGGTGATAACTAATGCAAACACAGACATAACTCCTCCATTCTCTCTCTATTTCTCTCTCTCTGTTTCTGGAGGATTGGTGCCGTACCTGTACGACATCCAACTGAGAAGCAAAGCTAAATTATGCATGGAACAGCAGCCCCTAAAAGTTTTGTGATTGTTTGAATGCCTCTGGGCTTAAAATAAGCTGAATTCTGAGATGCAGAACGGAAAGGAAACACAAGACTGAGTCAGGCACGAAAGCAAGCCCAAGTCCTGGGCCATGAGTGCATTGCTTACAGTGAGTGCTGGCTACTTGATGGAGAGAACATAATTGTCTTTGAGCCACTCCTGGAGAACTGAGTAATTCACTGCAGGATATTGCAGTGTCTACTTTGAGCAGACCAAGTCCTCTCCGGGTTCTTGTCCTTAGCTCTAAACTTAGCTGGGGATTTATGTTGATTTACATTGTTCTAGAAACAGGCACTTGAAACAGCTCATGCTCACTAGACAGGTGAAAGAACAACAACACTATTTTACTCCTTCTTTTCAGATTTTGCAGAATACATTGATGTTAAGAGCTCATATCCAGGTTGTGTGTGATGTTATTTTGCTCCCCTTAACTTGAAAAGACCACTGCCTGCATGTTGTATGGGCTGGTGGAGTGCCCCAGCCATCACTCTGCTGAGTTTTTTGATTTTCAGTGAACAGCAAAATATTGATTGAAGAGTGAAAAGTAATGTGGTAGCTAACTCCTTTCTTTGGCTGCATAGTCTTAGGTTTCAGGCTTATTTATCTCACAATAAATGTCCTTGGATTTAGCTTCTTTTTCTCCTCTCCCAGATGGAAGTTACAGTCAGCATGCTATGCAGTGATTAATTTTCTTCTTTTTTCCCTTTCTTTTGTTTTCTGTGATTCAGGGAGTATTTTACAATGTAAACAGCGAGGTTAGATAAAACATTTTGGTTTAAACTTCAGGGAATTCAACTGGGATCTTGTTTATAGTCCCTGCAAAATGGGAAGAACATTGAATCCAAATGTGCCAGACTTAAGATAAATTTTTCAGTCACTGTGCTAAGAGGTCAGAGTGAAGGTTGGAAGACAGTCATGCTGGGGTGTAGAAAGCAGTCGGTTACTGAATTTGTGAGCTTTGCTGTACGTGTGACCTGGGCAGGTTACTCCTCAGGGTGTTGTGGATGCTCAGGGAGGCAGGCACCCAGCACACCTGGAGAACTTAAAGCACTGGGGAAATCCAGTTCCTAGGTTAGATGGGCTAACTCTGACCCTCTGTGTGAGTCCATTTTGTTCATTTCCGTCCCTCTCTGTACTATTTAGATGTAATTTGTTGCTGGCAGTTCTGAACATCTAAATGCTTTATATAGCCCAAAGGAGTTCGAGGTGTCTATACTGTTTATTGGTGCGCTGATTAATTAATCCCAAGTTTTAATGAAGGTAATTTGCTCTAACTTCTCAGCACGCTTGTGCTGTAAGAGTAGGTTTAGGTTGGATATCAGGAAGAAATTCATTACTGTGTGTATGGGTGGTGAGGCACTGGAACAGGTTGCCCAGGGAAACTGTGGCTGCCCCATCCCTGGAAGTGTTCAAGACCAGGTTGGATAGGTCTTGGTGCAATCTGGTCTAGTGGAAGCTGTCCTTGCCCGTGGCAGGGGTGTTGGAACTGGATGATCTTTGAGGTCCCTTCCAACCCAAACCATCGTATGATTCTTTCTCCTTTGTCAGTGAAGTTGTGGTTATTTATATAGTGTGAGGGTGTGACCAGTTCAGTGTGTGTGTGTGCACAGCGGGGAAATACAGTGAATAAGGGAAGAAAAGCAAAGTAGCATCATAGGAACAGTTTTGACTCAAATTAGTTGCAGTGAATAAAGGAGCCCCCTCAGATGTAGTACTGCCCCATGGGGGTATGAAATGGTCAGTCAGACATAATCCTCTAGAAAATGTCTCTGGCGTTTTATTCCTTTCTTACTTTTCAGAATGATGGATGAGATATTTGCAGAGAAGAAAAGTCTGTTCTCTTTTATTGGTATTGTCATGTTTTTGCAATATGATTTCCCCTGTTTTGGGTTGAAATGCTGAGACATCACATTAGAGACATCTGCAATTTTAGTGGGAAAACAAAAGTACAGTGTGTGGTAAATAGTTCAGGAGTGAGAGAAGGTATTGGTAACCGTGACAAGGAATATATCTATGAAGGGAAGAAGAGCATCCTCAGATAGTCTTGAGAGATCTGGGGCCCTCATGCTGCTGGAGTTCCTGAAGAAGACATTTCTGGGCAATTTCATAATTGCATAGGTGTGTCGAGTGTCCTCTGCACAGAAGAAATGCTCCCAGCTTGGTGTTTGTTTAGAAGACACACAGATTTATCTGATTATCATCTGTGGAAGTTTCCTATACACAGATCATTAATCCAGGGCTCCAGTCCATTGCCCTGCGATGAGGTAATTTACTGTAAAGCATAACTATAACTCCTATGCTTAAGACATAAGTATTAGAAGCCCTTCAAATGAGGTCAAAAAGTCCTTCTATGGGCTGCAGCTGGTTTTATACTTGAAAAATAAGGCTGGGAGACAGCTATTTACTTTTGTTCCAAATGTGACTTTAAAGGGAATTTGTTTCAAAAATAACCACAAGAGGGTTTTTTGCCATAAATGCAGCCCTGAAACTTTTGTTGGGGTAGAACCTGGCAGAGTCCAATCTAAAAACATGCTGATCACCTGCAAAGTCCCAGGGGTATAGCAGTGATTAGTAAAAAGTCTGAGCCATTGTGAAAACTCAGGCCCCGCTGCTGGCAGGTGCAGCTGCCTCCTTGGAGGAGGGAAACTTTCCCCCAGATGAGGTAAATCCTTGCAGCTCCCAGGCAGAGCAGTGTAAGAGGGATGCACCCGAGTGGCTCTGCTTTCCAGGGGGAAGATGTCATGGGAGCTACAGTATAAGGCAGGTAGAGAAGGAATAATCAGTTTTGCTAAGAGTTCTCTAAACAGCTTAACATATAGATGTTTTTAGGAAAGACTTGGGACCACTTCTGGGTAAATACAGTGAGGGAATAATTTCTGTTGTGGGAAAGCTTGGATGCCAGAGGGCTCTTTCAAGGGAAGTGGTTGAGTTACCCTGAACAAATCCAGATAAGGTGTTTCCCCTCTCCCAGCTCCCACAATGCGTTAATCTCTTGTAATAATGCAGTTAAGTGTGAGAATTCTCTCTAGGCACTGAAAAAGGTAGCAAAGACAGTTACCATAGTGGAAAGTGTAGAGTCTTAGGAAACCAAAGGAAGACTTGACAGAGTTGTGCAAAGCACATTATTTTCCCTTAAATTTTGTGTTGTTGAAGAGGAGTTGAGGGTTATGAAGTCTGTTTCTCTTCTATCTGGGTTTTTAAATCACAGCAAACACAGTTGATGAAGATTATCATTACAAAAATGAAGACATGCCATGTACAAAGTCTGGCTTCCTTTCAAAACAGCAGCAAAGTAAAGAGGCTGGATACAAAGTGCTTCTTGCTTGTCTGTATTGCAGGGCTTCTTAGCAGCTCCTTGCTAAGTGCTGTCTCCCACTCCTAATGGCCACTAATGCAGTTACAGATGTCTATGTACCAGATGTAGACAAGCTATTTGAAAACAAGTCATCTTTCTGACAGATGTCTCTTTTCATCATTTCCTTGAATTTGCTCAGAGTGTTGCATCTTTAAATTTCATAGAATAAAGCAAGGTGGGGTCTGTACCCATCTGAGGGAACGTTTTGAAAGTCAGAAAGTGGACAGAGAAGCCACAGTCTCTGCCTGTCTCTGCTTGGGTGAACAGCATTTCTGACCTGAATGCAAATTCAAAATCCAGTTCCTGTGAGTAGTCTCTATTTGAGCTTATTATTCACTGTTCATTTGCTTGGTTCCTGCCAAAAGTCACATTGTCTGGTGTTCTCAGCTGGAGAGAACATGAAATGGGTGTAAATACTGTTGATGTGAATTCACTAAGGTATTCAAGTGACTGTTTCTGTTGGGTTTGCGGCATTCCCTCTGTTCTGGTTGTCGCCATGCAGTCTGCTGTCAGCCACTGCTCCGTGGAGGAATACACCAGGGCTCAAAATGTTGTAACTTATTGCAGAAGGAAGAAGGGGAATAAGCTCCTATCACAAGTCAAAAGTAAAGCACTCATTGCTCATCTGGTGACTGATAAAAGTTTTCAAGCCCTGGCTTTCCCAGCTCCTCACTTTATCTGAGCTGAAAGACTTTCATTTATTTTGCACACATGCCATGAAAGCTGCTTGTCTTTATCACTTTCACCCCTTTTATACCCATTGCCTCTTTAGAAGCCTAATGCTAGCCTACTCTTTGTGTTTTTCCTCCCTCAAAGTAAACCAAGAAGGGAGGTTTGTGGAATGGGGTTCTTCAAATGCCTGCCCCACTGGCTGGTGCCAATTTCTGGTCTTTGAGAGAGTGAAGCCACCTGGTTTATCTGCTTTTTTTAGCCTGTTTCTCAGCTGACACTTCTCTCCGTAATACAGATAGCTGACAGCTCTGCCATGGCCTGACCTGTCCTTCTTTTGCTTTTGACAGCTGCGGCACTGTGTGTTAGTTCTGCTGGGATATTATATTTCCATAGCATTGATCTCCTTGTTGTCAGTGGAAGTTCTTTAACCAGTACAGAATATGGGATTGGATCAGGCAATAGCACTGAACTCTGAGTTCTGATGGGAACATGATGCCACTGGTACTTGTCAACCCAGCCAATAAAATGTGGAGTGGCAAAAGGTTTACTTTATGAAAACACTGTCCCACTAGGAACAGGTGCTTTTCATTGTGAAGATACTGTACAGCACAGCAGTTAAGGTTTTTTCATTACCTGCAACCTTTTAAAATGAATTGATGGAAATTGAAGCACACATCAAGCTATCAAAAGCTACCTGTAAGGAGGTGTGGGGCCTGTGCTTGCTGTGTTGCTGCTTTCAGTGTGCACATCACCATTCACAGCACTTAGCAAGGACAGAGATCCCTAAACTGTTCTTTTTCAGCTTACATGCTGAGATGCAATGAAGTGGTTAATTCCATTCCAGAAGCACAGGCATGCCATGGATATGATGTCTGGAAAATGAGTTCAAAGTCCGACTGTATTCTGATACAGTATTCTGTATTCTGACTGATAGTTAATCTGAAACAATCATTTGCAAGCAGTACCAAGGTGTCACCACTGCATATACAGGCTGTTGCAAGCCCTTCATACCAATTTTTTAAGATGCCTGGACTAGGGCAAAGGAGGCTTTTGGAGGAGACTCCCCTGCTGTTCAGGCCAGAGATGCAGTCTTTGTGCTGATAGCAAACACACCTCTGAGTCAGGAGTGCTTGTCTCTGTCCAACCAGGCACCTCAGACTAACATTTTCCTGCCAAAAGCAGCACAGGGGGATGGTGTCTAATAACAACTGGAACATGGCAATGAAAAGGTGCCTTCTTCCTTGTGTTCAGTAGACTGAACAAAGCCTGAGCAACTGCACTTTTGGGAGAGAAAAGGGAATCAATAACTCAATGAGGACTGTCAAGTAATGCTGTTGTCTGCAGTGCCTTTAATGGTTTTGGTCAATAAACTGCAATTATTTTACAAATATGTGTTGTGTTCACTTTGAAATCTATCTCTCTGCTTCCTGTATGAATTTTTAAAAATGAGACATATCCTACGTGCTTGCATTGTGTAAAATCTGTACTTAAAATCAATGTATAACAAAAGGCCTGCACTTGCTTATCCAAAAAGCACCCTTACAAAGTGCCATGCCTTCTGTAATACAACCCCCCCATTCCTTTTCTAAAACAGGAAGTTCATAATAAATCATCATTTACAAATTTTCAGAGACACTTCAGAAATATAAATTCTCTCTGTTTTCTTTAGGCATTGGAATTTGTCTAAGTATCACAATATAAATTGCTTCACAGAATTTAGAAGCAGAAAGTAATCTCCAGGCACCCCTACCATGCAAATTTCTCTTTCTAAATTTTTATTTTTGCTTTGCTGTAAACTTTAATATATAACTCCCTTCATTTTAGAGTAATAATATAACAATATAAAGATTCTTTTTACTATACCTCACATTTAGTTGCTTAAGGGGGATTTGCTTTTCCCTTTAAATATTAAAAAAGCACCAATGGGGAGATAGAAGAAAAGGAAACTGTTTATTTAAAATAGAAACTAAGCTCAGCACAGGAGATGGGGTTCTGCCATCTACTCTCCAAAGCACGTCATGGTAGCTTTCAAATATTTAAAGGTGTGCTACTTACTCAAATGTGCAGGTATCTGTAAAAAACGAAAAAATGAAAAGAATCTTATCCTTAGATAGTAGGCTTCCCCTCAGTCCTACCAGAGAATGAGCAAGAGCAAAGAGGAGCAGAAGATTATTGACAAAGAGAAAACTGGAACACTTTCAAAGATGCAGAAAGGTGCTGGGGGGGTCTTTCAAAGTTCCAAGATATCAAACTCCTCTGGGGATTAGAACTTTTCTCCTGTTTTATTTACCAGCTAAATGAGTAGTGGATACAAGCCCTTGGTCTTACTGAAAGAAAATATTCCGGTAGTTGTCATTGAAACCTTTCTGCCTTTCTTCTGCACAATATTTTGGTTTCCTGAAGTGTATTTCAGCAAAGCAAGAGCTTCTTGAATATTCTTGACGTTTTATCTTTGAACTACTACTAAAACGCAGTCTCATTTGCCCAAGTGGGCTAATCAGGTAAAGTTGAGAGGGGAGAGGAAATAGAGAGCCATTGCAACAAGCAGCAGCATTTAAATTCTAATGGAAAATGTTGGTGCCACTGGGCATTCAGCCTGTCCCAGCCAGCTCCTCTTGGTAGGAACTGGCATCTCCACAGACAGTCAGCCCTCCTTGAGGCTTTGGTGTTTCGGGCTCATGTAACTGAGGAGAAGGGGCTGGCTCTGTGCGTGCTGCCAGCACACAAAGGCACAGTGTGCTCCGAAACTGAGAGGAGTGCAACTTACAGAAGGACGACTGCAAATTGTGTCCCTTCAGAACAAAACGTCCCCCCCCAGCAGAGTCTCTGCTTCGGCAAACATCTATCAGAAGCTTGTCTTCCTTGGCTGTGTGTTTAAATCACAGTACACTTACCTTTCTTCCCTAATAGCTTGTTAATGTCATTTTAAATTAACAGTGTTTATTTCAGGTAACCTCTGTTACACACTGGTTGGATTTGTTGCAGGAGCAGAAAACATAAAGGTATGCTGAGGTAAATAGAATATGTTTGAAATTAACTGCTGTGTATTTTGTCTCTATTGTATGGTTTTACATAATATGGAAAAGTGCCTGATATCACTTGATATATAAGGTTTTATTCTGTTGGGAAAAGCACTTGAAAATGTGTGGAATATTTTAAATATGGATTTTTTTGCCTTTTTTGCTGGGGAAAAAAAAGAAAGCTACCTTCCTTACAGTTTGAAGGGTATGAAATTTGAGAAATTATGATGGTGTTCAGAGTGCATGCCTGCCTCATGCTTATTCACAGACTTTCCCTTATTCAGTTTCCTTCCCAACATTTGACAACAGCGATGTGGATTCTCCAGTTCTTTGATATTGCCATAGACAACCTTTCACAAAACTCTGGCTTCAGTGGAAGGGGGTGGTGGGAGCACCTAGAAGACACCACTTCACCTGGTGGTGAAATGGTAGAGTATTTCTGGGGTTGTGTTTCTGGAATTAAGAGGACTAGAATGCACAGAAAGGCATTTGTAGGTCTGCTCTTGGAGTATATTAGTGTATGGGACCTGGAAATGCAGCATTAAATTACATCTTGAGACAGTTACAGGTGGGAGATGGACTATCCAAAGGCACAAGGCCCCCAGACTGAATCCTCCCCGTTTCCAAAGTGCACTCTGCGTTTAAGAATCGATAGGATATGGCCATTGGCAGCTTTAAACAACAGTGTAGGGTTTTGAAGGCCTTCCTATATTTTTCCTAATCATGTGTTCAAGCTTTGTATTATCCACCTGAGAGACAAAGAAGCTCTTGTAAACAGAAAGAAATTTTTCATCCTGTTTAACACTCGTTTAATAGTCTCTTCTTGGGTTTCCTGTGAGATAATTGAAAGTGTGGTTACACAGGTCCTACTGGTGTACCAGGACCCTGCTCCACGGAAAGGGAGGGCTGGCTATTGCTGTTCTCTTTGTGGTCAGTGAGAGTTTTGTTAAAGCTGAATCTTCCTTGGAACAAATCAAGACTATTGAATTTTTGCTGCAGCTTTTAAAACAGTTGGCAAGATTTTGTAGTTGCTTCAGGGTGTTCAAAAGGTTCAATGACTGCAGTACTGGACTTGTAATCTTTTGAAAGGTGGCAAAGTGATTCACAGAAGAGCAGTGCTGTGGGAGAGCACAGGGCCCATGACTGTGTTCCCTGGAGCCCAGGCTGCGCTTTAGTATTCAGGATGTCCTAGGAATTTTCATGATTCATTCATTCCTGTACACCCAGTCTCTGAAAGATAATTCCTCCCTTTTCCAAACCTAGATAGAGAGGTGATGATGCTTTCACATGTGTCAACCCTGGCAGTGAATGGAAAAGGCTTAAAAATTATAAGAAGGAGCACATCAGAACAGGCTGAACCTTTTGTATTACCATTTGGAAAATGACAATCCTATTTGTGTACTTTCAAAACTGGAGGAAATTTTCTCAAGGTTTTCAGGGCAAGATTTGCAGATGCCCTTCATATTTGCTGGGTACAAATAAAAGGCCAGAGAGGGACTTAACACTCCCTGATTTGAGACTGACTTTGTTCTGGCCTTGGCATAGACCAGAACAGCTTGAGTGGAATCCATTAGGTATGGGCCACCAGAGGCCAGCTATGACATGCTGTGGCCATGTCTGAATGTGCTCAATATACAATCCCTCTCATAAAGCAAGAAAATTTTTCACATGGAAAGGAAAAGTGGTATCTCTTCTTTACCAGTAAGCATTTTATGTATGTGTATACACACAGGAATATTTACATTGTATGTATTTGAGATGCCCTTTCTGTGTGATGCACAGGACAGTGTTATCAGTTACTCTCCCTGGACCCTTTTTATTCACCTCAGTAACTCAGCTGGCAATATTCTGCCTGCTCCTCTACAGATGATCCTGGGGCACAACAAAAGGAGCTAATGCAAATGCCATGGCTTTCCAATCAGAACAGAAATGTGGAAAAGGGAAAAAAAAAATCAATGTTGGCAGGTGAGCAGAATCAATAGGGAAAGCAAAGTTAGCATCAGACTGCTTGGAGAACATTACCAGCAATATGAAGTCACTTATATACCATGGAGCAGCCACAATAAGGTGAGTGAAAAACTTACTAATGAGTCTGGCAGCCTGAAAGGTAGAGGCAGTGTATTGAATTCAGATTGGCATGGGTTTCAGTAGGCTTTACAAGCCCTTGGAGGCTTTTTAAAGGGAAGATAATGTTTTGGCTCTGTGCACTATTTGCAGCTGAGGAATTATCAGAACAGTGAAGTATGTCTTGCCTTAGTGTCTGTGCCTTGCAAAGGTGCAGGCAGACACTGGAAATGCTAATCTTATTAGTAAGTGTATTAATATGCTGTTTTCATGTTGTGCAAAGAACATAGTTTTTAAGAGCTGACCTAACAAATCTAATGAACAGAAGAGGAAGGCAATAGCCCCTCTGCCTTGTGAGCAGAGGCCTGCAAGGAGGTAAGAGGGGTAAATAAACAGGAGTAGCACTCCAATGCCAGCATTGTGGTGCTGCTTTCACAGAACTGTGCTGGGAATTCTTTGCTGTGATTGCAAGGTTTTCATCATAGAAAAATAGGCCATATGCTGCCTTGTGGTCTGCTTATGTGAGTAAAAAATGACAGCCTTAATAGCAAGAAAGAGGAGACATAATAGTCTAGAAAACATGGCTGGTTTTATTCAGAGGAGAGAAGGTGGGTAAAATTAAATAAAAGCTTTCTGCATTACCAGTTTTCTCCCTTTAAGTAAATATTTATAGACTGCTGACAGTTGTTATGCAAAACCAGAATCAATGGCTTATATTAGGACTGGAATTCCAAAGACTGAGCGCTTGATTCATTTTTAAATAATGTATTTAAATTGCTTGTGCTGATTCAAGGTCAAAATTTGTAGATTATATGCAGCATATGGTGAGAACCTTTGAATTGTTTCTATTTGTGTCTTGTCCAAGCACACTAATAGGATGCAATTGACTACTAATAGTAACTCCTTTTTTATTTCCATCTGCTCATTCAGATGACAAATGTAGGATACAAGTGGGTGCTGAGGCAATTTCACAAAAACACTTTGTACCATAATGATGTTTAAGTCCATCAAAGCATTAAATTGTGCTCAACTGAAGAACGCAGACAAATATAATGTTGATAGTGACTTCTCCACACATTCAAAAATATACATAGGCTTAAATACTCTTCTTTTGAGAATTCTCATGTCTGGTGAATTGTCAGTTCAAAGGAAAGAAATGTTCTTCTGGAGAAAGATGGCCTTGGGAACGTCTCTGCTTTAGGCTCATATGCATTCATAGCTTAAAATTCAATATTATGTTTCTGTACCACTTTCTAGATAGCATAATATCTTTTACTTTCTAGCTGAATAGACCCTTGTAGATAATGTTATGATAGGTAGCCTGAAATGTGAAAGAAAAACATGCAGAATAGATATGTATTGTATTTATCCTGCCCTGTCAAGTTTAAGCCTGACAATGTGAACATCTGGTTCCAGTTCCAGAGTATGAACATTTGAGTAAGCCTTGCTGACCATTTACCCCCATAAACAGTGTTATCTGAAAGTATTCATTTGATGTTGAATCCCACGTTATAAAGGCCACTTCTGACTGCAGACACCTTTGACATACCTTCCAATATAATGAAATAAGACAAAAAGCAGAAGTTGCTCTCCTTGTCAGACTGAAAATTTGTTTGAACCACATGAGGTCAAATGAGACCCTGAAATGTCAATAGCTTCTGTTCCCCCAAAACATAGGCAGAGTGTTACACCCAGAGATCAATGCATTTGGGTTATTTGGATTAACACAAGAAGCAAACTCCAAATCCACACTTTGCCAATGGAAGTTTTTCACTACCTAGTCAGTGTCTGTTCACACTGCAAAAGCATGGGTCTGTCTGTCCACAAGAGCAGAAACTTTGGTTTGTGGCACACGAATTGCAGTCATCTGAAGGATTTAACCAAACAAAACTGCACAGGTCTCTGACTGCAGAAATGAGGCTGCTTGCCGTCTTGTGCCCCACATCATATTGGACTTCTATTTTCTTGCCGTTTCTCTCAGCTTTATTTTGATTGTGTTCTGCACAACGGCAGCACTTGGGAGGAAAAACCCCATTACAGAACTGTGTTTTGGTTTCTACCACAGTGATACAGCAAAACTCTTTATGAAATGAGCAAGCAGGGCAACTCTTGTGTTAGTCTGCCTTACTGGGGGGCACTGCCCACCTTTCCTGCACAGCCCTGAACCTGCTTATTGCAGTCCTGCTGCATGGTGAGTTCCTGCGGCTTTTCTCTGGACCTGTCCATGCCCACTTTGCCTGTTGTGCGCTGATACATGTTTAGTTACTTTCCAACAGCTACAGCTCTGTGTGGGATTCCAGCCAGGGATTCCTGTCCTCCCTGTGTTAGTAGATGTGTTAGGAGATGTTGCAGGGAAACTCCCAGCTTTTAATTTGTGTCAGAAACTGAACAGGCCCTCTGCCAAAGCCTTTGATGGCTCCGATTCAAGTATGGGTTCCCAAGTTTCCCTGGAATTTAATGGCATTCTCAAAGGGGAAATGCAAACTTTGCTTTAGGCATAATGTATGCATGAAAGTTCTGAAGATAAGTTTTCTCTGCCTTTGTGTCTTCACTGTTATATTCCTCTCTGTGGAAAGCTCTGCCTTTCTTAACCAACCCTTAGCTGTAAATTGATATACTTCTCTTTTACAAAATTTGCTCTATAGGGATCAGAATATATTAGCTTGGAAAGTTGTTGGAAATGTTTTCCATTATTATGGGAGCTTGTCAAATTCACAGTCCGTGTGGAATGCAGATGCAGCAGAAACATTGACTGTTGTGTTGATGACAATGCATTCCAATTACCCTGGTGCTGGTGCAGGGAAGTGTATTTTTGGTCCTTGGAAGCACAGTGGAATGACACCACATGTTGCAAGGAAGAGCTGCTTTCCTGATTTCAGATGTAAGTGTGGAGTTAAGTGATACAAGGAATCCCAGGCTGAAGGAGTCCAGGAGCGAGTGGTAAAAGGAGACTGATGGAATTATAATGGCATATGGAGATAGGATTAGAAGACCGAATTTCAATTTCAGTGACACCTTTTCAGACACTCAGGAGAAAATCAGCCATTTTTCATAAGCTGAGTCTCTGTATGAATTGATTTGTTATTGTTGCAAAGCCTTTTGTGCTGGGCTCCAAACCTTTTAACAGTCTGCCTGCTGAGGGCTTTGGAACAAAGCATCTCCCTGTCCCGAACGCCACTCCTGCAGCAGAGCATTGTCAGGGATGGCCACTCTCCACTGGTCTTTTCATGGCTCAAAGGCAGGACTGTGGCTCTCTCCCCTGCAATCACCTGCCCTGCACAGGAGAGGACACATTCCTAAGAATGAATAAAAAGTGCTTTTGGAACACGGGGAAATTATGTTCAATTTTTGGAATTTCAGGTTTCATAAAACAGTCACTGGATGTTTTGCTTCAAGCCATTCTGACTTGGGGTTTTTTGTTTGTTTGTTTTGTGGAGGGTTTTTTGTTTGTTTTGGTTTTGGTTGTTTTTATGGTTTTTTTTGTTTTGTTTTTTCCCCCCTTCCTGCAAAGGCATTGCAATTTGCAATCTGTAAGGGAGACTTTTGGGACTGCATTGCACCTGTCTGTCAAGCACAGATCAGACCTCACTGAACTACTTACATTTGGGTGACAAAAGCAAGAGATTCCTGAAATCACTACTTCATTCTGACAAATGAGTACCCCAGACTTGCAGTAAGTGTGGAGGCAATCAATATTTTTATTATAGTATATGAAATTTTTCATTAATTTAAAATGATAGTGGCAAATAAGTTTTGTGTGAAATGTCTGTGCTGGCAAACCTGTAAAGGAAAGATGTCAGGTGTACATGTAACTAAAGGGTAACTTCTCTAAGCTCAAATTTGTCAACAACAAACGAGAAGGCAGAACCAATGTGAAAATGTCATTTCCCAGTGGAGCCAGTACCTAATTGACACTTGCAGTCTGCGATGCCTGTTTCTCATTTAACAGCTTTCACAGTAGAGGTACTTAAACTTTACTCCACGTTTTCTTGTTTAGTCTCAATTTCTTACTTTGACACAAAGCAGAATCCTAAGGGGAAACAAAACAACAACCTAGCTGCTTGTAAGCTGATGAAACCTTTCTGGGAGAATCAGTCCAGAAGAGAACTTGATGTGATAGACTGCAGCTGCCTACATGCAAGGTTTACAAAGCACTGTCTTGAAACATGTCGATTTTTTTTCCCCTGGAAAAAAAAGTCTCCAAGTAGAGCATCTAGTTCATTTTCAGACTGTGATTTTCAAATCTGGTGAAGCAGATCCTTGCATGTTTTTAAAAAACGTTGCTGTTTCTCTCTCTCCCTATTCATTCACCTTTTAAAAAACTGCAGAAGTTCAATGAGCTTTTTGACTTTGACCATGTGAGACTGTGTAGTCAACTGAGTGTGTCCTATCAGGGTAAGTGTCTTATTGGAGGTGAAGGTCTCTGCAGACTGAACTGCCCATATTGAGAGGGTTTGTGTCAAAGTCCTGTTGGTGGCTGCCTGTTGTACCTCAGCCCTGCATCTAAGGGCAAGGGAAGCCTCTGTTTAAAATGTCACTTAAACTATTGGGTACAAAGGCGTGAGCCTGTAAAACACTGAGAGTAATGTACACTGTATTTTTTGTGAGTACTTTAAACACTCAGATACCAAAGATGAAGATAGTGGTGCTTTTTGAAAGAAAGGAAGGAAGGAAGGAGAGGATTTTACTTGGCTTTGAAGAAGGTCATTAAGAGAAGTGTTTTTGAGAAGAGGGAACAGGGGCAAGGCGCCTCAAAGCAGGTGTATTTGTCTAGCTTTAATTTCAAGAAAGAGTGAGTTTTCAGGTTTGTCCTCAGGAAATCCCTGCTACCTAGAGGTATGTCTCTCTGCTTGCCTGACTGTCTTGGCTCCTATCTTATTATCTGGCTTCTGTGGTTCAATTGTGAGCTTATGGTGGTCAGAGAAAGAGCCTGGAGGCAGCTGTCTGAGGACAATTACATGTGAACACCTGTCCTGAACACCTGACCTTAGACCTGAAATGGCATTGCTCGGGTCAGTGCAGACTCTTCCTTCTTCAAGGGCACTTGGCACGATAGTCATGATTTTTCCTAGGCTGTCTTGGGTTTTTCTGGGATGTTGTATATGTAGTTCTCCTCACAGGTAGTACACACATCCCAGGTAGCTGGCTCAGGGCTCCCCTGTACTACTTGCTTGGTGAGAAGGTGGCTGCTGTGCGTGCTCAATACTGTGAGACCCGAAGGTGTTTGCAAGTCTGTGTCTCTGATTTCTAGGTCTTAATTCAGAAAACAGGTCCATGCATGATTTAATGTATGAATCTGACCCTCAGGGACCGGTCCTTGCTGATGAATGTAATTATTTTCCGTTCTTTTGCTCTGTCTCCTTTAGCTTCATGGTCTGCAAGCGCTCAGCATAGACTAATGCTGCAGTGTCCTGCACTGAGGGTGAGCTGCAGAGATAATGGATTCTGTTGGATCTCAACAGCAGGTAAATTCAACAGCACTTGCTTGTTTGTTGCAGTTTGAGGGGCAGGATACTGCTTTGCCCTGTTTTATGTAGAACCATCAAGGAACAAATCATATGTATTGATCAGTTGGTAGCGCCTGTGTTGGTTTCATCAAATGTGAGTGAAATGGAATGTGGTCTTGGTCAAAACTCAGTGTTTCTTTCCTGTGGATGGAAATAGTAGTGACTCCCCGTTCTTCTGTAATGCAGAGCTAGTTGCAGGATTTGGTGTGCTGTGTACCCACAGCTGGTCTCTATCTGTACCCTGGTGTACATGCCCCAGGAAGCTGCTTGGGGATAGTGGTGGGGTTTTTGCCTTTTTTGAAGCCATGTATGCTGTTGCTGCATGGAAGGCATGTAGCAGAGGTGATTTGCAAAGTACAGGTAACTGTGCAGAGGAGATAGGAAAGGGAAAGATGAAGAAATCTGGTGCTTGAGACTGCAGTGTTGGGGAAAAAAAAAATCAGATTCATTTTAATCAGAGGATCCAAAATGCCTTCCATATTCCTGAAAGTATGATCAGCTTTACCTTTCTTCACCTGGCCACTGTAGGCTTTCAAATGATTGATATGTTATGATCATTCTTTGTCCTCTTTTCTTTTTTTTCCATCATCAAAGTAGTGTGTCCCTTTGGTGAAATGTGCTATAAAGGGTTATCTGGCTTTTACACTGCCCTTCAGCACCCTGTTAGCTCATGCGTTGGTTGGTTTGCCATTATGCTGTTCATGTGTTTCATGAGGGCTATTTCTCCATGCCTTTCCACTCCTGTTTTTTAAAAAAACAAGACAGCAAAGTCAGTGCTAGTTTTTTCCAGCCTACAGATTCAAAGAGTGAGGATTCAGTTGGTCACCTAAAATACAAAGTTACAGGTCTTTTCCTGTAACTGTGCAGTTCTTAAGCTGACATGTCATAGAAGACTTTAAAGAAGGCCTTTTCCTAACAATATAGGGTGTAGGTAATGCCATTAGTTTATTTAGGATACCAGATCAAACTAGGAAAAAATCTCCAAACTCTTCTTCCATGCTGAAGTAATTTTGTACGTGACAGCTTTGTTTTTTCTGTTTACCAAAATATCTTTCATCTTTTTATTCCTTTCACTGAAAGACATTGCGCTTGTTTGAAGGTCCTTGATCACCATGTTCAAACTGGATGGCAGTGACAGCTCATGTGCACAGGACTCTTGTCATATCCTGTGTGCTTGCTTTGAGGCTCACCTAATTTAAGGAGCTGGTGACAAAAAGAGTTTGGGGCTGTCTGCTGCACCACAATTTTCTGCAAACTTCCAGAGCTTGTGTTGTGTGCATTTCTGGAAGCTAGAAGGCAACAGTGGATAGGATTCATGGAGGATGAGGGCATTTTGGCCCAAACTAAATCCACTGACTAGCAAAAGGAAAAGTCTCACCTTTTTCTGTTGGCCTTTAGCCCATGTTTCAATTTCTCCCAGCTGTCAGTGCCTGTTCTCACACATCTGGCTGAAAGATAATCTGTTTCTTTGAAGTTTAGCAGTTTAATCCGGGTTTTAGATTACATTATCTGACCTAAATTTTCATGCTGATTTGGACGTTCCCTTTTAAGGACTGACCTAAAATGCTGAAGTGATATGTGCAACAGGGGCAGGCTCATGTTTCAGCAAGTCCCTAGCCCTAGAAAGCCTGAGGTATGTGTACAAAGACCCCTGACTTTGGCAGGACTCACAAGATTCAGGCAGAAGCGAATAACATGTAAATCAGTCCCTAAAATTTCACTCGGGGTTTGTCAGTGTGTACTCAGCTGCCTCATATTACACAAATTTTAAAAAATATCAGTGCTACTTTTACTTTGGAAAGAGGAAAAAAGGATTTGCGCAGCCACCTTTTATGAGGGATATCCCAGCCCTTTTAAAGTCATAGCTACATTTAGGAAGGCTCCCTGTATTGCAGGGAGTCCCAGCAGCAGGCAGGGCTTTCAGCAAATGGATTTGCCCTGTGTTTGAAAGGAGCATACCAGTCATTTCCTTCCCTTTTAGCAGCTCTCTTTTTTTGTGTTGTTTTCCTTTGTAAAGTTTAGCAGGTTTTGATCCCCACATCTTAGAGTTAGTTATTATTCTTCACAGCTCCCTTGTTTCCCCTTTCAAATAGGGACTCTTGGATTGGCATGAAATCTGGTCTGTAGGTGGCCCCAACTGAAGCTGTTAAGGATTTATTTTAAAAACAAGAAGATCCCTCCTGCTGTGAACACAATCTGTTAAAATAATATGCACAATTGGACATGACCTAGTCCCTTTTTAGGAGGTCAGTTTCTAAATGTGAAGGGAAAGTGGCCTATCTTGTCCTGAAACAAGGGAGTTTTCCAAGGTTATCTCCTCTGCAGTGTGAAATGTCTTGACTTTTGCTGAAACACAGTCAATTTCAGGTGGAATCCCAGCAGACTTTATTTTGACAACCACTGAGGGAAAGGCCTTGAGGCTAAATCTGAGATCTGTATCTTGCACATTTTAAAACTAAAAGCTCAATGGATACTCTTTAGGGAGCTTATCCTTGTGTGAGTAACATGTGAGCAATTAAAAATTACATGATTGGCTTACATTTGGTTTGCCTGAGACTGTAAAAATGAGTAGCTTTAGCAAGTAAGTGTGATGTCTTAAATTGCTGTGCAACTCCTAGAAATATTTCTCTGCCAGCAGTTCCCTATCCTTGAAAAAAGATACAGGATAGCTGTTGCAAAAGTCACTGGCAAAAGTGAAGAAGTAATACTGAAATTCGAAACACTTCTTCTCTCAGTCTTCAATACACATATAAACTCAAAACAAGACTTTGATTTGTTGATGGAAATAAAGGATGCATTTCCAATCTGGAGAAGTATTTAATAAGGGGTGGACGTGGTATTCCATGCTCCCATTCCCATTCAGTGTTTTGGTTTTTTTTCTGACTGAGAGCTGAAGATGTAGCTTTTAGGGATGAAGAGGCTGGCTCAAGCCTCACACTGTGTGTCAGCAGTCACAGCACTGTGCCTGGGTGCACAGCAAGCCCTCAGGGCCAGGTACCCTGCCCTGGCCTTATTCCATAGTAGTGGGGCCCTAAGGGCCCTCCTGGAGCTGGTTCAGCTTTTCTCCAGCAGCAGGAATGGAGCAAGGTGAATTTTTTCACATGGGAAGTCTCTAGAGATCACCCAGTGCAGGCAGGGTGTGGTGCCCTGGCTGCACAGTGCACACACACTGGGTGAGGTTCAGCACCTCCGACTTTCGGAGTCCACGATGTAAAACACCATGTCTGAGCTAAGTGCCAAAGAGGCCACTAGAGTCAATTTGTTGCAACTGATGGCATCTGGAGAGTCTTCATCTGGCTGTTCTCCAAACTTGGCTATCACACAGGTCAGTGTAAGGTTGCTCAAAGCTGGTTTGTTGCTCAGACCCACAATTCATGCAGAAAGTGTCAGTGCTTTTGCTGTCCCGAGTCTGCTCAGTGAAAGAACCTTTGTCTCCTGTGTGGGAGGTCAGGGGTGTTTCTCACAGGTAAACCCCCACTACAGTCAGGAACAACATGCAGGTCAGAGCACACACTGAACCTTTGGGATGGAATTGTCTGTATGACACATCCAAGACCTATAAGGGGTTTTTCTTGCAATCACAAGTTCAAATCTTGCCTGTGTTAACATTAGAATTCTAAACAAAACTTTGGAAACTTTCTCTTCTTTACGAATAGGTCCATAGTACATGGGAGGTGGATGTGGTTTGGTTGTACTTCATTCCCACTTTTCATGGGCGTAAGTAAAAAGCTAAAAAGGACATTATTCCTGCATTACTTACATTTTTCAGAACTGTGTCTCAGAACAAGGTGAAAAGGCAATTCTGAATTTATTGCCCATTTGTGCCTAGCATTTGCTAAACACAAAGCATTTTGAAGATGGAAGCATACTGACCATGGTTGGAAGGACGAGTAGTATTTGTCTTTAGGGACAAAGCAACTCTGAAATCTCCTGGCCAAGATTCATTGTTGTATTTTGGTGAGGCACAGTGGCTGACAGCTGAGGCAACGCCAGCAAGGCTAAGGCTGATAATTTGCCTTTCTTTCTCTACAGAAGTTTGAGTGTTGATGGATTTATCATGTTATCTGTCATAATTTTTTAATGTATTTTTGTGACAGAACAACATTTTCTCCTAAAGTATAATCTTTTGGATTGAGCTAAAAGTGGCTCATTTAATTGTTGAAACAACTGACTAACCAAGGAAATCCGTACCCCAGCTATGCTGTGAAGGGAGATTTGCATCCTGTGCTCTTTCAGATCTCTTGAGTTAAATGACATGCTGGAAAAACAGAGCCAAAAGCGTTCACATTGTGTATATAAACCAGTAATTTGCATCTGATTTGCCAGGTTCTAATTTACTAATTAGCAAATGCTATTTAAATGTGTCTAAACCACAATTTCAAATTAGTATGCATGGTAATATAAACAAGCTAATTGAAAACAGGCAAATTAAAGTTCATATGAAGCCATATCTAGTACTAAAAAATCTGCTCTTTCAGACATGTATTCCCCTACCGTTTGCCCAAGTACAGTGTCGTTTCTGGAAGGGGGTCCCAATGGTGCTGGTATTCACAGGGCTCAGCCCCCTGCCCACACTGGGGTTTTCTGGACCACGGTCTTAGTGTGAAGGCACCAGAACAGTTGTGTAATACAGTCTTAGTATCTAGGCTATAACAAACTAGTCTTTGCCTTTAAAGTGTGCTTGGAAACGCTTTCAGTCATTTTCATATATTGAATTCTCAGAGAATATTAATAGCATGCTTAATGTTTAGTTACTCACATCATGATATGAAGTGCTCAAGTTAATTAGCAAAATGTCATTTATTTTCTGCTTTGTATCACTGGGGAATAGCACTGAGTATCAAAGAATGTATCAACCTTTATTATCATGCCCAAATGTGATTATGGAGCTACTGAGATGCACGTTAGAATTCTGATTTCCTTTTTATTCCAAGTTTTCAACAATAACTGTAGACATGCCATTCTGGTTTGTACATTATGTTTTGTAAATTATCTGTTACAAGAGTACTACAAATATAAGACTATAATTTAAAGAGTCGTTTTGGTCAAAGGTCAAAGACCCAGCCCAAAACTGCCTTGCAAAAATAATGAACAAATTAGAACAGCTCAGTTTAGTATGAAATCTCATTTAATATTCAAACAAATTTTGTTAGGCAAGATTTGTCAAAACCTGTGTATTCAGGCTGAAGCCCTGCAATCACCAAGGTCAGGGAAAATTACATCTCCTCAGTATATGCAACAGTAAGTCTTTCCCTCATGAACTGATAATGGTAGCAAAATAACTGATAGGCCAACAAAAAGAGAGTGGGGCTGACACTGTCTCTCAGCCAAAGCCAGTAAGATGTCTTTCTAATCCAGAAAAAAAAAACCCAAAACTGAAGAAAGTAACCACCTTTCCTGATTGCTCCAGGAGTTCAAATCTTGTGTTATTCACTCTTGTGAGAGAATCAAGAATGAAAACATGCAGCAGCACCAAGAACAAACAGGTATTTAAGGTTTTCTTTGCTTTGAAGTTTTGGCAAAGAAGATGAAGGCGAGAGCTGCCTAGGACTGCTGCTCATTTTTGTCCTCTGTAGTGGCATGAAGGGAATTGCCATTGCAGTCTGAATGCTTCCCAGGTTCAGCATGGGATGCTGTGTTTCTGGGAAGGGAGGAGCAAGATGTTGTTGGTAAACAGAATTAGAGTGATATAGGTTTGATAGATTTAATGCTCTCAATATTTGTGTTCATCTTGTGACACAACAGACTGATTGCACTTTTTGGGGATAAAAGGAGAGGCTTTCTCTGAATCTGGAGGGGTTTGTTGATCTCACTCCCATTTTCATTTGAGAGAGTGATACAAACCAGGCCCTTCTGTAGAGCATCCAGGGAGATGACCCAGCTGGAGATCAAGATTTTGTTTTCATGTTCTAAGTTTAGTTTTCAGCTAACAGGTGAAAGCTGCTGCAAGCACCAGGATCTGCGGGAGAGACAGGACTTCCCTTTAAACAGTCCTGGGTTTAAACCATTGCATGACTATTGACAGAACACGTAATCAAACATATTCTGACTTAAAAAGTTTACAAATTATTCATCCTGCACAGTTCTGCTGCCAAAAGGGAGCTTTTCTCTTCTGTCTTGATTCTTGCATGGAAAAGGTTAAGAACTTGTGCTTCAAAATTCTTTCGCTCTTAAATATTAAGGCCATCTGTATTTGCCATAGGTTTGTTGGAATCCCCATAGCAGCAGAATGTCCTAAAGCAAGAATATCTAAAGCAGTCTCTATTGAGCACTGGACTCATTTCCTTTTTCCATGTCCTAAGTTCTAAACCTGCAAAATTGAAGTTTTGCCAATTTGATGCATGAGAAAGCTTAGTGCTTAACAGTGCTTTACATTTTTCTTTCTTTTTTTTTTTTCCAAAATTAAATATTTTTATCTTAAGAGGAAAACATTGTCATTTTTAGAACAAAACTAGTGGTTTTTCCTACCCATGGAAACAGATTTCAGCCTTGAAGAAAGTATGAAACAAGATGTAAAAGGTTTGGTTAATATTGAAAATTAATTATGAATGGTTGGACCCCTGTATTTGGTCATAAGTGATTGAAATATGTGCCTCCCAATTGGCCTGATTTATAAAATTGGCCTGATTTATAAATCATGTATCTCTCAGAGGCTTGGTACTTCTGTGCCAAATTGTGATTTTTTTTTTTTTTTTTTTTTTTTTAATTCAGTGTAGACTTCACATGAGTTCCCCCAATTATTTCCGCCTCCATAGTGAACTGAAAATCCAAAAGGACTGATCCAGGCCAAGAAATGAACTATTTTCACACCAAATCCCCACATTTTATTGATTCTTTCATTGCCTCCAGCAAAAAGTAATTGTACTAAGAACTTTTACAAAGCCTGGGTGTTATTTCCATCCACTATTGTGTGTCCTGGGGATAAGCCAGAGTAGCTCAGTTCTCCTTCTGCAACAGTGAACTACCATGAAGAAAAACACATATAATGAATTTCAATGAAAGAGTAACAGGGTCTTTGCCATTGAGGCTGTTTCAGAGAAATCAATGAAAAACTTGTTCTCAGGACCTACTAATATTGCTAAGTTAAAATTAAAAGCACCAAAGTCCTAGTATTGTGGGTCACCAAGAAAAGAAACTTCATACAGTGTGACACCACAATAGATTGCCAAAATGAATTTATTTCTTCTTATTCACAGCTGTGTCTTTGAAGCTTCAGTTTGATTTCTGTAGCTTGCCCTCTAGCTTTGCATTTACTTTTTTTCTGGTTTTGCCTGTTTAGTTACTGCTGACTGTGACCCTGATTAAAGAGCGGGTGCTCTTATACCTCTTGCAAGACCACTCCAAGATCCTGTAATCCAGGCTGTATGGCTTCTTAGGATCCCCAAAGGGAGCCTGCTTTAGAACTGACATTGAATGAAGTGTAGTCATGATACCACCTTTGGAAATCAGCCAGAGGGGGAGTAATGAGGTCTTTTACAAATGGTGTCAGGGCTTAGAAAAATACTTGCTGCCTGCAAAATCCCGGAAAATGGGTCTTTGAACTCTCCAGCTGACATCAGGGTTTCCATCAATGCAAAAAGGCACCTGAGTATATATACACAATATGGACAGCATTTACATACATCATTTTCTGTCACATCAATGTCAGCAAGTGTTAGTATGACAAGGAACTCATCTTCAAGACTTCTTCAGGGTTTAAGACCATCAGTTCTTTGTTCGCGGAAGTATTTCTGATTCAGGCCATTGCTGAACAAATTTTTAAATGTGATTTTCTCTCCTGAGCTTTGTGGTCCTTAAAAGGATCACAGTTTAGGAAGTTAAACTGCCAGATGTTTTCCAGTCATAGCCTTCACCTGTCAATGAGATTACTCTCCCTGCAAGTGAATTTAGATTTCCTTGGAAAGTGGGAAAGCCTTTGGCAAAACCTTGCACTCTCTGGCAGTGCAAGGTTGACTCATGTGGGGTATGGTCTAATCTGTTCAGTGTTCAGTCTCAGAACCTGTCACATCTGTGATTCTTCTAGGGTGTATCTAAATCCAAGTGATTGGCAGATCTCTAAGCAACAAACCAATTTAGGTTTGAAGGGAAGAAAGATTTGTGGACTTCAGTCTGGACTGCTGTGACTGACTTACCTGGAGGTCTGTCATGTATGTATTTCTGCTTTGAGCAATGACTTCTGCATACCCGTTCAGATACATACAGATATTCTCCAGCAGGTTAGGAATACTTCAACACTCCTATCTTCCCTGTAGCCATGTCCACTTTCACCTTCATTAGTTCTATTCTTTTAACTGAGAGATCAATCTCGGCCTCTGTCTTCTTGAGATGCCTCCGAGAAGTAACCTGGAGCTTCAAGAAGCCGTAATGTTACTCACTAAAGGACACTATTCCTTTTCTCTGTGATTGAAGCTAAAGTGACAATGTGTCATCTGCACATCGGTAGTTCTGGGTAGAATGCAACCATTTTCCTATTTTTATGTAGGTGCTAGAAAGAGAAATGGCAACTTGATGTATATTTTCCACCCTATAGGAACTATATTCTATGTCTGGGAAGTGTTTCTTACCAGGTATTATTTAGTAAACGAGCTGTAATGGTCCTTTCACAAGGAGGAGTATTTCTTGTGTAAGTGGCTTTCAGCACCAAATCAATCACCAGCTGACATGTACTGTCATAATGAAAAAGGAGTGGTATTTAGCACCAAAATATGAAGCGCAGATGTAAGGATACTATAAAACCAACAGTCTTGGTTCCTATATATATATTACTTCGCAGTGCCAACATGGTTCTTTATATATCTTATTCCCCGTTATTTGTGGGAGAAGGCATGATGTCTGAAGGATGGAAAGAGCATTTCAGGAGGATCTACAAGGATGACGGCAATGCAAACCTCCCAGACTCGGACATATCTGCCAGGCTGGAGACTTTCGCAGTTCACGTTTGAAGTTCTGTGTTTTCGCGTGGTTTTTTTTATGGTTTTGATTCTAAAGCTTTCTTGTCACCCCTTCCCGGTTTCTCCCCTCACGGCTGTTCCTCCTGTGGTTTCATTCCCGGCTCTCCTCCATCTTGTCTTCTTCCCCTCATGGTTTTCCCGCCTTTCGCCCCAACGCTTCCCCATTGACCCTCAATTCCCACCTTTGGTGATCGCCCATTGGTCAGGGCTCACCCTGATTTGCATACCCCACCCCTCTGTCCAATCAGGGTGCAGTTCTAGAACCTTCCCTCAGAGCCCCTATATAAACCCGCCCGCCCTCAGGAAAGGCTGTTCACCATTTCACCCCCCACCGTGTGGGCTGTGCAGAGTCGTCATTTTTTGGCCAACCGCTGTCAAGTCTGGCACCCAAACAGGGATCCTGAGGGAAGGCTCCTACCCCACAGAGGTTTCCCCAGTGGTCTTCAGGCTCAAGCAATGGAGGGGTTTTGACTCCCCGCTTGGACGGCCATCCACAGTTCAGCAGCTGGGATCCTTCAACCTGCCCACCGGACGAGGTAGGCCCACAGCTGTGAAGTTGCATTCCCCACCCCACAGTTTTTCTCAGATTCTATTTTCTTTTATTTCACCCAAACCATGGGAGCATGCCTTTTGAAAAGGGAGTGGGAATTATACAGTCATGTGAAGAATCTAATTCAGCTTCATGGTGACCCTATTGACAAAGCCTCCCTGAAAGCATTTGTAAAATGGATTTCTAAAAACAATTATGTTATCCCTTTCAGCATTAATCATGTGGATTGGGACAAATTAGGATTTAGGTTATGGCAAGCCACACAGCACCAATATCCCCTGGTGTCGCAGGCAACCATATCATGGTGTTTAATTTTGGGAGTGTTATAGAAAATTGAGAAGAGAAAATTGGTTACTTTCGAGGAAGGGATAGTGAGGGATGGTGGTCGAAGTGTGCAATCAATGTCGGGACGAGAGAGGCAAAGAACACCCAGTTTTAGAATTCCAGTATATTCACCACCAACCCAAAATGGCGCCCCTCCTTCGCCCTCACAAAAACAAAATGGCCGCTCCTGCCCTCACAGCCCCCCTTCCCCCTCACAAAGCCAAGGTGCCGGCGCCCAGGGCCCAGGCCACACTGGCTGTGATGCTGATCAGAGCTGGTGGGCCAAGACTAAGCAACAGGCTGGGACTGTAGAGGCCTTGGAATTTGTTAAAGCCTTCCCCATTTTTTACCAACCTAATGGGCCAGCTGTATGGGAACCAATACCTTTCCCAGTCTTGAAAGATGCAAAGAAGGCAATAGTTGATTACGGAGTTAATTCGCTCTATGTTATCTGCCTATTGAATTCCTTGTTCTCAGCCTATGTTTTTACACCAAAGGATATCAAAACCCTAGTCAAAGCTCTACTTACCACCATGAAAGTGACACTGAAAATGAATGGAGATGCCTTATACAAAAGCATGCAGAGGATCTCTTTTCCAGCACCAGCATCCCTGTACTTAACACAGTTAATTTGTTGTTTGGAGATGGCCTGGATATTTCCAATCAGGTGCAGACCAGGATTCCCCTACATGAATTAACCCTTTCTAAAAACCTGGCATTGCAGTCAATTAAAGTGGTGGCCGAGTCATGTGTTCTCACACCCTTGTTTACCAGAATCCAAGAAGGACCCACTGAACCATTCTTAGACTTTGCAGAATGATTGCGAGAGGCCATCTCCAGGCAGACAGATAACCTTGAAGCCCAGGAAGCTCTGTTTGTCAAACTGGCCATTGAACAATCTAACCAAAATATGGAGCACAGATATAAGGATGCTATAAAACCAACAGCCTTGTTTCCTATATATATTTGCAGTGCCAACATGGTTCTTTATATCTCTTATTCCCTTTTATTTACCTCTTTTATGGGAACAATGTTATCAGGGATTTTATTAATTCAAAAGAAGCTTTCTGTCCATAAACAGAGAGTTTTTTTCCTGGTCATGGAAAGGAGCCCAGGTATCTGTGTCACTCTGCTCACTGTGTTGTGGGGGTATTATGTCTCTGGTGGGTGGATGGGTGAGTATTTGAGTGCCCCTGCATACACATGGTTGCT
This sequence comes from Dendrocincla tyrannina, assembly GCA_035047865.1. Classification (NCBI taxonomy): domain Eukaryota; kingdom Metazoa; phylum Chordata; class Aves; order Passeriformes; family Dendrocolaptidae; genus Dendrocincla; species Dendrocincla tyrannina. Next base: position 6,949,406 of record JAWWMP010000167.1, read on the forward strand.
CAGAATGGAAAAGTGATTTGTCTTGTCTTATTCCATGAAGTTGCTGCTGGAGCCAGCAGTGAGAGCAGGGCTTGCCTGTTAGGGTGAGGAACAGTCCCTAAGGGGTTGGGAGGGCAGGGGATAAGAGCTGGAGTGAATTACAGCCCTTGGAAGCCTCTCCACCAGGAGCAGAAAACACATTGTTGTCTGAGGAAGTATCCTGGGGGGGTGTCTGTCTTCTGGATATCTTCTTTGTGAGGAAATACACCTGAGATTAGGTGAGAGTGTAATACATCCCATACCCTGCTTTAGCTGTTGCTGTATTTCTAAGGTGGGTCAGTAACATATGACAGCCTGTATCACTGAGAGACGGATAGAAGAAGAAAAACCTTTTCTTAGGTTTAGTATTGGCATGGAGCACATTTCCCTTGGCTGGGAAATGGTAGAATTTGGGCTGGGGGTGTTTCTTTGAATTTGTAACTTTTTGAAGAGAACTTTTATTATGGCTAGTTTGTTATTCCTTTTTGTTGTTGTTATTGTTTTTGTTCTCCTACCCCCCCCCTTACATTTTGATTAAATTTACTAGAAACCATAGTTTGAATGTTTTCTAAGCCAAGAATTTCTGGGTTTCAGATCTGCTGTCTTCCTTTATTTTGAGATGACAGACAATTATAGTTAAAAAACAAAGCTTGTCAAAAGTAGAAAAATAACACACAAACGTAAGGAGTCCAGAATACTGTGACTGACCCAGATATGTATTTTCTTATCTTTGTATATTGAGCTCAAACCATTTTTGTGGTAGTCATATTTCACTGTCTTTGAAGATTGGACAACTTTCCAAAACTTTAACCTTTGTGCAAGATGAAAAGGGTATTTTCCAAACAGATTTGACTTCTTTATGTGCCATTTTACCTAGTGCTTGAGGAGGGGAGAACCTTTCTTTCCTTGAACTGTTCAGAGGCTCTGAGGAAATACGAGCATTTCTTTATAGAGAAATGTTACTCAGAGAATTGCATAAAGACTAGGTATGGTTAGTCATCTGTGCATGGAGGGAGAGTAATAGGATACAGCAGGAAATACAGAAATGCTGCTTATGTGAACTGAATGTCAGAAGATAAAAGTGAAATTGTGAACTATGGGTTGAAATAAACAGGATCCCAGAATCTGTTGGGAATTTTTTTCTGTTGTGCCAGGTGAAATGTTTGGCTTTCATTAATTGTTTTATTTTATTGCAAAGTGTAATACAATGTTTAATAAATCTTGCAGCAGAGAAGTAAAGAATAATGATTGAGCCACATGGAATAAATTAGATGTCAGAGTAGCTGCTCTGCTATCAGCAGGTTTCTATAACATTATCACATCCTTATTATCCAGGTTATTCTTCTCGCAGCTGCAAACCCTACAAGATAGAATGATAAAAAACCTTCAGCGGTGTTTCAGGCATGGAAAACAGTGGTGCTGTTGCAATGCTTTTGTTTTGCATGTTTACTGGACAAAATGTACTATATTTCATATTAATTTTTGCAGATAATACAGCTGAATTTTTTTCAGATAGCAGGGAAGTTATCAAAAGGAAGTGGTGCTGACTCAGATGTAGGCTGCATAATGAAACCTAGGGGTTCTTTCAATGGCATACATATTTTCAAGATGTTTCTTGCTGTTCTTGTGATCTTATTTGAATAAGAATTCACAGATTTGAAGGCACTGGATGGAAACGCTATTTCATTCTTCCATCACCACTGCCTTTTCTAACACAGACAAACTATGATATTGAAGAATTGGAAACTTTTTAGGTTACACAGAGGACAGAATAAAGGCCACATTTCCTCTATAAATGGAGGTCCTGGAAAGTAAGAACAAAAGCAAGTTCACAATCCAAATCAACTCATTATGTTTCTAGCAAGGAACAGCAGCCTGATTTAGCAGACTCTGCTCTCCAAGAGACTTCTGCTGTCAGCATCACTTATATGGTTAAACCTGCCTTAGCAGGGAGACAACAAAACTGTGTCTATTGTCCTTCAGGAGCAATGAATCTTATAGGCAGCTTGAAGAGAAATGTAGTTCACTGCCCTGGACGTTCTGGGTGAATGCCAAAGGTGCTGTAGCTGATGGCCACAAAAACCTGTGCAGTTTCCTCTCCTGCTTTCATGAGTTGTTTTAGTTTTTACTGGTTTTATATCTGAGCTGTGAACTCCAACTCACATTTTTCCACTTTTTTCAAGCAGGGACTGATGAGTGATGTTTTACCAGGAATCCTGCCTGTGTTAGTTCCTCTGAGATTTTACTGAGATTTTTTGGAATTGATAAAAACAGAACAGTACTGAGCACCACATCCAAGGGAAGAGTATGAAGACGCAAAAGGATACGATCTTCACTGTGGGTAAATCCTCTTTCATTGTCACATTTCTTTACCTACAGTTTCCAGTTGTCTTGTAGCATGTTTGGAAAGATTTTGTACAAGAGAGAGCCCCAGCCCTGAAGTCAGAAATATGTGTGCGACCTTTCAGTCTGTGTGAGGATTCTTTTTATTTCAGTGACACTCTGCAATGGTATTGGGGTCCTTTCTCTCAGACTGCCATAGGTGAAATAGTGAACTTGTGCAGATGGCAACTTGTGTTGCCTAGATTCTTTTGGGAATGTTTCCAAACAGAAAAGTAGGGTTTGAAAACAACTAGAGATTGCCAATTTATTGAGGCTACCAAACAGGCACAAATGAAATTCACCATTCTGGTGTCTCTTTTTCCTTTGTGCAGTGGGTCATGTGAAGTAGTGAAAAGATGTTCTCTCTGTTGGGGAATTCTTTAGAGGAGGGGAAGGAAGCAGTTTGCTGGAAAAAGAAAACTGCAATGCAGAATAGTTTGGTTTCTTTGACAATAGAATATGGTGCTGGAGACACAGTCTGGGGATGATCTGTACTGTAGCTTAATTTCATTGGCCTGAAAATCTGCCAGGGGAAGAACACTTCCCCAGCTGAAATTGAAAGAAACTGTGGAGAAGGGCTTCTGAAGAGGAATATCATGAATTTTAAATGAAGAATAAATCCACATGAAAGAAAGAATACTCTCTTTCCTCCACTTCCCTACTGTTCCTACAAGAGGCACAACTGTTTGAGCAGCTTTTTGTCTCTCCTTCATTGCATTCCTCTTTTCGCCCTTCACTGTGTTTTCCGAAGGGCTTGTTGCTGCAGAATTGCAAGGAGCTTCTATAAATCTCACCCCTGCCATTCATCTGGGCTCTGTTGGTTTCACAAATTGCTATGATTTAGGTACCTTGTCAGAAGGTGTCCTACGTGGCTGGTCAGCATTCTGCCAAACTATCCTCCCTTCCCCTGTAACCACCCAGCTGAACTCTGTAATTTGCATGCTGTGCTGGGACAGCACTCACTGCTGGAGAGGGTCTCCATGGAGAAGGTCTTTTATCTACATCTGGGAGATTAAAGAGCACATCACCCCACTGATCTTGGTAGTCTTAGTAATCCTCCAGTGGATTTCTGAGGCTCTTGGGGCCCAGTGTTGCCACATGCTAGCCCAGTAAAAGACTTGTGGTGCTCTGAATCTAGAATATGCACAATTTGAGCCACAGAATGAAGAATATATATTTAAAAAAAAAATAAATTAAAAACCCAGCTGCAACTGCCTTTGAGTTTATTTTGGGGGGATGCCACACTCCCATCATATTACGGATCATGTGTCTTAGGTCCAAATACCCTCTGTTTTCTGAAAAGAAATTCAAAAGTATTAAGTAGACTGCATTAGAGAATCAACTGATCTATATCAGCCCAAAGTCACTGATCAGACTAATTGCAAAGGATTCTGAGTAGTACATATAGTACGACTTGTTCCTTTGAAGCAAGTGTCATTTTGTGTTCTCAAAGTACTACAATCCTGTCTGTCAGAAAGGTAAGGCAAATCAGGCTGCAGTCAGATGTCAGCAGGTGAGCTTGTCTGAGATGGAAATGGATACTTCCCCCTCAGAGCTAACAGTCTTTTGTTATTGCTGAAAGCAGTGCTGTTAATATTAAAAAAATTAGAGTAACAAACATTTGATAGATAGATAGGTAGGTAGGTAGACAGGTGGGTAGATGGGTAGATTTGTTATTTGGCTAGAACTATAGTGACTGACATTGGGTTAGGCAAAAAGCTGATGTGTGATTGTATCCCCAGCTGTGAGGCAGCAGTAAGCTGAGCAGCTATGGGCATCTTCAGAAATACCCAGGTGAACACATCCACTCAGACTCTGAGATACCAACTGAGCAGATCAAAAATCAAGACCTCTTTTGTCTGTCACATCACAAAGCCACATATGAAAGCTTAGTTTGTTGAAAAGTTTCACTAAGAAGCTTAATTCAAAATATAGAGTATTTCTTATTACCTAAACACCTTTGCTGGACGCTTGAGAGGAGGTATAGATCTTCTGTTTGGGTCTGAGAAAGGAGTAGATCTGGAAATAATGCCTATAAATGTTTTCTTGTAGCATCATGAGATAAGGTCATGCCAGAGAACAGACAATACAATCATAATAGGCAGGCTGTTCTTTATCTCATTCAGAAGTTATAAGGGCAGTTAAACTTTCTAGAGATTTTCTAATAAAACCCAGAAAAAGCCACTAATCTTATAATGACTCACGTAAAGATAATGTAGAGAGAAGTCTCTGAAAAGAAAAAGGTAAACTCAAAGCAACACACAAAAGCTTATATTTGGATTGAATTTGGAGTAATTCGACAGTGAAGATTAAAGGCCAAACTTACTGCTGGGTAAATTAGTTCTAAAATGTAGTACTAAGTCCGCCAGGCTCATTTGAAAGCTGTGACTTCATTCAGATTTTCATACTGAGTGTGGAGAGAACTTTTGAAAACATAAACACTGTTGTTGCAGATAAGTAAAACTCACTCTGTGTGGATAACATTCCTTTGGATACTGACTTGCAACATTCAAAACAAGGCCATGGAAAGGGGGATGAAATTCAGCACAAGGAGAGAATGCTAGGAGGCAACAGTATGCAAGATCCTTTGGAAAGGTACTAGTGTGTCACCATAAGGGTCACAAATGAGAAGTTTATTTAGAGCTTTTACTTTTTGTTGAGACCTGGTGTTTGTAGCTGACCCAATGACTAGAAATTCTGAATGAGAGTGAAATGCTGATATGCTCTGTGCTCTTTAAGGGGCTTGGAAAGGTTTTACCTTTTGAGTAACGTAACAAATGCCCTGAGACATTTCAGCTGTCAAAAGATTCAAGCAAACACCAGTCAGTCAATCAAACACTTAACTTTGCCAATGAGCAGTGCAAAATCCACCTCTACAATACCTTGAATACTTAATTGAATGTGTAGTCAGCTACTTCTACTTCTTGTGTAATCACTCTCATTTAATTTACTTCATTCTTCCTTGGAATTCCCCTTATCTCACTACAAAGCTGACAGTATTAAGCAGCTTTATTAATCCTTTCACCCTGGCTTTCCCAGTAGTTTAATCAGATGTTTACTAGAAAACAAGCACAGATTGAAAGCTCCCTAATACATATGATGCAGCTGTCCGTCAGAAACACAAAACCTAGCAGGTAAAACAAAACCTATGCTGCTATATGGAGTCATTCCTGTTGAAGCTCCAGGTCCTATTTTTGAGACTTTTTGTATAAAATTCTAGTTTTTCTGCTTGTGCAGAGGAGAATTTCAAGTGCTCATTTGAGGTCAAATTACTGGTATCCCTCCCTTCTCTTCCTTTTCTTATGCCAACTCCTGGAACAGTGCCTTGACTGTTACTGCAAGGGATACCAATAGGCAGGAGAAAAATTGCTTCTCATAATTCACCTGATTTCTGCAACTAGAACCTAAGGGTAACATTTCTGAACAGGAAGAGAAAGCCCAGGAACATGAGGAACATCTGTTTGGATGGCTTACACTAAACAGCTGCAGAATACATGTGTCCCATGAGGCAGCTGGAGCAGAAGCTCCGGTGCTGGAGGCACTGCCAAATTAACTAAGCCATACTGATAGCTGGTAACAGAGGTGTGTAAGGAATGCTCCTCATAGGCAAACATGTCTGTATATTTCTCTCAGGTACATGACTTTATATTTACTGGGTGTCTCAGGCTCAGCCATTTTCAGACGTTATCTACAAAGAGATGTGAAAATAACCGTAACAATCCTTCTCTCACTTGCAGGCATGTGTAGAGTCATATTTCCAGAAATTCACAAAAGTGAACTTCAGCAATGACATATAATGCTTGCCTTGAATAAATAAGTTGTTCCCATCTCATCTTTTATAAAGGTTAATTACAAAATCCTTTTGAACATCTCAGATTCTATTTTGAAAACTCTGCATTCTTGGATCTGAAACTTGGTAAGTGACATTTATGAGATTTTGACTTAGAATTGTCACATAAATCACAGACTTCAGTGGTGCAAAGATGCAGAAATACTTTTAATATGTGATTAGGCAAGTCATGTATGGGACACATGCCTTCAAGAATCTTCAAACTGTCGTTCATATAAGTGCTCGGCAAGGTACTCCAGAGTATGGCAGTCACCATCTTCCTGACTGGCTGCTTGCAGTTGTTCTCAGTTCTCTGCAAAATTTTGTGACAGAACCTAAACATAAGAGTAGAGGGGGAAAAAAGGTGGTAGGAACTGACTTTGAAAGCAGCAATTTTAAAAAAAAGTAAGAGCCTTCATGCCCATCTCCACACTAGTTATACATAATTGCTGAAAAAAATTGGAAAAAAACACTGGAGAAACACAAAAATAACCCATTTCCAAAATCACATGCACTTTGTTATGCAAGATTTATCATATTATTCAATCTTCCTAATTTGTCATGCCAAGGTAGAAACAAACTTGTGTGACAGCAGAGTGACTAGGACAGATGGGATATGTACTCCAATACACATTGTGATGGGGCATGTGTTCTTGTTATGGCAGGAAGGTCATATTAAGCTTAGAGGTCTTAGCAAAGAGATGAGTGCAGTAGCTGGAAGAAAATCTTCAGTTATTTCATAGTTTTTCCTACAGTTACCAATAGGAACTCAATGACAGTTGGGTTTGAGTGCTCATTTAGGAATCATGGTTTGGACAGGAGCTTTCTTTGTACAGCTCTCCTATTTCTACAGCACAATAATTCCACTGTGCAATAACCTTTAGCATTTCTAATGATGCACAGTTACATGGGCACAAACACTTGTGCGCACCCTCCACCAGCACATCACGTTCCTTCACCCCTCAGCTGTTTAAATTCTGAGCCTGCAGACAACTCTTCAAAGACAGCTGAGTTGCATAATGGAAATAAAGCATTTTTATGTGTTAAGACTGTCAGTCATACCAGATTGCACTGTGGCTATGGGATCTTTATCTAAAGTAGTTCACAGTTTGAAGAGTCACAGAAAAGGAAAGCATTGTGCAATTTTGTTGTATGTTTTCTAAATTCCAGGTTAGATTTAAATTCTGTATAAAAAGTGTCCATGAGATCTCTATTGCCTTTTTTTTTGGTGGGGGGGTTGGGGGGAGGAGTCGTTCTAAAAATATGCACAGGACCAATTCTGCAATTCGTTCTAATGGTCAAGTATTGATCTGGAAATCCTATTCAAAATCCATTCGGGCACAACCTTTATGGTCTGCTAACAATGCAGCCCCCTCAAAGGGCAGGAATGAGTGTTACAGAAGCAGAGCATGAAAATGTCATCTGCCATTTCTACAGTGTCCTGCAGCAAGGGCTTCAGGCTCCACCTATGAATCAAGCATTCACCTTCCAGATGTTCAGCCTCAGTTGGCTGCTAGGGACATTGCCCTTAAGCAACTAGTTGCGAAATTTGGAGAACCATGGTTCAACGTGTTCCCTGAAGCTTGCATACTGTCCTGCTGGATATTTGTGCAATGTTGTTATGCCAGGGGAACAAGTAAATAAATACCTCTGCCTCTTCAGCTTTTTTTTTTTTTTTAAGATTTCTCCCTATTGGATTTCTTGATGCCTTTCTATTCTTTCCTTTTTGAAAGAGAAATGTATTCTGTGCATGTTTGCAGGTTTCTGACAGCAGTACAACCTTTTGAAAGCGGGTGCACAGGAGATGTAAGAACATTCACAGAATTTATAACCTTAAAGTATATGCAGCCTTATTCTTCTGCTCTCCCTCTAAGTTAAGAACTTTTATCTAAACTTAGTCAGTTTTGCTCATCACTGGTACTGACCCTTGAGCAAAGTTGCTTTGACAGTGTCCTGAAAGTTTAAAAAATCCAATAACTATTCTGTGCTTCATGCACGTGTCATGTTGCATCTACTTAAATTGCAGGTGTTTATGTTTAGCCAAAGCTGTAGTGGTAGAATTGTTAAAAAGAGCTGCTGCTAATTACAGCAGCAGAAAAAAGCCCTTAGACTGTGCTAAATCCACGTTAGCCTGTCTGACTTCAGCAGGCAAGTCCTTGCTTGATTCTCTTGAATTACTTTTTGGCATTCATTCCCATCCCATTAGTGTTTCAGTCCTCCTTTCTGACCTTATTCTGCTTTTTGCTTCTGCCCCTCTTTCTCACTTTTGCCCAGATGATTGACTACAAAATTTTTTAATGCACTAAACTCATGTCCAACACTCACTTCACAGTCTTATGTCTCTTTTTTAATGCAATCGTTACAATTTTTTTTCATTTCCCTCTTTCTTATCTTTCCTCTATTACTTAATTCTCTGCTCTATTACTTCTTTTTCCAAACCTCTCTTGAAATGAAAAGACTTTTAACTTTCTGCTGTAGCAAATCAACCTCTCTCCCTTTTCTCATCTGAGACCCAAAAAGGTTCCCTAGGTTGTCCTGTTGAGTCTAGAAAGTCCATTCAGAGATGGGTGAAGAGATAAAATGCAGCAATATTTTTGCTTGTCTGTAATGGATTTACAGGGGTCTTTACAGAGGAATGTGGTGTAATTTTGGTTTGCACATACATTACCAGTGAGGGACCAGCTCCAACCAGCGATGACCTTCTTAGCCCCTCAGTCTGGATTAAGGTGATTGCAATCACACCTCATCCAGAACTGTCACACCTTTCTTAGCTTTAATTTTCCTTCCAGTGGCATGTAGTAATCAATATCCTTTCACTGCATATGGTGTTCTTCTGAAGTTTAAATGCTAATGGGGCCATTTGGCAAGGTGAGCTACATTAGATTATACACTATAAGTGTAAATTGGAAATTGTTTAAGCTTTCAAATTTGTTTTATCCCATTAGATTTTCTCATGATTCGTTTGTCATTCTAATTGGATTTTAACATGTACTTCAGATTTCAAAACTTGAATGATAAAGACTGCATAACAAAATCTTTAAGAACAGGCAGCTCCCCGAGCTGTGTTTAATTTATAAGAGATCAGTAAATGAAGAAGGTGAAGTCACAAAAATACTAGGAAACAAAGTGATGCTGCCTCAGAAATTCAAAGATTAATTGTAATGATAATAAGAAGAGTGATTAAGTTGATTTATTTAAATCCTACAGCAACATTGGAATAGCTTGGTTGAGTAGGATCCTGGGAATGATTTTTAGTCTTCCACATTTTTCTGAGTCTTTCATCTACTCTTGACTTACTTGACCTTGCACAGGTTTACCTGATGAGTTAATTGAAAACTTTTTCTCCTGGGAACTCAGCAAAAAAAAATAACTTATTGATTATTCCCCTTCTGAACAACAGCAGAAGACTTGTAAGTCCATGTGAGAAGAGTCTTCATGTGTCTTCTGATAGTAGAATTCCAGATAATCATGTTAACATATGGTAAAGTTCTGTAGAGAATCCCAAGGTCCCCATGGGCTGAGTCTAAAGTAGGAGCCTGAGCCTGTTCCCAGCCATGGCAGGTATCTTCATGTACCCTGTTCAGGCTTTGCAGACCTCTCAGTCTCTTAATGCAGTCATTACAATTGGGTCATAATCATTAAAACTCAATTTTTTATTCCTTGCTTTGAGATGTTAGAACACAAATCATATACATCACAGTAGCATTTTGTTCTAGGTTTTGAAAATAAATATTGAATGCTAAACTGGTTTTTAGCCAGCTGGGATATAGACATGTTTGCACTAGTGTCCTGCTATAATAGCAGACTTCAGGGTAGCAAATGGTGTGGGTTGAGTTTGTTTCTCTAGCCTAGGGTGTTACGCCAATGACTTCAACACAATTTGTTCTTTCTTTCTTTCCCATTCTTGTGTTCTGAAGATTAGAAGTAAGACTTAGATACTACTGTTCTGTGTTTCTCTGACCTTTAAAAGCATGGCACTGAAAAAAAACCCCAAGAGACAAAGCCCTTGTTTGGGACAGAAAAAATGCATATCTAGCACCATTACTAACTGGGATTTGTTGGTGTATATCTGGTAGGCTATTTCTACAGTATTTGATTTCTTTCCTTGCTCTATGACTTAACTGTCTTTTGGGAAGATGGAGAATAATGTCTTTCTACATCAGAAAAGAGCTGGAGGAGCTCAGCTTAGATGTTTGTAAAGAAAGTTATCACTGAGATATTCAAAGGGGGCTGATAAGTCCTTTGTCCATCTTTTGATCTTTTTGTTTTCTCTCCTCTGTCCAGCATGCTCATCTTTATGTGAAAACCCTTTCATTGAAGAATCCAGAAAATGTGTGTACGGTAAAGTCAGAGGTATATTGTTTTAAGTGTATATATAAAAAAAAAAATCCCTTTAATATCCATGACTTATTTTTACAACAAGAAATATTTAGCACTTCAAGCATCCATACATAAAAATTTACACAGGTGCTCTATATTTTTAGACCAGATGGGTATTTTAGACAAGAGACAAGAACATATTGGATGCAGCAAAACAAATTAGCATTTTTCAAGTTTTTCTTTTTTTTTTTCTTTCAGTGTGTTATTTCTCATGAATGCCTCAGCAGAGAATTGTGCTTCTCTCTCTTAAACAAGTGTAAGACAGACAGCAGATGTGCTAATATCCCCACGCTGCTCTGCCAAACCAGTGCACACCAAGCCATATGGATGGATTGATATTTCCGAGGTACCAGAGGTATCCAGGCCTTTCCCTATCAGGTATAACATGACAGAGGAGTAACTGTTTATGGTGGTGACTTGAATAACTCCAGTATTTGTTCCCAGAAGTTGGAATATGACTCTCAACTAGCTATTAGTTAGCAATAGCTCCTTACCTGGCCTAGTCTCAGTCACTAACTTCCAAGTGAATTGGACTCTGCAGTAGATGAGTGGAAGGAGCTGAGTTATTTAAAACCACAGTTATGAGTTATACGAGTCATAATTTGTATTGTAATAACTTCCAGATGAAGGTTCATCATTGTGCTAGGTAGTATATATACAGTATGAAAAATCACAGTCATCTTCCACTTTGGAAGAGGGGTTTCTGTGTGGATCACTTATTCCCTGGAATTTGGGATTTCTCAGGAATCCTGAAATGTTCCCCTGCATTCACAATGTTCTCTGACTGATTCCCAGCTTAAAAAAGACTTTATTTTAGGAAGGAGCAATTTAGGGTTTTGGGGTTTTTTTTCCAGAAGGACATCATGTCTGCTTTCCTTATTGCTGTGGTTCCCTGGTCAGCCAGCCAGTTTGTTAGAGATCTGTATGATGAGAAATTTTTCTAAGAAAAACTTGTTTCCACCCGAGCAGACTGTTGCTGCAGTGCTGTCCTGTTGGTAACTGGACTCCAGTCTATTAACCTCTTTCATTAAATGAATCTAAAGGGAACTACACACTCTATTGATGTATGCATGCATTTGATCATACATTTGGAGAATGCTCTATTAGATCATATATGGGTTCTTTACACACTCTTAAAAAGTAAAAGCAGCAGCAGAGGTAACTCAAAGGAGAACCCCATAATGGCTTAGACTTAATGAGTTCTTATTCTCTTATATAACAAAATCATCCCACTCTAATATCAGTCCTTTTATTTCCTCACAAGAACTTGGGGAGGTTGTAATATAGGTGTTGCTCCCCGTTGCCATGAAACACAGCTATTTGCAAGGCATAAACCTCTCTGATGAAGGGAAATGTTTTTATATATGGATGGGACAGAGCGCACTTGTGCATGTCTCAGAAAGGGGTGAGTGTGTGTGTGTTTGTGTAGGAGGCTGCCTCAGTCATGTTAAATTCATATTAGGTAGCACTTCCAGAAATGACTGGAAAGTAGAGCTGTTGTTGATGCAAAAGGTCACAGACATTAATAGCCTGCAGAACAATTCCAGGGTGCAGAATTATTCACAGCTGCCAAAACACAAAAGAAAAGAATAAAAAAAAGAATGAGGAAAATAAAAGCTTTGAAACAATGGTATCTCTCTGTTATTATTGCTGTTATACTTTGGGTATTTTAAAAACACTCATCTTCGAGGTGAAGTGGGGGGTTAATTTTGAGCTGCTTTCTGCTTTCATCTTTTAAATAGCAACAGGAAATATGTGTCTTTTGACTCTGCTTTTATTGCATTTAGAAGTTTTTGTGGAAACGTGGACTGCAGTGAATCTTGATGAAATGTGTGTTCTTCTGACTGAGAGTGGCCTTTAAAGGCAGTCCAGTCTTTTTTTGCAAGGGCTCCAGACCAAGATAGAACAGGTGGAGGGTCAGAAGAGGGAAAGGCCAGAAGGGGAGTGGAGGAAAGCGGTGAAGAAAAAAAAAAAAAAAATGTTGAAGGTTCAAAGAAGATTATAGGCTGTTCTTTAGGATGGAAAATATTTTGTTGCTCCAAGAAAATCAAACTCCCTTCTTTTTAAGGCTGGTTGTGTACTTGTGGCAGAGGCACAGAAAGGAAATACATAGCTCTTGAAAGCCTTAAAAAGAAGGAACGCAAAGCACCAAGAATATAAAATGTTAAGGTTGTGTCTGTGCTGCTCTACCTCCCTCTGTCTCACACGAAACACAGCCCCTCTTATTTTCCTCCCAATCCCTTGCAGACAGGGGTTCCAAGCAGGAGATAAAATAACAAAAACATCTGTGTTTATAGTCATATATATAGCTGGTATGATTTGAGGCAGCCAATGCTAAGAAAATCCTCATCTGTATACACTGGTATTTATTATGCCAACAAAGTCACAGAACAATCATTTTCATCCCTGCTACTGGCAGATCAGGTGTAGATTTACAGCAAGGAAGACTGGGCAGATTAGAGACCAGGTCTATTGTTCTGATTATCAATCACTAAGTCTTTGATTTGGTGAATAAAATAGGAACAGACGTCTTCCCTTTTTTCTTTATGACTGAAAAATAGAATTACTCTTTTATTTTTAGCCACCCTTTCCTTTCCCACCAACATTGCCCTCCCCTTCAATACAGATCAATATTTCTTTCCAACAGATATTTTCAAAACTCCACCAGTCTGTGTGGTCCCACCCTGTAAAAGGAGAAAAGTCCTTATCTGCATCCTCTTAATCTGACAAGTGCAGTCCTTGACTGTTTCTATCTGTGTTGCCTCCATTGTTTCTCCCACAAAGAAATCTTTGCAGGGATGGCTCAGAGGGCTGCCAATGGTCTGTAACATCTTTCCCTCCTAAATTTGCTTCCAGCAGTGATTATTATCTTGTGTTGTTCTGGGGAAGTGAGTTCTCTTCATGTTCCTGGCAGATAAGTGTCTAACGAATAGGATTCATGGCACTCATTTAGTCATAATTTCAGGGAGGAAACGAATAGCTGAAGTGATAAGCCTGGAAATGTAGTGATGGTGGGCTTGAAAATCTAATGAAGGTGATCTTGGCCAGCAAGGGATGAAGGGCAGTAGGTGCTGTGATGCCACTGCCATTCCTATCTGTTTTCTGGAAGTTAGAGGAAAGGAGTCAGTCTGCTGGTGTGTTCATCTGCATGAAGTTCTCACCAGAATCTGAAGGATCTTTTATGTGAAGCTATGATTTTCTGAAGTGAATGAAATGGTAAGAGATGTTTGAGACCAGGAAAGTTGTTGAACAGGGATGGACAACTCTAACATTTTCTGTTTTAGCCATAGTTCTGGCAGGAGGAGGGAATATGTCCTTTTCACATGGTGCAGCTTCCTCTGATTGTAGTCAGCCCTAACATTTAACTTAGATTAATTAGAATAAGAAGAGTTCATCAGGTCCTTGAAAATCTCTTCTCTGTATCATACTTCCACTAAATTTGATGTGGGATATGTGGACAAAGGTATCAAAATAAGCAATACCATCACTAGAGTAGTGGAGATTTCACCGCTGCTGGCAATTAAATCTTAGCTGATTATTTAGGTAAAAAGCTATAGAATTATTTCTCACAATTCAACTCCTTCTGCAAGAGTTACAAAAAGACCCTGTAAAACGAAGTAAAATTAAGCCACTTTCACAAAATTTCTTGTTGCTCTTGTGTATTGGGTTTTGGGTCTTTTTTTTAAGTAACTGAGACCTGATTCCAGAGGGCAGATCCTGTAGCAAATAGACAGGTGTCCCTGCACAAATGTCAGTGATCCAAGTGCTGCACTTGGTGTTATATGAGGTGAATACAAGCCCAGGCATAGCCCAGTGCACCAGATGTTTCTTGGGACAGCAGGAACCTCATGCATTTCAAATGGTTCTACTTTAGCTGTTGCACAAGCTATTTTTAACTTTTTAATTCATATTTCTCTGTCATCATATCAGAAATACTCTCATAAGAGTCATGGTGTCACTAATCCAAGCTCCAGACTCAGCACTCCCAAAATTCTGATATGCTGTTTGCCCCATCTCAGAGACAGTGGATAAAGAAGCCCTGAGGATGCGTAGGCACCACTCACCAGGAGCAATGTGGATTGTAGATGCTTTTTCTGCAGCAGGATTTCCTCCTTAGTATTTACACAGAGCAAACAAACTGGTGAGATTCCGTTGCACAGTTCAGCTGGGCTGCAAGTTTTCCTGACAATGTTTTTATTTGGTTTGCTCAGTCCAAGAAGAAAAGTCAGATTTAAAAAAAAAAAATCCTTTAGAAATATCTGGTGGTTCACCTCACTGATCTCCTTCTTTTTCCCCAAATCTGTGGAGGTTTGAATATTGGATCTAGTTGTTGAAGATACATTTCAGCATTTAAGTGCCATAGGCTGTGTTTGAAATGGCCTTGGCTCATATTGAAGATTCACTTCACTTCCAGGGAGAGCCCACTCTGCTGTAAATGGGTATAGCTGCACTTATTCCTTGGAAGGTGTTGGTCATCTTGTGTGAGGTGAATGTCCTGTGCTGCATGCTGGCTGCTTTAATGTGCCCCCACACAGCCCTATCTGAACAGCAACAGAAATACTGCTGCTGACCTTTCCATGCTAGCATCCCATGAAGCCCAGAGAAAGAAGGACTGGGATGTGATAGGAAAGCCTGTTACTTAATTTTGTGTACGTTATTGTATCCTGTCTTTTCTGGTTTTGCAGAAACCATGAGTGTTAACAAAATTCAGAAACGACAGAGTCTGACCAATTACATGCACCCATCTCAAGGTCTGCTGCTGCCAGTCCTGTTCCACACTTCTTTCTTGCTTTAGATTGTGATCCAAGTCTTTTGTGACAGTACTTATAAAAGACATAAGGAGGGACAAGTCTTAGGCAATGGGTTTTTTTATTAAAGCTTCATTGCAGTTTCAGTTTACATGATTTTGAAATTCGTGCTAAAGACAATCTGGGAAGAGACAAAGGCATCTGTTGCTTACTGTCAGTATTTCATACTCATTCAAATTATTGCAGGACAGAGTTTGGAACTCAACTGACATCTTCCCGAGGTGTTGACACTGTTTGATAGCTCCTCATTTCTGTGAGAATAATACAGGGGGAATACTGTGGGGTTTTTTACCTCTGGCACTTTGAACCAGCGTTTCTGTTTTTGGAAACACATAATGCATCAGACTGAGCCTCTGGAAGATGTGGTACAAGTATTTTGAGAGCACCACTCTCCGTGAGCGAGGCTTTGTGGAACAGCATTGTTTGGAAACTGTTCTGTGTAGAGCATACCCTCTGAGGCGTTGTGGGGTTTGCATAATATGATGGGGATTTTGGTTCTCATGACAAACACCTGCTTTTGGGGCAACCGTGCCCTGGCTCACTTTCAGGAGTTGCACAGTCAAAGGGCTCTGAGACAGCACCCTGCAAGGCTGGCCCAGTCAGGTCCTGTTTGTGCTCCTTTCCTTACACACGAGCCTCCATGGCCTCGCTCCTGCCTTATCCTGGCAGAGCAAGGAGTAAATGCCCAGTTGCCTCAGAACGTCCCCCTCTGCCTGCACCAGACAGGGTTGGCATATGAGAAATATCTTTTTGAGATTGTCTTTCTGTGCAGACTCTTTCCGAGAAGGGTGACCTCAGGGGGACTCTGGAGACAGTGAAAGGCAGAAAATCTTTCAGACGGTGCCATTTAATAATGAAAACACATTTCAGCTCCTCATTTGCAGCCACATGAATGGGCTGCCTTTTTCACTTGAAAAAGAAATCTTCCAGAGAGAAAGAATTAGCTTGCTGTTTTTGAAAGAAGAGTTTTGCCACATGAGCTGTAACAAACTGGCAGCACTATAGAGCTAATTATAGTTCTGTAACTTCATACCAGGGTGCTCAGTAAAGGCTGAAGAAGTAGATATATTAAGTGGATTTAAGTTAACTTATGTAAAGACATTGTTTCTCTGCAAAGTCTGTTTCTTTTTTTCCTGTTCTCTATGAGTTCCTCCAAGCAATACTTTGACACCTGAATTACTTCTCCAGAGCAGTAGAAATGGGGAAGAAGGGGTGTGTCATTGATGTTCACATTGGGACTAGATGAGAAGAAAATGTCTTTGGAGAGCTCTTGTCTTCAGTAGCATTTACAGATCCTCTTTGGCTCTACCTCTTTCCACACAGTCAAATACTGACACTATTTTACACACCTCACAACCTTCACTGAGGTCAATGAATGTTTTTATGTGTTTTAGGAATAGAAGCTGTGAGCAGTTTCACTGATTTCTTCCACAATTTCTGCCCCCTCCATCTCTTTCAGGAATAAGAGCAAGCCCATCTTCCTACTTTTAGTGCTTTATTTTGATCACTAGGCAGTGTCCAGCTCATTTAGTTACTGAAATATCCCTCATTAAAATTCTGGGTACCTCCTGTTCTTGGACTCTCTGCTCCTTTCACAGAGGTCAGTTGTTCCTTGTTGACAACCATGGGGAAAGTCGTGCCACTGGCAGCAGTACACATCTGTTGGCATTGACTGAGACTGTGTAGGCAACCCTTCTGCTCCTCCACCAGGATGCTGCAAGCTGGGATGAAGATAAGCTGCTTCTGCTGAAACTGCCGGTCAGTGTAAAATAAGCTCCTCCTGCATTCAGCACAGCCTATATGTAAAGGCTTTGCAGGCTGTGCATTTTGCACTTAAGGTTTTTCCCACAGGTATAGATTTAATGTCAATTATTTCAGGAAGATACTTCTATGACTGGAAAGTGGTAAAAGATATTATCTTACATGTCTAAACATTGGGCGATTTACTAATTATGAGACGCATTTGATATGGTGGCCCACAGCTTTTTCACACTCAAGGCTTGCTAGTGAGTATTACAGTTCTTCCAGTGTAGCCGCGCAGAATAAGACTTTTTTTCCACCTAAGTGTGTGGATTTAGAGATATGTGAATATTTTGGCAAAGGAATGCCATGCACTTCAGCAAAGGGCTACAGCAAACTGCTTACTCCACCATTGAAACCTACATAATGTATTTCTCAGCAGAAGAGTGTATACTAGTAAACTAAATCTTTATCCTGACACAGAAGCAACACTGATTAAAAAATTAGAAAACTTTATGGCTGTATCTGTTTACACAGGTCAGAGGGTCCTTGTTCAAAGTGGCTAATTATGTTGATTCTTGGAAACTTAGAGGCAACATGAAAAGCTGGGAGGAAATGTGATGACAAAGGGTATTAGGAAAAAATTCTTCTCTGAAAGAGTTGTCAAGCATTGGAACAAGGCTGCTCCGGGAAGTGGTGTAGTCCTCCTCCCTGGAGGTTTTTAAGTCATCATCCCTGGAGGTATTTTAAAGATGTGTATATGTGGCACTAAGGGACATGATTTAGAAGTGACTTGGCAGTACCTGGTTAGTGGTTGGAGTTGTTGATCTTAAAGGTCTTTTCTAACCTAAACAGTTCTATGATTCTGACAAGAGTAGTAATAATTGGGAAATTGTGCTTCACACCACACCTTTCTTTTTGTTACCAGCTAATTGGTTTTGCATAAAATGTCCACAGTCTTTTCCTGACTGGTATGCACAAACACAGGAAAAGTCCTTTGGAGGCTCACTGGAAAGGCAATTTGGATATTTTTTTGTTGCTAGAACTCTCCTGACTGAGCTTATGCTAGTATGTGCCAGCCATTCAAAAAGATACCTTCTAAAAGGAAGAATTTGGCACTTGAGGCACATGGGGAAAATCAGTGTAAAACACAATAAAATCCAAATTGTAGGGGAAAAAAAATGCAGAAAGATTAGTTTTGTCCATTCAAATTTAGATTTGTACCTGGCTTTGTGTGTAGTTCTACTTATGTTTCAGACATAACAATTTTTTTTTTCAAAAATGCATATCTATGGTTACAATGGAAGTTTGACTGCTTACAACAGAATAACTATGTGAGTAAAAGTCATGTGTGACTCCCCCAAGACATCCTGTGAGGAAGATGACAGGGCAGACTCCTGGGAGAGTGTGCATAGTGCTCTTTGATAAATGATCTGAATTTGTGGGTAGCCGGCAATAAAAACTGGCAGATTTACATTCTTCTGAGCACTCAAGAGGTCACTGGGGAATACGTCCAGCTTAAAGCATCTCAAAATTCATGAGCCACGATTCCAAAATCATGGTGGTGTTTGTGTAAAGTAATGACTAGGAAAGGAGTTGTGCTCCTTTGCTTTCTGATGCCTTAATCTATATATAGCCACATTTTGTTTGTTTGTTTTCCAAGGGAACTGACCACCCACAGTTTGTCTTGAGGCTCACATCTCTCACATTAACATGATTGCACTAGCATAAGATTTAAAAATTTGGGTGCCCATGGTGAAACTTGTGAAGAAGTATCACTGTTTGATCCTCTCCGACAATCTGAGGAAGAGATAATGTGCTGTTTTGAAGATTAAACTTGAGAGTCAACCCCCAGTTTTTGCAGAGTTGCTTATTCTAATCAGTAAGCCATTCATGTTTTCACCTTTGCCTAAAGCTTCCTGTACAGTCTTCAGCTCCCTTCTGGGTACCAGGCAGTTGCAGGAGATGTCACTGTTGTATTTGACCTAGACAGGTTCAAATATATTTCTGTACTAATCTTACCACTGGCTTTTCAGCCAAAATTTACCAGAATATTCAAGCCCATAACCATCCAGACTGGAAAAAGTGAGATGGATTTCATTTGTGCCCAGGTTTGCACTACATGAACTGACTTTATGCAATAATAAAGGAGACTGGATCAAAGGCAAAAGCCCTGCTGGAAATCTTGTGGGCTGTCACCTTGCCTTTGGTTGCAAGTTAGTGAAAGACTTTACTTGAACTGGTGTGATAGCTCTTTGTGGGTGTCCCGGGAACCTGCATATTTCAAAGCTGCTTTGGAGTTACCTCCCTTACCCCTTACTGGTCCCTGTGCTCCCTCGCTCATCTCTCTTGTATCGTGTCCCTCCCTCAATGTGAGCTCAGCATCGGTGTTCTCACACGCATTACCACCAACACACACTTGAGGGCCACAGATCTTAAGTTTAGCAGCTCCTGCCTTCATCGGATTTATTCACTTGGAAAGAGAGCAGGACTGCTCTCTGTCTCTCTGTAGCATTAATTTTCAAGCAGAAGGCAAAGTGATCAATAATCCATTCTTCTGGCAGTTTTACTTAGTTTATTCCTGTGCCAGATGATTGCTTCCTCAGCAATTTTACCACCTGCTGGTTTGATGCCACCTATTCAGTCTGGCATGACCATTTTCCTGCCCCTGACCCTGGTGTGTCACACCAGTCTCCATGTGGCCCTGAACCACAGCATATCTTGGTGTGGTAGGCACAACCAAATAATTCTGAGCTGCATGCAGCTGGCTATCTCTGAACTAATCAGTCACTTGTAACTTATCCCAAAGCATTAAAAAAAGATAAAAAATACAGCTATTCCCATCTATCCACACAGCTCAATTAAGTTAAGGGGCTGCAGCATGTAAAACAAGCAGGGGGGAAGCAGCCTGCACACTGCATGGCACTGCACTGCAGGCAAAGAGGGGCCAGGGAAGGATCTGCTTTTCCTAAAACCCAACCACTCAGTAATTTGTACTTAACAAGAGAACCAAGTACTGATGCTTTGATCACCAGTACATGCTCTAGAGACCAGAAGCTCAGGTCTGCTTACTACATGCTTTGTTGTGACACATTGTCATTTGCTGGTGGAGCTGAAAGGTCAGACTTTGAGGTCCTTATTCTGACAGGTTACATAAAAAGGGCTCCCTAGTAAGAACAGAGGTTTAGTTTTTGTTTTATCATAAAAAGGAATATTGTTGAACTGAAAGCACCTGAAATTAAAGGACGTAAGGGCTTAGGGTAACGAGTCTGGCTATTTTCCTGATTTAGAGCAAACTTAACAAAAGTTGCTAAAGCCAAACAGACCAAGAAGGATTCCTTTGCAACCATCTAAAGCATGGGCTGTGCCTGACAGAGGAAGTGCATGTATATCTGCCTCACGAGCTCTGACCAAGGATGCTGTCTGTCATTTAATACTGTTTAAAACCACAGATCATAATACAATTTTGTTCTGTTAAGAAGCAGCAGACAGACAATGACTGAAAAAATTGACAGCCGTTCCTTCTTATAATAATCACATTTTTATGGAAGATATTTTCTGTTTCTGCCTTGTTTTTTCAGAGTATTTATGTACATGGAAGAGAATCTCTGTTTCCTGAGAGATCATCTGTTCCCGCTGCTTATACCCTATTTGATGTCATGATCTTGGTTGCTGTGGAAATGATTAAGCTGTCATCAACAGGATTCAGATAGGGAATAAGCTCTGGGAGAGGATGATACAACATTCCTTCTTTTATGCAAATGTGTGCAGTTAATAATGGCAAACAAACAAACAAGCAAAATATAGAGGCAAACACCCTTCCCCCTCCCGAATCACTATTCAGACTGAGGAGACTATTTTAAATAAGCACATTTTTTCCAGGGGGTGTCAGACGGTGTCTAGAAAATGTCACCCACTGCTGAGGAAGTGGCAGAAGGGAGCTGGAGGCCAGTGAATGTACTTATTGCTTTGCCTTGAAAGGGTACAAATTCCAGAGTAGATGCCAAACGCCTTTCGTCCTGAACCTTGAGCAGGTCATGGCAGGTGCAATATGTTGCACAAGTAAGAGTAGCCCATTTTTTCGTGAGTACAAATCAATATACAACATGCAGAGCACCAGAGCTACTTCCTCTGCCCTTAAGTAGCTGCCTGGAGTTGTGTAGAGCACAGCAAGTAGTCACAGTGGGAGGGTTGATGGTCCCAGACATTAGATGAGGTTATGTTGACTCAGGAAAACGAAATGCCTTCCAGAAGTACCTTTGGATTTAATTAATGTGTGTTTAGAGTAGATGGCTATTCTCCAAAGAGGAGCCCTGTTAACCACCATCTGGAATTGCATGGGGGATTTTTCAGTATTTGGTGAATATACGCGGGAAGGGGATCACCCAGGTTGTGTGTTTGTAGTTGTAATTAGAAAGACAAACTGTGTGGAAAGAGAAAGTCAACAATGATCTTGATAATTAGTTTAATACTGCTATGCACGTCTCCTGTGTTCTTTGAAGTCTGCAATGCTGCTGTCTCAGTGGTGGGTGTAAATGCCTTATAGGAAGTCAAACCCAGTTACTATTGCTTTCCAGAGTCTTGACAGCATTAATGTCTCAAACCTAGTCTATATCAAATTTGGAAAATGCTCAACTGGAAACAAACTAGAGTTGTTTTCTTATTAGAGAACTCTCCTAAAATTTGGTTTTTTTTTTCCCAGGATCTCCTGGATATGAAGCTCTAAGCCTTTAACTTCTCTTCACCTGCAGCTAAAATTATACCCACAGCATAAGGAGTAGTTGATATGTGCCTAAGCTGCTCTTATTCAGACACCAATAGGATGTTATAAGGCATCAGGAAAGATTAAGGGTGATACCAGGAAAGTATTTCTAGAACTTTTTCAATTATTCCTTATGCTTTAGGAGATGACTTGAGAGAGTTTCCACTCAAGAAATACATGCTACTTCTTTATTCTTTCTGATAAAAGCTTCTCAGAGAGGGCACAGCCTGGGCCATGTTTTGAATGAGGGACTTCACAGTCTCTGGATGATGCTGTGATCCGGCACAGAGAATTCATTTTGTACGTTGTTTTTATTCCCTGATTTCTAATGTCATTTAGTGCTGTTGGGGATGTTTGGGTTCCAAGTTTTAAACAGCCACCTACATTTTATGTTGTTTCCTCACTGAACAGTTTTTTGAGATGCCTCCACAGCAACTTTAAGTGGCTGAATGTTGTATTGCAAGGTAGAAATAAGCACATGCACAAAGGGGCGGAGATGAAACTAAACATCACACTACATTATTCCTTGCATTTCTAATCAATAGCACACAACTTTAATTGTAATATCCAAATTACTGCCTCTCTCCAGAGCTGAAGCAGGCAGATTGTAGAAGCTGTAGAATGTAGTGCTGTAGAATGTTGTGATTTGCCCAACACTCCTCTTCACACACCTTCTCATGTAAACATATACAAGAGCAGTGAAAGAAAGGTGAATACAAACACACAGGCTCAGGAGGGATCTCAGCCCCTAGCCCAGTAGAGCAGCTTGGCTTCTTGTGTCACCTCCTGCGTATTTTTCTCAGCAAAGCTCCTCTGTACAGCCACACAGAGGTGAATTTTTCCTCATTTGTATGAATATGCAGTTCATACTCACACACAACACAAGCAGACATGGTACTAGTGAGTCACCAGGCTTGTCTGACTGCAGACATAAGAAATATGTTCTCATTCTATAGCAACTTTCCTTTCCTTTGTTTTCGACAGAGGCTGGAAATAGATTTAATCTTAGATTTAGTCAAAAGTGCAAGCCTTCCTGTTTTATGCTATACAATCTCTCCTCTTGCAAGTTTTACAGCTACGTAATTCCACTGACTTCAGGGGAATTCTTATTTACTGCAAGAGCAGTAGAGGCAGGAAGGTCATCTGCAGTGATACCTTGAACAGCTAAAGAAGAATGAGGTGGGCTTGTCCTCAGGAACTAATGTTATTCCATTAGAAATATCACAGGAATTTCTTACATGGCCTCATTGTTCCCATTGCCTTTTAAATGCCACACTGCAGTCCTTGGTTTAGCAATGAGAAGTACAGCACTTCCTCCGTCATCCTGGAGAGTAAAGAGTTATCACTGGCATGCCAATTACAGGGAACAAGAGAAGCTTGGTTTGTTGGCAAGGTTACAAAGTGCCTTATGTTTTAATGACAAAGGCTGTCAAACACTGCACAGATATGCCTCAGAATTAATATATTAGTAGTTCGAACAAGAGGTCCTTGTCCATGACTAGGAGATGTTACAGACATAATGCAAATATTGATAGCAATTAATCATGGGACTCTCAATGTAGTTTCCCCTTCCCTTCCGTCCTTTTCTACCTTTTTTTTTCCCCCACAATGTCATTTCTTTATAAAATCAGTGGCTTCCACGATAAGTCTTTGCAATTGGAAATTTTATCTTCATCATCCTTTAGTAGAGTGTTCTAGTTCTTGGGGTATCAAGACTGCCTTATGTAATGCAAGCTTCATGTGTTTTAGACACTTTTTAGTAGATATGTTCAGAAATGTAAGTTCACAAATTGGCAGGGAGAATGGTCACTGCTACGGTCTCACCCGAGAGACTGACGACATGTGGGTGAGTTTTGATGACGTGACTTAAGCAAAGTGAGGTCCTTTGGGCGACTGCAGATCACTCATATTCCCTCCTACATTATTCCTGGCTAATGTAGGAGCAAGTTTGCTACAAAGGTAAGTGTGGGGTGATAGGCCTGACAAGCTCTTGATGGGTAAAGGGAAACACCCTTGGAGGGGTACTCCCAGAACCCTTGTCAGAGGACAAAGAGGTTCCAGGAGTTACCTTAAAGTGCTCAAGCCAGATTGATAAGATCAACGAAGAATGGAATGTTATGGAGATAACATGGTCTTTCTTCCTATACCTTATGGAAGCACAGGAAGCCAGCTTTTAAGCCTATGTCTATCACCCCAGGAACTATTATTGCCTACAGCCACTCAAACTACCTAAGGCAAAAAAAGTATAAAAAGAGATTGGTCATAAGCAAAAGAGAGGGGAAAAGAGAACCATCATCTCTGCTGGGGTAACCATGGAGCTGGCCTGCTTCCTCCCGTGCCTTGGACAATGAAGGGGTGAGCAGCCTTTTACTCTGTTTTCTCTTTTTTCTTCCTATTACTTTATGACTTATACCTTTCCATCTTTTCCCCATAATTACCCTTACTCACTAATTTTACCTGGCTAACATATTTATTTCATAAACACTATACCTTGCCGTACATCTTGTGATCTATCAGGACTTTATATTGGTTGTGGTGTTCCTTTAAGGTGTGTAATTCTTTTTAACATGTTTTATTAATGGGAGACAGCTATCTTTATGTGCAATTCTCCTCTGTGCTACGGATACCGGTCGGGTTTAGATTGTTGGTTTAGGTTGTTGTGCTTCTGGTTAGTTTTCTGTTGTTAGTTAAGTATTGGTGAGGGAAGATGTTATTTGATGCTGTATTGAATCTTAGATTGATATGCTGTCTGTAGAGTCTTTGAAGTCCTTTTTTGTGTCTGTGGAGTATGTTTTGTGCTGGCTACTTTAGGGTCTTTTGTGTTATCCATTAGCATAATTATGCAGCTAACGTTATCACCAACAACGCAAAACCCACAATAATTGTCACACCCTTGTATTAATAAAAATCATTTCGGCAACTGCTAGAGTTTAGTCCAGTGTGTTTCTGGTGCTGGCAGTGACACAACTGTTAAGGGGACCTGATGGAAAAGGGTCTCTCTTGCTACTAAGTGTAGTTCTCATTGGAGTATTAAAGTTCCTGTTCAACCAGTGAATCTGTCTTAGCAAAGGATCCCTGTTAGGTGGGACGCAGACAGACTGTGTTGGGTGTTACAAGGCTTTGATATTCAGAGGACACTTATAGTTAATGAAGATATATTGATACAGTTGGGGGAGGGACAAGAAATCTTTGCATTTCCATCTTCCTTTCCCCTCTTTTTTAACGTGACAGTAAGTAAAAACCACTACTGACACTTACTTCTATCGAGAGCCCATGGCCATTGCTCATTTAATCATCCGTCAACCCCTTGCCAAATGGCAAGGGCAAGTACTAGTTTGCACCTGTGGGAGAGCTCAGCAAACGCTCACCTTATCTCCGAGGCTGTGTGCTCCTAAGGGGAAAATACTACAGTGTCAAATCCTCTGCACCAATTACTGTATAAGTCCCCAGGACTGTGTATTTGGTTTTGGTTGGCTGACAGTGCCTCATCATCCCCGTTCAGAGCAGTGAATATGCTTCAGGTGGCAGGATTGTCCACAACCAGTGAGTGTAGTATATATATTGCCTGCTTTTTGCAGGGAGAGGCTTGATGGATTGCCTTTGGTTCATACAGCAAACATAACCCATTAAAATCAGTCTTCTGAATCTAATGTATTTCTAATAGGTTGCATTCCTCACAGCTCAACATACTTAACTCCTAATAAAGAGTTTAGACCTCCTGGCAGGAGTCTCTGTTTTTTGGTGCCTTCTTAACCTGATTAGAAACACAGATTTTACAGGGAGAACTTACTCTCTACTGGAGCTGTCTTCTCAGGTCCTTCAGGCCCTGAAATGGGAGTCTTAATCAGGTTTCCTTGTTCGGAGAATCAGATGAAAGAGAAAAAGGGCTAAACCCTTTTAATTTGCTGCATCCTTGTATTTCTGTGCACCATCTTCCATGTGGCTTCCCATTACCTTGCACCAGAGGCAAAGCCTAGCAACAAAAGTGCAAGTGGGGTCATGTGTCAACTCTGCTAGAGCCCTGTGGGCAAGCAGCTGACACAGATCCACTGGTTCTCTCTTTTTCTGTCCTCCTCCTTGCAGGAAAAATACACATTGAAATCCACACGTTGCAGAGAGCTGGTGTTACCCCTGGACTACCCAGACATAAGGCAAGGGAGATGAATTGCTAAAATACAGCCTGAAGGCAGATAGGGTCTTTGACAAGCTATAAAATCGTTCAGCATCTTGGCTGGGGCTCAGAAACCTTAAACAACAGAGCACAGGGGACTGACAGAGCTCAGCAAATGCTGCAGTGTGTCACCCTGTTTTTGCCATTCTTCCCAGGTAAGGAAAGAAATGTCTCAGGTGAAGGACTGGCAGCCTCAGTGGGGTACTTGGCAGGCAGAGACATCTAAGAGTACTCTGCTGCACTCAGAGATCAGCAGTCATCCTCCAGAACTGATGGACAGGTTCTACTACTCCAGGCTTTGAAAGTGTTGTTTGTTTGTTCAATCTGAAGAGAAACTTAAAAGACATAATATTTATCGTATGGTCTCTATCTCTATTTTTAGCAGCAGCAGAGATGAGTCAATCGCATCAATCCCACTCAAAGTATAGAGTTTACAAGATAGGTAAACAATTATCCAAGGATTTTTAATCAGAACAAAGTAAATTCTCTCCCTTCAATTTCTTCATTCAAGCATATTTTTTTTCCTTGTTTACTCAAGCTTACTCTGTGCTGATGTACTATTTATCTAAATTTCATCTCCATAGGGTTACCTTGCTGTTCTGTAAGTATAAGTACGTCTAGCAAGGGAAAATTTATCCTGAGATTTAATGTTTTGAAGAGTGAATCATCAAGCCATATCTTCCCGGTGTTCAGTGTAGCGTCCTAGCCCCATCAGTGCTATTCATGCTTCTTTCCAGGCAGGAGCTCAAAGAGAAAATAAATTATTCAGACTGAAAGTCAAAGGAGAGTAAGTTTTAAGAGTTGCCAGAATTTGATTACTTGTTGATGCCTTGGTAGAGACAGCATTCTGGGGGACAGTTTTCATAAAGTACTGCCTCCTTCAGAGTACTGGAGGCTTTGACAGGCCACCTTCTTCCAGGTGAAAAGCAATGCACTTGGTTTCTGAGTTCATTCTGGATTTGGTTTCCCTGTCTGAATCCCCTGTGTATGCTCATAGTTTCCTCCAGTGAATTCACCTTCCAGTGACTGTCTTGATGAGAAAGAAAGAGCCTGTCAAGGAATCTCAGAGAGCAGAGCATGAGCACTGTCTGTCACATGTTTGGCTTTAGCAGACTGTGCTGAGCCTTTGTGTGTTAATATACAGATAATGTTTTCACATAAGTTCTGTGCATTGTCCTCGGCTGTGTGAAGTCAGCACTGAGACCGAGTGGTACCCCAAATCCTCAAAAACTAGGATGAGATTTTTGCAGGGACACTTTTGTATTTAACTCATATTGAATCTTAATTTGCTACAGAGATCTAAGTTCCCTAACAGTCTCAGTCCTAAAGGATTAGCCTTCCTCTTCATTGTGTTTTAGTCCAGATAGAACAGACACTGGCTTCTTACAAAGAAATAGTTGTTTTTAAGTAAATCAAAACCCCAGATATGAATATACCTATTTTTGAAGTTTTGAAAAATTCTAATGAAGTACTGTTGCAGTAAATTCCTTATGTACTGGAGAGAAGCTATAATATTTTGTGTTATTTTAGTGAGTTTTCCTTGAAAATTTCCTATGTGTATATTTTTATTTTAAGTAATTTCTAGTATTCAATTTGGTTAAAGTACAACTGAAGGAATTTATTTGCACAGAAATCAGTAAATGTGCATTTATTTCTCTGGGGTCATTTGGATATACTTGATTTAAATGGGTTGTTACCTAGTTACTGATTTTCATTGCTGTGGGGAAAACTTTTATCAGCTTTGGTACCTTTTTCCCACCAAGATGGTTTTGAATGTCAGATGAGTTTTCTAGTTGTTCCTTTAACTACTATTGATACCCACTCCTTTTCTTAGGTGCTTGTTTGCTAAAGAATGTAGATGCTAAATATCACCCTTACA
Organism: Dendrocincla tyrannina; assembly: GCA_035047865.1. NCBI lineage: Eukaryota > Metazoa > Chordata > Aves > Passeriformes > Dendrocolaptidae > Dendrocincla > Dendrocincla tyrannina. The sequence goes on from JAWWMP010000167.1 coordinate 6,977,375, forward strand.
GTGAACCCAAACATATGGTGTACTGAAAACTCTTTTGCACATTTTGATTTTTGAATGACTCTAAAAATTGCTAAAAAGTGCTCTCCACTGTGTCGTATCCACTTGTGTCCTTCCAGAAGGAAGTCTGGGGGCTCACCACTGCACTTCAGTCCTTTTCAGTCTTAGTCAAGATTTATCCCAGTTAGATGGGTAAATTAGGGATGCATCAGTGAAAGGAAGCAGACAAGCCATAGGAAATTCAGGATTACATGTGCCCATTCACCTGTACCTGAGGTTTAGCTGGCCATAAATGAAAGCAGCTGTTCCAACACTGCACATGGTGATGAAGGGATTTTTCTCTAGAAGCCAACTTATACATATTTTCCACTCTGCCTGATGGATGAGCAGGGATAAGTCACAGGTATCTCTCTAGGACCCGTTCTAATCAGGCAAAATCTGAGATATTCCTCCAGAAGGCAACTTGAGAAAAAGGAAACAACCAACCAACCAAAAGCCTTATAATAAGCAGATGTTGGTTATTACACATTGATTTACCATTCCTTCATCACAATTTTTCATGGGATGCTTTATCATACACCCACATATTAATTTAAAGTTATCTGTCTACTAATTTCTTTGCAAAAATCTGTACAAGGATAAGAATCATATCATTATAGATGCTGATTAGTAGTATAATATCTCAAACTGAGAGGTCTTTTTGACCTCTTGCAACTTCTGCCTCAAGGCTATATGTAGCTGCAGTTGAGAAAGCAAAAAGGAGACTAGATTTTGCTGATTGTTTTACTGTAGCTGCTAAAATACGCAGCTAGAAATGAAGGGTAAAGCTTTAATTTGCTTCAGAGACGCAGAAATCAGGTATGAAGAATGAAAAGGTAGTTTTAGGCTTCAAATGTCCTTTCTTTATTCTGATGTGTCCCTTGACATGTGTCAAAACAATGGAACTGCAGTGGAACTTAAAATCAGGGAGCCACTGAGTGGTTTGGTACAGCAATAATTGTTTCCTTTCCAAGTTCTTATGGATAATTATCATGAGTGACAGCAATAACTTTTAGCTAAGCTACCAATTGCCAGAAGGGCTATATCATGACCCTCATTTGCAAGGTTGTTGGACTGCTGAAGTTCCATTCAAAATAATACAGTGCAATTGCTGTTTACGCCAGTGGATGTGCAGCACAGCAAATCTGGCATAAAATGATGAAATGAAAAAGGGGATTTTTTGAGCTCACATTTTGTTTAACAGAAAGATTGCTCAGAACACGAATGTAACAAACCACAGGCTCCTGGATCAAGCCTAGTGCTGAGCAGAGTAAAACCTCAATTGAAACCAGAGATGCAATTCTCAATCATGTACTGATCATTGCATTTTAAAACCAGAACCACCAAAAAAGTCCTTCAGTGTTGCTGCTCATGTGTGGGACTGAGAACTGGTTGCATCTGAATGCTGCAGAACTGTGAGGTCAGCATGATATGTCCTCACTTCTCACTGCTGAGCTCTGAGAAAGGCTTTACATTCTACCAAGCATGCCCAGAAAACCAGTGCTGAAAGATGTAGCCCCAAACCAAACTTCCCAAAGAAATTTGGGAGAACATGCTTAAGGCCAGTAACAGCCAATAACATAGATTCAGATAAAAACACAAACTTGTATTAACAATACCTAAAGCAAGATTAAGCTTAAACACAGGGTTAAAAGTTTATTTCCCAGACTGACTGAATAAAGAGAGAAAGTGATCAAGTGAAGAGGGGAAAAACTTGCTCCACTTAAGATTCTTCCTAGTCAGTGGAGATTCATTATAGTCAACTCCAAAGAGGAGTGAGTTTACACAGGCCCCTTTCTTACTCTTCCTGAGGACATCTACAATTAGGGCCCAGGGCAATATATCTGCTTTATTTGATATATTTCTAAAAAAGATATTTTCTGCCACACTGCATTACTGGCTACATGTATACATACTAAAATAACATTGAGGGGAGTGCAGCACTAATGAAACAGGTGCAATCAACCCATCTTCTCCGGTTTTATTCCAGTTCTTTATCAACCCGCTGATCCAATTTGGGCTGGTTCTTTTGGGTGACATGTGGGGGTGGAGGCGAAACAGCTGTTATTCAGGTGAAGTAATTATTAGGTGATTAGGGGAGGAGATAACAAGCCAGGAGAGCTCCTCCCTGAGAACTGCTGCTCGCAAGAGACTGGGAAGGGGTGAGCATTTTTTTTGCGGAGGAACTTTTTTTGTTTGCTTTTTTGGGGTTTTGTTGTGGTTTTTGTTTTTTAATAATATCTAAGCAAAAGACCATAGATTTTTACTAAGTGTAAAGTATCACTGGGACAGGGCTGAGAGGCCAGGGCCTGTTTTTCTTTCTTCTGTCTCTTTACGTAATTAGAGGGTCTAAATGCTAATGCTAAGTGCTTCTGAGTTGGCTTGCTGGAGTTGGTAAGAAGGGAGACTGTATGCTTTCAAGAAAGTCTGAGAGCCTCTGTTTTACTTTTTTACTGTGAAAGATGCAGATTAGTTCTGTCTGTGGCTTCTTTGTGCTAAGAAGTTGTGGTCCCTCCCTCCTCTTACATGGTAGCTGTTCTTTTCTTACTGGAGTCATCCCTATTAGCAGTACAACTACAGAGCAGAGACAGTCAGGCCTCTCAGCCACAAACCGATGCCATTTCCAGGGGTATTGGGGTGAGAGAAAACAGGTGCAGAAGACTCTGTGAGCCATGTTTTTTTGGCTTCTAAAAACACCTCCATCTTTTGCTTGTGCTTGAAAACATATTTTGGCTGTCTTTTGTGGGAACCAGGGGCTGCCTCAGTAGATGGAAAATGTTGCCCATTTCAAGCTCTGCTTCACAGCATCCCTGTGCAGCCTGGAACTGGTGTTCCTCAAGTGCCTCCCCAAAAACTGCTTCTGATGTAGGCAAGGACAGCTGTAGGCTTAGACTCCAATGCAATAAACTGGGTATCATATGAGTGTAGCTTTTCTGTGTGAAGATTTAGGAGGCGTCGTTGTGGGAGATAATAGAAGAGGTTAAGAAGCAAGATACAAGGAAATTGGCGTTTCCTTTAATAGAAATAGAATTCATCAGATTAAACTGAAGGACTATGGGTTGTCACTAATTTATTATTCTGAGAAGAAAATAAGCTCCCAAATTGCATATAGTGCAGTACTTGGCTTGCTGAGCATTTTCCATAATGACTCATTTGTAATTTTCTCCCAGTGTAAGAAGGGGAGGGAGGATGATGTTCCTAACTAAAGATGGTCTATCGTTTCCTGTATTGGCAATTGTATTGGAACTCATAATTTGCAGATGAAAGACTTGAAGTACTCTGGCAGCTTTGTGATAAAAAGAGAAAAAGTAATGTATTCGTGAAAATAACCTTGAAGGTAAATTAAAACCTACATCTATTCAAGTGTAGGTCTAATAAATGTTCCCTTGGTACATATCACAATAGAAAGATTTAAGCAAACAGTGTAGCAAAAATTGAAAGAAATATTAAGACTGAAGTCAGTGTATCACCTCACTACCTGTAGGAATATTTTTGTGTAATGAAGGTACATTTTCTTGTTATTTGTTGCTTTTTTTGACAGTGAAGTGATTGTCTTGTACTGGGGTCAGGTGGAGAAAATACAGCTTCAGAGATATGGGGCTTTTTGCCCGTAAGTATATGAAATTATAACAGAAGTAGGGCCTTAGCACAATGGGATAAGAAGAAACTAGAACCTAATAAGGTGAAACTCAGTTGCAGGTGGAGTCTTGAATGTGTGGCCTTTTCTATGACTGTCAGTGGTGAGATATATATATATATTTGAGTATAAGAGTAGTGCCTACCAGCCCTTAGGCAACTATTGTGTGAAATAGTCTATACCAGGCAGGTAACAGCTCGTTCTAATGGTGTTGGATTGGGAAACTTGGAGCCTCAAGGTAGTGAGAGAAAATTCATTTCATGTTTTTGGCTCAGTTCTGGGCTGGTGCTCTGTCCCTAATGCAGAACACAGGGTACTTGCACAGTAATTCTCATGTCATGAGAACTGAGCTGTGGAGGAAACCTGGACAGGTGCCTTGTCTGAAACAAGAGAGTGCACTTTGTTTAAGGACAGAGCCTTGTGAACTACACAGTCTAGCCATGTCTCAGGGTCTGTGAGACTCTGGTACCTGTCTGAGGAGTCCCAGAACTGTGTGGGCAGCCATAGGACCTGCAAGGATAGAGGTATGGGGAAGGCACAGATGGTTTCCTGCTCTCTGAACACTGAGGCAAATCACTGCCAGATCAGTTATCGATTTTGGGTTTGTTGAGTGAAAACGGATGATGAATTATCTGTTTGATGCACCATTCTGGTCCTGAATTAGCTCTTTCTTTTGGGTCATGTAGATGTGAATTAAAGAAGGAAGGAGGACAGGAAAGGATCACTCCAAAAGCAGGTGCAATCTGTTACCTTTTATCCCACAACAGAATCTCTAGGGAGAACAATATCTGTTATTATGTGTGTTATTTCTACTAAGTTAGACTTTCAAAAGCCTGTGGACAGATACTTAGGGGCAAACATATCATAGAATGTTTTGGGTAAGAAGGGACCATAAATGTCATCTAGTTACAACCCTGCTGCCATGGGGGAAAGGTTGAAAGCATTCTGAATAATTGCCTGGGACACAGTGTTCTTGGCAGTGGGAATACCTTTTTAACTGCTGTTTCTGTCCTCATTAAAAAAAAAACAAAACAAAACAAAAAAACAAAAACAAAAAAAACCCAACAAACACAAACCAAAAAAGAAAAAAAAAAAAACACAAAAAAACAGAACAAAACCAGCCCACCTCCTTTTCTGTGACTCTCCAAAGTTTATTTAAAAGTTGCTACCATCCCAACATAAGTGGAAGTCAGATCTGCCTTTCCAGAATAACACTAGGTAAGGCAATTGAGGCAGTGCAGGAAAACATTTTAAATGCTGACAGTTTAATGGCACACAGATATAAAGTTGAAGTAAAAATTATGACTGTCACACCAAGGTATCACTTTTTGGTTGAGTAATAATGAAGTGAATGACTTTTGTGCGAGCGGTGGTAACAATACAATATGAGTCATGATTCCATAGCAGAGTCGAGAGACATTTTCATATGTTTTTACTAGAAATATCAAGGCATCTACATGATAACATGAATGGAGAGAATTACAAAACAAAACTGATAATATATGCAATAGAAGATACCGGGTGGTCTCAAGTCAATGTCTCTTCTCCCACAGACAATGAAGGAGTATTACTGCACAGAAATAATACATATGAACATTTTGAGGTTTGTCTTCATTGTTCATTCCTCAGTTCTGTGCAAGCAGTGGAACTAAAAAGCACCAGAGATAGCCTTGTATTTCAGGATTCACTTTTTACCTTCTCTCTGATATTTGAAACATAATAACACAGCTAGAACTCTGTCTTGTTTAAAAGGTTAAATTTGGCTTCTTGGCTATCAATTTTGTAACTGATAATTCTGGTGATGAATTAAGTAGTTTGGGTACTATTGGTGAAATATGACCTTGCTAGAAAAAGGTTTTGGTGTAATTATCAAAGACCTTGAATCTGTCAGTTTGAAAACAAAACAAAAAAGTGTATAATTGTATGTTTATCAAACATAGGAATGTTTTGTAGCTATGCTTTAAATGGGAACTGTTACCTCACAATATTGAGAATAGTAAAAACAGTAGTCTGGGCTTTTTGATTAGAGGTAATTTATTTGCTGGCTAATAACTAAACAATAGGAAGCTTCAAGAATTTCCTCTATCCTCTGTGCTGTAGAGACAATGGGTGATAGTAAAGAGACCTGGAAAAATGGGGCATGGCTTCAGTTCTAGCATATACTGCTCTCCTTTTTTGTAAAAATCTCAAAAAAAAAAAAATCAAGCAACAACTTGTTTGATCAGGCCTGTCTTTTTCATCAAATTCTATATCACTGCAGAGGTGATGTTAAGCATCCATTTGAAAAAGTAATGAAAATAGTTTTCAGGATAATTTTATTTCTGGTCCTGTATTGTAAATGGGGATGGCTGCAAGTCAGGTCGTTCTCTGTAGGTTAATCTGGTACATTTGGAGATTTTAAAGCAGATATAAAGACTCAAGATGGCTTGTTCAGAGCTTAAGTGTTGCTGTGTGCCCATATATTTCTATAAATGGACATGGTCTTAACACTGGAAGGTGTGGTCCCAGTAACAGAGATGAATGTTAGCAGTAAAAGTTCATTTTGTCAGCACTCAACTCTTATGTCTCCTTGATAATATTTTACTGATAATAAATTCCCTAATAAGAAAAATTATGAGATTTAGTACATCCCATCAGCCAACTCTCTGTGGCAATCATTAAAATGGCCTTGTTAAGTAATAATGCTAGGAAATATTTAGAAGAAAAATGCAGTCAAGGATTAAATTTTTTTGTAGAGAGAGGAAGTGCTCTGGAAATTATGCAAATGCTTTTGGAGTGTTTTCAGTTCCTTGGTGTCAGGATATCTGGGCTAAAGTGCTTTCTGCTGGCTTATGATGCCTCCTGGGCCATCATGCTGTCAGGATCTCTGTTACTATTTTGACAGATTCTCAAATGACAGGTCACACTTCTTTCAGTGACCTTGGACATCTGTGTGTGTATGTGTAGGGGGAAATGTATCCAGTCAAAGTGAAACATTAAGCTACAACGTTTCTAGGTAAAATCTCAAGATGTTGAAGCCTAATTGCAGTACTTGAGATGTAGTTTTCATGAAGATCCTATTTTAAAATGTCAGGCACTCGTTTTCTTAGAAAGAAACACACAACACTTATTTTCTGTTCCCTGTTTCCTTTTCACAAGTACATGTGTACCCCGCTTTCTGTAGAATTTAGACAGTATTATTTTGCTTTCTTTCCAGTGCTATTCCCAAAAAAAGAAATTAAGGTTTGTGGCTTAAGCTCAGGCTTAGAGTGAGATTCTTAATAAGAATGAAATGTGGTGCAGCCAAGACAAAGCATTTGTTTCTCAGCAAGCCCACCTTAAAAAAAGTATAAGGATACTTAATAGCAGATACCTGAAATCTGCATTTAAATAGACTCATGATGGGGCAGATTGTATCCATTTTCCTCTGTGGAGTGCTTGATGTTAGTTTGGGTTTATTATAACTTAAATCTGCAGTTTTGTGATGGAGTGTTAGTGGGTACCTGCAGGAATTGGAATGATTTACTGGGTTATGCACAGGCTCCCTTGCTAAGGGAGGATGACAGGTCCCAGAAATCCAGGCTGTGCTAAAGCCCTGAAATGAAATCAAATACAGTTCTCCGGTTTTCTTTTCATGGAGAAGATCCCAATCAAAGGGGATTGGAGATTTTAATCAGACCACATAAGTATAAAGCTCCATAGCTGAATTATATTGCACTTTGAGATATTTTTAGCACTGTCAGTGTGTATTTGATTTATATAATTAAGATTGAAGCAGATGTACTTCCTGGCAGTGCACTCCCCAAACAGCAGCACTGTTTTGGGACCCTAATCACTGGGCCAGGGTCACTGCTGTCCCTGTGGAGCTCTGGGAGAGGCTATGTGGGGCTTGGGACATTAGTGACAGTGGTGTGCCAGGGCCCAGTGGGGGCGCCTGGAGCTGCAGGGCAGGGGCCCTGAGACAGGGCTCTCCCTCCCTACCTGCAGGGTCCAGGAGTGCTCCCAGCTGGGAGCCCTGGGGCTCTCTGGGGCATCACTCCTTGATTTTCTTCACTGGAAGGGTTGTCAACCATGGGAACAGGCTGCACAGGGAAGTGGTGGAATAACAATCCCTGAAAGTGTTCAAAAAAGTGTAGATATGGTGCTTAGAGACATGGGTTGGTGGTGGAGCTGGCAGTCTTAGGCTGGACTCCATCTTAGAGGGCTTTCCCAACCTGAATGACTGTATGATTCCCTGGGGAGCAGCATGAGCTGACAGGTTAGCATGGGCTAGCAGGGCCCAGGGGAGGTGGACTGGGGCCCTGCTGTTGAGTGCAGCTGCTTTTGAGCCTGAACTGGTTCAAGCAGTTCCTTTTATTATTTACCTCAGTTAACATTTACTTACAGGCTTCCTCAGATGCTGCTGAGGAAGTCAATCATGATGAACTGCTACAAGGCATAAGAACAGTACAAAATATCAGGAAATACCAGTTTCTGTAACAGAAGAGGGACACGAAGCACTGAAAATATAAAAGGGAAAGGTGGCTTCAGTTCAGGCACAAAGAAGGCATCTTAAAATGGCATCAACTGTCAGAATTAATACTACTTTGAACTCCTCTTCTGTAATTCAAGCTGTTTCGAATCATAAACCATTTTTCTCGGTGCTGCTGAAACCAGTGTCACACTCATATCACCATTTTGATGTTTGATGTCTGTCATGCATCAGAAGGCAAACACAATTTCATGCTTATCAAGAATACCTCAGAGCTGTGTAAGAAATCAAGGTTAGTCACAGGATGCTTTTGATGTTCTTCTTCTCCCTCATGACTGTAGAGTTTTAAGTGGAGATGTTCTAGTTAAGGTTTAAGAGATGGTTGTTGGAGAAACAGGACAGACATTTCAACTTACATCTATAACAAATGACAGTCAGTGACCTCTTGTCAAACACTGGGCAGATATCAGTAGTACTGTGGGCTCTGGGAATCAAAGGTGAAAAGGTAACATTTCATTTTGGGAAAAGTGGAATTTTTTAAATGAGCCTTGTGCTGTTTGAGTCATGCTTTTCTGTTACTGTTCATCAAAACATGCTGGTTTGGGTTCTGTCCCAGTGATACAGCCCATTGCAAGGATGATGCTTCACCTCAGTAATTTTGTGTCTTGAAGGAAAAATAGCTCCTACGGTGTTAAAACTTCTTACATGTGCTGATATAGGACAGAATCACAACTGTCCTTTCACCTTGAGTAAAATTGTGTGTGCAACAGGTGCACCATGTTGTACTCAGTGTAGTGCTTTAAAATTCACTAGGGGCAAAAGAGGCAAGAACAACAAGAAGCTTGTTTTGATTATCAATCCTCAGTTGTTTCAAAGGGTCACAAACCTTCTAGAGAACCTGAATGTGTTGAAAATCATAGAAAAGTCTACAGCAGTCCTTTGCAGATCTTCCCCTGCCTCTCTAATCCACCCTCTTCAAAGCAAAGTCCTACATCTTGCCATTAAGTTCATCAGTGCTGCTAAAATGTTGCTAGTATTAGTGCTGCATTATTCTGTGAGATTGTTCAATCAGCGTGTAAAATAAGTCCATTGTCTTGAAAATGTTTTCAGCTCCTTGTTTTTGTACACAAGAGTCTCTTCAAACATAATAGAGTGGCTTGACAAGTGAGCTCCAGCATATGTATAAGCACTTACAGAATGAGTACTTAAGTCTGATTAATATTCAGGATAGAAAAACAGATCATGAAAGTGAAAGCTCAGTGTAGAAAGAGCAGTGCAAGAAGAAATGTATTTATGCTAAGAAATGTTTCATACATAGGAAGCAATGCTGCATGGAAACATACTGATGCTCTACTAGGGGGGCTTCAGAAGTGAAATTGCCAGATATTTGGAGAAACCACTAACCCTTAACAGTTCTACAAACCAAAGAAATTTTCATTAGCAGTACTGTGTTTTCAAATGGTGGTGTGCTGGATCATTTAAGGTTCAGGTTTGGCAAACTCCTTTTATTTGTGAGCAAGCTGGAATTGGAAGTATTGATCTGGATCTTTTTGTTCTGTTGGGTTTAGTACTGTGTAGAGATGAGAGAAAGAGAATTGAGTGCTAAAGAAGTTTAACACTGAGGGTGACTTTTGGGTGGAGTTTGAAGCTGGGAGTCAACTAATTTATTCAGCTAAAAGTAAAATATTGAAAATACGAGAAAGCTGTGTGATCAGTCTGCCAGAGGAATTCATTGAAAAGGAGGGATGCATTGTGGTTGGAATACTAGGCTTTGAACATTGCATATAATCAAAACTTCATGATTTATTTTTTATGTGTTATTTCTCATACCTGTAGTTGTCTCCTTCCTTCTTGTTACTCTTTTTATTTCCTTTTTGATGTGGAGGTCTTTCTTTTGTAATAGCAGTGATCCAAAAACTGGACAATGTCTTTGTCCGGGAACTATGCAATTCACTTTTGCCTTTAATATTTTCCCCTAAAAAAGTTATAAAAGCTCTAGTATTTTGAAAATAGGTTTAATAATGAAGAGTCAATGTATCATGATGCATTTCTGAGAAGGAAATAGTAACTAATAATGGTTTCTTTTAGATACCTGTGAATGCCAGTGTGCTCTCACAGTACACAGACATCCTTTATGGTTACATTACTCATGTACATAGCAATAAATGCAGCTGTTTTCTCTGCTGTAAATTGCATATTTACAAGCACAATACAATAATGCAGGTGACTGATGGTTTGGACATAGCTTTTGTTAGTTGTTGCTAAAATGGTAAAAAAGGCAAAGAAACAAAGCTAAACTCAGGCTGATTCAGATGCTTACTCTCACGGCTGACAGAGGCTAGGAGATCTTTATGCCATCATTTCTAGCCAGCCACAGAAAGAGGTAAATCAGCCCCAGCCAGAACCCCTCAAGACTGATAAAATCAGGAGTTTTTCACCCCAGTAAGTTATAAGGTGACCTGACACAAGCTTGGCTGTTCCACCAAACATGAACAGAGGGGTTGTGAACTGGGCCTAGGGGGCTTCCTTCTCCTCCCTATTTGATCCCCCAACTGTTAATGGCCACGTGAAAGTAAAGGCTGGCTATAAACCAAACCCTGTTAAAATCTGAAATTTCACCTTGCCACTGTTATGCTTTTATTGATGGTAGGGAGCAGGAAAATGTAAATACAGATAACTGTTGAATTTCATGCCAAAACTTTAGTCTGGAATGATATATGAAATATAAGAGATAAAGATGAAAGGGTTAATCCATGTACTGCATAGTTGATAAAGCAGCTCTACTATCAGCAGAACTAATTACGTCAGATTTCCATACTGAGTACATATTGTGGTTCAAATTTTCTAGTAACAGCTTAAACCTTTATTGTTTGGAGCAGCAGTAATGCCTGTACTGTTCATGGACTCCAGAATCTACCAATTGTGGATTGAGCTCCCATTACAGCCTTTGAGGAGGTAATAGGTAGGAATCCTTCCTTTGCTGGCCATGGCTCCATTAAATGTTTAAGTATTTAACCTTGTCAGATTTAACTGAAATTAGTTGTTGGATTCAAGGGACATCCCATCCCTTAGTCTTACTAGGGAGTGGCTGAAAGCACTTGATTTTATTTTGTTTCAATGACTG
>JAWWMP010000167.1:6988721-7026638 GCA_035047865.1 Dendrocincla tyrannina
ATTCAAGGGACATCCCATCCCTTAGTCTTACTAGGGAGTGGCTGAAAGCACTTGATTTTATTTTGTTTCAATGACTGGCCAAGTAGTTTTAATAGTCACAGCAATAACCTATGGCTAGATTAGTTACAGTGCCGAAAATTACCGATTCCATTTTAACCAAATTTATCAGTACCTGTGACCTCTACCAAACTCTGCATATGGAGGGGAATGTATAGTAAGATGTAAGTTGTTCTTCCCAACGGAATCCCTACAAGCTGTATTATTCAGGTGCAATTTAACCATTTTCAGCTTTTTCTGCTGGAAGAGCTTATTGAGATGCTCTTGTTTTTGTGAAGATCCTAGGAAATGTCAGCTGTACAATGTCACTTGTCATACTTAAGCATAATGAAATGCTGGCTGGATGCTGCAGTGACAAAGATAGAGCAGGCTGCTTCATTGTCTGTTCCTGTCTGGAAAGGCCATTACAGTCTGTGTCCTGCTTCTCCTTCCATACAAGTGCAAGCTACTATTGTAAAAGCAGCCAAGCTCTTTCAAAGTGCAATGTGGTTCTCCTGTGGTGGGGTGCACATATTCTGTCCTGCAGAGATAGCTGCTGGCATGTCATGGAGGGTAGGGGAGAGAAAAAAAGATAGGTTTGATTTGTTGTTATTTACTTTTAAAATACCCAGAATGAAGCAAACCCAAAACACAAACACTGAAACCTCAAATAATTCCCACCCAACAAGAAGTCCACAACCTTCAGCTATTTGCAGGGCCATTTTGTTCTGGCAGTTCCACACAATACATAGCGTTGTGAGAAGTGAGTAGATACATTGGATGAAATTCATGAGCTGGACAAAATCCATGCATGCTGCTCAGTTGGATGGGGACACAAGCCTGCTTCCACACTGCAGAGGACTGTGGTGGTGAGCCATGGCAATTTGTCCAGTCCTCAGTCTGAAGAAATGCAGACACTCCTGCCTTTTGTGTGTTGTATCCCGTGGGATTGTCTGCTTTCTGCCACCAGATGGTGAATTTCTGTTGTGAATGAGTGTGGTGAAAGAAAATTTGATTCTACACAAACACCTTCAAAACTATCTAACTGACAACGATGTATGTGCCAAGGAAGGGTGAGGGACTGAAAGGGGAAGTCTTTACAAAGGCGGCGGGGAGGGGGCGGAAATTTGAGATAGCAGCACAACTTAAGACCTATGTCCCAATTGGGTAAACAAATGTTCGTGTAATGTTGCTTCCCTCTTGGGATTTTTTAGTTGGATAAAGATGTGCTGAGGTGGTTTAATGGACCAGTGAACTGAATAAGAACTGATATGCGTGGTGCTTAACTTGGTGTTGATGTTCTTCCTTTCATCTGATGGGGCTCAACATTTGTCAGTGCAGCTTGGAGGAAAAAAAAGGGAAGAAAAGCCCTATATATTTTTGATAGCAGGGTAAGGATCTTTTGTGTTTATAAAACATTTTATGTTAGATCCATGCACTTCATAACCACCTTTAACCTGTCTCCAGGGTTACATGAAACAGTTCATCACAGTTCAACAGTACATTTATTATACATTTTGTACTTTTTATAAGGGGAACAACTAAAACTCTGTTGTCCTGATTATGGACACAGTAGATAAGACAAATCTGTGATGGCTACTTGTTTTCAAGAGCAAAGCTGTGTTTTCATAATGTAGACATTTCCAATTAACCCTGTAAAGTTTGCTGAAACAAGAAACACTTGTTATAAAATACTTCTATTTTATTTCAATTTAGTGCATGAAAAATTAATTTTGAATTGCTTTTATTGTTTCAGACAAATCACACATGTTTAAGTAGGAGAGCCAGAAACTAATTAACATGATGAAGAGGGAAATATGCATAGACAGTTTTAAAGTACTTAGATTTTGGCCTCCAGCAAAATCTTTCAGTCTTTTCATTTGAGAGGTGTTCTGCCTTAGGGTCTAGATGACTCATAGTGACAGTAAAATGCATGAACCTTTCAACTTAATTCACTGGTTCAAATATGGTTTGAGTTAGTAGTAAGTGAGAGTCATATTTTGTAAGGTATGTTCAGGACCTGAAATATGATTCTCAGGACCACACTCAGCAAATGACTGAGGTGTCCAGAAATTAAGGGCTAGCTGGTCCAGGCTTTGGGCACTTCGCTCTCAGAGGAGAGATGTGTTCCTGTGCTCTCTGTGGTCCCTGGAACAGGACCTGGGAAGAATAGGATGCCTTAACACGTGGTTCTGTGGCCAAAGTGGAGAGATGAGCCTACACAAACTTGCTGAGAAATAAGAACCTACCACTAACCAATAGAATGTGTTGGTGAGGAGGATGTTAATAAATTTTTGTCCCATTCCAGGGGTAAGCTGCCTGGTTGCAATGTCAGCTTAACTGTTTGCTGATAATAACGAAAATGGGTCACTTCCTTTCCTAGCTGAGTGCTCTGAGTAGCTTTTTACATATCCTTATTCTTCTGTCACTTATGTTATCAAATTCTTTTCTGGAATGGCTTCAACAGGAAATGAATCTGCTCAGTTGCTCCAGCTTCAGTCTTCTGCCAGACACTTGTCCTGGGATTAACACGCCTGCTGTGAGATGTGGCTTTGCAGTGCCTCGGCCAGGGTAGAGAACTGAACCAGAGTCTGCATTTTCTCAATTGCATTCTCAAGCAGCTGTGAAGACTAGGTTATAAACAGAGGGAATATAGTCCATGCTTTCTCTCCTGCCCTCTACCTGGGCAGTTATTTTAAAATGTTAATGCTGCATTTAGATTTTAAGAATTAGTCAAGGATTTCTATAGTGGAATTAAGCCACTAGAGGAGCAATCACAGCACTATGTCTTGAATTTCTGACTTTCAAACAGCTTTGAAATGAGAACAGTCCTTGAATCTTGGTTTGATCTGCTTTATGCTAGATTTTCTACGAAGTAGACTTCAGCATGCACATTTTTTGCAAGTGACCATGTGTTCACTAATACCATTTGTAGCAACTGTGTGGGCTAAAATGCATTCAGTCAAAAATGTTTTTGCCTGACTTCCCAGATAAAAACTCTTCAGAACTATCAGAGCTGTTTCAACCATCTTTATGTCAAGTCTGGGAACCAGAAGAATTCTTTGTTGCACTTTGTCCATCTCTGTGGTTCTTGGATGCTATTTGCTTTCTCATTTCTAAAACCACCATTTGGAGCTCTAGGTAGTTTCAGGTACATTGTGATTGGCAAGGGAAGTGGTCAGTGTTCAGCTGTTTCAGGTGACTTGTGGAGTCATTTATCAATGAGCCTGTGGTGCTCACTGATTTTCTTCGAGTGTCCCAATGACTGAGAGTTCCGTTCTCAATTAAAATTCCAGCCTGGAGAAGAAATAGTGGTTGCTGCCTTCATGGCTATAGTAATTTCATGATTGCTTGAGGAAATAGGTGACCAGCTGGGGAGAGGATAAATCAACCATTTGTCCTCCTGTCTTTCAAGTAAATGGCCCATTGATCACCTTCCTAATAGTCTTGTTGGACTAAGTCAGGAATCTGAACTCTAGCACTCTACTAAAATGGCAATTCATCCTGCAGCTACTCAGGTGCTATTAATGACTCAAAATGGGAAAGAATATGAACAAACAATTTAATTTTTTTTAATAAGACAGAGAGGGAATGAATCCTTATGAAAGCAGTCTTACCATAATTTTTTGTCTTAGTACAAATAACCCTGTCTCAGCCCTGCAAGGTGGTGTAAAAATGCATTTTGTAACCATGCATCTGTCCCACTCTTTTCCTAGTCAAAATAATTGTTTGTTTCTAACCTGAAGCTGTTATGATTTCATTCCCTTTTCCCTTTGAGTCTAAGGCCTTTTTTTGGTCATATATTTTTCAAGCCATCTCAGTTGTGAAGCAGGAGAGGTTGCTCTGTGTTGCTATTTGGACACTGTCTTGAAGCGCAGGAAGACTCTTTTAAATTTGAGAGTTGCTAAACCATTCCCCTCATAGAAAACTACATTTGTTCATCTGAACAAGCCCCCTCAAAAGATGCAGGATGCACTGAAAATCAGACTTTCCATCTGGAGAAGGTGCTTACACAAAGGCTGTATTTTAGGCTTAAATGTAGGACAAGCATCAACAATCACACCTAAGGCCTTCTCAATGCAGATATTCAGACCTGTTCCTACACTGTGTGATTGGACTTTCCATTAAATTAGATCAATACTTGGCTTCTTTCCAGAGGTACTATAACACTCTGCTGAAAGGAGATTTTCTGTGATCCATAATGAGCCTTGCTGCTGTTCCAATACTAATCACTGCTGAATATCAGCCAGGTAACTGCAAGAGTAGCGAGCTGGGGAATCTGAGTTGGGAGAAATATGGGCCTGAGGAGTTTGTCCCAAGTTCTTACGGCTTCTCTTCTTGTAGGGCTGTGTGATGGGAAAGGAATTACTGGAGTTGGTTAAAAAAAAACCAAAACAAAACACAAAAAACCTTTGCATTCAGTTGCTTCATTTTAATTTCATGTATAGGTAGATGAAAAATGGTGCACACTGAAAAGTCAGGGGAAAGAAGGGAGACATTTTGAAAGAATATTAAATAGCTTTACAGGTGAGGTATTTTGTCTAGGGAAAGGAAGAGACCACTCTCCCTTACAGTGTTTGTGCACATTTTTCCTTCTTGATACAAGGATATTGCTGGGACCCTTTTTTTCCTTCCTGTAGGTTACTTTTTATTTCCTTTCATGATGGAATTTCTTCCCTTCATTTCTTCATATTTACACTGAAAATAGTTGCTGTAGACTTACACAACTTTTGTTGTCTTATATACAGCACCATTTATGCATCTACTCCTAGGCATAGGAACTGCTGACCCTTCTCTTATTTGGGAAGAAAACTGTCAGCCAAAGCCAAACATTGTGTATATTTCAATAACTTCCCTTTCCTTAAGTGTAAATTACAGGCTTTTAAAGCAAACTTATCTTGTTTGTTATTTACAACAATAATTTCATAAGTGGCTGCCTTAGATGTATTAAGGCAGTTATTAGTAATTAAATAATTGCTGCCTAATAACTACTGAGCGTTTGCTTGGATAAAGGAGTTAGATATGGTCTGCAGAGTGTTATCTCAAATCTTGCTGAAATGTTGAGAGCACAATTACACTCTTATTAGGGTAATAGGTTGAAAGAACTGTTGAGACATTTAATTGGTATCAAACAACATGCGATTGTTGATTAGGTATTACAATAAGGCACAAACTGGCATTTGATAAGCATGGTAACTGATATCTTGCTTTTGTTATGCCAATTAAATGTCTGAATAGCATTATAAATAATTAGAAAATCTCTGATGTGTTTGGCAGCTTGTCAAGTGAAATGCAAATGTGGGGGCTTCTGCCTGGGCATGTGGAGCTTGGACATTTTCTCATGAATTGGGACTGTCTTTAGCACAGAGACTTTGGATAAACAAATACCCAATTTCATGAGAGTTGTGCTTTTCCTCACTATCAAATTAATTTGATGAAATGGAGCTATAAATATTTACTGAGTTAAACATAGTAAACCCAGATAATTCAGAAGATTGTCTTACCCAATTTTGTCAGCAGACGTCCTATCTGAAAGTTGTTCCTCACTGTGATTTAATCCATGTATATCCATGTACATATCAACACATTGATTTACATTTCTCCATGTAAATTAAGACTTCTTCCTTTGTTAACTTGACTGGTGCTGTAAGAGTACAGCTGAAAGACTTGGAGGAGAGACTGTAATTTCCTTTTGCAATGCAAACAGTATGCTACTTTTCCACATGCTCTGTAGAATAAGGTTTTTGTTTCAACCTTGAAAATGCTCAGTGGAAGTTGTAACTGTAATGAGAGTTTAATATAAAAAGTAAATTAATGAGTATATAGGAAAAGGAACTTTTGAGGGAAAGAGAGAACTCTATGTGCATACACCTTGATAAGGCTTCTCATTAACTGGTATAAATGACAATGTTTCAGGAGTTATCCTTCAGCCCAAGGCTTATTTGGACCAGTTATACTCTCAAGCTGTGGCACAGAAAACTATGGGATGTGTGTTCCTGGAAATCTTGTCAGCAGCTACAATGTCTTGCTGTCTTTTAGATTTCTGCAGTTATGTTTGCAATTACATCCAGTGGACCTTTCCTGTTCTGCAAGAAACTCTGAAGGGTGCAAATATTCCTTTTCTGCCCAAGTGCCAGCATAGCTTGGTTTTCTTTGGTTGCCCTATACTACCACTTGGCAGCCTTTCTTCTTTGTTGGCCAGGTGACTGTGGCCAGGACAAGAGGAAGTGTCACTGATCCTCAGGGACCAGTTTCTCCTTTTGTCTTCTCTTTCCAGAGCTTGTCCTTACCTTTATTTCCTAGGACAGCTGATTGCTGGGATGGGGTGCCTTTCCCCCCCTCACGTTTGCTAGCCTGCAATGGCTTCAGCTTACTGATCTTTGCATTTGCACTGATGAATATACACAGTTTATAATTGGGGTTTTCTCTGAGATAACTTGCAAGGAACAAAGGAAGCGTTTCTGTCAAGTGACAGATGATGGTGGTATTTGTCTGAATTCTGTTTCCCTGTACGTGTAGCTATGTAGATCTATCTTTCAAAGTGCCACCTTATTAACTTCTCAAGCTCCTGAAGGTTCTGTCCTATGGCATATTTGCTCAGGCAGCCGATTTGTCTTGCATATAGCAGTGAGAATAGCTGTGTGGTTAGCATCTTGGTGGGTTTTTCCCTTTATGAAATGAAATTATATTTATTGCTTATGACTAAAATTAATTCATCACGATGCAAGAAGGCTTGTCACTGAAATGCTGTAGATGTCAACATGTGTTGTTATCATGATGTGATGTCAAAATTAACTTAAAATAGCTCCATTACATGCAAATGAAATGTTTCTTTGGGAAATGATCCATTCCGTGTCAACTTCATTACCTAAACTGCCTCTGATTGCTTGGATAAGTAACATCTTTCTGTAATTCAAATACCCTAAATGAGCGCTCTCTAATCATCACTGTGCTTTTAGCAGAGGCAAGATGGATGATTATGGGCTGCAACCTGTACCGAGCAGGTAGTTCTCAGCTATTGTTTGCGGGGCTGTGTTATTGACATTTGTTTAAAGCAGTCTGGCTGGAGGAGTAGTCTCGTAGTGGGAAGGATGGGTAGAACTGTAGCTTGGAATAAGTTGAGACTTTTTAAAAAAGCTGTCACTTTCTAAAATATTCCAAGTGCTATTGAAGCCAACAGCTATCTCACTTTTTGCTATAATATTGAACAGAAAGCTTGTTCTTTTCCTTGTTTCAGATGCTAAATACATAATCTTCCAGCTCTTCTGTGCAAAATATTGTTTCTTAGTGAGAGCAACCTGCCAGATGCAACATTACAAAGCTGTGTTTGAAGGGGTTTGTTTTGTAGTGTCTAGTGTTTGTTTTTGTTCCCCCCCCACCCCCGGTTTTTATTTTTGTTGTTGTTGGGTTTTTTGTTCTTTTTTTTGTTTTGTTTTTTTTTGTTTGTTTGTTTGTTTGTTTTTTTTTGTTTGTTTGTTTTAACAACAAAAAAAGAAGTCCAGACAGGCAGAAATTTTTTGACTTGTTCATTTGTTAGAGAAACTTGCACGGACTCCGGTCTCAGTCTGTGCAGCTCTATCTACAGTGAAATGCATAATGTGAAATTGTGATGTTTCGCTGGTGTATCGCTTAAGAAGAGAAGAAACAAAATCAATGATGCTGGAACAATCTATTTCAATGTTTCCCAACTGGCATTTTATTTTCTTTTGGCTGTGATTTGAATGTTTTGTCTTTAGATATATTGATACAGAATGGAGAAGTGGAAATCAAAATAAGGTTTTCCAATATCTCCTGTAAAAATGTTTTGATTAGTCAAAAATGAGTAGAAATGATCCCTCCTTGCCTTCCCACCTACAATTTGTCTTCAAACTGTTTAAGCTTTTGGGGCTTTTTCTATATTACATGAAGCAAGAGATTTGAAACAAAACTTGTTGTCTTACTGCTGCTTTCTGCATTGCTTCAGCTGTGCTCCTCTGCTGTGTGCCTTTTGCATTGAGTACTTTGTGTTTCACAAACATATTTAAAATAAGTAATTGCTGTTAATCTTACAAATAAATACAGCATGTACTGTAAGAGTCACATAAGTGTGTAGCTCTGTCAGCTCACTGCAGTGCAGTAGGTAAGAAGTCCTTCATTTCTCCCCCTAGCCATCTTGCAGGCAGGATTTTCTCACCCTTTGTCTCTCATGGTGAGTTTCCTGAGGACTTGAAAGACGTTACTGTGAGCTCTTTTGAGCAGAGAGTCACCCAAAATGAGGTGGAGTTGTCACAGCTTCTCACTATTTTTTCAGTATCCTAGGGAAAAATCTTCCAGTCAGAAAACTTTGGAGAAGCACTCCTGCTTGCAGCAAACATAACATTTCTTCAGTGAATTAGCTTAATTGCAGCTTTCAGCTTTCAGCTGTCAATCTCAGGCTTGAATTGTTGGAATAACTTCTGTGTCCACCGGGGAATCTCAAGTTCTGTTTGTGGCTTGGTAGGAATTGTTGGGGAGAGAAGTCCTGCTGTGAGCTGCTGGAGGTAATTAAAAGGCTAAGAGTGGTAATTCTCCAACCGGAGAGAAGAGGTGGTATTGAGGTGAATTTCTGGGCCCCTGCAAATGACATTGGTGCAAGTGTGCAGCTGCCACAAGCACAGCCCTATGGAAACAGAAGGTGAGGTGACGGCAAGTGCCGTTTCAAATAGCCCTGCTGCCTACACGACGAGACAGCCTTACAGCAGGCGCTTTGTTAACACGCTTGCTGTCTGATTCGAAAGAAGATGATGGGAACAAACAGAGGGATTTAAAAAGCTCTCCGCTTTTTCGTTCTTCCTGACCTGTCACATGCTGATCCAACTCAGGAAAGGAGCCCTTTTCCAATTACATTCACAGGGATGAACAGAGCTCGATTCTGTTGGGATCTTGGCTTATCTCGTTTCAATTTGTTTCCTAAAGTACTTGCTTTCCATGGGAACTTGTGCAGAAATGTAATTTGCCACTGAGTGAGTTTGTTTTTTCAGTTAGCTCTTTCCTTCATAGTATATGATATATGTCAATGAAACAGCAATGTGGTACTCAAGATCAGTAAAACTGAGCTGTTTTGGCATGGGAAAAGAGCAGTATGTCTTAAGTAGCTCTACTGCTGATCGTTTTGCTTTACCAGTTATCACTTTTTGAGATCTTAAGAAGTGTTATCATTTGGATGTATATGTTCTACTGTAGTTTCACTCTAAGTTGTCTGGGTCAGACATACTGCTTTAAAAGATTACATTTTCTGATGTAAAACATGGAGTGGAGGTGCTGTGATGGCATTAGGAATGCCTAGTTTCTCAGCGTGTACTTTGAGGAACACATGAAGCTTATGTTCCTGCTCTCAGTAGGACAGACATGACCCTCTTCCCATTAGAGATGATTTATTCTCAACCTGAATGCCCTTTCTTCCTGGCAGAGGTTTCATCCATTCCCTTTCCCTGGCTGGTTCACAGGAAGGAAGCTGCTGGTGCGCTGCAAGGGGGAAACCAAGAGCTGCTAACAGCAAGAAAAGCCAACCTGCACCTTTCAAAGTGTGTGTGGGGCTATAGGCTCCAATTACCTTCTGTGGCTCCTAGATCATGGGTGAAACTCTGTATTCATGTTCTTTCAGTTCAGTAGTAGCAGCAATACGTTAAAAATAAGAGGAATTATGTAACAAAAGATGTGGTGGTGTTATATCAGGGCAGATTATTCATTTAAATGCTCTGTATTTACAAAGAATGCTCCTTAGAAAATTCAAATTAAAAGTAATGTTGATGTGCTGAAAACTACCTACCATTAAAAAAAAAAAAATCTTTCCTTTTACACAAGCTTCTTAAACTGAGACAAAGGTAGAGAGAAGGGGAGCAAGAAGCCAGATAGGCCCATAAATCTCCTTTGGATGTAAAACTGAAGATGGAAATACCATTTACTTCCCTAGAATTTGTTTGAATGGTATGGACTAACGCTGTAAAGCACATTATACAGATGTGCTAGGAGGGAAAATAAAAACAGTTTGATAAGAGGGTGGACAAAATTCTTTTACCTGACAGCATCATTTGTTTATTTTTTCTTTCTCAAAACTGCTGCCCCAGTACCAAAGTTTGTCAAAAGTGTTCAGCAGTTTGGGACAGCTGTGTGTCATCTTACAGAGCAAATGAAGCTTCGCTTCCAGAATTGCCACGCTTCTTGTTGCCATAATTATACTGAAAGTGAGTGGAATTAGCTAGTTAGGATCTATTTAACACAGAACTATCTTCTGATAAAAATATAAGAAGCATCTTTTCTTCAACACAATCTAATTCAGTTCTCTTTTCCAAGAGCAAAACAGGCCAGGTCCTTGTCCTGCATCCTTCGCAGCATGTATTCCAGCCCAGGAATAAATGGTTTTACAAAACCAGAGGAAAGGATCAAAAGCTCTGCCATCTGCAAAAGTGTGAATAATGAATGATTTCTTTTTCTTTTTTTTAAAAAAAAAAAAAAAAAAGGAATCAGTTGTCTCAAACTCAGCAGCAAAAAGAAAAAGAAATTTGTTGAAAGAAGTTTGCCCTGGAGCTGAGAGTAAGAATGATGAATGGCATAAAGGATAGCTCTTGAGTTTTAAGTATTAGAAGATAAACTTTTGAAAAAATTAATGATGTGTAAATTCCTGAAAATAAACCAGCAAAAAAAATAGACAATCTTCTGTAAGAAAAATCAAAAATCTAGGACAGAAAATGAACTCACTCTTCTTTTCCATGCTCTGTTTCAGTTCACTGTTTATAGATATGTGTATTGAACCTGTCATCTGGAAACCTCTGAACCACAAGCACTCTGATCTAATGTTTGCACTCCCTCACCTTTTCCCAGGCAAGTGAAGTGCAAAAAAGGCAGGAAATTGCACTCTAGAAACATCGATAAAACTGGACCCCCAGTACCTTTCAGTGAGTAGCACCACTGGACCAGACTGATGAAGTCTTACTTTTCTGGTGAAACAGGAGTCATGTTGCATTTCACTGATTTGACAGTGCATGTTGCAGAGTGGGGACCCAGTTAAAATACCTCATGACTGCCACGTGGCCCCACTGCTGAATCTCCCTTTGGGATCTTCCTCTATCTATGAGGAAGGAGAAAGTTGGTGCACATTCAGATCTTTTCTTTATAGGGAATACAGGCATACCTAAGGAAGAAGCTGTATAAAAAGTTTAGTTATAATCCTTGAGGTAAAGGTGCCTTAAAGGTGGAATCTGGGCTTCACTGTGCAATGTCTGGGGTGTCCTTTTGCTCACTGCCTGTTAACATGTGCAGTTCTGTTATGACAATACCTGTCTTTCAGTGTGGTCTTGTTAGACATCATCATTCCATGGATATAATCTTTACCTTGTTGAAGCTAATAGCAAAACACCAACTATTTTTATTGGGTCAGGATCAATTGCCAGCGAATTCTGCATTTTACTGACACTAGATGGCATTTAAGACTCTCATACCAGCTGGAAATGGTCCAGTGTCTAGCAATTCTTTCCTCTAGTAGCCCCAGTTCAGGGAAAGTGTGGTCCCCTCTTCTGTGCCTTTTTTGCTAGTAGAAATTGAATTCTATGTACCTGATTATTAATTACTGCATTTTGCACTACTCGTTGAAATCCAGATATGTTTTCTCTGCTTTAATTCTCCTTCATTATCCTGTATGTTATGAAAAGCTTTAACCTGGGTACAGATTGCATAGAGACAGTCCTCCCTTCTTTCAGCAGTTGTTGCAAGGCAGTTGTTATCCCTTGTTACAGTTACAAGTATTTTGGTTTTGAGTACAACATTGTGCCAGTTGTGAAAGTGGAGTGTTATATGGACAATTCTCACTTCTATTAAAGGTTATGTGTAAATTTACTAAGTCTATATTTATTATTTCTAGGCATTGACTTTTCACTTGAAACACTATTTCATCCTCTGCTGTGCTTTGAAAGGTGTCCTCCATTCACTTGATTTGTTTCTTTCCTTGAATGTGTGCCTCCAGTTCAGTCTGATTTCAAAAGTGCACTTGGACTGCAAAATTTCTCTTGGAACTTGATAGCCTTTTTTACTAGGGAAGGTCCTAAGACATGTATTGTTTATATTTCTTCAAGGTTAGTCATGATGAAGAGGATGACTAGAGAAAGATGAAGGCTCTCTGCAGATTTGCATCTTCTAATATTCCTCAGTACCCCTTGAGTAGTTTGCAGATGCACTTCTCCCCCATGAATGTTTCCAAGTTACATGGATCTTCTCAGACCCAACACAACTGTGTTAACCTTGTGTTCTGACAGCCTCTCTGGCCTCATTCCAGCTTGGGACTGCAATAGCTATTTGTACTAACTGATATTTTTAATAATACAAGACAAGTAAAGGAACAGTGTCAAACTAGAAAACAGGGGAAACATTTTCATTGCTCTAGTTTAGTCAGCACTTTGACTCAGTGAGGTTAATGTTACCCAGCGTTGTGCTGCAGGGTGAAGGTATCTGGGAAGAATACACAGTGTTTCTGCAATACTGAGACCTGTTTATGAAGACTACCCTTTTGCTTTGCAAAGCATGAGTTAGTGTCTCACAAAGCTTTGTGTGTCTTGAACTACAACCTTATTATTGCCCTGGAACTGAGTATTAAGTCCACTTTTGGTTTGGAGATCATGAGAGAACGGCTTGTTGTTCACTGTGTCACGTGACCACTTTCTCTTGTTGGAGTCTGACATCTGAGCTGCCCTTGCAGGCTTGAGTTTAATTCGTAAAAGTGCTTCCAAGGTGTGCCAGTTCTGTTTAACAAAAGGGGGGAAAAAAAGGTCAGAGGCCACAGGTTCAGCCTTCTCTGAGGGCACAGTCGAGGCTGTAATTCAGCTACAGACCTGTGCTCTCTGCTGGCCCAGGTCTTGTCTCTAATTCCAGTCAGTATGTTTTTCCACCTGGTTAGGATCTGCGATGTTGATGCGGTGTTGGGCAGCCTCCTGTTCCTCCACTTACTTTGCTTCTTTCTTTGCTTATGTTCAAGTAATTTAAATATCTTCACAAGGGGCTCTGAAAGAATTCAAATGCTCTGATGTCCCTTAAGTTGAGAATAGCATAGATACTCAAGTGTGTCAGGCAGTGGTGTACCAGACTATAACTCCTAAATCTCATATGGAGGGAGTGTGCTGCTGTGTCCTGATAACTGCAAGAAACCAAAGGTTGAATTGCAGCCTAGAACTTCAATCTTACATCCATGTATTTGTACTTAAATATACATAAGTAGCTTACATAACTGTTTACTGATACAATGAAGGCTGCAGCAACTCCTTGCTAAGTTTGACTTGATGTTTACAGAGAGAAATTTTCTTCTGATGTAGCAAGGAGATTACATTGTTTGACATGGGAGGAAAAGGATTACAGTAATCTGCTCTTGTTTTACAGCCTTATGTAGGAGGAGAAAGATTATAGCATGGTTCCACAGGAACATGGAAATGATCTGCAACATTTTGAATAGTGACCTGGCATACATTATAATATTGTGGCACTGCTGCTTTTGCCATGTAACCAAGTCCCTTGTGAGCCAGTGGGTAGGCACTGTTCTTAAGAGGGAAGAGAATTATCACTTATTTGTTTGTGAGTGTAGCCAGTAGCAGTTTGAGTAAAATCAGGCATTCCAGTGGCATGAAGGAAAAGGCCTGGCTGTTTAATCGAAATGCACATTTTGAATGAACTCACAAAGACATTCTATTACTTGAATGTGTACATTCCTTGTTTTTCCCCCTTAAAGAAGTCAGTCAGGGAACAGGGACACATTAGCATTAAAAACAGTATTGGCAAGGGAGGGAAAGGACTACAATGATTTATTTTTAACTTTTTATTTAATGAAAAGCTGTAGATACCCTTTTTTCTTTTCTTGATATTTGGCATTGTTTTACGGGGGTTTCAAATGAAGAGTGCTAGGTCTTTGATCAAAGAATCAGAAAAGGATGCCTGGTTTCAAAGAAGGTTGCTTTTTTTTTTTTCTTTCTTTCTTTCCTTCATGGAAAGCTCCCTTGTGTGCTCTGATAGCAGAGTTTATCAGAGGATCTTCCAGACTTTGTCACAGTTATATTAACAAAAGCAGTATTAACCTGAGAGTTTCCTCCAAACCTGCAGGACTGTTCCCTTACAAGTGAGGTTAGTTCTCTGAACAAAAACTCCCTTCCTTTCTTTGTTCCCACCCTAAGACAGGGCAGGAATACCCTGATCCATCCTGCATACCTGAAAGCCATTTTAAACAGGGTTGTTTACTGGAGTCAAAGCACGGATTTTCCTCAGGTTAACTCTAGTGGGTTTGTTTTCTTCTTTCCTGTCTGGAAAGATCCTTGCAAAGTACTTAAGTCAAATCCAACAAAGGGGCAGAAGTCCCAGGCGTTGGATCCCCAAGGCAGTGAGCCACCTGACAGGGAAGTTGCATGGAGGTTTTGCCCTGGTCTTGAGTTAGTGCTCCCTGCCTGCTGCTGTTTCAGCAGGCTTCTGGTTGGGCAGGGAGGATTTTGTTTGGCTGCAATTACCTGTGACACTTGTCTTTCAGAAAGTTGGTGGACAACAATGTGTTATTGCAACATATTTGTTGGGGTCTGGTTTCTTCAGTGATTGTTGTTACCTCTGCTTTTGGAGCTGGATAGAGAATCACTTTTAAAGCTAAAATTCTGGGTTTCTGGTATTACTCCGTAAATCACCAGAAACTTCTGCTATGTAGGTGATGTAATTTTTCTTACCTTTTTTTCCTGTTTAGTATTTATAAAAAAATATTTAGTGCTGGAGAGAAGATGGTAATAGGAGTGTTAGGTAGAAGGCAAAGAGACTGACAGCAGGAATGAAAAACAGACTGTAACAACTGGTAGAACCAAATTGTGAATATTAAAGAGTCTTGTTACCTTGGTAATTTAGAAACACTGGGCTGCGCTGCAGAGATGGGAATAAAAGTAGCTTGTAAATATGAACAGGTCAAGTGAAATCTGAAGCAAGTGAAACCTGTCTGTAAACCTGATGTACCCCAGGAGAGCCTTAAAATCTCAGTTAAGAAAATGGTTAATAAAACTCTTAGGCAGCACAGCTCCAGCACTGACATGATACATGACAAGTTTTCCTCCTCTGGCTACAATGCCATCTCTGCTGCAGAAGAGCTCGGCAAACATGCCACGTGCCTGTTGCTGCTGGGTGGGTGGGTATGTGGTGCCTGATGTTTGCCCATAGAGGGTTTTCCTCTTACATGAAGCTAAGGACAAGGACCTTTAAATGTTCAGGTGTCACAAGTGTAAGGTTTGCTATTGGGTTCCCTTAATAAAGCTTTCCTATTTCAGGATACAGATAGAATTCTGCCACATTTTCAGTCTTCTTCATTTTCCATGTTGCTTCTTTACTTCTCATGCTTCCTCAGTGTCTTGCAGCAGAGTTAAATTGGTATCTTACTCTCCAGTGAAAATCTAGTTAGTTCAGAACAGTTAAGGGAGTGAGAGCCTTAATATTATCCTGGAGCTGAAGTCTTCCGTAGAAAAATCATTTATGGCTCAGAAAATTGCATGTTAATTGTATTCAGTAAATTAGACTGGTTTACAATGATTCTTACCTGGCAAAGATATCACCAGCAGAGAATTCAGTCAGAAGTGTTTTGCTTCCTCTATTCTGCTTTTCCTGCCATCTTGTGTTCTGCTTCTGTCAGGAATAAACCCAATCTGTCACTGCACCATTCTAGTAGCAGAAATAATAAATTCTCACAGAATTAGGGTTATTTTTTGGAAGTTTCACTAAGGGATGTAAATGTGACTTTTTCTTTGAAGGATGTTTGTCTGAGGGTTTTTAAGAATTTCTGAGACTGCCTCTTGCTTCCAGTAGTTACAACCTGTTTGAGAACAAAAACCAGACACCTTTGAACTGCAAATTCTGGGCTGCAGGAATGTTCCTGTCACTGATATGTCACAGCTTGAATCAGGACAGGCAGCAGTGGTCTCACTGCTGCCTCTCCTGGGTCTTACCCAAGCTAGACAACTCCGAAAGTTTCCTTAAGGTATAGTGGAAAGAAGTGGAGTTTCTTTTTCGAAAAGAAGAGGTTATTCTTACAAAAAATCCTAAAAATATGCTCTGAAATATATTTCTTCAACTTGACGGAACTTTCTGTGAGGGAAATGTGTTTTAATCAAGGCCTTGTGGAAAGGCTATTTCCTCTACTGAAGAGGATGGGAAGATCAATGTCCCATTTCCATTCTTACGGCCAAAAGACACTGAGTTGATTAAAATTGCCTTGTATACCCCACTAAAGCTGAAGAAAAGCAGTATCTCCTTTTAGTTTGGAGATGTCAGAGGCTGCATCATCAGGGATGGACAAAGG
The DNA here is from genome assembly GCA_035047865.1 of Dendrocincla tyrannina. NCBI lineage: Eukaryota > Metazoa > Chordata > Aves > Passeriformes > Dendrocolaptidae > Dendrocincla > Dendrocincla tyrannina. The sequence continues at coordinate 7,005,067 of JAWWMP010000167.1, forward strand.
TTAGTCTCAGAAGCTCTGATAGCAAAATTTGTGATTTGGATAATTGCATTCATGTTTGCTTTTGCCGTTCAAAATCCGAAGGAAAACAAGAAAAAAGGCACCCCAAAGACACCAGTTAAGAGTTGCACAACGTCATCTAAAATTTAAGTCATTAACAGGCATCTCCATTATGCTGTAATTATTTATTGATTTTTATACAGTATGACCATTATGCACAGTGCTCACTGAACTGATGCAGTAGTCAGCAAATTTTAAAATCCTCTTATCTGACCTATTTTTACCAGCTTAATCCAGTTGCATAACAACAATGCGATTGTAGATTTTCATAAATAAGAATAAAAGGAAGGGTAGAAGTGGGCAGAAACAATCAGCAGAACCTGCTGCTGTTTTTCCCTTGCACTCTGAAAAACCATGTGTGAGCCAAGCCCTACCAAAAAGCTTCTGTAATATTTCTGTTTCTTTACAATTGCTTCAATTTCCCAATAGCCCATCCAATCTCACATTGTCTCCCACAGAAAGGCCGTTACCAGAGGCATCAGAGGACAATTGAAAATCTGTGATGGAGATAATGAGTTCAAGACAGCTTTTCCTCTAGTTCAAAGGCAACTAGCACTTGGGAAGCAGAAATTTTTTTTAGTCCTGCGGGCTGAATGTGAAGTTTAGCCTGCAAAGGGGAGAAGAGCTGCTTTACCTACTGGTTTGTGGGGTACAGAAGTTACCACTGGTTGAGTGCCTCATATGCACCATATGAGGTCTGACCCCAACATTTACACGCATTCTTGCTTCATATCCCATTTCTGCCATGACATCCAAAACACTTGAAAACTTGGAGAAATATTTGAGGAGTTGGCATTTCCCCTGGTATTTGTTAGTATTTATTTTAATGCTTGAAGGGGTTTTCCTGTTTTTATTTGAAGGAGGTTAGCTCAGCAATTTATTCTCCACCAGGCAGGACATTTTGCAGTATTTCATGAGTGCATGCACACAACTGTAGAGAATAACTTTATGGATTGTTGGATCAAAGTAAGCCTCTGTTCTCTTTTAGACATCTTAGGTTAATAAGCAAATGTGGGTTCGATATCTAAAATGATACTGGGGAAACTATGTAACAGGATTTAGTGCTTATGCAAACCACCCCCCCATCCCTGTTAATAGAATTGACAAATTGCCATCACCATAACTCGAGGTGTGGCAATTACCCTTTGTAAAGTTTCAATAGCCCTTGCTTTGTCACTCCCACAGGCCTCTTGACAGAGCACATGGTCTTATAGAAATAAAGCTTGCTCTGCCTTGTCTCTGTTCTTTCAGTGATCTTTAATCAAATAGATGAACAGACTTGAGGAACTTGCAGGTCTTAGACTTGTGAATTTGTTTTGCTTTCTCTCCTGTGTAATAGACACAGAATATGCTGAGTTGGAAGGGATCCACAAGGATGATTGTGTCCAACCCTTAGCCCTGCACAGGACCATCCTCCAGAGCCACACCATGTGCCTGAGGGCCGTTCCCAAATGCTTCTTGAGCTCTGTCAGGCTTGGTGCTGTGGCCACTGCCCTGGGGAGCCTGTTCCAGCAGCCAACCATTCTCTGGGTGAAGAGCCTTGTTCTAATACCAACCTAAACCTCCCCTGACACAACTTGGGGCCATTCGCTTGGGTCCTGTCACTGTCAGCACTGAGCAGAGAGCAGTGCTGTGACTGAAGGTGCTCTATTGCTCTCTGAAGAGCCCACACAGCAAGTATGGCCCAAGATTTTTGGCTGTGCGACTTCTAATGTAACTGTCATGCATGCTGACTTTTGATGCATATCTCTTGTAAATTTGCAGACAGGTCCTTTGGGGATCAAAGAAACCTCAAAATAGAAGCAGAGAAGTAAAGTGCTGACAGGGCACAGGTCAAAGCCCCACCTCTTTCCTTCTTCCTCGTATATAGGACAAATAGACATTCTCTTACGTTCCTTGGAAAACCCAATTCTTTCCTAGGCAATCAGTGCAGCAGTATCCTTCCATGTTTTTACCTCCAGAAGCTGTCACTGAAGACAAATCTACAGGCTGTGAAAGACAGCACAGGATCAGCTGTCTGGTGTCCTTGGGGAATGACAAATACTTTTTGCTGAGGGGGAGGTGGAGGAGCAGGACAGGGATTGCCAGAAAGTGCATTTTTATGGTAACTGAAGTAATGAATTCAAATAAAATAGAGGTTTAGAGTGGAAGTGCCATTTCGGTTTTAACTGCAGTGTTGCTACTGCAAAGCTATAAATTAGAACAGGGTAGTTAGGCAGGATGAAATAAAGGCAGAAAGGCAAGGGTCCTTGGTAATAGGAATCTCAGAGGAGCTCCACCTCCAGTAATTGAAGTACATCCCACATTGGCTTTGTCTCAGATGGTAATTAACGGGGCTAGCAGAAAGACACAAGGACCAACTTGCACAGGAGGGGATGTGCTTTCCTTGCTCAGCAGGAAACTTGTTTTTGATTGTGATTAAGTGCCTGGGTTTCCAGTCTTGGACTGGAGGTTTGTGGCTGATTTCTATGGCATGTTTTTCTGATAGTGTTACTTAGAGAAATCCATCCATAGGGGCACCATGCAGTCTCATCTCCAATAAATGTTTCACATGTTTTTGTACCTTCAGCTACTCCAGGCCTCTATACCATGTTTGTGGCCCAAAGTTTTTGAGACCCTGAAATTCTACTTGCTCTGCCCAGGCAGGGGGAAGTCTGTGGCCTAATCCATCTTATCTTTTTTCCCCTTCTACTTTGTTTTCTTGTGGATAGAGACTCCTATTCAAGAAGTCATTGATGGCTGGGGAATGGCAAAAACACAGAATCTGTTCTTAAAAGAAAAGGCTCAAAAAGAGAGAAAATATTAATGTGGGTCAAATGGTAGTTAATAATTGTAATAAACTGCCCAGGCCAATATGCAGTTTAAAATATTTATTAATTGATTGAGCAAAACCAGCCGCTGGATGGCCCTGGAATCTCCTGCTCCACCAAGGAGCAGTACCAAAGGGCATGTACCGAACCATTCCCGAGTTTGCTTTTTATACCCTTTCTCATCTTTTTTTTTTTTTTTAATTTTCTAATCAGGGTCCATTTTGTTCCATGCTCGGGGCGAGTCCTGTTAACATGGTAGACAACCCAGGGTGGTGGTAAATGAGTCCTGTTATCACAGTAGGTGGCCCAGGGTGGTGGTCAGGGTGGATGCCTCAAGTCTGGTTATCATGCTGTTCATGCTTCTCACAGCTCTTTCTATATCTCTCTTATTAGTACAATTCAAAGCTTATAATACACATATTATGGTAGTTTAATATTTAACAGCTTAAGCCACCAAAACAGAATAAGACACTACATTTAACTGTTTAAGAAAAACTTTAACGTTTGACAGAAATATCAAGTTTATATGCATAAAGTTCAAGATAGATTGCCAGCAGCCTAAAGAATATTTAGCAAGCATAAAAGTCACTCCTGCCCTTCCCCCTCGGATATCTGTGGTTTATCCAGCCCCCTTGCTAGTAATGCAAGCCCATATCATGGCATTTAAATGTATCAACAAAGTTTCTTATTGACAACTTATCACAATAATGGCTTATAGACAAAGAATAAAAGATAGGTAAATGCCACTGAACACACACACACACAACAATCCATGTCTTTTGATTTAGTGTTGCAGCAGATGGAAACGGAAAAGATTCAAATGAAGCCTCACTGACTTTTTGCTGCTCTGCAGTTCATTACCGCTGCTTGCTTGCTAATGCTCACAAGTGCCCATTGTGGTCAAGAGGGTACCGAGAAACACTAAAAAGGTGAGTTAAGGAGCTGCTGAATCCCGGGAAGCAATGCACACCATTAGTTTAGAGCTTGTTCTGCTCTAGTATGTAAGAAAATGCTTTATTTTCTCTAGAAACCACCTTTCATTTCTAAGCACCCTTCTGTGTTTCAATTGCTTTGGAGACTATAGGTCAGGTTTCCAGCTTGTGAGCGTTTATGAAAGCCTTTTAAATGAGACCACTATGCTAATTTACACTTCTGAGATGGTGTTTCTGTATATAAAGTACCAGCTATATACTGGTATAAGACATATATAAGTTTAAGACATATATATATGTCTTAAACTGCCTTGTGTCTAATACATGATGAATGGAAGTGGAACAGTGATAGCCAGTAATATCTGAGTACCTGTAATGCTGTGAGTAATATTCAGTGAGCTGAATTTGGTCAACTTTTGGATATTTGGCTGGGTAGCTCAAAACCTGATACATGTAAGGATGAATGTCTGTAGATCTGCTTCCTTCCTGGGGCAAAATAGAAATACTTCTGTAGTTCTAATGTCATAAATGAAAAGTGCTGCTCAAGGTTAAGATGTTCTTGTCACAGAAATCTGATAAGTGTCTTGTAAGTGGATGCTCCTGTAAAATTGATTTCAAGTAACTTCCTACAGCTGCTTTCTTTCTGAAAAATGCTGAGTCACTTGGCAGACAGTGGCCTAAACTTTTTGAAGGAACAATGAGGGGACTCTGAGTTTCTGGCTAGAATTTGTAATCTGCTGCTGCTTGATTCAGGCAGGATGTCTCTGAATGGCTTCTAGTGACCTCATAGTACAGCACTTATTTTGCTTGCATGGGAAGGTTAGAGCCCTGTTCCAAATCAGATACCCAAGCATCCATTCTCAACACCACTTGATCTCTACTTTCAAGTTACTAAATGGAGGTTAAGCTAGACTTCTTTTCCCCTTTCCTCGCCCCAGCCTGGTGTAATGCCCCTGCCTAGTAATTGTCCAATTATGGCCTGAGATTTATGAACCTGACTCTTAATAGCTATTCAGCTTTATCCTTCAACTCAGTGTGATGGAGCAATAAGCAGGAAACCTTTCTTGGTCTGAGTGGGACATTTTTCAAAGCAGAATTTCTGGAATTTGAGTAGGCCAGATGGTTGTTTCCCCAAAGTACATAGAGATTATAGGTATCAATGACTTTCATATCTCTTTGCAAATGCACTCCATAGCAACATTTTCCACTTACTTACTCAGCATAGGGCTCAAGACATATCCATCTGTTGTCATCCCAATACACTTGCCTGCAGTAGAGAGAGATTGCTTAGAAGGCCCACACACAGTCAGCAGCAGGGCCTCACTCCTGCCTTTGAGAGCTAATGGGATCGCAGCCTGGGATCAAAAGGTTGCAGTAAATCAATAGTCACAAATCTGCACTCATAAATCTCTGTGCAGGGGAGAGCTACATAAGGGCCTCTGTGCAGGGTCTTGTAGATAGATCTCATTCATAAAAGATTTTGACTTCTTATTGTGGTACAGATAGTTGTTTTGACAGAATATCAATGCTGTAGTGAGCAGCCCTTCTCAAGCTGTTGGTGCTGAGCTTTCTGGAGATGACATGTGCACCTGCCTGTCATTGCCACAACTTATCCTCCCACCAGCTCCATTCCGTTTAGGCTTTGTATTGGTTCTTATACTGTAAAACTGAAGGGGGTGGGAGGGAACACCCCATCTGTCATTGCAGGAGAAGGAATTACTGGGAAAAGGGCAATAATAGTTTCTTTTGTCTGGTTTCCTTGAAGAATTTGGATAGTTGTGTGTATTTTTTTCAGGAGACAAACATCCAATGTGTTGATGTTTTCTGTGGAACCTCATCTTTTATGGCAGAGGAGCAATTGTACAGGGGCAACTTAGCATGAATTAGGATCACTCTTAAAAGTAAGCAAATATCTTGTGTTCAGATGTTAGGTGCTTCTTCACATCTCACCTGCTCCTCTTAACTTTTCTTGTAGAGGTATTTCCATAAAATTCAGAGACTATTCCCAAATTATTAGGCTTGAATCTTGCCCAAATTATTCTTGGATGCTGGAAAGCAAGCAGACAATGTTCCTTCCATGGATTCTCTAACTGCTCAAAATCTTCTCTCTATTGCTATGCCAGGTTTATTTCAGCAGGGGAGCCTTGGTTGGTCCAGTTCTCTGCGTGGCAGATGGGCAGAAGTAGCAGGTGCACTTCCCCTTCCCTGTGTCAGAGTGCCCCCTCTACTCCAGGCATACCCTTGGTGGGATGTAGCTCATCTCTGAGGGCAGGGATAACAAACCTGGTGTGACCAAGTACAGGTCAGTGCTGCTTGGGGCATGGCTGTAACAGCTTGCTGGAGCACATTGCAATAGATCATCCTTTCCTGTCTGCTCTATTTTTCTTGAGGAAATAAATCACTTGGTTGTAGGTAAGAAGCCATGTGGCTTTGACACATTCACTTCTCTTTTGTTCTTAAAGGAAAAAAGACTGTGCTTATGAAGAGATGGGGCAATACCATGTCCTTGATTTGTTATTGAATATGGAAGTGATTTAAAATAGGATAAAAGTTGTAATTATGGACTGTGTAAAATACAATGCATAAGTTGATGTGTTCTAAAACTGGAATGTATGCAGGGCATGTACCTCAGTACAGGCTACTGCTCAGTTTTCAGCCTTTGACTCGGGTCCCTTGACAATGCACTTACTCAAGAACATGCATGAAAAAAATTAACATTTTTAAACTTTTTGCTCAGCAGACAAAATCCAGGAAGTCACAGCAAATGGAACTTTATTTTAGTTTCCTTGGGAATTTTTGTGTGACTGTAACCTTTGGACTTTCAGAAGTTTATCTCCCACTGATTTTACAATTTAGTTCCTGGCCTGGATTTCTCCAAGTTGCTGCGACCATCAAGAACCTCAGCTCTGGTAGTTGGTGAGCACCAGGTGACAAAAGCTGGAACATCCAGAAGACTTGGCACTGTAGTCAAAGCTGTACTAATAAGCTAATGCACAGAAAAGAGAGGGAAAGAGAAAATAGTTGATTATCACTGGTATTAACTAGGTTCCTGAAAAATGCAAGGTTTCATTATAATCAGAATGCAGTATCAAGAGTCTGAAATGTGGGGGGTTTTTACTGCCTCTACGGAAAGAACTTTTACAACACAATGAGGGTATCTGATTATTGCTAATTATCTGAGTTTGACCAGCCTCTGTTGGCTGTTCTTTCATCACTTCAGATTTGTCATGTTTCTAGCTTACACAACTCAGAACCCTGTTTTGTTTTCAAACTGAGCATTGCTTTCAAAAGTTATAATACACTACAAAAATCAGGCTTCTATAATTTCTTGGTTTTGGTTGCATTCCACCCCCCCCCCCCCCAAACTCTTACAGGAATTATGCTCTTATGCCACAATAATTCAAGTGACCTTCATCTGAGCAGGACCCTCATTGCCTGAATACTGCTTACAGATCGTTTTATTACTTGAGTTAGTGTAGCTTCTCTTGAATATTTGTTTTGTCAGTTTAAATCATGTCAATGAGAAGCACAGAAATCCCTTGTTGTTCCCTTTTTTTGGCTTAAAATGCTTTATGAAATGGAACTCTGGTTTTAACCTAGAGATACTAACTTCTTTTTTTCCACTTGTGCCTTTTGGCGCATAGTCTGCCTTCAATGGCTTACAAGAAGCTGGAGGTTTTGTCCTATGAAGGTTCTGATTACTCTGCCTAGCTTAATCACGAGCTCATGGCCACAAATAAGTAAATGGAGGTGAATTAAGGGTAAGAATTAAATAAAGCTGCTCAGCACTGCAGTGACTGAGTCACTTGACTCCCCAGCTAAAGCAGAACCTTGATTTCGGTATATGAATTAGAGCATGTCTGTGTAGTCAAGTGCAGAGTTGTGCTTCAGAAGGAGGAGCAATTGATTAGGTATAAATAGTGCTTTGTTTCAACGTGTAAAGATGAGTCTGCATGGTTCAGCTTTTTCATTTTTAAGATGGACTGCTCTCTGAAAAGCCATGTGACCTCTGTGTTGCTTTAACTGCAAAACTTAACAGATTTATGTAGCAATTCTCATGTCAAATTGACTTTCCTATTCGACTCTGGTTGGTTGGTGAGATTTTACTATGCCATGGCTTAGGCTATGGAGTTGAATTCCTTTACCTCTGTTTCTACCCCCATGCCAGTGTGTCGGTGATTTGGAGTCTGCACTAACTTGTGGGATTACTGTTCCTGCTAGCTGACAATTTGACTCCATTCACCTTTTCAATTACACTTACAATGGGTAAATAAAGCACAAAGTGTGAAACAGTTAAAATCAAGCTTTAAGAAGTATAGTAGGGTGGGGAGAGAAAAACCTGCTTGTGTTCAGGTACTTGAGGCAGTGCAGGTTCTATGTTAGTGTCTCTGCCTATGTGCAATATTTGAAACTGCTCTGTGTTATCTTAGATCCTTCTTAAGCTGTTTACACAAGGAGAACTCTTCTATATCTATTTCTGTCTTTACATTTAGGAATAAATTATGTTTTACTGTTCCTTGTTACTTCAGAGTGTTAACAGCAGTAATGTGTATTTTAAAGACTAAAGACATTTCACTAGGCAGACAAATATCTCTTTTTATTAAAGAGATGCTAGTCAATAAGTGAGTGTCTTTACAAGATTTAATTTATTAATGGACAGACCTATGAAATCAATCAACTAAAGAGGTAGTGACAGATATCCTGTCCTAAATATTCACTCTGAGTTGGTTGATTCATGTTTGAAAATGTTGCAGATTTATTGACAGTATTTTTTAGCTAAGAATATCATACAGTGAAATAGATTTGTTTTCCTCTTTGAAAGTTTTCCATGCCTTAAGTAGTTTTGGGAAATAGTTGTTTTATGATTTTCTGGTGCTGGCAGTCCCTTTGTACAACCACAAGCTGGTCCACCCTGTGAGTTATCCTGTAGCCATCATAAATATGTCCAGATCCTTTTAATCCTTTTGGCAAACTGCTGTCTCTGCATGTTTTGTTTTATCCTTGTCATTGTTTTCTTCTGAACTCCTGAATCATAACTATCTTTCAAGTTTACTCCTAAAAATCAATTCACTAATAAGGAAGCTTCATGGAGCTTCACTGCCGAAGCCTGAGAATTTAACAGGGTTCAGACACAAGCTTGGACACGTGGCATAAACCCACAGGTGAAGTTTAGTCTGTATTATGAAGCCAATTTCATGGCACAATTTTCCTTCAATATTAAAGGCAAACTAAATATTATATAACATTTTCTTTAAGTAACCAAATCGGTTTTGAAAGAATTTTCAAATACTTTCTTGAAAATGGCCATGTTTTCCTACCAGAAAACAGCAGTTTTCTCTTAGTCCTATGAGTTCTCTAGTAGTCAGCGAATTCCTGCCTATATTTAGTCTTTACATATATATTTATGTACTGTAAACAGTATGCTTTTATATGTCTCTCTATATAGGGAAACACACATATACATACACACATATACTGTTCTGTTACAGTATCATTTTCCAGCTTTCCCTAATATATAAAATATGTAGGCCAGCTTCTTGGATTATTTTGTACCAACTGTCTTAGCCTATGACTTTCCAAATTGCATTTTACTCGTAATTTCTGCTCATGTTTCTAATCCCTCTAATCTGGAGATTTCATTACCATGCTGTTTCCTATCTTCCTGATCATCATTATTAGGAGTATTAAATCGGGCTAGTAATAATGCCTCCAAACCTCAATCACTTGTCATTTAATACTATATTTTGCTTGCATTACTTAAGCTATCTTGTCATTTGTAGGGTAGACCTCATCTCCAACCTGATGGGAATTAATTGAGAGGAAATTTATGTAACACAGTTTTCAATCTCTAAAAGCCACATATTTTAAATCTGCTAAGGGCCTCTGTCTACTAATCTTGTTTTGTCAATAAAAATAGTAATGTAATCAGCTCAGCTCAAAGAATCTGGCTGTTGCAAGCTCGTTCTCCTTTATTCTAGAAAGTGAGAGTTGTGGATGTTAGTGGTTCAAAGATATTTGCAGCTGTTTGTGGCAATCTGCTCAAATTGAAGTGAAGCTGTGTCTCAGTCCTTTTAATAATAGAATTCTGGTCTCAGAATAATGTATGATGTGTTCTGAAGCTGCACGACAGTTACTAGCTGTGCCAGCACATAAAATAGCATGTTGGCAGGTCTCTGGTCTGGTCTGGAAAGTTACATGAAGAGGATAGAAATTTCCATAAAGAATACAGGAATTTCAGTGCTTCACTTCTGGTGAAACAGGAAAAACTTGGTCTCACAGTACTCTTTCCAAAGCAGCAGATTAATTTCAACAGTAGTCAAGGTGGACAGGAAAAATTTGAGATGCTTGAAAACTCTTATGGAAAGGTCATAGCCAAACTTTTATTCCTGCTGGTGGGGCTTGCCCCCCGCCACCCCAGCCCCCTCCTCCAGCTGTGTTTGCCAGAACTATTCTGTGCCACTGGTTGTTACTGGTCTGTGAAGATCCAAATTACAGAAAGCTAGTTTTTGTTTTTGTAGCCTCTTGCTGACTGCCCAAGGGGTGATTTATTCTCTGCTCATGCAGTGAATGGCTTGTATGCTTTGGCTCCTTCAGTGGCAGCTGAATTTCAGAACTGGTCAATGTGAACATCCTGATTGACAATTCAGTTTTCCCTGCCTGCTTGCTTAAGACATCACAGTGGTAGAGCTGGCTGTTCCTGGGAAAAATGCTGCAGAGAAACATGATTTTTTTTCACTGTAGTGGGGAGATTTTTGAATTCTTGATAAGATATGAAAAAGTATCTCAATTTTGCCTGGCTTTACTTTCCACTGAAAAGCATTAGCATTGCTGTAAGGCCACATTTCTCAGGGCAAGGATTTCAGTAGCAGTATCCATCACAGGGTAGGAGAATATGTTCTCCTCTTGTCTGTTTTCTAATCAGATTACACTGAATTAGTGGAGAGGGTTGTCTCCTTTTCCAAAACCAAATGTCTTCAGTTATGTTGGATCAGTTGAGAATAGAAGCAGCCAGTCAGGACAAGACAAAATTACTATATCCTTTGTTAGGGCCACATTATTCCAGTTACTCACTTCTGAAGCCTGTTCATCTTCTCACAGCCACAGCATCTGCTGCTGAGCTGGAGGGGCAACTCTGGATGTTCTGTGATAGCACCTACATGTTCCACATTGAGAGCCATGGAAGTGGTAAGGCTTTGTTTGTAAGGCTGATAAGAACGTAATGCAAATGTAACCTTCCAAAGGATTTGGCCAGAATAGATGTGGAAGAAGTCTTCCAGAGCTTTCCATAATGCAGTTTCAGGCCTTTTTTAATAGATTAACTGGTGCTTAAGAAAGGCTAGAGAAGAAGCAGGGAAAGGAAGGAAAGCACTTATCTAGTCTATTGACTCTCTTTGCAAATTAAAACCAAAATCTCATCGGGGCACAATTCATCCTAAACATTTTCTATTCCTCCTTTGCTTTTCACTGACTGTGTGTGTTTAGACATTTCACTTCAGCTTCAGTTATTTTCTTTCATAAATTTGGAGAAAAGGTGAGTTTTTTGAATAATCAGTGTTGCCCCACTGCAAAATTAAGGTGAGGTGCTTTTTGTTCGTATCATTGTAAACTGGCTTAATTAGGGCTCATTGGTGCTACTTAGAGAGAGAAAACCTGACTTCATTAAAGTTAGTAGTGACAATAATATGCAGTTATTGACCTTTTGGGATAGCAGCTATTTCAGAAGAGAATAGATTAATTTTTAAAGAGCTTCTGAAATTCTATAGTACAAAAATTTGTTTGAGGCTATACATCTGCCTGGTTTTATTAACATAATTAAAATGCTGCACTCAAGTAAAGAAAGCTGTTTCTCTGGCTGGTATTGTAGCATATCCCTAAATTCTTCAGGAAAGAAATGACAATGCATGCTTGCATTGTTTTAGAAGCACCGTGCAAGGCTTTTTAAACTTTCCCTTTCCTGAGATTGCTCACCAGGTATCTTTTTCCAAGTTTCTTTCACACTTGGTTTATTTGCAGCTCTTAAAAGTATAGATACTGGTGTTCTCAACAATGCTAAAACTATGGAAAAGAAAAAAGTTACTATGGTACCTAGCATTAACTAAGAATACTTCTTTCAGTCCTCAAGGGAAATGCCTTTAAAGAATTGTCTTTTTTCTTCTTCCTGCTTTTTTGTAGATGAGAAGAAAGCAGTGTATGGAAGAGTCAACCAGAGACTGACTGACTTCAGTTCAAACAAGGTACTGCTTTGTGACTTACGTGAGTTAAAGCCATAGGAGAAGTCAATTTTTGAAGATAAAAACACTTTGTTTCAGTTTTTTATATGCTACTGGAATTTGAGTGTTTGAAAATTTTTATATTTTTTCCTTGCCTCTTTGCTGTTCCAAATGAATTCAGTGGGACTTACGCTTATTGTTTAATCTTTGTATTATGAAGATGTCTGGCTTAAAGGTAAGCATTCCACTAATGAACACAAAAAAGCAAATTGCAAATATTTCCAAAAAGATGATGCAAATGTTCCTACAGCTATCAATGTTCTCCCATGTGTGGGGTAACAAATAAAACACTGTTTTGTCATGTTGCAACAGTACCATCAAAATGCCCCAGAATCACTCCAATCCAAAGGAAAACCAAACACTGTCTCTCACAGGGGGAATTATATCAACGTTACATTTAGCTAATTTAGCTTTATTCATCCCTGGAAACCTTGCCTACATAAATGCTAATATGACCAGGATACTTTGTTACAAGGTGTGTTGGTTGTTTTTGTTTGTTTGTTTTGAATCTTGCTTTAGTGTGCTAAATTGAAAGATATCAGGAAGAGGCACAATGCTGATGACTTGCTAAAATCACAAGACAGCCCTTAAAATACGCTGACTATTATGTTCAGATTCCCTCTTCCTAACTTTGTATTCATCCTCAAAACCCTTCCTAGCTGTATAGACTTTAAACATGGCTTAGTTTCTGAGCTCTAAATGATACTGACTTAATTAAACCTTTAAATTTCGCTTCTCTTCAACTGTTCCAAACCCTGGAATGACTCAATATGTCTGCACCTTTTGTCAATCTGGAGTTTTTATTATTATTTTAATGCCAAAGGCCCCCTCAGTCTTTACTACAAACTAGGATGTTAAGATGAACTTTTACTTGTCTCAAAATGTTATGGAAAGTTGTGTCTTTCAGTTATTTTTCCCCTTTTTTCCCAGGTTAATGAAAAATGGCCTTTACAAGACATTGCTATGCCTCTTTTTAAATTTTAGCCTTGTTTTCTTTTGACTTGATGTATGTTGCTTCTTGATAGGTATAATTTTTATGTATATGTTTTAGGAGGTGTTACTATGGCCCTCATGATATTAACTGAGTAAACGGAAAAATAGGTTGTAAGATACAAGGAAAAAGATTGCTTACATAAACAGCTGTACAAAATATTTGCAAAAGCTAGGGAGGACAGAGCAGTAACACTGTAAGATGTACCTGTGTCCTTAGGGATTAGCTGATTGAGATATCTGAGCATAAGAACAGAAGAATGTGTAGAGTCAACCCAAAAGCCCAGCTAGATTAGTGTCCTTTACACAAAGGGAAAGCAACACCACCAATATCAAATGAGTGAAAGAACAGAGCAAATCATTAGTAGTGGTGTCCAAGGATGCTCAACCAAACTCCAACAACTTTAACAATAGTGACTTCAGAAATTCTCAGTGGGATTTTCATCCATGAATTTCTACTTGGCTGTCTAAATATGCAATTTTAAGTTCACAAAGGCTTGAGATATGTTAGAGCATATGCACGTTTGGAAGTGATAGGATAATTCATTGCAACATACACATTTTGTCATGATCTTTCCAAAATTTCTTCTTATAATTAATTCCTGCATTTATACTTCAGGAATGACAAATGGACAGATGACGATTAATGAAGCCATTTAATACTTTAACACCCCAGGTCAGAATTTTGCTGTAATTTTCCTAGACTTGTTATTTTCTTCATATTTTACACCTGTCTTCAGATCATGAATGTCATGCATGGATTTTTTTTTTTGTGTGTGGACCATGTTGTATGATGCTAATTAGAATGAGCACATACAGCAAGCAGGGTAATTTAGCTTGTATGTACAGTTAGAAAACAGATTTTTAAGCAAATGACTGCATTTTTTGGCATGGAAAACACAGGGGCATATGGCCATGTCACTGAATGTAAAAGAGCTAATTTAGTTAGTAACTTTTCTGACCATATATTGGAATTAAGGTGAGAAATAAGTCCAGAGTTGTATATATTAGGTCATAAATGAGTACTGTGATTATTTAGCCTGACCTTCATGTGCCCTTGAACTCACCTGCGTTATGGCTTTCAATCCAACCTTTGCTTGAATTAGTCTAGGTACTGCATTTAAACCTATTCAACTGTGATTTCAAAGTGTGCAGAGAGGGAGAATCCTGGGTAAGCTATTAATGCATTTTACCATAATAAATGTATCTCTTATTGCTTACATGAGCACGCCTACATTCAGGTTCAACTATTGCTGTCATATCCTCTCTTTAATTACCACGCTGAAGACTCTTGTCTGCCATCAAATTTTGCTCTCCCTGCAGATCCCTGTTACACCAAGATGAAATTCTCCCCCAGTCACACTTCTAGAATAATCAACTTTTTGAATTTTTAATTCAAAGGCATAAGTTTTTCTTGGTTTTTTTCTAAATATTTTATGTTTTTCCCCACATTCTTATTATAAGCTGGGTATCAAAATTATAGGATTCCAGCAAGACACTTTCTGTAGACAAGTGCAACTTTGAAATACCTCTTTTACCTCTTAGTGTTTTTCTGCTTTAGAGTGTGTAGCTTTTTTTGAGCTGTCACAGTCTGCACTTACTCTTCCATTTTTAAATGTCTGATACATGCAAATGGCTATGAAAATTGTGCCCTCAGCTGCATCTTTAGTGCAAAAGAAAGATAGGCACAATTCATTGCTGTTATCAGAAACTTCAAGACATTGGAAACCTGTAACAGCATCTGAGGTCTTTAAAGATCTGCTGTATCTGTGGTTTGGTCACAGGTCTACAACAGTATTTGGAAAGATACAGGTTTGCTAGACTCCTTTGAAAGCAGGCAAAGAGGGAACTAAAAAGATGTCAAAAATGCTGGTAGTAGGGATGTGAGTTTCATACAGGGATTCAGGTTTGGCAAAACATGGTGGAGATGGTGATACCATCTGCTCTGTCTCCATTTCATTACATCCTCTTGGGCTCAGCGAAAGCTTGATATCCTGGTGGACTTGGGGATAGTATTAGATAGTGAAATTTAGCACTAGATAGTGAAATTTGTAGCTTCAATGGTAATTTTGCACCTTTCAATCCCGATCGTTTCTGTTTAGTGTCAAATTAAGGATTGCAAAGCCAGGGGCAGGGGATGAAAAATCCCACTTTCTCCATGTTTTGCCTGCAAGTTAAACTTCATCTCTCACCTGCTTGTACTTCTGTATCGACTTGTTTCCCTGTCCCATGTCATTAGTTGTTCAGAGGCTGATGGACTGAAGTGCAGGACTGAAGTCACCTGCTAGGAGACAGGGCTCCCTCAAACTCTCCACTTCAAGGCCTCTTCCCTTAAACACCCATGCTGTACAGCAGATAACAGGGGTCTTTCAGCACACTGATTTATGAGGAACTCTAGGGCTCTGCATGGCAGGCCATGTGGTTACTCTGAGAGTTATTTTTCTGACTCTCATCTTGAGCCCTAGAGCTGCCTTTTCACAGATAGTTTTCTACTCTGTGTCCCATAGTGTTTCATTTGTTACTTTAGATATGTTTAGCCAGGTATTGTCCTAGTTGCTGCTCTGATTTTTTTTTTCTCTGTAGCATTTCATTATTTACCACTCCATTGTTTGAGTCACCTACAGCCTTCATGGTAACAACTTTATGGATGGCATTTTAGCAAGTTATTGACAGAATTTTTAAATAATAAGTGTTTATTAAGATATCTCTTTGGCATTCACACATGAAACTCAGTCTCTTAACAATGGTAATTTAACAGTTAAAATTTTGAGACTTCTATAATGGGCTGGATTTTAGTTGTTTCCTCTGCTACAATCCTGCTTTCTGGCTATTTTCAATGGCTGTTACAGGCCAGAGTAAAGTTTAAATTTGTTACAGCAAAAGGAAAATAGGCTTAAGTCAAGGGCTTTTGAAAACTCTCAATCATAGAGAGTGTGTGAGTGGCTAGAACTATTGTTTCATTTAAATGACAAACCTAAGAAACTCTAATAAATACAGGTTACCTAAATAAATCAAAGTCAGGATGCTTCTGTTGAAGTGCAAATCTGCTGTCATAAAAATTTCTATGAAGGTAACTAATTTCCATAAGCAGGTTTTCTATTGGATGATGACTTATTCATCCAATGTTTCTCCAGAGATCTTAGCTAGCTGCAAGAACAGGTATCTTGATGAAAAATAAGCCCCTGTTTTGTTTTTTCTTTTAATTTCTGCAGAAAAGGGTGATATTGTTCTCCAAAGTTGTTATGAGAATATGGTTGTCTTTTTTTTTTCTATTTAACTGTTGTTTCAGAAAAAAAAAATAGAGGTAAGTTTCACCTTCCTATTTATTAAAACATTGCCAGTTTACTCTGCAAACCTGATAACTCTTCCATTCCATCTCCAGTGGCTGAGCCAGCCTCTGGGATGTCATCAAGCAATTACACAGGTCTTGAACTCTTGATCTTGGCTGTCATCTCTAAAAAAGAAAAAAAAACCCAAACAGATTACTTGGGCACATTTTCATTTTGCAGGCATGGCTGTCCAGGTTCATGCCACCTCCCAGAGCCTCCTGGCTGCTTGTCTTGCCCCTACACCCTCCCTGCTGCTCAGGGTCCTCTTGTGCTTTCCAGCAACAAGTGGGGCTGCTCGACACCCTGAAACCCATCATGTGCTCATGTCCTTTTGAGCTCTGCCTGTTCAGCTCTGTGATTGCATTGGTAGCCATCTTAAATACGTTTATGCTACTGTTTCATCTCCCCAAAGTGTGAGAGGGACTTCTTAGATGTTCTGTAAAATCTCTAGTTAAAATTGTGCTCGTGTAAGGCTATCAGACTGAATGAGAACTGCTCTTTTCTTTCAATCCTGCCAGGAAGAGTATTATACAAAATTAAAGACAGGTAAATGTTCAGGTTTGCTACTTGAAACTGGTTTTAATTCTGCAAGTCCGTGTCATTCTTACTGAGTGACAGCAGGAAAGACAGAAGTATGCTGAAATGAAATCACTGAAAGTGCAACTAGTAGCTGTGCTTAGGAAGAAATCATGGTTGCAGGCTTGAGCTATCTCTGCTATTCCCTGCGATGAAAGAATAAAGGACAATCTTTCTTATTTCTGTTTGCATTTTTTTTTTAGGTTCTCTATTATTCTACTGGTGTTGACAATGTGCGTTGTAATCCTTTTAGTAGATTTCTGACTAAATACTTAAGTAAAGCTTTTTAAAGTCTGTAAGTGGAGGCAAGGGTGAGTTAATCAGGATATTTCATCTCTCAGTAAAGCAGTAGATGTACTTGAAAATGAATAGGAGAAATATTCATGACCTTAAGTTTTCATGCTTTTGAAAAGAAGGAAGGAAGCCTGAAGACTCTAGTGAAAGCTCTAAATACTCTGCCAGGTGTCATCGTGCTATTTTAATTAATAAGCTGCAAAGAACAGCTTAAAGATGGGCTGGCTGGAATGTTAGTCAGATCTGTTTGAAGGCAAAATATTTTTCTAATATTTTTAGGTGGCTGAAAACAAAAGCAGAAACGTATCCACAGCATATCCACCTCTTTAGGATGAGATAATGCACTTTCTTGGTCTTAAAGCCACAGGTTGTCTGTTCTGCAAAGTGACAGCGGGTTATGGCAGATGATGGAACTAAGTGGCTGCTCTTGCTGTTCAAGCACAAACAATAGTTGGACAATGATATTGGGCACCTGTGGTCACTGAGCTGTGCAGTGTACCCTGCACTTCAGCTGAGGTAACTGTGTGAGCAAGCACTACAACTGCTCATCAGGAAATCCCACGCTGCTGCAGATTATGTTGTGACCATGCCATGAATATGGCAGAACACCAACAGCAGTAGCTGAAACGAGACTTCAAATAAGACCAGCCCGAGGCTAAATGTACTCTTTGTTACGGTTCTCTTTCAAATTTGGCATTTCAAAAAGTTATTGCAAATATTTTCCAAAGCGAGCCCCTTGGCTAGTTGGCATCTGGCAGTACAGCACTCTTACAACACAATCCAGCTCCTTAATTATCACAGGAATGATTCAGACTACTGCGTCTTAACTCAAATAAGTATGTAATCTCTTTTTTGGAATGTCGTGTCCAGCAGATGCTTCATAATGAAATGTTTCGTTTCCTTAGAATGTTTGGATATCTTGTCAAAGTAGTGGTCTTGCAGTGAGGGGAGTAATAAAGCTCACTTGGAGTGACTCATAGAGGCAACTTTTCATTCTAGATAAGGGCAGAGAAGCCTTCTGAAATTTTTATCAGGGATTTGGAGACTTGTTTTAAATCTAGGCATGGTGAGAAACTTTTGTACACTGTATTCATAGGGATAAAAGTTGTGGGTTTTTTATTCTTTGAGCATTGTGGCCTCAAGATTTTTATCACAGATTTTTAGACGCTTTGGAAAGCTAAGTGTGGGGTGTTTCATGTAATTGATTATTGCCTCAAAGGCAATATCCAGGCCTACATGGAAAGGGTCATTGACTACTTGTTTTCTAGTTACATAATGGAAATGGAGTCTAAGTGATACATATGCAGTTACTGACATATTAAAAATCAGATTATTTTCTTCTTAATATGAGGTTCAGAGTCACCTAGATGGTCACAACAGGAACATATTAAGCTGGATAGCTTGCTGCTGTGGAGCACAAAGGTGTTATTTTCATATTATTCCTTAAAAGAAAAATAGAAAATGTGCTTTGTAGAAATCATTTAAAAGAAATGGAGTATGACCAAGCTTTGTGGTTTGAGTGGTATGAAAAAAAATTTGTTATTTGCAGTGTCACACTCAGCTTAGAATGTGATGGTTTTGTGTGTATTTGCCTTTCAGTGGGTGCGGTAGGAAGTGTGTGATGTTATATAGACAGTATTGAAGTGATGGAAAAAGTTGTTTCTGCACTGTATTTTTCTGTGAATTGAATAGCAGCACTGCAGCAATAGGGTATTGTATAAAATGACAAGCATTATTTAAATGCTGTGCTTGCTCTTGTAAAAATAAAACAGTAATGTTACCTACAAGATGCTGCTCCTGATAAAAACCTGTAGAGGCAGTTGGTCCATTTTCTCAGTATCTTTCATAGTATCATTACAGAATTTATACAAAATGTTTATTTATTTAATCAGTATGCTTTTCTGGGATTTTGTTTCCCTTAGATCCTGTATACTCCTATTTGTTGCATCTGGCTCAGTAATAGTGTTTGTCTTTTATGCTCTATATCACCTTCCTGGTCTGTCAGTGCACTAACTAACTGGAGCTTTGGTGCTTTTGCTGTGCCTAAATGGAGGCACGTGCTTTTCAAGTTTGAAGGATGTTGACTGAGTTGTGAGTTAAGCAGTTTTTGAGAAGATGTGTGCGGGCTTACACTGAATGATTGTCTCAGAATTCCAGCTTGTAGTGCAGGTTATGCCTAACAGTGATCTCTAAGAATGAGCTTGAGACAGTTGCAAGTGTTGTGGACATGTGAAAATTTTTTGATGTTGTATTGACCCCAAATTGGATCAGCTTTCTGTTGCTGAATAATATTCTGGTTGGCTGTAGTCACCATGCTTTTCCTAGAGCTTCAACCCCTTTCTGTGAAGAGGAAGAATCACTCAAATTTGCCAGGAAGTTTTTCCTGGGTATGGGGACAAATACTTTAGTAGTTGTTAGAAGACACAATTTTTAGAATAGGAATAATGCCATACATCTGCCTGTGTGCAGTATAGAGATGAATGGTCTGTATTGTGTTACCAGCATTATGCAAGCAAAAAATTTCCCTCTAGCAATGGTAATAAATTATATCAAGTCATGTGAAAGGGAAACTGGTTTTATATCAGTGCCCTGTCTTGTTGAATCGGGTATATATTAACTATGCCTCTTACTTAAACCTCTTCAGAACAATAAGCATCCTTTGTGCTAACTTTAGATGGCTTTTGTGTTGGTCTGTGTCTCTGGTGAATTTACCAGGCGGAAAGGAGATCTTCCATTCTCCCTCTGGTGTGTGTGGTGGCTGGATCCGATGAGGCAGTGGATGGTGGCCCAGCAGCAGCACTGTGGGCACATGGCAGAAGGGGCCCTGGGCACCCTGGGCTGTGCCACAGCTCCTAAAGAGCAAAGATTGGGTCTCCTGGACACAGCTGGGCACTGGGGACATGCGGGGGTCACTGCTGCCCCATGGAAACATAGGCAGGGAATCTTTTTCCTTTAAGGCATAAAGAGCACTGATGTAGTGGCAGAAGACACAATACTCCTCCCAGTCACTGAACAGGAGAGTAAGTAATGCAATTTTATCTGTTCTGAAGCAAAAATGATATTTCTCTAGGCAGACATGTGCCAGTGTTCTTTTCACTGCACTCCTAGTTTTGAGTAACAAATCAGCACCTATTCCAGCTTTTTCCTAATAGGCTGAAAATACCAAAAAAGGGTTGGAATTAGCTGTGTTAAGTTGGTGTCAGAAGGAGGAGATTTGGTTCAAGTTCTTGGTTTAAAAAAAAAAAAAAGGCTACTTAGTTTGCTCTTTTCTTAAGCAATTAGACTGTAAATATAATAGAATTTAGCAAAATTACCCTCAGTAGAGCCAGATAGCCTAGATATAATGGTAAATAAATTTATTATCTTTACAGCAAGTGGGACAAGTACATACAGAACTGATCTGTATTTACTGATAGTAAATAAAATGCATAGTAAATAATAGCTGCTGAGGAGAAAAAAATGTGTGGAAAAGGAAATTTTGGCATGTTGATACTAATCCTGTGTTATACTTTAGATTTCTTAAAAGGCATTGGCCACCTCAATTTCTGGAACTATTGTGTTTTAAGGAGAGGCGACATCTAGATCTACTAGATTTTAACTATTCACAGTTGAATTTCAGGCCTTAAGGTTGTTTCTCTCAATACTTTTTCTTAAAATCTGCTATATTGTTTTAAAAATACGTCGAACTTTGTTTAAGTGTCTCCAGTACTTAAACAGTTCACAGCTTCTTCCAAATTGGTTTTATTGTTCTAATTAAACCTAGTTCTGAAATCTCCTATATTAGTACAGGGCACATGAAAATGAGAACTTCTGAATTACACTTCTTTCCCATTTTGTATCTCTTGCTTTTGGTAAGTGAAGGCTCAGGGTAAGGCATGACTGTGGACGACTGAGAACTGGTGTCCTCCTGTTACTGTGGTCCTGCAGGACCTGCCAGAACACATGGGTCCTTGGTGAATCTATCTTCTGACAAAGTGTTCCCGGAACTGGCAACTTGTAATGATGACGGGACAGTCTAAGAGAAATATCATTGTTTCGATGGCAAATTATTATTCCTTTGTGTGCCTGTTAAAACTAAAGGATGAACATTACAGAAACTGCTATTTTGCAGTCATATTTGTTGTCATATTTTATGACACATTGAATATGCATCCTGGAATCTTAGCAAGGAGGAGAGCATCTAGTACTAGGTACTTCTCAGAAAGGTGGAAAACCATTCGGTTGGCCGATGAATGATGACTCTGCACAGCCCACACGGTGGGGGGTGAAATGGCGAACAGCCTTTCCTGAGGGCGGGCGGGTTTATATAGGGGC